>CM037090.1:120806535-121406535 GCA_020916435.1 Oxytropis ochrocephala | reverse complement strand
GTTATCACACGAGGTATCTTGTTCTTGGCGACCTATCGCTTTCTTCTGCGGCGCGCGCGGCGCTCTTCTAGCAAACAATTGTTTCTTCATAGGCCATATGATCGTTGGCCCTTCGTAGGAACATGGTCAGATCCATGTAATGATTTAGGCCGAATTCTTCTGCAAAGCTGTGGTCCGGTCTGATACCACGTTTGATATACTTTAGTTTATCTCCGTCCGTCAGGTCGCGCACCTGATCGGCCTCGGCGTTGAATCGTTCTATGTACTGTCTCAATGATTCATTGTCCCCTTGGATAATCGTATCCAAGTGCTCTTCATGTCGTTCTAGGCATCTGTTGGCCGTGTAGTTGGCCAAGAATGTTCTGACCAGGCCGTCCCAAGAAGAGATGGTGTTGGGCGGCAGGCTCTCCCACCACTCCAGCGCTCGCTCCTCGAGCGACTGTGGAAAGAGTCTGCACTTCATGGTCGTTCCTAGCTCCCTATAGCTGCAGTAATTGTTGAAGTACCTTAAGTGTTTGTCTGGATCCCCACGGCCGTTGAATTTGTTCAAATTGGGGGGTTTCCTCAGGTCTCTGGGGATACGGTAACAACGAATCTCCCTCGAGAATGGCCCATGACCGGTTGCTAATTCTCTCGCCCCAAAAAGCTGCAAGGCATGGTGCGCTTCATTGGTCGGCACTCCGTATAGTCCTCCGCCAGCTATTTGACCATACAACGGAGGCGTATGGGACGACTGCCCTCTATGTCGCTCAGGCTCCTGCCTTCTCGACCGATGGGAGACGTCCCTGATCTCCCCTTTACGGTAGCTATCCAGCTCGTGATGAGAGTTCCACGACCGGCCTCTTGATCTGCGAGAACCGGAGGACTCGTACGAGGAATACCTTGTGGGCGAGCGGTCCGATTCCGGATTATAGCTAGAATCTGCGTAATCTTGGTCGTGAGAACAGCGACTACGCACGCCCCTTCGAGCGGGGGACCTTCGCGCCCGGACTCTTCGTGCCGAGGATCGGCGTGATGTGCCTCCACGAGGACGGTCGTTTCTTCCGGATGGAGTTAGGTGCCTGTGGGAAGGACGCGCTTGACCTGGGAGCCCTTCACCGCCCGCTCGCTGGCGTGCTGGAATGGATCCCCTTTCATAGTGGGAGAGAAGCGCATCTCGGTCGGCAATGATCTGATTCTTGTTCTGTAGAATCTGCAAGAAAGCCTGAGTCACATGCTCGGGCAAAGAAGCATCAATTCCTGCATTCACCAACTCGGGCGGTAGTTGCTGTTGAGCTGGCTGCAGTGTCTGTTCCAAGACTGGGCCTCGGCCGCCCTGTATGGAAGGTTCTTGACGAGGGTTGTCCCGTGATTCATGGATGGTTTGTGGGACGCCCTCTGGGGTTTGTTGAGGGAGTGCATTCCCGCCTGCAGGGTCGGCCGCCCGGCGAGGCTCGCGTTGCGTGCCTCCTTGGGTGCATGGTGGGAGTGTTCAATCCGCTCCCACTGTGGTCGCCAATGATCGTTCCTGATCTATATGATGCTGATAGTCTTGTAGCTCGGTCGCTGAGTATCTTGGTGTCTGAGTCTGGGTCGCGCCTGGGTGGTACCTGCGAGTACACTCCGACGCCCAAGTCAGCAATCAATAGTGAATAGTGAATAGTAATAAATGACATCCCTCACTCATTGAGATTCGTGCCACCTTTATAGCAATAGTATTGGGCCATATTTGACTGCATTGGGCCTTGAGCCCACTCCAGAACAGCTAACAATAGACATTGCAAGATATATATAAACTGAATAGACCATGTTTATATAATAGAAATCACAAAGGAGAAACAACAAGGTAAAAGTTACAAATGTTGAAGCCCTTTGTATGAAATCTTCTAGCAATGCACTAGCATTACTCCTTAGCACTATACAAACACTATGAAATCGAGTTAAGGAGGATTTGTCAATTCCTTCCTTTCCCTCTTATAAAATAGAAAGTAACTATGTATATTGAAATTTTGATCTAACTTATGGATTGTGATATTTTTCCAAATGAAGATGTGAGGTCCTTTTATAGCCTTCAAGAGAGGTGCTTCCTTCCTTCATGTTGAAGTAATCTTGAGTGGATCATAGCTGTATTTGCTTTTCAGAGGTTGATCCCAAGTTTAAATCTTTGACTAATTACATAGGGCGGTTCTATGATGATAGAACATGTGTCCCTATGTTGGTGACTCTTCAAAGCTATGCCTATAGCTATGTGTGAATGGTAGGCGCCTACTATACAAGGTGGGATGGCATCAGAGAACCAGGCATGAGGTCAGCAATTGCAAATGGATGCATATGAAACAGGCTGCTCATTCACCAAGTAGTGCAGATTTGATGCAGGATCAGTGCAGGAGCATTTGATGCAGATAGCATTGAGACTGCACTGAACAAAAACATCAAACATACCACAATATATCCAAAATGGCCTAATAATAACTATAACCATTCAAATTACTCAAGTTATCATATATCACACTAAATACTATATAAACTCTTTATTATTACTTGAAAGAGAGCAATTACTAAGTTTAAACATATGAAATACTCTATATAAAATAGAGTTATCACTCCTTCACTCTTGCTGTTGCTCTTCTCTAATTACAGAATTTTGAATCGAATATTTTTAGGATTAGGGTTCTGTTGGTGAACCGTTAATCCTTTTTGGGTGATTTTCGCAGCTTTTCTGTGTGTTTTTGACTCTGATTGGACTGGCTATTTATAATAAAAAACTAGGTTTAGCAAATAATTTCATATTTGCCTTGATTTGCCTTATTTTTCAGATCTGAATTTGATGCTTGGGGATCAAGATTAGGGTTTGGGAGAGCATGAAAATCCAAGCACAGCTGCTACTTGGGCTGAAGCTATATTTTTTTGTTTATTTTCGGATTTGGCATTTTTGTATTTTTGGTATTATGTTTTTTTGGACACTTATACAGTGTAATAAAACTAAATTTGATTTTTTTTAACATTTTTTGGATTATATCGTGTTTAAAAATAAATAAAATAAGGAAAGGCACGACTAAACGAATGTGCTAGAAAGGGCCCAATTAAAAGGTATAGGCCCAATAAGCGAAAAATGCTAAAAATTAGACAGAAACCACATGCATAGGCCCAAGTCACTAAAATAAGCTCGGTTGCAAGAAAGATGACAAAGATAAAGCCCAATTAGGACGAGTTACGTAAATCGGCCCAATTAGACCAAAATACCAAGATTAGATGGAACTAGAATAAAATGCACGAACAGATCAATCATTCAAGCACGCGTCCAGTTTAGACGAAATAGTATTTTGGCCTAATCGAACAACATGACAAGTGTTTACCCAGATTAGAAAACCAGATGCCATTTTTAAAAAGTTCTCGTAATTGTATGATTGAGATTTTTTTTCCAATTTCTGCAATAATTAAAATCGGGTTAAATTTTACATAATATTTTTTGCATAAGTTAATGAAAATGTTGGTTCTAGAAATAATTACCCATTATCCTTGAAAAACCATATTATTTGGGTACCCATATTTAATCAAGAAAATCACTTTCATTTGAAGATTTATGTTGGCCATTGATAATACACCAGAGCATAATAAATAAGGCGAAAATATGTAAGAAATCATCAATGACTTCTACCAGACAAAACTTGTAACAATGATATGTGAACCAAATTTGGTGGAGGATTCTATGGGAGACAAAGCAACATAGCAGTTTAAAAACACTATATATATATATATATATATATATATATATATATATATATATATATATATATATATATATATATATATATATATATATGAATTTGACAATAGATCTATAATACAAGTTTGAGTATAATTAAGTTACAATTGACATAGCCCACGAATAGAGATGCAAACTAATCGCATACATTGGAGCTTGAAAAACCTTAGCAACCTTACGTCGCCTTTGCCTTTTGCCTCAGCATGAATCTAATCTGTAATCGTACTTTGACAATGATGTCTAGTGTTAAGAGGAAAACAAGCACCTCACCATCACCACCATATCCCAATTTCATTTTAGTAGAAGCTACAGATATACATTCTAGAACTAAACCTAAAGCCACACACGCCATGCACTCGCCACTATTTTGTAAACCTTATTGGCTCAGGTTTATTCTAAGAGCTATCTGTTCACAAACTCGCATCCTTTGTGTTTAAAGAGAAAAAATATTTCAAAGTCGATTTTAACCGTTTTCAAGAATCTGGGAGCTGATTTCTTCTGCTTACAGGAAGTTGATGAGTTTGATAGCTATTACAAAGGGAAAATGCAGGAGCTAGGATATTCTTCTATCTATATGAAACAGATGTTGTGCCAAAAATTCCCATATTTAATCAAGGAAATCACAATCGTTCAAAGATTTATGTTGGCCATTGAGTAAAAGACCAAAGCATAATAAAGAAGGAGAACTTATGTAAGAAACCATCAATGACTTCCACCAGACCAAGCTCGTAACAATGATACGTGAACCAAGTTTCTTGGAGGAACCTATGGAGACAAAGCAACAGAGCAGTTTAGAAACACAAAAAAAAATTATATGAATTTGACAATAGATCTATACATGTTTGAGTTTAATTAAGTTACAATTGGTATACCCCTACATAGAATAATAATAATCAATTTAATCACAAGCATACGTTGTAAACATATATTTGAAAGAGAGATAAAAAACCTGAAGATAAAAAACTTCTACAACTTCCTGTGACGTTTCGTGGCACTCCTTAAAGTTGTGCAAGCAGGCTATCAACCATGACGTCCTAAGGACAAAACAGCCCAGACGAACCTGATGCGAAAGATCACTGCACGGTGAAATTTCGTTCGAGATAATACACCTGTATGGTTTGGAAAGCACTCAATATGGTTTGAAAACCACTCTATATGGTTCGTAAACCACTCTTATGGAGTACATAAAAAAAGAATTATTTAGGGAGAAGAAAAACTTGGAATATTTTCAAGTTTTGGTGTGCTTTGGAAATTGGAAACAGGGGTCTATTTATTGGCTTGTTGGAGCAAGTAGTCGTTGGGTAATAATACACAATAAATGTGCACCGGCTCTTTTGACTTGGTTATTATGACCGTTGGAGAACAACAACTCTTTTGACTTGGTTAAACTGTAATAGCTCTTTTGACTTGGTTAATATGATCGTTGGAGAGTAATCAATGCGCACAAAAATAAGAATTTTTTTTAAAAAAATGTTATACACCACCCAAGCCCAGGCTCGGACGAGCCAGACAGATGAGGGCGATACGCGTGTGGTGGTCTATTTGTGTGTGTTCTCTCCCTTCCACAAAATTGAGTACCGTTGGGACCCAACCCAAGGTGTGAGTTCCACACTTATATGCACTCTTAAAATGCCTAGTATTTCCAATGTGAGATTTTTTCAATTCATAACAATACCAAGTTCCAACAACCCGCATTAGCGATGGTTGTGGGATAGACTAGCTCTCAAAGATTTGGAGAAGCACAAATCCTCAACTTTTATTATTACCTAAATTTCTATAAATTTACTAAAATATCAAAATTGATTTCGCCATTAATGATTAAGCTATATTGATTTACCCTTTAGGAAAAAGTGACCAAATACTCAACTTTTATTATTACCTAAAAATATATACTTTCAATTTATTATACACACATACACAAAAACATATATAATATATACTATAATAAGTTAAATTTTGTAATATTTACAAAGAAATAAATGTTTACTAAAAAAAGAAATCTATAAATTATATAACAAAATTACATTATATTCAGATTTTGTAGTATTAGAATTTTAATTTTATAAGGTAAAATAATGAATTATAGCCTTTATAGGAATTAAAATTATGACATTCAAACATACACAATTGCACACAATAACCATAAAAAAGGATTTAAATCGTATTTGTTGTTTTCTTTTACAAATTCGAATAATTTATTTAATCTGTTTTTTGCTTTTTAGGTAATATTCAACATTAAAAATTTCATACCGATCGATGTTGATCGCTCATGTTGTCATTTATTTTGTTAAATGCTTTTGTAATGCTTAACTTTATCCAAGTCAATAGAACGGATTGGCTTATTCGCACAAATTGTTCCTCCATTTTTTATCAATTTTTACTTGATAAAAAAATCAATATTTTCCCATTGACTAGATAACAGATGATTTAGTTTTTTTTTTCTAATTAAATACGAATGGGTAAGTTTTCAGAAATACTATTTCTTTTGTGTGTTATCACAACATGTATATATTGAGGATATTTATACTGAAACTAATTTTGGTTTGTCATGCATTCCAATAATATTATACTCCACGCGTTTTCGTATATAAGCAAAAACACTCACATATTTTTACGTTACTAAATATAAGCAAGTGGAAATCATTTTCACTTAGTATGTCAAATTTACACTTAATTATTACATTACTTTTAATATTAGAAATACCACTGTTTGTCACATTGTCCAACATACTAAGAGTAATTTAAGCATAGCACTTCTTTTTAAACTTACCTTAAAACACGTCCACAAAATTTTCTTATAAATAATAATAGAGGGAGAAAGTGTTTTATCGAAATTCTAGAAGCTCCATCAAGAAGTATTCTTACAGTAAAACACCTAGGTATGCTGAAGGATAGCTTGTTTTGGAAAATCCTATGACTTATAAGTTATCTTGAAGGATAGCTTGTTTTGGAAAATCCTTTGACTTATAAGTTTCTGAAAAGCTCGTACTCCGTGTAAGACTATCAGGTTTTAGGGTTGTATTCCAAAGGCTCATTCATGAGTATTGAATTGCAAGTAGTTCGGGTTAATGATGAAACCGAGTCCTATGGCTAAGCGAGAAAATTATTGAATAGCCAAACGTTTTCAAGAAATTTTTTCTACAAAACCTTACCCATTGGTGAAACAGTCATGAAGAACGGGCGTGTCAAAATCTAACCCAAAATGCTAGTGGAGTCTCTAAGGAAACCGAAAGGAAATGTTTCACAATTTATAACCGTAAGGGATGGTATGTAAGACGAGTATTCTAGTATAGTTGCTAGTAAGGAGAAGGAGAAGTAATAGGTACGGTAGGAAATAGTTCCCCAGCCTTCATGTTTACCAAAGATTCCATTACGATGGAAGGATTCTAGTTATTACCATCTGGTTTGTTCAAGTGAACATTCAAAATGTTTGGACTTAGTCGGTTTGATTAGTCAAGGTGAGGTTTTCGATTCAGGTATGTTATTGGCTACGTGTCAATAGAGAAGGTATGTGCTAGATTTAGGGTTGTACAGAGCTTAGCACGATGATGTATGAGATTTCCTTTAGTTGGAATTTAACGATTTAGATAGATATGAATGAGTTTTCCACTTCATTAAGTTGCTTAAATTTGTGCTTTGGCATAGTGTAGCTTAATTAATACATGGATCAAACTGTTTGAGTATAACTGAACCGTTTGAGTATTGATTATAACTGAACAGTTTGAGTATTGATTGACAAATTCTTGGTATGACTTTGAATGTTGATGAACGCTAGGTATGAGGCTAAGTGAACAGATGATGCTTAAAGATTTAAGCTCATTAAATAAAATATATGTATGCCTAGATTGCCTATGTTCGGACCGGAAATCCATGTGTAGTCGAGCGATCGACGAATCATGAATTTCATGCTTAGTACACGGAATAAATTTGTTGAATTTTGAGGACAAAATTCTTCAAGTTGGGGTGAATTGTAACATCCCTAATTTGGTTAATTTCGACTACCGAAATTAACTAGTGATTGCTTATTTGATTAAGTAATAAATCAAATCATAGAACATATTAGAATTATGAAAGAAATATTTATTTGCTAAGTTATGTGAAGTACATGAATTATTGTTTGATTGTTTAGTTAGAAATTGAGGTTTAAGTGAGTAATTCGAGTACAATGGTAAAACAGTCATTTTGCATTATATTTACGATTGTTTATTCAAGTAAATAATAGACCGATTCCTAGACATGGTAGAATTATGAAAATTCTATTTAATTGGCTAAGTTATATGATTGTATGAGTGGTTGCTTACTTGGATTGTTAGGAAATGGGTTTAAGTGAGAATTAGGAGCCAAGGGTATTTTGGTTTTTTACCACCCATTAGTACCTTCAGCTTAAACTTAAGACACGTTTCAAGAAATTGGCAAACACAAGGCAAGACACGCCCAAACAAACACAAAACAGAAAAATAGAGAGAGTTGAGAGAGAGAGAGAGAGAGAGGTCGTGAAAGGGAAGAAGAAGAAGCGGGGAGGGAAAAACTTCAAACCTTGTTGCATGTAGCTCCTCCTTACACCATTCAATCACATTTTCTCCCCTCTATCCATGGATACCAGAAACATCAACCGAAACCAACTAGATTATCATCTCATTTCTTTCCAAACATTCGGGTTTGAGGGGGGAAAAGAAAAGAGTTCCAACTACAATCTTGCAATGTTGGTGTTTAAAGTTGCAAAGTAACGCCCCTTTTTAAACAAGGAAATATCACTTTTAACGTAGGCTAAAGACCAAAATTTCACAACGTGCAATTGTCAGAAATTGTCCCCCCAATTAAAATAATCATTGAAAGTAAAATATTTATGGAGAAGTAGTTTTTGGCCCGAACACAGGCGTCCACCAAAAGAAAACTAATTAACTTGATATGTCGAACAAGTGACTCCTTTATTTGACGTAAATACTCACCAAGACCATTAGAAGAATATAAGAATACAATGAGCCCTTTGTAACCTTAGTCACCCATAATAATCGAATGTCTTCTACTATAAAAATAAGCAAGTAACCCTCCACCAAATTTACTTTTATGCCATCCTCTTAATAGTTACATCACTAGGATACAAATGTTCTTTCTCCACTAAATGACAAAAGTGGCACTCACCTCAAAAAAAAAATCAGGAAAAAAATAAGTATATTACCAAAAAAAAATTTAACTATTTTTATAATCTACTCAAACTACTAAAATTAATCAATTTAATTACTACCAAATGTAAAACAAAAACTTACCTCTAACAAAAGTTTCAAATTTATTTTTCTCAAAAAGTTAATTATTAAATTAATATTATACTCAGTAGTAAACTACAATTTCATATAATCTAAAACTATTAAACATGTGGTAAAGAGAGCGACAATGATAAACTGCCAATGGAATCGACAACGATAGTGGCAACGGGAGTGACAATGGAGTGGCAACAAGAGAGGCAACAAGAGCGCTGACGGGAGTGCCAACGAGAGCGCCAACGGGAGTGCCAATGGGAGTGTCAACGGAAGCACCAACGGGGTGCATAATTTTGCATTTTTCTTCTTTTTTACTCCATTATTAATATTATAAGAAGATACCAATTTTTTTTAAAATTTTTCCAACACAGATATTTTAATAAATTTTAAAATATAGAAAATTATCAAATTTTTCCTTTTTTTATTGGATTTTCCAATTTTCAACGGATTAATAATTTCATAACAAATACAGTATCACCCGTGCGTATGCACGGGTACGGTACTAGTAAAATGTAATGAAGCCATAAGTTTGAATAATAAGATAGTGTCAAATAATACATCAGTAATAACGTTTAGCAATGTTACTTAATCATTACATCCTATAAATCATTTTCTCAAATGTGAACGTCTACTAATAAAATTAAATGATGAATAAATGTACATATGTAGTGTCTAACATATGTCAAAAGAACTGCACTATGTCTTGGTGATTCTATAATATCAATGTCGGTGTCCGTGTGCTCTAAAAACAACACTTTTAATGAGATATACTCCCAGTGAATAAAACAATAGTTCTAAAAAGGAGTTTAAAAATAGTGTTGTTCTTAGCCGGAGCGGTAGCTGAAAAACTCAACCAGGTATCCGCGAAATTCAAAAAAAAAAATACTCTTTAGAAGAATCATAAATCATTCACATCATAATCATAATTGTATATATTAAAATAAGTAATCTCATGATTATACATTCAAATCTCAAGCCTTTTGTCACATCAAGTTTGCAAGCTCTGTACAAGCAATTATCATAACACACCATTGAATGATTTCCGCTGCAGATTTCTCCATCTCAGATTCAAAATGAGCTTCTCTTGTAAAGTAGCCACTAAACACGAACAAGCAGGGGATGAGATTTCAAGATAGCATAGAACACAAAATCAAAACTCCCTCAAGCCAGATAATAAAACTGCTCGAGTATAGCGGAATAAGTGTACAAAGGGAAAATGCAGCAAGGATATTCTTCTATCTATATGAAATGGATGTTGTGCCAAAAATTCTCATATTTAATCAAGAAAATCACAATCGTTCAAAGATTTATGTTGGCCATTAAGTAAAAGGCCAAAGCATAATAAAGAAGGAGAACTTATGTAAGAAGCCATCAATGACTTTCACTGGACCGAACTTCTAACAATGATACGTGAACCAAGTTTCTTGGAGGATCCTATGGAGACAAAGCAACAGAGCAGTTTAGAAACACAAAAAATATATTTTTTATGAATTTTACAATAGATCTACACAAGTGTGAGTATATTTAACTTACAATTGGCATACCCCTACATAGAATAATAATAATCAATTTAATCAAAAGCATATGCTGTAAACATATATTTGAATGAGAGATAAAAAACCTGAAGATAAAAAACTTCTACAACTTTCTGTGACGTTTCGTGGCATTGCTCAAAGTTGTGCAAGCAAGCTATCAACCATGACGTCCCAAGGATAAAACAACCCAGTCGAAACAGATATGAAAGATCACTGCACGATGAAATTTCGTTCGAGATAATACACCTATATGGTTTGGAAACCACTCAATATGGTTTTAAAACCACTTTATATGGTTCGTAAACCACTCTTATGGAGAACAGAAGAAAAGAAATATTTAGGGAGAAGAAAAACTTGGAATATTGTCAAGTTTTGGTGTGCTTTGGAAATTGGAGAGAGGGGTCTATTTATAGGCTTGTTGGATCAAGTAGTCGTTGGGTAATAATACACAATAAATGTGCAACGACTCTTTTGACTTGGTCATTATGACCGTTGGAGAGCAATGACTCTTTTGACTTGGTCAAACCGTAATAGCTCTTTTGACTTGGTTAATATGATCGTTGGAGAGAAATCAATGAAACAATCAAAGGTAGTGGATACATCATACATAACACGCATATCCAAACAATCATCAACAGTACTAATTATCATCACTACGACCTATCGAACAATCCTAACACTACTACGTCTGCGCGATCCTAACTAATCATCATCATTGCAACCTACCGAGCAATCCTAAGACTACTACGTCAACACAATCCTAGCACCACTACTCCAACGTCATGCTCCAACTATAACTACTCTGTCAATACATCTAGATCGATCCATCTAACTCTGGGTAAGCGGATGCGAGTGCCCTCAACATCTTGAGTCACAAGCAGCGTCTAGTCAAAGTAGCCCAGTATATCAATAGGACGCCCCAGCGGAAGCAGCTGACCTCCGCCTTTACGTAAGACCCCCTTATTGGCTCTACCCCTTAGGCCGAGCATAGCTCCTATGGCTGTCACCGCATTGTTCCCTTAACCGTCTGCTTACCACCCCAACTATCATCATCAATCATTGAGGTACGGCTCGTCCATAATGTGACGAGTCTTTGCCCATACTGCGACAAGGTTCCTCCTACGACTTTTAACCACTGAGGTACGTCTTGCCCATACTGCGACAAGGTTCCTCAAACGGGAAAACCCGCTAATCATCATCATCAACATCAATATCCCTAATTCCTAGGTCCAACTATATCGTTTCAGCACCAAATCTATTATCATATGTACACTAGGGTCAACTATGCTAGGGTCCATCACTCGTAACTACCCAATTATAACAACAATAACAATCATATCTCTTCTAGGGAGAATAGCCATTACCTTAACAACGAGACTCAATTCCATAGAATTGGTCCATTATTATTATCAACAACAATCATAACAACAAATACAACCACAACAAACAACAACAACATATAAGCATAACTTTCTGGAAAACTGCACATAACATCTATACATATCATCTACATCATCACCTTATAGTAGAGTCCCTGCTCCTACAAGGACATAACCAAATTATAAAATAAAAAATATAAGATCCATTACTCCTACAATGGTTTGCACACAAAAGTGTTGTCAGCGTAAGACATAGGGATCATGGGACATCCCAGTTATGTCAATTGCATCCTAAACTACCATCTTTAATTGATTTGAATGTATCTTGACGTCCAAGGAATGAAAGAACTAAGAATCCAATTGAGTAGTGCTCAATGGTGACAAAGAACAGTCAAGAATTATCAAGAACGGGGCTTATTTTTGAAACATATCGATTTGCAAATATGATTAGATAGGATGCAAGTGCTCTTTTCGGTGAGTCCAAAGAAAGTTTCAGATATTTAAGATGATCTCCGGTGTGGCCACAAATGAAACCGGAAGTCGTAGTAACGGGTGAAACGGACCATTTTTCAACTTCACCAAAATAATAAAAACAGTACCTTTTCCTGAAGGTTTCGACGAGAGGAATCCAAATACGATGTCCGTTTATCCAAGCGATGACCATAGTGGCCGGAATCAGCGATATACAGTACGAAATACGGTATAATTTCTATCTCTGATGACCAAAATGATGCTACAAACGGATTTAGAAGGTGATTTTGTATAGGAATATGAAGTTTGGTAGTTTTTGGTGATCAAATAAGAGAGAACAGGAACCGAGAAGAAAAGAAAGTATTTTTATGACCGTTGGTGGCAGCAAAAAGAAGAAGAAGGAACGTGGAGAAAAAGGGAAGGAGCGTAGGGTTTAGCTTAGGGGGCAGGGAGGTATACAAATTAAATCCGGGGGAGGAAACAGTAAATTCATTAAAAAGATAAGAGATCACTACAAAAGCCCAACTTGTTTCAAATTAGTTTTTAAGCCCAACTCTCTTAGAACATCTACTTTGACACATTTCTTTAACTGAAAATATTTTCACTAAATAAATAATAATTCAAATACTAATATTTTATAAAAATAAAATATTTAAACAACATTAAGATAAATTATCCATATTATCTTAAAATACCAATAAATATCAAATAATAACAAACAATTAAACAAATAGCAATACATCATCAATATTATCTAAAAATACACTTAAATATCAATTCAATATATTTGTTCCGGAGTGGGCTCAAGGCCCAATACAGTTTAATAGGCCCAACACGGCCCAACTTGGCGTGCTCCACAAGATATGGCCAGAGCGCCTGTGCCCCTATAAAAGCAAAGACAAATCCGAGAATCAGTGCACGCATTCCTACCCCGTGATACCGCCGTTAGCACACCTCTGACTAGAGCGTCGGAGTGTCTTTGCAGGTACCACCCGAGGTGCTCTCAAGACCAGTCCTCATCCCCTATCAGCGACCGGACAAAGGAGCAGCAGGTAACAAACACTTGGTGATCAAGGTACGATCATTTGGCGACCACAGTGGGAGGCCCGAGCGCTATCCCATCTCGACTATGGCTCCACGCGACCGGCCCCTGACATAGGCCTCATCACAACTAAATCCCTCTATTGTGCTTGATCCCGCGAGAGATTAAGGCACGCTCAATCGCCCCGGTGGCATGAGCACAGGTGCATGTCGTTCAAATACCGACATCAAAACCAGCAAAGGCATTTGAGAGATACTCGTTGGTGAAGGGTCTCATGTGCATCACCATTTCAGTCGATTGGGGGCCTGAGCGGCGATTCCAAACTGATCTGTGCGAAGTCACTACTCCGAATTGAGATTCACTGGTCGGTTCTTCCTTCGACTTCCACCCGAGCCGCCAACTATCGCCGAAGTTCGGTTCGCCACTTTCGTGCGAGTTCGATGCAAGTTCGGCAAGACCCTATCTCGAAAGCGAGGACGGCCACGAACTCGATATATGTTGCCGAGCTAGTGGTCGGACACTATACGTCGAGGTGTTTGCGTTATGCTAAGGGGTAGAGAATTTGTGGATCTCGCTGAAACATAGTTCGGTCTTCAATTTGCATAATGAAGCCGTTCTTGAGCACATTACGACCATGCTTGTGGAGCGACCTAAGATGTTGGCGACGACGAAGAGCATGGGCGATCCAAAGACGCCTAAATGAATTTAAGCGACCTGAGAATGATCACACCTCCTAAGACGAGCAAGATCCAAGTAGACTTCGTAAGCTAAGGGGGTCGGCCGAGTTCCGATCAATTGAATCACACCCCGACACATGATCGGGCCGTGGCGGCGACCACATGCACTCGATGGCGGCGTCCACACCTCGGCAGTGGCAGCGTCCACATGCTCGGCTGTGGCAGCGACCACATGCACTCGGTGGCAGCGTCCACACCTCGGCTGTGGCAGCGTCCACATGATCGGCTGTGGCAGCGACCACATGCACTCAGTGGCAGCGTCCACACCTCGGCAGTGGCAGCGTCCACATGCTCGGCTGTGGCAGCGACCACATGCACTCAGTGGCAGCGTCCACACCTCGGCAGTGGCAGCGTCCACATGCTCGGCTGTGGCAGCGTCCACATGATCGGCTGTGGCAGCGACCACATGCACTCAGTGGCAGCGTCCACACCTCGGCAGTGGCAGCGTCCACACCTCGGCAGTGGCAGCGTCCACGTGCTCACATACTCGGCGATGGCGGCGTCCACACATGCGTACCGTGGCAGCGTCCACATGATCGGCTGTGGAAGCGACCACATGCACTCAATGGCAGCGTCCACACCTCGGCAGTGGCAGCGTCCACATGCTCGGCAGCGGGCAACGCCCACATGCTCTACCGGTGGCGGCGTCCACATGATCGGGCCGTGGCAGCGACCACATGCACTCAGTGGCAGCGTCCACACCTCGACAATGGCAGCGTCCACATGCTCGGCTGTGGCAGCGACCACATGCACTCGGTGGCAGCGTCCACACCTCGGCAGTGGCAGCGTCCACACCTCGGCAGTGGCTGCGTCCACACCTCGGCAGTGGCAGCGTCCACGTGCTCACATACTCGGCAGTGGTAGCGTCCACATGCTTGGCTGTGGCAGCGTCCACATGATCGGCTGTGGCAGCGACCACATGCACTCAGTGGCAGCGTCCACACCTCGGCAATGACAGCAATCATATCCTTGGCAGTGGCAGCGACCATCTCCCGACTTAGCGTGGTAGCGACCACACACTTCAAGATATGGAGACCGATTGCGCAATGCAACCCGGCTGCTTACAACATGACACAGAGGCAACGAATCAAGCCTCGAATAGGCTGCGCTAAGTCGCTCCCGATAGGTCGGTCGTGCATGATTCCACGGGGGCAGCGACCCCTAGATAGGTTTTGGTCCTGAACGACCCAGTGCCTAGACTTCAAGCCAGACCGCGACTTGGTGTGGCGGCGACCACACACCTCAAGAGATCGAGACCGAGTGCGCAATGCAACCCGGCCGCTTACGGCATTACTCGGGGTCAACGACTCAAGCCTCAACCCGCCCGCTGGCCACCTAGGCTTCGGGGGCAACTGTTCCGGAGTGGGCTCAAGGCCCAATACAGTTTAATAGGCCCAACACGGCCCAACTTGGCGTGCTCCACAAGATATGGCCAGAGCGCCTGTGCCACTATAAAAGCAGCACAAATCCCGAGAATCAGGTACGCAATTCCTACCCTGTGATACCCTGCCCGTTAGCACACCTCTGACTAGAGCGTCGGAGTGTCTTTGCAGGTACCACCCGAGGTGCTCTCAAGACCGGTCCTCATTCCCTATCAGCGACCGGACGAAGGAGCAGCAGGTAACAAAAAATTGGTGATCAAGGTACGATCAATATTAAATAATTCAAAAACACAAATAAAAATATAATCTTGAAACTTATAATTTGAAATAATAATAAGGCTTAAATACGTTTTTGCCCCCTGCAAATAGGGGGTGTTTTGGTTTTACCCCCTGCAAAATTTTTTTTTGTAAAAAACCCCTTGCAAAATACCAAAATTTTGGCGTTAGTCCTTCTGTTACTCAAACGTTAAAAAAAACATACGTGTCACACAAAATTTTGGTTTTACCCCCTGCAAATTTTTTTTTTTTGTAAAAAGCCCCATGTTCCTCTTCCTTCTTCTTCCTCCTTCTTCTTCCTTCTTCTTCCTCTGTTTCTTCCTCTGTTTCTTTCTTCTCTTCTTCTTTTATTTTAATTGCCCATGTTCTTCTTCCTTCTTCTTCTTATATCATTATTTGTAGTTTCTCAATAGCAAACACCAAACAACTATTGATTATAACAGCGTATTAACAATTAAACAATTGCTTATATCACTACATCTATTTTGATAATTTTATTTCAGATAGTTGAAAAGCTCTCGGTTAGTGCTCCATCTGGAGAGGTAAAACTCAAGGTCTTGAATGACATCGCAGAAGAATACGGTCTAACATGGGATTCTTCCAAAACTGTGGCAGAATTTAGGAAAAATCACGAAGATCTCCATTAATTTTATCAGTGAATGTCTCACTATTTCTTCTTTCATTGTTGGACGTTAGAAATTGTGTTTTCACTATTAGATCCTTGTGATATCATACATATGTCATAGATGGTTGTTACTCGTTAGTGTCTCAGTTGAGCAACTTAATTGGTCCTATTTCTACGACATTTATCGTAAAGCGACAACAAAAGTTATTGCATATCATCCTATCCTATGGTACTTGGCTCTTGATGCTCTGGTTCTACCATGTGCATTGAGAAGTTACACTAGTTGTGGAGAATAATTTTCTCAAACCCTCTCACATATCTGCGCAGGTCTTTAGTGTAAAAACTCCTAAGATTGTGGAACGATATAATCTTCACTTGTTTTTCATCAATTTCCCAAGCATATTAGTGTATTTCTTTTATACCACGTTGCTTGTTTTCTCAAACACTGACTTGTTTTCTCAAACACATGACTTGTTTTAATGTGCTTGCTCTGTCTTTGGGCTCCTTCATATATTTATGAGGTCTATATACTTATATAATTTCTTGTTCATTTCTCCATTGTGGTATCGGGAATTTACTCAGCTTTTTCTTAATTTTCATCATGATTTTCTCATATTGCCTATAGGGTGGAGCAAAGCAAGCCGGTGTTAGAGCTGCAGCAGTTTCTCATACACCCAGCAAGAAATTTGGTGTGTGCTTGGTTTGTCTCACTATGGGTTTGAAGGACTAAGTTAATTTTGCAGGGGGTAAAACCAAAATTTTGTGTGACACGTATGTTTTTTTTAACGTTTGAGTAACAGAAGGACTAACGCCAAAATTTTGGTATTTTGCAAGGGGCTTTTTACAAAAAAAAATTTTGCAGGGGGTAAAACCAAAACACCCCCTATTTGCAGGGGGCAAAAACGTATTTAAGCCTAATAATAATAATCATAATAATAATATTAACTCTTGACTAAAACTTAAAATAAAATACTAATATAATAATATACTATTAAAGTATGCTAATGAACAGAACTACTAATATATCTACACATATATACACACACATATTAACAAAAAAATTGGGGTGTTACAAACCCAAGGTGTGAGTTCCACACTTATAAGCACTCTTAAAATGCCTAGTATTTCTAAAGTGAGATTTTTTCAATTCATAACAATACCAAGTTCCAACAACCCGCATTAGCGATGTTTGTGGGATAGACTAACTCTCAAAGATTTGGAGTAGCACAATCGATCTTTTATAGTGTGTTAAAGTGATAGTTGCATATATTCATATTACTATGATAGAATAAAAGACACTTGTTAGTGGATTATCTCACCAAACACGGGGTTGTTGTGAGGTTAAATTTTCAGTTAATTTATTTAATAAATTAAAATAAGTATCCTTAGATAAAAGATAAGAATATTTGATTTCAACCCTTGATATTTTCCTTAATATTTGAGATTACTTATTTTACTTTCTAAAGAAAATTTCTATAACTTTACTAAAATATCAAAATTGATTTCGTCATTAATGATTAAGCTATTTTGATTTACCTTTTAGGAAAAAGTGACCAAATCCTCAACTTTTATTATTACCTAAAAATATATACTTTTCAATTTATTATACACACATACACAAAAACATATATAATATATACTATAATAAGTTAAATTTTGTAATATTTACAAATAAATAAATGTTTACTAAAAAAAGAAAACAATAAATTATATAACAAAATTACATTATAATTTTAATTTTTTTTTTGACAAAAGATAAGAATTTTAATTCTATAAGGTAAAATAATGAATTATAGCCTTTATAGGAATTAAAATTATGACATTCAAACATACACAATTGCACACAATAACCATAAAAAAGGATTTAAATGTATTTGTTGTTTTCTTTTACAAATTCGAATTTATTATTTAATCTGTTTTTCCGCTTTTTAGGTAATATTCAACATTAAAAATTTCATACCGATCGATGTCGATCGCTCGTGTTGTCATTTATTTTCTTAAATGCTTTTGTAATGCTCAACTTTATCCATGTCAATAGAACGGATTGGCTTATTCACACAAATTGTTTCCCCATTTTTTAACAATTTTTACTTGATAAAAAATCAACATTTTCCCATTGACTAGATAACAGATGATTTAGTATTATTTCTAATTAAATACGAATGGGTAAGTTTTAAGAAATACTATTTCTCTAATGTGTTATCACAACATGTATTAGGACTAACTACGCATGAACATACTTTTGTTATCTCAAAGTTTAAAGTTATTGAAACCAAACTCCTTAGAGGGTATATATTGAGGGAATTTATACTAAAACAAATTTTGGTTTGTCATGCATTCCAATAATATTATACTGCACCCATTTTCGTATATAAGCAAAAACACTCACATATTTTTACGTTACTAAATATAAGCAAGTGGAAACCATTTTCACATAATATGTCAAATTTACACTTATTTATTGCATTACTTTTAATATTAGAAATACCAATGGTCACATTGTTCAACGTACTAAGAGTAAGTTAAGCATAGAACTTCTTTTTAAACATACCTTAAAACATGTGCTCAAATTTTGATTATAAATCATAATAGAGGGAGCAAGTGTTTTATCAAAATTCTAGAAGCTCCATCAAGAAGTATTCTTACAGTAAAAACACTTAGGTATGCTGACTTGTATGTTTTAGTATTTCTATTTGTTAGAGAAACTAGGTGTTACATTTTGTTATCAGAGCGGTTCAGCCTAGTCGTACCTAGTTATTAGGAGTCTTTTACGTTTTCTAGGTATGATTCTTCTTAGTATTCTATTAGACATTGATCTTGATCAACTTAATACTTTGTGCATATTTCACAGAATCATGGCTGGAAGAGATAGAGGAAACCCGCCCGTTGATCCACATTAAGAGTGGATGCAAGGTGTGACTGAGACGCAACAGAAAATGATGCAAGACATGATGCATATGCAACAACAACAAATGATTCGACAGCAGCAGATGGCTCAGCAGCAGCCCAATGTTCCACAACCTCAAGATGATCCTAATCGGACATACCTCAATTTTCAAAAGAGGAATCCTCTGATCTTTAAGGGTGCGTCAGACCCAATGATTGCTCATTTTTGGATTGATGCAATGGAGAGAATCTTCAGATCTTTTTCAATGTAGTGAAGAAGATAAGTTGATTTTTGCAGCCAATGCCCTTGATGAGGATCCTCACACCTAGTGGACCAATGCACGTGAAATGATGGAAATTCAAGAATTCCTCTTAATTACTTGGGCTAACTTCAAAGAGTTGTTCATGGGACAAAATTTCCCTCCAGTGAAAAAACTCCCTAAGCAGTCTGAGTTTGTAACCTTAAGCAATCCTTCTATTTTATCATTTCTCTAATGCTACTACTATCCCAACTCCGTGCTTAATCCAAATATAAATGTTTCACCAAGAGTAGTCAATGATATATTATGATAGAATAAAATTCATAGATTTCTAGTAAGCCCTATTTCTCAAACATGAGATCCTTATTGTCTAGGCCTTTTCATACCAAGTGTTGAGTAGTAGACTCATTTCTAGATGATTTAAGTTATAGAGTTTCAGTGTAAGTTATGTTGAAGGATAGTTGGTTTTGGAAAATCTTTTGACTTATAAGTTTCTGAAAAGCTCGTACCCCGTGTAAGACTATCAGGTTTTAGGGTTGTATTCCAAAGGCTCATATTCATGAGTATTGAAGACACACTTTGCAAGTAGTTCGGGTTAGTGATGAAACCGACTCGTATGGGTAAGCGAGAAAATTATTGTATAGCCAAATGTTTTCAAGAAAATTTTTCTACAAAACCTCACCCATTGGTGAAACAGTCTTGAACAACGGTCGTGTCAAAATCTAACCCAAAATGCTAGTGGAGTCTCTAAGGAAACCTAAAGAAAATGTTTCACAATTTATAACCGCAAGGGATGGTATGTAAGACGATTATTCTAGTATAGTGGCTAGTAAGGAGAAGGAGAAGTAATAGGTATGGTAGGAAATAGTTCCCCAGCCTTCATGTTTACACAAGTTTCCATTACGGTGAAAGGATTCCAGTTATTACCATCTGGTTTGTTCAAGTGAACATTCAAAATTGTTTGGACTTAGTCGGTTTGACTAGTCAAGGTGAGGTTTCCGATTCAGGTATGTTATTGGCTAAGAGTCAACAGAGAAAGTATGTGCTAGATTTAGGGTTGTACAGAGCTTAGCACGATGTATGAGATTTCCTTTAGTTGGAATTTAACGATTTAGATAGACATGAATGAGTTTTCCACTTCATTGTGTTGCTTTAATTTGTGTTTTGGCATAGTGTAACATAATACATGGGTCAAAACGTTTGATTATAACTGAACCGTTTGAGTATTGATTATAACTCAACCGATTGAGTATTGATTGACAAATTCTTGGTATGACTTTGAATGTTGATGAACGCTTGATGTTAACTTAGTTAAATGTATACAGAGATACGAATATGATGATTAGGTGTATGTTGGGAAGATGAGTTTTATTTCAATATATTTTTATTTAAATTTAATTTATGAGAGGTCCATGTAGATGTAAATAAAGAAGAATGCATGTGGTGCCTTTTTCCCAAGTGTGAATAAATAAGTCATAGTCAATATGTAAAGTTTTTATATTTTTTTTATTCATACTATTTTAATTTATTTCAAGAAGGTCGTCATATTTTCCGCAATTTCTTTATTAAATTGTTTTTGGGAAATGGGTGTCACATAGAACTTGACTGCTCCGAATCGAATCTTGGCCTAGCTGAGGTCTACTTACCCTAATGACGACCACATCAATGTGAAGCAAATTCACAACGTATGTGCAAGGTTAAGAACAACTAATCGTCAGGGTAGGACTGAACTACAACATTTGATGAATTTGCTGGAGCGTGATAGGTATGTTTATTGGCACAGAGTTGATGAAGGGACTAACATTGTGAAGGACATTTTTTGGGCACACCCAAACTCAGTGGAGCTATTGAATACATTTTCAATTGCTTTGATGATCGATTCCACATACAAGACCAACCGGTATAGGTATCCGTTGGTCGAGATTGTCGGTGTGACATCAAGGGAGCATACTTTCTCGGTTGCATTCGCTTATGTCAACTGGGAGAAGAAGGGTAATTTTATTGGGTACTTGAAAAACTGAAGGGATTGTTTAGAAGACTGGAAAATATGTCAGAGGTGATACTTACTGACTGTGACACGACTATTATGAATGCTTTGGCAATTGTTTTCCCGACTTCCGCAAACTTGTTGTGCCAATTTCACATAAAGAAGAATGTCAGGGCAAAGGCAAGGTTGTTGATCCATCCAGTGGTTGTTGCTGAGGGGCAAGAAGAGAGTTTGATGGACCGGGTTGATGAAGTCATGGAATATTTTCAGAAAGTTGTCCACGCGAAGACAGAGGAAGCTTATGAGTTGGCTTGGGGCGAATTTGAGGCGGTGTGTCAACCTTTTGACAACTTTGTTTCGTATGTAAAGAAGACTTGGACCGACCCCCATAAAGAGAGATTTGTAGAAGCGTGGAAAAATCGTCATATGCACCTAGGCAACACCACCACCAACCGTGTGGAGTCGGCACACTCGGCTTTAAAGAATGTTCTACATGACATTTGGTGCGATATGTGTAAGTGTTGGGATTCTGTGAATGAGATGCTTAAGACGCAACATGGTGAGTTGAAGCGACATTTTGAGTTGAGTCTAAGCAGAGTCAAATATCATCATTGAGACAAAATTTATGACAACCTTAAGGGCTTAGTTTCTTCATGTGTAATGGACTATCTCATCAAAGAGTCTAAGCGTAGCTTCTTTGGGATGACCTCTTTCGATTGCGGATGCGAGATAAGAACGACACACGGTCTACCTGCGCATGTCAGCTTTCTAGGTAATTTATTGAACTTACTCTTTTAGTTTTATATAACATATAATGATTATGTTTGTAAACTGAAATTAATATATTTTGTAGATACAGGACCTTTGCAACAATACAAAGCATACGATTCATTCATTCATAGATTATATGCCGAAGGAGATGCATCGCTTTGTGGAGGATATAGTGAATGTGCAAGGTGACGGTAACGGCGGGTTTCGGTGCTTTGCTAGACTACTTGGAAGGGGTGAGGACGATTTCTGGAGTGTGAGGAATGAATTGTTTGAAGAGTTACAGAAAAACATCGATTTGTACACCACGTTGTTTGAAGGAGGGATATCCAGAGTCCACCATATTATTGAGGCTTTGAAGAAACAACATAGGGAAGTACAAGGAAATGAGAATTGGATGACTTTTCCAGAATGTGCTTATCTGGCTGCAAATAAATACAAGGCCACGATTGTTTCCTAGTATCGTGCTCTTCCATTTTCTGTTTATCCATTTCTGATTGCACCAATCAAGACTGCACTGGTGTTCCACATATTGTTCACGGGTAACCACTTTGTTACGCCGGTTATGAAGAGAGGCTCCCCAATGCCAGGAACAATTACGCCATGGACAAATAATCGGAAACAAATAGCAAAGAACTGGCCCAGGCAATATACAGGACCTTTGCAACAATACAAAGCTTTAAACCCATATTCACATGCTCCTCAAACTGTTGATTTGAGCAAAGATTGATTTTGATGTATTTTTTGAATTTCATTGCCAATTTACTGATTTCGTTATGTATAAGACAATTGTATTAAGACAATATCATGTTTTGTTGATCTAATTGAGTGATTTAGTATTGATTTTAGTAGTTATTTAGACGTGAAATTACAAGTTTTTTCAAAAAAAAAAAACTGTTGCGCAGGTTGTTGTCCAGAAACTCACGGTTCGGCCCTCACAGAGTTGAACAGGTTCGCATTTCATACAACCGAACAATACAAAACGTAGGATTCGATGGAGGTCCAATCGAACCGTCTATTTTTGCATTGTTCGATGCAGGTCCAGTCAAACCTGTTCGATTAGTCGTGCGCCGATTCGTCAGTCACGTGCTTTTCACGTGAGGGAATTTTGGGATTAAACCGGTTTTGTGGGTGTCTAGTGAGTAGGAGGGGGGTTGTACGAAGCATGGGCCTTTGGGAATGACTTTTTGGCTTGTTAAAATGCTTAGGAACATTGACCAAAAAAAAGCTTAGGAACATGCATTTTTTGTCATTCTGACCATATTTTTGTCCCATGCTTCGTACAACCCCCCTCTACTCACTAGAACCCCCATACCACCCTTTATTCCCAAAATACCCCTGAATTTAAAACATTTTTTAAAACATTAAGTACGGTTCGGCCAAACGTGTACCGAACCTGTTAAGTGTGGTTCGACCATGCGTGCGCCGAACCAGTTCGCACTTGGCAGGGCCAAACCTTCCTGATTGTTGCTAGATATTGAATTGTTTAATTTTAACTGATTTTTAATGATTTGATTTATTCTTAGCTAACACTAGTATGACTAACACTAGTTGTTTAATTTTAACGGATTTTTAAAGATTCGATTTAGGGCTCGTTTGTTATAGATTCTAAGATGCAAAAAATCATTTTTTAAAGCAAAAAATCATTTTTTAAAGCAAAAAATCATTTTAAATCCTTTTCATAATGTTTGTTTCAGATTTTTTAGAAAATCATTTGTTAAAAAAAACATTTTTATCCTAAAAATGAAAAGCTACTACGAGTATCTTTTGGAAATACTCTAATGAAAAGCTACTACGAGTAGCTTTAAAAAATGATTTCTATGATAGTAAACAAACACAAATTAGCTTCTACTTTTCTTAAAAATCTCAAAAAAAAATCTATAAGTTATGAAGTACTAAAATCATTTTTTTTAAATCCGTAACAAATAGGCCCTTATTCTTTACTAACACTAGTAGGGCTTACACTAGCTGTTTAATTTTAACTGATTTTTAACGATTCGATTTATTCATTACACGAATTGTTTTTTTTAGACTTTTTCGGTTTGTATGACTTGTTACACTTATCTATAATAGGTGTGATCGAACGTGAGCCGTTGATTTAACCGTTGATTTAAAACGATCAGAACCGTTAAAATTATAACCGTTGGACACAATTTCCAAAAAATTTGAATTTTAGGCGCCAAACTGGACGGTGGGGATGTCGCGCATGACGCTTGGTCGACCATGGTCGACCTCACCGATCAAACTCGTCAAATTTGAATTTTGATCAATTTGGGGTGTCGACAAATGATTGACAGGTTCGGCGCTGCGAGATTCGACCAGGGTCGATCAACCGTGCGCCAAATCGTCCATAATCTTAAAAAAAAAACAAATTTCAATAAGGGCTTTTGGTCTTTTCACACCAAAAAAAAAGGGTTCTAGTAAGTAGAGGGGGGGTTGTATGAAGCATGAGCCATATTTTTTGTCAAAGATTTCTCCCTTTTATGAGTATATGTCTACGGGGCACATCTTGGGCTATATTATGCCTTTTGGGAATGATTTTTGTTAGGGTATTTTTTACCCCCCACTCAACTGTTTTTTCCAATTTTATCCCTCAAATATATCCAAAACATATTTATCTTTCAAATGGATAAATCCAATGTAATTAACACAATAGATTTATATATTTGTTAGATAAATCTGTTTTGAATAAAAAGTGTTAAAATGGAAGTATATATATATATACACACATTGTTTTGGTTATAAATTCAATAGTTCGGTATATAAATACGTTGCTAATTGGTTATAAATGAGATAGTTCCGTAGTTGTCTATATAAATCCGTTGTGTTAATTTTAGACAACGGATTTATCTATTTTTTGTTAGGTAAATCTGTTTTGGATATTTCATTACGGATTTATCTAACAAATAAATAAATCTATTGTCTAAAATTAACAAAACAGATTTATCTATTTAATAGGTAAATCTGTTTTGGATAAAATTGAGGGGTAAAGTTGGAAGAAAATTGTTGGGTGGGGGTATAAAAGGTGATGGTGGGGGTCCAAAAAAACTACCATTTTTGTTCCTTGGTTTTTCTGTTGGGCTTTGGCTTCTGTTTCATTGTAAAAAAAAATACCGATACCAAAAATAAAAAGCTACAAACTGTTTTCATAGATTATCATGGAGA
The DNA here is from genome assembly GCA_020916435.1 of Oxytropis ochrocephala. Lineage (NCBI taxonomy): Eukaryota > Viridiplantae > Streptophyta > Magnoliopsida > Fabales > Fabaceae > Oxytropis > Oxytropis ochrocephala. The sequence continues at coordinate 121,381,019 of CM037090.1, read as the reverse complement.
GCTTATGAAAATTTGCTGAAATAGCTTATGAACATATCATTAGTTATTTTCATAAGTTTTCTCAAACAGACTCACAAGTATTTATGTCAATAAATAAATCTAAATAAGTCCATCCAAACACACCCTACTATAATTGACCTTTAACACCAAAGTTGCGACCTCGAGCTATTCTTTTCTTGTTGGCAATATTTGGAGACATCACTGACTGATTCAAACATTTGGAAGGGGAAATTCGAGTCTACAAAAATGAACCAAGTTGGCGATAAAATAACGAAAACTTAATCCTTCTTAGTATAAATGATGTAAAACTTGTGCCTGCTTACTGCTACCTCTCTCACATCCTATCAAAATCGAGAGGAATAAATTGAAAGAAAACTCGGACAACAAATTTTTTGCATAACATTCAATTCATTTGCATAGTTCTTGAAACACTACATCGATTCTGTCTAAAATTCTCCCCTCTCCAAATGTTCTTTTGCAACTTCAAATTTCTGCCACAGAGATGAGTGCATGTTCTTCATTAAAATGTTTTCTGATATTTTCACACTCTTTTCTACATCTAATTGCATCAATTTTATTGCTATTCAACTATAAGTGCTTGATCTAAATTGAGAAGTTAAAATGTGAGGGGACTCCTCTACCTTTAATAGCATCAATTAAATTCGATTCTACTACTGCAAGATATTATCACAGTATGTTAAAACCAAAACTTTGTAGTTTACCGTGTTCCTCTTGTAAAATACTTCAAAAGAATTATGTTTTTATCACAATTATTATTAAAAAGAAACAAATGTGTCAAAAAAATATATTAATGAAACAGTACATACGATCTTACAATTATTAATGAAACAATACATACGATACCTTGGCACCGAGAGGAAACAATACCTTAGTACCGAACTCCCTCAGTACTTTGTTACTTTGTGTTGTTTCAAAAAAAATCCAAAAACCATTTACGACACTAAGAAGCAGAATTGGTTCAATATCGGCCGTTTATTTAAAATTCCTAAAACATGTGTACGATACAAAAGTACCAAAAGTTTTCGGTACCAAGGTATCAAACTCATGACAAATTCAGGGAAAAAAAAGCAGAATGAGGAAGGAGGGGAATCACCATGGTTTAGTACAAGGTGCGACAGACAGGGGGGTGGTGAGGGACTGCTGAGGTAGAGAGCTTGAGAGTATTAGAGAAGGTTATTATAGACAAGTGCAATCCTCCAAAGTCAACAATAAACAACTCAAAGTCTCTAGTCAACAACAATATTGACAAGTCAGCATCCAACTCATCAACACATTCAGATACTAGTGCCACGGTTTGCCGTAAAGATGAAGTAAAGGCATCCGAGTCAAAAGAGTAAAGTGGTGCCTCTCTCTCTCTCTCAAAAAGTCACTAACTCACTTTACCAAAATTGTAATTAGGGTTTCCTTTATCTTGTAAGAAAGGATTCTGATTGTAACCGTTTAGAGTTGAATTAGTTAAGTGTGTAACATATTCAACAACATTCTATTAGTTTAGCTTGATCTCACTATTACTATAATCGTAATTGATCTCACTATCCTAAAACAAGTCAAACAATCACCAAGTACGCCACGGGTCGCAACGATACAGTTAATACATGGTTAAAACATTGAAGAAACTTATAATTGGGCTACATTTCACTGTTCTAAAAGTAGCATTAGCATTTTGCAATACAAACGAGATAAGAAATGCTTTCCCCAAAATCATTTTTAACTGGAGGGGACTTAATAGAAGACAAATATTCATATAAAGGCTGTTGGGTCTAGACACCTGAAGTAGAAATGGCTCTCCCTCACACTTACCATAGGTTAATTATTAGCCCATGGCATATTTCTGGGTCCAGCTTCTTGCAGTTGACTCGTACTTGCTCCTGTCTGTCTTGTACATATGGGCAATTTCAGGTACCAAAGGATCATCAGGATTTGGGTCCGTCAAAAGGGAACAAATTGAGAGCAACACCTATAGATGCCAAACAGAAATAATAATGTAAATAATGATTATGATTTTATGTAATTCCATAACCAGACTATATGAAATGTGTACTCTATGTAGAACCACATCATGCCATACTTCAAAAGCAAAACAGCCTTTTGAAAATCTTTGCATAAAAAATATAAAATAGGGATCATTACGTTTTGCTGAATCCCTTGGTTCAGTAAATTTTGCTGGAAATCAAAGCTAATGAACATACTTTAATGGTGTGTTTGGATGAGGTATTTTTTGGGGGTAATGTAATTTTTGGGGGAAATCCAAACACACTCTTAGGGTTTTTTGGTCATTTTGTGTGTGTGTGTGTGTGTGCAAAACAAACTACTTATGCCAAACATCGTGAAAATCAACAGCTAAAACTTCACCAAGTTTTACACATGTCCAACTTGTCACAATACAAAAAGATAATCAAATATAACGTCTATTTAAACTCAACTAATGTTTTTAGTGTATAATTGTTAAACTTCAACTTCACTAAGATTATGAACTATCAATATAAAAAAAAATTAAACATCATTCAATTACGTCTCACAATGTAGATGTTTGTTGAGATATTTTGGGAACTAGTATTTATATAACAAAGTAATATATGGTGAAATCTAATTGAATGACTTCATAAAACCTCTTTACAATATCAGCACATAGTCTATAAACTCTAAAATTAGCAAATAGGGATTAATAGGTCCTGATGAAGGCCTTGTTTAGTAATGTTCAGCGAGACTAAGAAACTCAAAAGATGAATTGAATTGGTAGAATAGCAAACACACTGTAAGGAAGATAGTTTGGATTCTCTATCCCCTGCATGGGGGACTATGGGAGTAGTTCAAAACTAACCACATTACTCTAAACTAAATTCATATCAGCTGTTCTAACATCAACAATGTCGACCATGCTTCACACAGTTCAAAAGATACCATTCAAACATCAATACACAAAAATATTAAATAGGGTTTAGTATACTGTGATGAATCCTTTGTTCAGGAGAAACTGTTAAATCTAAGGAAGAGTCACATCTTAGTTTAGAAATGGATGACACTGAAAGAATAGGAAATTTTTCTTCTGCAAAGCGTTATGGGTGCTCTACCAATTGAGCTACATCCCCACATTGAAAGAATAGGAAACTTATTTCAAGGACTGAAGACTTATCTCACTATCTCACAAATAAATAAACAAACCTTGGAAATGGTTAGAGCAGGGCTCCACTGCTCCTTTAATATATCAAGGCAAATGCTTCCGTTGCTATTGATATTTGGGTGAAATACCTTCGTCCTGAATGCAACCTGAAATATCCATCATCACCATCACAAGATATCAGATGTAGTTATATGCTGCTTATGACTGCACATTAAGAAAATATGTTCATATATACAGAGGGAATATAGTTCTAACTAAAATTTTCAACAAAACCACACACTTATGACCTTGACCAGTATCAAGAAATGAATTTTTAAATGACAAAGAAGCAATCCAACAAAATAAGGGAAACTTTAAAATAAACAAGCAAAGAATTGAAGACAGCTAAGCTTGATAATATAGACACAGCCACGTGATTGACATACAAACCTTGGGTGGCTTGAAGGGATAATCTGGAGGGAAATGAATGGTAACTAGGAAAACACCTCCAGCGTAAGGACTGTCTGGAGGACCCATAATTGTTGCTTGCCAATGAAACATATCTTCAGCAACAGGACCTACAATGTTTTGAAAAGAAATATCAAGCACAAATTCTTTTCTGAATGCCATTACAAATAGTGTACCTAAATTGACAGAGTGCAACATAGTGTCTCATTATCCATCACGTTAATTAGTATACCGACAATGATCAATCATCAAAGTTATCAATGGTAAATGGTGGACAATGATGACCAACCAATAATCTGCTATATAAATATGGCAGATAGCATTGTGGCCTATAACAGGCGCAATACTTATTACTTATTAATCCCGTTAGGGCCTGTGGCAGTCAACCCCAAAAACCCTAAAGTGGGATAGCAGATAGTGGGATGGCTACTATGCTTAAATTTATTATACAGATAGATAATTCTTATTCTTACTTTATACGAGTTGTTTCTGGAGCTTATTTTGTTTGGTTCGATTGAAACGAAGATGACATGACTAGTAACTAAACAGGAGGATAAGCAAGAAGTCAATATCTTTGGCTGACAAATGGGGAAAAAAGAACAGGATAATAAGATTAAAAAACCTACTGGACAGTGAGAACTAACATGTAAACAGAGATAAGGTTGGACAGGTATCTCAGATATTTATTCCACAAACGCTAAAACTCAATCAGGGCGCCTATTGACTGATTATGAAGTCCACAGGACAGTACCAACGTAATAAGGTTCAAATAGAAGATAACAATCTTATCCATATGAATAACGGCTACCTAACTATCAACATATCGGTTAGCACTTAGTAAGTCACATTCCATCAAAAAAATTGAAGCCGCCTACAAACCAGTAACACCATAGAGTCATGGCAGGTGAATGAAATCCGGCCATGTCATGGTCGCAATTTAATAATACTCCCAATTCAAGTCAATTGGTATGCCACATCTTTTGAGAAACTAAAAGGTAAAATTCTAAATTTCTAACAAGTTTATGTAACTACATATATCATCCTCCCAATTCAAACGACTAGAATCATACTATTGCCTGTTGGGAAATAAGGTTATCTTAAGTAACTTATCGATAAATTAGTTTCATCCTCTCGAGCCACCTAATACATAAAAAAAACACAGCACAAGGTTGCCAGAACTAATATCATGTAGAAATCAAAAACAGAGATTAAGAATAGTCAGAACTTGAAAATATCAATAATCAGACACTTTTCTGACTCATAATGATTCGACAACACCCAAGCAATAACATGTAAATTTACAAGATTAATCAGCTCCAAACTACAGCAACCCCAGCTTCGATTTCTGTATAGCCAAGTCATAAAACACACAGCAGCACTAAACAAATGCATCATCAGGCGATCACATTATCAGGTAGTAAAAGGACGCATATAAATGGAAACATTAACAAAGATTGAACTTGAAGGTAATAAAATTCTCAATATTCATTTGCAATATGTAAATATCAACGCTAGAAATTTGTAAAATATGAAATTTCACAACAAAACCCAAGATATAGACGCCTTAAAACCAAACAAAAATCAAAATCATTATGAACAAACAAACACAAATTTTTTTTATTTTCACAAAAAAAAAAAAATCAAAGCGAGAAGAAAAGATGAAATAAAAATACCGGCACTGCAAGAAGTAGGAGGATCCTTCTGCAAATCCTTGAGTTCCTTCAAGATCCGCTTTGAAGCCATCGCGAAAACCTAACAGAAACAAAACAAAAAAAAAACAGATCGAAATCACGAATCAGGTAAAATCAAAACGCGAAACACCAATAGATCGAAAAACGGAAGCTGCCAACAACAGATAATCGTATAATTGATGCATACCTAGGGAAAAAAGGAAGAGAGATTATTCCCCTTCGGAATTGCGAGGAAGGAGGAAGGAGAAAAAGAGTGAGAGGGAAAGGGGTGAGAATTGAAGGAAGGGAAAGGAAGGTGTTTATAAATGGTGTGGGTGTGGTTTACGGGATTCGATGCACTTTTTCTTTCTTTTCTGTGATTGGGTTTCGGTTATTCTTCTTCAATCATCATTATTATTGTCCATAATTATTGCTATTTTTTGGGTATTTCTTTATTATTAATTTGAAATTTGGATTCGAAGAAAGAAAGAAAGAATGACTCGTGATTGAAGGAATCTTGTAAATGTCCACTAGGAAATGAGCTAGAAGATATGGATTGGAAACGCGGACAGTGTTCGGTGCATGTTGATGTGACTCGTGATTTAATAATCTTGTTTTGGTAAATAATAATTTTTTAAAGGCTTAAATATAGATTACCCCTGCATATATCAAGTTTATCCATATACCCCCTACAAAAAGAAATATTTTAAAATAAACCTTGCAAATATTAATTGTTTACAATTACCCCCCTGCTGTTAGTTTGAGTTAACAGAGTTAACTCTATGCTGAGTAGGATGACAAATGGACTCCACATTAACATGACACGTAGATGTTGCTAGGGTTCATATCTTCTTCTTCATTCATTCCTCATCCACTCTTCTTCTCTCTCACGAACTAGATCACACCATCGTCCTTCTTCTTCTCTCTTCTTCTATCTTCTTCCATCTTCGTTTGTTGAGAAGCATGGCCACAAGCAACACCTCTTCCAATGGTATATCTAGAATAGGGCAAGCTCAAGTCCTTGTTTGTGGATGTCAATTGGCAATGCGTTTATGGATTTCAAACACTTCTGAAAATCCTGGAAGAAGGTTCTGGAGGTGTATTAATTGGGGGATAAGTTCTAGGGTTGATTTAATTATTGTTTTCCATTGATTTTTTCGGTTTTATATTGTAAGAAATAGTTTCTGAGATCATTGTGGTTTGTCTAAATCTGTGTTGAAGCAAATAGGATGCAAAAGTCGTTTATTTGGGATGATGAATTAGAGATTCACAGAGTGACCATGGGTGACATTTTCTAAACAAATGAAGCTAAGCTAAGGCTACACACTTAGAGTCAACAACAAACACAATAGCTCAATGTAAATGTGGTGACATATTCATGGATTGAGAGTCAAAGAAAGTTTCAAGGCTGAAGCAGAAGTTGATATATGAGAGGAAGAAGATGAAGTGGATGCAAGTGTTTCTCATTTTAGTCTTAGTTTTTGTAGCATTTGAGAAATATGAGTTGGTTAAAAAATGGGATTTACGTGTCATGCCAATGTGGAGTCCATTTGTCATCCTACTCAGCATAGAGTTAACTATGTTAACTCAAACTAACAGCAGGAGGTAATTGTAAGCAATTAATATTTGCAAAGTTTATTTTATAACTTTTCTTTTTGCAGAGGGGTATATGGATAAACTTGATATTTGCAGGGGGTAATCTATATTTAAGCCTTTTTTTAATTGGTTAAATTGATTTTAAAAAAGTAAATTTCAAAAGAATTGATTTGGAAAGAAAAAAAATTGAGTTGGAAAAAATCACTTTGTGCTTGGTATTAATATCATGAGATACCAATTAAGCTGAGAATAGTGGGTCCGAAAAAAGCCAAGAACGGGCATAATTCCACTTGTTGTTCATGAGCTTTCTGATTCCATTTCTTCTACAGATATTGAGAACTGTAATAAATGTTTTTGGGCGCTTCAAAATAAGGCAGTGGCCAATAAGGTGTGGGAAGGTGCTGAGAAGTTAGGGGTGGAGGGGTCTTTGCTTGTTGAGGAGTATATCGAGTTGATTGAAGAATGAGAGAGCAGGGTTCAGCTAGCAAGGGATAAGGGGGTGACCCTTGAGTATCTTATCGCTTAATCTTCGTGGATGGGGCGACGATGCCAAACACTGTCATTTATCAGGTCGGGTAAGTTGATTTTATTTGCTTACCAAAAACTAAGAGGGAGGCCATGGATGAAAGAGAATTAAGTCTTATGTGGGGTAATCAATAGATTGAGGTTAACGATTATTTCATCTATGTGGTTAACGTTTGTCAAGGGCGAGTGGTTGGTGGCTGGAGATTTCTTTGTCGTGTTTAGTGCGAGGTGAGGAATGGAAGGGGCACCGTGCAGGGTATCCATGATTTTAACATTTTTATCACAGATAAGGATCTTTTGGTAAGAAGGCTCAAAAGACAAGATAGTTGTTGTGGTTAGCTTGGATTGATCTCTTGATTAGAAGGGATATTAAGTCTTTGTCTTGGAGTTTGTATATTATAAGGGTGGGTAATATCAGTAGTTGTCTTCCTTCTTCTTGGAGGCTTAATGCTCTTACGTGTATAAACAATTCTTGAGAAAGTCTTGTTGTTTAGGTTTCGAGTACACCTAGTGCTCTTATTAATGAAATTTTTGCTTATCTAAAAAAATCCCACTCGTTTGGATAATAAAAGAACAATAATACTATCTGTTTAAATATAAAAAATTTATGGGTCTCACTTTTAATTGATTGAATTTTTTTATTTGATTTTAATTGATTGAATTTTTAGAAATTGTAATTTCCATTAGAATCGATCAATTATAAACACAAAAAAAAATCAATTTTTGAGGGCAAAATTGAAAATTTATTATTCTATCTCATATTTTATTTTAGTGGGTTCTACTTTCTCACATCATCTTTTAAATTTTTTATCTCACATTTAAAACCTACTATTTTTCATCTCTCTCAACTCTTATCTTTCTCAATTTTCTTGTTATCTTTATTATTATAAACCATGAGTTTGCCAACTAGACGTCCGCATCACAAATTCGAAAAAATTATGTCAGCCGCCACGTAAATCCACCTAAGCAATCTGCACCCACATAGCAGCCACATCAGGCGCTGAACCTTCCACGTCACGTTGTTGTCCAAAGCAACAACTCACATCTTAGCCAACTGACCTTGCGGTCGACATATGTTTATGCGATTGTTTGGTCCACATTAACGATCGCGATTTAACCAACTTTTAGAAGAAATAATCCACTACTAGTATCCATTTTGATTTCTTTGGTAGAAGTTATCATCTAAGGGACAAGAAAACACAAGGTTAATTATTATTCAATATTGCAATTAATTGGTATGAATTGTAATAACTTTTTGTTTGTTGCTTTGTTTAACATAACTTGCGTAAATTTTCAGCCGCACGTAACCTTCCCAAAAAACGCAAGGAAGCATTTTACCAAAGAAATAATTATTTCTCAAAAATCAGACAGTTGTTAGAGATTTGTGATTTTCGCAAATGCACTATGGATCTTCCCATTCTTACTTTGATGATTTCTTGCAGCACTACGAATATGTCAACATTGCTTATTTGGAGACTGGTGTCCTCCCTGAGGTAATTTATATTCACATACAAGTTTTTTATCATCGTCAAGTTTTTTTAAGTCCAGTCGGTCTTCGGTTTATTACTTATTTAGTGGCTATTTAGGTTTGATTGCTGCTTTGATTTCATCGAGTCCTTCGCTGCCAGGAAGCACCTTACATTGTGATGCCGCATATCATCGGCATTGTTTCGACCACAATGTAACGTTTCAACCTTTCTTGGTGACTATTTTTAGTAAATTTGTTCCTTTCTTTTATAGTTCTAACATCTATGTTTTCTGATAGTGCCGGTATTGATCTCATTAGTCAAGATCATACTAGGAGAACAACCTTTGCCCTTAGGGGAGAGGCTGCCGCACACTTTTATGAACAACACCTTCGTACTTACGAAGTAGCTGAACTAGCAAATACATGGCTGCAATCTCCAATAATTTTAACAATGCACCATTACCCTTTGTGATCCGAATTTTCTTATTTTCTTCTTTTTATTTACGGACTTTGGATCTGTATGCACTAAATGATCGTTGGTTTCACGTGTATTTTCAAGCTTGATTGGAGAAACCGTATGCGGGAAGATGGTCTAATTAAGCATAATCGTTGACAAATCTGCATGGTGCAAGACATTGTTGATGAGTTCGTGCTTTACAAAATGGACGAAGAGGTAAATTTGTCCTAATCTAAATCATTAAGGCGTTAACCTAACAATCTTTGATAGTATTCATATAGCATACCTACTGTAGAGACCGAAAAATCCGGGTGAGGATTCCTCAAAGGTTCAAAAATGAAGCCGCCACCAAATTTAGTTTATGGGCAAATTCGGAAAATCCCTTTGGGTTTGGATCAGGGTCCTTAAGACCAGATTTGGGTTCGGGAGTCGGTTATGCGTTGGGAAGGTATTAGCACCCCACGACATCCTTCGTAAGAAAGGTTACCTTCTAATTAGTTGTATTTAACAATTATTTTACCCTTTTAAAGAAAACAAGACTGAATAAAAATTTTAATTTTTTATGTGTTGTTTTTCTGCTATGTTGTGATTCCCCTGTTGGCATATAATTGCAGGTTGTGAGTTTAATATGGTGCCAAGGTTCTGAACTTAGGGAAAGTCATTTTGGCTTGAGCTCAACTAGGAAGCATAGGTGTAGAAGTATGGGAGGTTCAAGGTTGTTTAGGAGAAAATGGAAAAAAGGGGAAGGCAAGATGAAATCTATTTGAACATGTAACTGGAAAAAGAAGATCTTCGCTCATTTGGCGGATGTTGTGTTTACTTTTTTCCTTTTTGTATTTGTTTACTTTTGATTTTTTTGTCTTATTGATTCTTATTTATTTGTAGTTTTGTTTAATAAATAATTTGCTATTATATGAAACAAAAACAATAAATCTATTTTTTTGGTTTTTCTCTATTATCTATTTATTCTTGTCTAAACACGTGTGAGTGAGAACAAAACGGTACGAGATCGTAAACAATTAGAACCAACATGTGACGTGTGATCTACATTGAAGGATCGTGTGGGGTCTGAAGGAGCGCTAGGGCTATGAAGGACCACGTGGGGTCTGAAGGATCAGCTTGGTGATCTGTAATGTGATATGGAATCAACGCTTGGAGTGCTGATCTTAGAGGAACAAGTTATAGGGATCGACACTTGGCGTGTTTATCCGAACATACCTAATGAATGCATTTACCTGAGAAGGGAAAAACTATCTATATTTCGCATGTCTAACAATGCGATGAATGGTGTATGCATGCATGTAGTGTATGCACATGCAATGATCAGTATCTGGTGGGATGATGAATGAAATGATTTTTTTCTTCAGTTCGCTTTTTGCTTCTTCTTTTTGACTTTTTGGTATATGATGAATGCACGAAATGCGAATGTGAATATGGTGCAGATGTAATGCTTTGATGCAAATGCTATGATGAATAAAAGGAAGTGCATACATGCATGGTGCGATGATACAATATGATTGATTGGGATGCAAAACATTTTTGGCAATGATGAGATCGCGAGACTTTGGATGCGAGAAGCGGTGTGAACTTTGATCATTCCTTCGAAAAATTAGATTTCATTCAAACTTCTGAAATCTCAAGGTTATTATTTCTGATAATCGATGTCAAAAAGTACTTGATTGTATTTGCAAGCTCACTTATTTTCTCTTCCATTACCCATGATGACTGGAGTTTAGGTCCACAAAGTTAACTACGTGGATTTTCAGTATCACATGATCAACTTGTGTTCTCTCTCTCTAAAGCATTGTTTAGTAAAGATGTATAGTTGTAGAGACGTTACAACGTCTGAACCTCACAGCAGTGAGTGATAAAAATTCAGAAAAACAAAATACAGAAGTCTGTTTCCAGATCTTCTTTACAAAACTATCTCTGAAAAATAAATGGAAGGATGGTGGAGGGATGGAGATGAAGTGCAATGTATGAATGGCTCTGAATGTGCGTGTGTTTCGTGCCTAGAGAGAGAGAGCTGAGTCTTCAATAAATAGCCTCCTTGCTCACGTGATGCTGATGTCACTTGCCCACCTACCAGGTATGTTTCCTTTCTTCTCGCTCGACACATCGCTTGGTAGCACACGATTGTATATCTGCGTGTCACCTCGTGGGAATAGAAGATCTTCCGACTTTTTATATCTTTGACCATCATTACTAGTGCGCCTAAAATTGAGATCTTTCACCCTTGCTCTCTTTGCGCTCACGCTACTGAGACGTGGTGAGGACGTGGTAACGTCAAAGACTATTTTTCCCGCACAAGCACAAGAAGTATCAAAACGCTCTCGAGGCACCACTTGGTGCCAAAACGCATGATTAACCTCTTATTTCATCGAGAACTAAGAAATTACCATAAAACTAATTAATTAACCTTGTATTGCTAGAGAACTTGCGTGATTTATTCTTTGAATGAGTATAAATAACTCATAAATATGAGTTATCAATAGTAGTGCAAATATAGATGAATGAGTTAGTTAACTTGCTTCAGGTCTAGGGTAAGGACAACTATGACACATGAAAGGATGAATGTCGGACTGGTTTTTGTTAAAGTCATGAAAGGTAGGCTCTCCTCAACTCAAGAAAACTGCTCCAATATAGACTCCCAGTGATGGTGAGTGAATAGTTTGCCCCTGTTTAGTGATGACAACAGCAAAAGGCGTAGAGAAAATGACGAATCAGGAATACCTTTACTTTTGAATGAAAGGTGGAAAGCAAGAGACTTTGTCTCAACCCATGGAGTTTGGTGTTACCCCAATTATGGTAAGGACAAGGTTGTCGCGACTAGAGTAGTAGCATTTAGGATGATGAGTTGAGAAATTTGCCTCGGTATGGTTTTATGGATAATAAAGGGATGAGATGGCTGTAGGGCGAATTTCCCCAATTTTAATAGAGTGAAAGGTGACGGGATTGCCCCCACTTTGGAATGGTATTTCAAATGGTTGCTCTAGTTCGAGTGAGGTAGTGAAAGGTGACAGATTTAGGGTGATGGGTTTAGAAGTTGGTCAAATATGGCTATATAGACTGGGTGTGGTATCTGAATGGGATGGACGTTGGATAAATTTTGTCCGCAGTGCGTGTGTAATGAAAGGTGAAGGAATGCCCCACTTTGGGATCTATGTGATGATCCTAGTACAAATGTTTGGTTGTCTTTAAGATGACTCCCACAGATTATGATAGTTTAGAATTTTCAAACGATGAAAACTTTACTTGGTGGTCACTAAACTTTGTCTTTATATTAATGCGACTTGAATGGACCTTGAGTAAAAGCCTTTTTTTTTTTTTTCTTTTTCTTGAGTTCTTTTTTAGATATATTTTTTTGAGCAAACATATTGTAAATAAATAAATTTATTTGTTCTAAAATTAAAACTTTAAGAAAACAAAAGCAATCAGTCAATGATCAGAATGGATTATTAGAGTTGTAATGATTTGTGAAGAAGGGATAATTGGGCTCAAAGAAGTGTTTGGGGGTTGATGGGACAAATGATTTTTATTCAGCGGTATGATTTGGCTAATGGTCAATGGTTTATGAAGGAAAGGGTTATTAGGCTCAATGAGGTGTTTGAGGTTTTATTGAGACAAGTTCGTGCTTTATGGTAGAATGGACCTATTTAGGGTTGTAATGTGGCCAAGGGTTTATCGAGGATAGGACATTGAGGTCAAAGGAAGTGTCCGAGGGTCTATTTTAGACAAGGATCTCTTATGCGTTTTTAACGGTAAGGAGCATCAGCTCACAATTTGTATTGCCTTTGCTTTTTCGGGTGTTATACCCCAATTTTGTCCGTCTACTCTTTCTTTGTTTAGTCATTTATTTTTATTAGGGGCGTGTTTTGGAGTCGCATGATTACGAGAATTATTAGTTACTAACCCCAAACCAATTCCAGTCACCCCGTTCAACTATATCGAAATGTCGTTGTTTAAATTAGGCACGCGCGCGAATGATCGATCTTTTCGTGCGTTCTTCAGTTTAATATCCGTATTTGAGTTTAGTCGTACATAAACAGGTCTACCTAAAGTCAGTTTTTGGTTTAAATTCAGACTTAATAATGCGATTCCGAGTTAATTTTAGTGTTAACGCGCCCATTTCTTCTATTTTGGTCTCGTTTTAGCGTATTTGTCAAGTCCGGCCCGTTCTCGTCTTTGAATTTGGCCTTACTCCTTTTTTCTTATTATTATTTTTATTCTTATTTTGTTTATTTAATTTATTTAAGCATATATACAATCCAAAAATGTCAAAAATTCTATGTAGTCTAATTTACAGTTTAAAAGTGTTTAAGAGTCCAAAAATATCAAAAAAATTCTACTTAGTTTAATTTACAAATTAAAAGCACTTAAGAGTCAAATAAGTCCAAAAATACAAAAAATAATAATACTAAAAATACAAAAAATAACAAATCCGAAAATAAAATAAAAAAAGGCAACAACATAGCTGTCAGCCTTTTAAACCCTAACCCTAGCTTCTCTCCTTGCTCACCAAGTATCCATCTCCCACAAGCCCAAACCCAAACCTGAAAATCAATCAAAACACAATCAAAATCATTAATGTGTTAACCTAATTTTCCACTATAAATAAACAATCAGAACAAATAAAAAAGCACACAGAAACCAAGGCGTAAAATCATCTGTTAAAATCACCCAAAAATAGGATTAGAGTTTCAAATCGAAACCCTAATCCACTTTGAGAACAAGTAGTGGCAAGGTAAGAGTTACGAACCAGCAAGAACAACAATTTAGCTTTCGTCTAAAAAACAGGTTTGACTTTTATGTGCAATTAGATGGTAAAATCGTAGAGATATTTGCATTACATCACGTGTAGGTGCTGTTTAAATCCAGGTACTGTTTAAATCTGTTGCTTCCTTTAAATATGAATGAGTTTAGTTCATAGGACCCTTTTGATAAATATTAGAAACAGGTTTCTATGGTCAGATTGTATAACAATGTAACTTAAAACATGTTTTTATCATAGGACCCATTAATAGACAAGAAAATACATAAACCTATAAAAAAAATTGATGACATAATCTCCCCTTTAAGCTCCGGCCATCGTACCACGGTGGTCGTCATCCCCATACAGCCACCAAACCGAGGCTTCTCTCCTGGTGCGTCACCACCCTGCTACATTCTGATCGGGCGAGCCTTCGTTCTCTCTCCCATCGCGACACCTCCCTCCGTTTCTCTACCACCGTCACCATGGTACACCTAAGAAGAACACAAACCCAAAAAAACCACCTTTTTTCAGTAACAAGGAGAAGGAAAATAGGAGAAGAGGAGAGCGAAACAGAGTGAAAGAAAGGAGAAGAACAAACCTGTTAAAAAAATCATCATCTTCAACCGCACCCTCGCCGGCGCCACCTCCATCACCACCCAACACCGAAATCACTCCTCTTCCCTCTCTCACTATCTCGCCCTCTCTCTCCCTCCGCGAAAACCGGCGAGAGTTGCGCCGGAAATACCCCCCTCTAGATCGCGGCGCCGCGGCTGGGAATGAAGGGAAGGAAGAGGGAATATGAAATTAGGGTTTCCATTTTCAGGTTTTGGGCTTATAGGGTCTTTTTATTTTTTATTTATTTTAAATATCAGAATGCTATTTGCACCCCTTCAATTCAAGCGCGAACCCCTCCCTCACTTAAGCCCAGTTTCACATACTGGGCTCCCATTTGCGAACTGGGCTTCCTTTTAACACCTCCTATTAATTATACAACCCCCTGCGACTAATAAAACCTCAACTTACAATTTTCACCCCCTGTTTTTCTTTTTAATTGTTTTCTAACTCAAACATAAATAATTTTTCTCTCGAACTTAAATAAACGGCTAAGTCGGTTGTACAACCGGGTTAGTCATCATTTTAGGACCAATGAGCTGTACAGTTCAGTAATCCTACAAAAACTTAAATAAAATATAAATAAATTATTTTTCCATAAACGGCTAAGTCGGTTGTACAATAGGGTTAGTCATCATTTTAGGACCAATGAGCTGTACAGTTCAGTAATCCAACAAAAACTTAATAAATACAAATAAATTATTTTTCCTAAAAATAGGGGACTAAGTCGGTTGTACAACCGGGTTGGTCTGCGTTTTAGAACTAATGGGTCAGATGATTCAGAGTTCTAGAATACCTATTCTAAAACCGACTCCACCTCACACCAAACCAATTTCTTTCAAAAAAACTCAAAAATTACTTTCAAAAAGTAGGGGACTAAGTCGGTTGTACAATCGGGTTAGTCAATGTCCTAGAGTCGATGAGTGCATGCAGTTCAAGGAATCCTAGGACCCCTACACTAAAAAAACACCAACCCACAAACCTTTTCGGGAAGAACTACGTAGCTTTGATTCCTCCATTGCATCTGGAGGTACGTAGGAGCAAGAGTCCACTCTTGTCAAGTACTAAAAACTAAAAATTTAAATAAGTCTTTTCCTCTATAAATAAAAGGGTAATTATTAATAAATCCTAATTAATTAGACCAAGGATGTCGTGGGCTGCTAATACCTTCCCCACACATAACGACTCCCGAACCCTAATAGCTTGCCTATTGTTGGGGTCAGTATTCTTGACTGGAGTCCTTCGCTCTAGGGACCATGTGTAGGATTCTTTAGAACCATCCCTGTGAGGTTCACTATAAAAGAAACCTTAGACCCACTCTGTAAGATGCATTTCTAGGGTCACAAAGGAGCTTTATACCCTTGCATTCAAACAAATATTTATGCATACCGTCTTTTATCGAAAAAAAATCAAAAAAACCAAAAATCATTTTTTTTCCTTCTTTTACTACTTTTTTTAGAAAATATACCACATGCATACAACAAATAAACATCTACTGTTGCGTGCACTTTTATGACCGTCAGGGAATTAAAATCTTTACCTTGGAGAGAAGCGCACGCACTGTTGAAGTCAAAATTAAATTTTGTACTTTACTCTCCAATGAAAAGTTTATAATTCCCCGACATGATAAAATCATATATTATCATTTCATTCACATACATTATCATTACATTCGCATTTCACATACATTCATTCGCATTTCATGCACACTCATTCATTTGCATAATTACATCATGCATTACAAAAAAAATCAGCATAATATTAGGAAAAATGTGATGAGAGGTGAGACATTCTTGTGAAATAAATCATTTTTTTGGAAAGAGTTTAGTCATACTTCGTTGCAAGCTCAAGGTGTTTCAAGTCACTCGGTTTTTCAAATTTTTAGCTTGCTCACATTTTTTAACCGAACGTTGCATCTCTTCCATCCCATGATAAATGACCGAAATGTCCATCAAAAATTTCTATTATGTTTCAACTAATGTTAGCTCTCTACGAAGCATTTGTGTAGTGACTTGGGTAATATGTGTGTTTATTTTTGTTTGAGTCAGTTAATGTCCTTACCATCATCCCCTGTCAAAGTCTAATCCCACCCCGACCACCCATAAAGTACATACTCCCCACATCAGTACATAGTTGACGTTTCTGGTTGGTTCCCCTAGTGAAATAACACTTTAGGCCCTCCATACTGGGGCAAATGTGTGATCTCTAAAATACCTTGTCAACGTTGTATTCCATCGGTGCAAGTCCTTTACAAAAAAATCAAAAAGCTCGTTAGGTTGAAAACTCGTAAGAGCAACCTAAGCAAAAATTAGGGCATAAAAAGAAACAAAGAAAAAAGCAAATATTTTGTAAATAAGTAAATTATTGTCCTTAAGTTAATTTTTGAGAAAGCGAGCAATCATGATTTGAAATGAAGTTTGACCATCTTCCCATACCCTCAAAAAAACCCGTAGCCAAAATCTAAAAACCTTTCAATCACCCTAGACAAGGATCAATTCCACATCAAAAATGGTGTATCATTTTTATCAAGTCACTCAGCTCGAAAGAAAGAAAAAGAAAAAATCAAAATCAAAAAAAGAAAGTGAAAATAAAAAAAAGAGGATCGAAAAACCACGAAAAAGCAAAAGTGGTACAATTATGAGCTGATACTTTTTACCATTAAATGCATAAGAGATCCTTGTCTGAAATAAACCCCCAAACACTTCCCTTGTCCTCAATATCCATCCTTCATAAACCCTTGGCCAAGTCACATCCCTAAACAGATCCATTCTACCATGAGGCACATAAGAGGTTCTTATCGCAATAAAATCTCAAATACCTCATTGAGCCTAATAAACCCTTCTTTCATAAACCATTAACCATCAGTCAGATCATACCGCTCAATAAAAAAATAAAAAATTAATAAAATCATCTTCTTTGAGCCCAATCATCCCTTCCTTCATAAACCATTAACCATCAACCACATTACAACTCCAAAAATCCATTCCGATCAATGACCGATTGCTTTTGTTTTCTCAAAGTTTTAATCTTAGGACAAATAAGTTTATTTATTTACAATATGTTTGCGAGAAGAAAAAAAAACAAAAAAAAAACAAAAACAAAAATCAAAGAGGGCTTGCACCCCAGAGATTCATTCAAGTTCCGTTGATATAAACACAAGGCTTAGTTATCACCAAGTGCAGTTTTCATCATAGCAAACTCAAGACTATCATAGTGTGAGAGTCATTCGAAAGATAACCAAAAGTTTATACTAGGATCGTCACCTATATCCTAAAGCGGGGCACCCCTTTCGCCATCTATTCCATTTGAACTTGGGGAAATTTGTACAGTGTCATACCACATCCAGCCTATAGCCATACCAGACAAATTCCAAAAACCCATAACCTTAACTCCGTCACCTTTTCCAATCTCACTAAAGCCAACCATTCGAAATACCATTCCAAGTGGGGCAATCCTGTCGCTCTTCACTCCACCTTCAAATGGGAAAATTCACCCTACTCCTCCCCTTGCCATATTCACAGCCAAAAAAGCATACCGGGGCAATTTCTCAACTCACTATCCTAAATGTTTCTACTCTAGTCGGGGCAATCTTGTCCTTACCATAATTAGGGAAACATCAAACTCTATGGGTTGAGACAACATTTCCTACTTGCCACCTTTCATTCCAAAGCCAATGCATTCCCAACTCATCATCTTCTACACCCCTAGCTTGTCACCACTAGACAGGGGCAGACACTCACCGTCATCAAATCTAAATTGGGGCATTCATGCACTCCTTGGCTTGGGAAAACCTACCTTTCATGACATTGACAAAGACCAGCCAGTCATTCACCCCTTCATGTGCCACAAATGTCCACACCCTAGGTCTTTAGAACCCCAAGTTAACTGACTCATTCATCTATATTCGCACTACTATACATCTTCACAAAACAATGCTTCAGAGAGAGAAAACACAAGTTGCTCATCTGATGTTGGAAATCCACTTATTTAGCTATGTGGGCCAAAACTTCGGTCATCATGGGGCATCAAAATGGAAGAGAAAAATGGGCGAGCTTGCAAGTACTTTTTCACGTCAGTGTCTGTAAATAGCAACATTGATATTGCTGAAGTATTGAATCAAAACTATTTTCAAAGAATGATCAATATTCACCTCTGCTTCTCGCATCTAAAGTCTCACATCTCATCATTACCAAAAATGTTTCTATACCCCAATCACTCATATCATATCATATCATATCATATCATATCATATCATATCATATCATATCATATCATATCATATCATATCATATCATATCATATCATATCATATCATATCATATCATATCATATCATATCATCACCCCATGAACCATAGCATTTGCATTCAATCATTTCATTTGCATCATATTCACATTTGCATTTCATGCATTTATTACGTAGCAAGCAAAAAAAAGCAAAAAAGAAAAAAAAATCATTCCACCGGATACCAATCATTGCACGTACGCGTGCACCATTAATTGCATTGCCAAAAGAAGAAAGCTTTTCCCCCCTCATGAAGATGCATTTGTTAGGTGTGCTTGGATAAACATGATAAGTGTCGTTCCCTATATTTTGTTCCTCTAATAGCAGCGCTTTAAGCGTTGATCTCATATCATATCACAGATCACCAGGTTGATCTCTATAGACCCCAAGTGGTCCTTCAGAGCAGTGCCCTAAGTGGCCCGTGTCGCAACGTCGTCGAGTCGAGCCCGACGGACCTTCGCGCAGACCCGCGTGGTCCTTCGGACTAGTTGTGTCACCTAAGAGACACGTGGACGCCCTTCATGGTCAACATATCGATTCTAGACCGATCTTGACCCATCATGGCCTTTCGAATATAACGGCCCTCGCATCGCTTTACTAGTACCGTAGCTAGTTGCGCTCCTTCGCACCACGATGGTCCTTCAATTAAGGCCCAGGCGCCTTCCGCACTCGAGTGGTCCTTCAGAGCCTTAGTGCTCCTTCAGTCCTTGTTGACCCTTCATTCAACTCTCTGCTAACGCGCCAAGTATTAACCACTCCCTCTTATCTCTCAAATCTTCCACCTTCTCCATTAAACGGACAAAATTAGCGTCTATCTTATCTTTATTCCTATTTCTACTATGAAAGTTCGAGAGCTCCGCACTTTCTAGTAAAATATTAATAAAGAGGGGCAGCTGTTATACCCCAATTTTGTCCGTCTACTCTTTCTTTGTTTAGTCATTTATTTTTATTAGGGGCGTGTTTTGGAGTCGCATGATTACGAGAATTATTAGTTACTAACCCCAAACCAATTCCAGTCACCCCGTTCAACTAAATCGAAATGCCGTTGTTTAAATTAGGCACGCGCGCGAATGATCGATCTTTTCGTGCGTTCTTCAATTTAATATCCGTATTTGAGTTTAATTAGTCGTACATAAGCAGGTCTACCTAAAGTCATTTTTTGGTTTAAATTCAGACTTAATAATGCGATTCCGAGTTAATTTTAGTGTTAACGCGCCCATTTCTTCTATTTTGGTCTCGTTTTAGCGTATTTGTCAAGTCCGGCCCGTTCTCGTCTTTGAATTTGGCCTTACTCCATTTTTCTTATTATTATTTTTATTCTTATTTTGTTTATTTAATTTATTTAAGCATATATACAATCCAAAAATGTCAAAAATTCTATGTAGTCTAATTTACAGTTTAAAAGTGTTTAAGAGTCCAAAAATATCAAAAAAATTCTACTTAGTTTAATTTACAAATTAAAAGCACTTAAGAGTCAAATAAGTCCAAAAATACAAAAAATAACAAATCCGAAAATAAAATAAAAAAAAAGGCAACAACATAGCTGTCAGCCTTTTAAACCCTAACCCTAGCTTCTCTCCTTGCTCACCAAGTATCCATCTCCCACAAGCCCAAACCCAAACCTGAAAATCAATCAAAACACAATCAAAATCATTAATGTGTTAACCTAATTTTCCACTATAAATAAACAGTCGGTAAACAGTCAAAAGGGCACAGAAACCAAGGCAGAAAACTACTGTTAAAATCACCCAAAAATAGGATTAGAGTTTCAAATCGAAACCCTAATCCACTAAACACATTTTCGAATTTCTGGTTTGAGAACAAGAAGTAGTGGCAAGGGAAGATTCAAAGAACAAGCAAAGAGCGGTAGAGAGTAAGAGTTACGAACCAGCAAGAACAACAATTTAGCTTTCGTCTAAGAAACAGGTTTGACTTTTATGTGCAATTAGATGGTAAAATCGTAGATATATTTGCATTACATCACGTGTAGGTGCTGTTTAAATCCAGATACTGTTTAAATCTGTTGCTTCCTTTAAATATGAATGAGTTTAGTTCATAGGACCCTTTTGATAAATATTAGAAACAGGTTTCTATGGTCAGATTGTATAACAGTGTAACTTAAAACATGTTTTTATCATAGGACCCTTTAATAGACAAGAAAATACATAAACCTATAAAAAAATTGATGACAGAATCTCCCTTTAAGCTCCGCCATCACTACACGGTGGTCGCCATCCCCATACAGCCACCAAACCGAGGCTTCTCTCACACACACCACACCACCCTCACCACAGCATATTCTGATGCAGAGCGAGCCTTCGTTCTCTCTCCCATCGCGACAGCCTCCTCCTTTTCTACCACCGTCACCATGGCACACCTAAGAAGAACACAAACCCAAAAAAAAAACACCTTTTTTCAAGAATAAGGAGAAGGAAAATAGGAGAAGAGGAGAGGAAACAGAGTGAAAGAAAGGAGAAGAACAAACTCGTTAAAAATCATCATCTTCAACCGCACTCGCCGGGCGAGATTTGCGTCGCCGGCGCCACCTCCATCACCACCCAACACCGAAATCACTCCTCTTCCCTCTCTCACTATCTCGCCTCTCTCTCTCCTCCGCAAAACCTGCGAGAGTTGCTTACTAAATACCCCCTCTAGTCGCGGCAAGGCCGCTACGGGAATGAAGGGAAGGAAGAGGGAATATGAAATTAGGGTTTCCATTTTTGTGTTTTGGGCTTATAGGTCTTTTTATTTTTATTTATTTTAAATATCGTAATGCTATTTGCACCCCTTCAATTCACGGCGCACTCTCTCCTCACTTAAGCCCGGGCCGCATACTTGGGCTCCCACATGCGAACCGGGCTTCCTTTTACACACCTATTAATTAATTATACAACCCTCGCGACTAATAAAACCTCAACTTACAATTTTCACCCTTGTTTTTCTTTTTAATTATTTTCTAACTCAAACATAAATAATTTCTCTCGAAATTAAATAAACGGCTAAGTCGGTTGTACAACCCAAGTTAGTCATCATTTTAGGACCAATGAGTTATACAGATTCAATAATCCTACAAAAACTTAAATAAAATATAAATAAATTATTTTTCCATAAACGGCTAAGTCGGTTGTACAATCGGGTTAGTCATCATTTTAGGACCAATGAGTGCATGCAGTTCGGTAATCCTACAAAAACTTAATAAATACAAATAAATTATTTTTCCTAAAAATAGGGACTAAGTCGGTTGTACAACCGGGTTGGTCTGCTTTAGAACTAATGGGTCAGATGCAGATTCAGGAGTTCTAGAATACCTATTCTAAAACCGACCCACCTCACACCAAACCAATTTCTTTCAAAAAAACTCAAAAATTACTTTCAAAAAGTAGGGGACTAAGTCGGTTGTACAATCGGGTTAGTCAGCGTCCTAGGAGTCAGGGAGCTGTACAGTTGTACAATCGAACTTCGAAGAACTAAGTCGGTTGTACAATCGGGTTAGTCAGCGTCCTAAGGAATCCTAGGACCCTTACACTAAAAAACACCAACCCACAAACCTTTTTCAGGAAGAACTACGTAGCTTTGATTCCTCCATTGCATCTGGAGGTACGTAGGAGCAAGAGTCCACTCTTGTCAAGCACTAAAAACTAAAAATTTAAATAAGTCTTTTCCTCTATAAATAAAAGGGTAATTATTAATAAATCCTAATTAATTAGATCAAGGATGTCGTGGGGTGCTAATACCTTCCCCACACATAACGACTCCCGAACCCTAAACCTGTCTTGTCCTAAACATAAAGGGATTTTCTGAATTTGCCCTTAAACTAAAATTTGGTGGCGGCTTCCTTTCGAACTTCGAAGAATCCTTTCCCAGATTTTTCGGTCGCTACATCGGGATTTTTCAATCCTTTTTTTTATTGCACCCCTTTTTTGTGATATTTCTTTCTCTTTCTTATGAGCTGAGTGAGTTGATAAAAGTGATACACCATTTTTGATGTGGAATTGATCATTGTCTAGGGTGATTGAATTTTTTATGATTTTTTGGCTTAAAGTGGGTAGCCAGGGGTATAATGGAAAGATGTAAAAAATTTATTTCAAATCATGATTGCTTATTTCCTCAAAATTTAACTCCAGGACAAAAATTTATTTACTTTTATATATTTGCCCTTTTTCTCTATTTATTTTCATGCCCTAATTTTTGCTTAGGTTGCTCTTGCGGGTTTTCAACCTAATGAGTTTTTTTTTTATTTTTGTTTTTTGTAAAGGACTTGCACCAAGAGAATATAATATTGACAAGGTATTTTAGTGACCACAAATTTGCCCCTAGTAATGAGGGCCTAAAGTGATATTTCATTAGTGAGAACAAGCCAAATAGTCGACTAGGTACTGATGCGGGGAGTATGTATTGATCATGTTTATGTGTGTAATGGCAGGTCAACGACTTTATGTCCACTGCAATTATTAATTACATTTTTGAAGACCTTCCATGGTAGTATTGGGCATGTCGCGCATGCAACAGAAAGTGTAGAGAGAATGAGGATATACCAAATTTGTACTACTGCCCCGGTTGTGACACATGTTGGTAAAGTGATACGGAAGTGAGTGACCCTCCGTTCTCGGTCGCACTTTATAATTTGGACAGTGTTGATTATATGACACCCTAATAAATTTTGTTTGTTATTTTGTAGGTTCTTTCTTAAATTGCTGTTAATCGACGAGACTGACTCTCTTACTGTCGTTCTTTTCGATAATATTGTGCGTGCACTAATTGGTAGAGCGGCTGAGGATGTTCACCAAGCATGGAGGGAGGTCTGACTTTATCGTTTCAATAGATATTAATAACTAATTATAATATTCTTCTTATAAGGAACTTCATGAACTAATTATTTTAAGGTACATCATAAGTTGGCATATTTTACGTTGTTATCGACTTTTATTGAATTCATGATTCGAAAGCAGACCTCAACAAGCGCAATCTACCAAGTGAGGTCTGCCGCCTACAAAGCGCAGGAGGCATTATGGAGAATCCAAGCTGAGCAAAAGGATGGTGATAGATATCCACTACCATACCGCAGTGCATCGCTTCGAGGACGTCGAGGTTATCAAGGCCTATAAGGATAAGTGGGCTTCTGAGGTGTGTTTGTTAAGTAACATATGTTAAGCTTAAGAGAAATGATATTTGGACAATAAAACATGGACAATGAGGGACAAAATACGGTGGGTCCCACACGTTACAATGGTTAATGTTTCAAAAAAGTTGGGTATCTATCCTGCTGCAATGGTTAACCTCAAAAGGTAAACTTTGAAATTTTACTACGTGGTTAATGTTTCAAAAAAGTTGGGTATTTATCATGCTGCAATGGTTAACCTCAAAAGGTACTCCAAAAGTGGAAGCCTATTGCATTGTCAATTGTATCGACCGAAAAATCCGGGAAAGGATTTGTGAACACTCAATTTTTAACGGTATTTTTGACGTTTTTTTCGGAAAAATACGAAAATACACACTTTTTGCGTGTTTAGTCGTCGAATACGTCATTTTACTCGTTTATTTCACTTTCGCGCTATTTTTACTCTTTTTTCAACGAAAAATATATATAATTCGAAAATTACAAAAAATAGTAAGTTTTATTTAATTTGTTTGAGTAGTTGTCTTTCTACAAATACTCCAAAAAATTAATGAAATGAATTCGAAAATGAATTTTAATAGCAAAAGGGTCCGAAATAAAATTAGAGTTTCAAGTAGCGCTCCTAGTTGCTGTTGGGCCTGATTTGCACACTTCAAATCTGAAAAAAATTCAAGCCTACCAAACACAACCAACGATAATTAATGTCTAAAACCTAATTTATCAATATAAATTCACAGTCAAACAACAGTCAAAGAGGAGCCGATTTCAGAAAAAAAATCACCCAATTCTCACCCAGAAACCATCAACGCCATCTCCAACCTTCGGCCTCCACACCAAACCTCCACCATAAAACTCCCAAAAACTGAAACCCCTCCAACAGGAACCTCCCATCCCACCATTCCCGACCCATTCCCTCGAAACGAACCAACAACCAACAAATTGAACCAGTAACAGATCAGAGGAGGGAATGAGCGAGAAAAGCCAAAAAAAAACGGACTTGGAAGTTCCCAAAGATCGCCGGCGAGAGTGCCGCCATAGACCGCGCCTTTCTCCGGCTGAACCTATCGCTTCTCCTCGCAGCGCCACCCACCGATCTGCCTTACGGCTTTGTTTTCGTTTTGTCCTCTCTGGTTTCTCTCTCTCTTCTCTCTCTCTCGGACCAGAAATCTCTCTCTCCTTTTTTTTTTTTTTTTTTTACAGAAGTTTTGCAAGCTCTCTCTCTCTCTTAGAGAGCTGCGGCGGTGGAGAAGAAAAGGGGAAGGGAGGGGATCGATTTAGGGTTTGCAATATTTGTGGGTGGGTTATATTCCCCACGTTTTCAGCTTGTCCCTTTCTTTTTTTAATTTATTTGTTCTTCAATGCTGTTGTGTTTCTCTTACCAATCGGATTATAAAAAAAAGTGTAAATCAGACCATTTTAATTTTTGCACCCCTTATTTGTTAATACAATTCATTCCTATTCGCACCTTACTTTGGCCGATGGCACCCGCCGCCTGCTTTCAATTGTTTTCTTCTATTATTTTCTTATTTCTTTATTATATGTATGTCATAGTCATTGTTGTTTATCCCTAAAAATAATATAATTAGGATTTGATCGAGACGTACGTCTTATCAAATCCGCAACACCGGTTTAAGAGACCCGAGTTGTACAACTTGGTCCTAAACCACTTTAAAATTAAAACCGAACAACATGTTTTCCGAAAAAAAAACCAATCAGTTTATTATTATGTAGCACCTATTATCAAAATACCAAAAATATGGGATTGACCGAGATGTACATCTTGTCGATCCCGATTTAAGAGACCCGAGTTGTACAACTTGGTCCTAAAACCACTTTAAAATTAAAACCGAACGACATGTTTTTTTCCAAAAAACCCCCTAATTAGTTTATTATTATATAGCACCTATCTTTCAAAAATAG
Organism: Oxytropis ochrocephala; assembly: GCA_020916435.1. Taxonomy (NCBI): domain Eukaryota; kingdom Viridiplantae; phylum Streptophyta; class Magnoliopsida; order Fabales; family Fabaceae; genus Oxytropis; species Oxytropis ochrocephala. Next base: position 121,355,029 of record CM037090.1, on the reverse strand, counting down.
CAATAAAAATGGGTTTGATCGAGATGTACATCTTATCAATCCCGCAACACTGGTTTAAGATACTCGAGTTGTACAACTTAGGTCTTAAACCCCTTCAAAATTAAAATCAATCAACCAACAAATTTTCAGGAAGAACTACGTGACTTTTGAGTCTCTCATCGCACTGCAGAGTACGTGGCGCGGGTCTCTCACAAAGTCAAAACTAAATTTTCTTAATTTAGTCCCTATCTTGTTTTCTCGTAAATAATTAATGTTTCAAATATTATTTTGGGGTAAACAAAAAAATAAGTAATTATTATTGCGCAATCAAATTCAGGGTAACTGTCTTAGGACAGATGTGTTAGGGGTGCAGTGAAACTAGGGTTTCACCCCTTCCCTACGCATAACCGACTCCCGAATCCGACCTAGTTAACGCAGACCAAATAACTTGAAAATTAGGTTTTTCTCAATTTTCCTATTATTAATAAATTAGGTGGCGACTCCTCGAATATCTATATTTGAGCCGTCCGCGTCGAGACCCCGGTCACGACAGATGGCGACTCCACTGGGGATAGTGAGAGTCAAGCCCGGTATGTTTGGTTGTGCAAAATGAAAATAAGGTACGCTTTGTTTACCCTTCTTAGTTTCTTATTTATTTATTTATTTTCTTTCTTTGTATATATTCATTTTATATTTATATATTGTTCTTGATATAAACCCTAGGTTAGTTGACGTGTATTATTTGTTGTTTGGTTGTATTTATTGAAAAAATTTATGATTTTATTTTTAAGTTTTGAGGTTTGTATGCTCCCTTCACACACTACACCTACACTGTGAGCACACACTGAGAGTTGAGCTCATACCTGAGCCACAAAAAACACCTAAGTTAGAACGAGGATAAGTGGGACTCATTCTGGATGTACATCCTATGTGACTTCCATGAACTCCTCATCTAGAGCACGATCCTTCTATGCGGGTGCTCACATCCGGGATGTACATCCTGTTGTGTTTAACTCTCTAAAAGGGTACTTGGCTCTAGAGACCTTAAATCTCCATAAGATGTAGTTACCACCCGGTGAGTACTCACAATAAAGACGTTAGCCCTATAGGTCCCAATGCCCAATGGCACAGGCTAACCAAATTAGACCACAAAGGGAGCTACTTTTCCTCTTATCTTTGTTTTTTTATTGAATATATTTTTCTCGTTATCGCTCATTAGTCTACACACAAAAAAAATCATCAAAAAAATTGTGTAGCATTTCATGCAATAGAAAAATCATATAGCCTTTCATACATAAAAAAAAATGTATAATCATATTGCATTCCATGTATCAAAAAAAATATATTGCATTGCATGCATAAAAAAAAAAATCATGCATAAAAAAATATATTGCATTGCATGCATAAAAAAAAATCATGCATCAAAGAATATATTGCATTGCATGCATAAAAAAAAACATCAAAAAAGAGTATATTGCATTTCATGCGTAACAAAAAGAAAGCAAAAAAAAATAATAATTAAAAAAAAAATGTGAATGATTTGAGGATTGGGGAACGCAAGAGGAAGCTGAATGCACTAAAGATTCATGATCCATTCCCATAACCCATTACCCATACCCATAAGATATTTCTCTGAACCTTCTACTCCTTTCTCTTCCATAACCCATATCCAAAAAAACATTTCTTTAAGCCTTCTAACCAATTTTTTTCCCATGACTCATAGCCCATATCCATAAAATATTTCTTTAGCCCTCCATTCATTTTCCTTCTATAAACCATAACCCAACCCGTAAAGCATTTCTTTGGACCTCCTAATCACCTTTCTCCATAGACCATAACCCCTACCCGTAAAGCATTTCTTTGGACCTCCTAATCACCTTTCTCCATAGACCATAACCCCTACCCGTAAAGCATTTCTGGGAGCCTTCTAATCATTTTTCTTTTCATAACCCATAACCAATAGCCACATTGCAAACCTCTAAAAGTCCACTCTGATTGATGGATGATTGATTTCGTTTTCTTAATGTTAATTTTTTGGGATAAATCATTTGCTCCTTTTAAATTATTTTTTGCTCTAATAAAAAATGAAGTGAAAAAAAAAGAGAATCCCGCTAGATTGAAAACCCGAAAAGGCGGTCTAGGCAAAAATTAGGGAAATAAAGCCTGCTAGATTGAAAACCTGCAAAGGCAGTCTAGGCAAAAATTAGGGCACAAAAGGGGAATGAGACTTACAATGAGAAATATATGTAGTTCACTGGGAAATTTTTTCCACTTGGGCCAAACAAAAGTGTACATTGAGGCAATTTATTGAGGGTAAAAACCCCACACTAGGGCAAGGTTTCGTGAAGACCCTTTAGGAGTCAATGTTTCTTGTTACACCATGTAGTCTTCTCTCAGGGCAATGTCTTTCACCAGAATGAGGCAAAATCCTTACCATGCCCTACATCTGTCAAGTTTGCCACACCAGTGCACTCTTGTGCGCGACAACTTTTATCAATACTGGGGCAAAACCTGTGCAAGACCCGTTAGGAGTCCAAAATTTCCTTTCCATACCTGAGTTGTTTGAAGCAAAATCTTTGTAGGTCATCTCCTGTGTAGCCTTCTCTTGGGGCAATACCTCTTACCAACACAAGGGCAAAAGTGTTTGCTCGACCCCTGATGAGTCAGATTTCGCTTGCTATGCCTGGTAGTCTTCCCTCTGTGATAAAACCCAATTCTCAGCCAATTTCCAGCAAGTCAGGTACCTCAAGTAAATGAATGCCCAATAACTCGAGGTTTCCATAATACCTGTTCTCTACCACCTTGTGTCGCCTTTGTCTGTCATATGTTTTCCCTCCAAAACACCCTCTACTTTCAAACCAAAATCCAGAAAAACAAAAGCTCCCAAATACCTGTGAATCCATGCATGTTCATTAAGTAATGCTTCAATAATAGTCAACTTGGAATCAGTGATGTGATTTAGAGAGCTAATGACAATCATGGAAGGAAGGAGAAGGTCAATTTTGAGGGTGTTTTGCATTGTAAGGTGAGAAGTGACCTTAAAAGAAAATAGAAAGCTTGAAAGGGTGACGATAACCTTCCATATGAGGACAAGCTTGATTGGTTTAAAATAAAGCCTGCACAAAAAGGAATTCTTAAGTGAATCTAATTTTTCAAAACGAGTGCATCTCAATTTCAAAGACTCATGCATAATTCATGCATTTCATGTCATAGTTTGCATACATTTCATGTCCATCCATGCATGTCACTTCATTTACGCTCGTGACTTTGTAAATAAGTGATAAAACCATCCAAAGCAAGGTGTGCATTGCATGCGCTAATTCATGCTACGGTTGCTCACTCGGCATTTCCCTTCTCATCCCCGTGCATATCGGTGCTCAGCCACCGCACATTCTTTCATGCTATCGGTTCAGCCACGGCATTTCCCTTCTCATCCCCGTGCTGCTCGGTTCAGCCCTGGCACATTCTTTCATGCTATCGGTTCAGCCCTGGCATTTCACTTCTCATCCCCGTGCTATCGATTCAGCCCTCGCACATTCTTTCATGCTATCGGTTCAGCCCTGGCATTTCACTTCTCATCCCCGTGCTACGGTTCAGCCGACACATTCTTCCCTCCCGCTATCTGGTTCGCCCCGGCATTGTCTTTAATTTTCTTGCTATCGGTTTCGCCCCGGGCGATGTCTTTATTTTTATGCTATCGGCCCGCCCGGCATTGACTTTAAATTTCTTGCTATCGGTCCGCCTACGGCATTGTCTTTAATTTTGTCGCTATCGATTCCGCCCGGCATTGTCTTTAATTTTCCGCCATCGGTTCCTACCGGCATTGCTTTTAATTTCATGCTTCTCGGCCATACGGCATTGTCTTTAATTTTCCGCGCTATCGGTTCCGCCGGCATTGTCTTTAATTTTCCCGCTATCGGCCCGCCTGGCATTGTCTTTAATTTTCTCGCTATCGGTTTCGCCTGGCATTGTCTTTAATTTTCTTGCTATCGGTGCCCACCGACATTGTCTTTAAATTTTCTTGCTATCGGTTCCGCCCGGCATTGTCTTTAATTTTCTCGCTATCGGTTCCATACCGGCATTGTCTTTAATTTTCTTGCTATCGGTTCCGCCCTGGCATTGTTTTTAAATTTTCCTGCTAGCGGTTCCGCCCTGGCATTGTCTTTAATTTTCCTGCTATCGGTTCCGCTCTGGGATTGTCTTTAATTTTCTTGCTATCGGTTCCGCCCTGGCATTGTCTTTAAATTTTCTTGCTATCGGTTCCGCCCTGGCATTGTCTTTAATTTTCCTGCTATCGGTTCCGCCCTGGCATTGTCTTTAATTTTCTTGCTATCGGTTCCGCCCTGGCATTGTCTTTAGTTTTCACGCTATCGGTTCCGCCCTGGCATTGTCTTTTATTTTTCCCACTATCGGTCTTGCCCTGGCGTTGCTTTTATCTTTTGCTATCGGTCTCGCCCTGGCATCGTCTCCATTATAATATAGCCCTGACATCGTACTTTTTATATTTAATGGTTTTCGATTCGCCTCGACAATCAAATATTTCACCGGTTAAAATTGAGGTTCATGTCCGTACTTATCTCTTACTTTGATAATACAACAAAACATGGAGAACATGGTTTTGTGTATTATATCGTAAGAGAGTAAGTACGGAGGGGCAACTGTGAACACTCAATTTTTAACGGTATTTTTGACGTTTTTTCGGAAAAATACGAAAATACACACTTTTTGCGTGTTTAGTCGTCGAATACGTCATTTTACTCGTTTATTTCACTTTCGCGCTATTTTTACTCTTTTTTCAACGAAAAATATATATAATTCGAAAATTACAAAAAATAGTAAGTTTTATTTAATTTGTTTGAGTAGTTGTCTTTCTACAAATACTCCAAAAAATTAATGAAATGAATTCGAAAATGAATTTTAATAGCAAAAGGGTCCGAAATAAAATTAGAGTTTCAAGTAGCGCCCTAGTTCTTTGTTGGGCTGATTTGCACACTTCAAATCTGAAAAAAAATTCAGGCCCAGTCAAACACAGTCAATGATAATTAATGTCTAAAACCTAATTTATCAATATAAATTCACAGTCAAACAACAGTCAAAGAGGAGCCGATTTCAGAAAAAAATCACCCAATTCTCACCCAGAAACCATCAACGCCATCTCCAACCTTCAGCCTCCACACCAAACCTCCACCATAAAACTCCCAAAAACTGAAACCCCTCCAACAGGAACCTCCCATCCCACCATTCGCGACCCATTCCCTCAAAACGAACCAACAACCAACAAATTGAACCAGTAACAGATCAGAGGAGGGAATGAGCGAGAAAAGCCAAAATAGAATTGAACAAATTGTCCCTTTCTTTTTTTAATTTATTTGTTCTTCAATGCTGTTGTGTTTCTCTTACCAATCGGATTAGAAAAAAAAAGTGTAAATCAGACCATTTTAATTTTTGCACCCCTTATTTGTTAATACAATTCATTCCTATTCGCACTTACTTTCTTTGATGGCACCCGCCGTTTTCAATTGTTTTCTTCTATTATTTTCTTATTTCTTTATTATATGTATGTCATAGTCATTGTTGTTTATCCCTAAAAATAATATAATTAGGATTTGATCGAGACGTACGCCTTATCAAATCGCAGAACACGATTTAAGAGACCCGAGTTGTACAACTTGGTCCTAAACCACTTTAAAATTAAAACCGAACAACATGTTTTCCGAAAAAAAACCAATCAGTTTATTATTATGTAGCACCTATTATCAAAATACCAAAAATATGGGATTGACCGAGATGTACATCTTGTCGATCCCGATTTAAGAGACCCGAGTTGTACAACTTGGTCCTAAAACCACTTTAAAATTAAAACCGAACGACATGTTTTTTTCCAAAAAACCCCCTAATTAGTTTATTATTATATAGCACCTATCTTTCAAAAATAGCAATAAAAATGGGTTTGATCGAGATGTACATCTTATCAATCCCGCAACACTGGTTTAAGATACTCGAGTTGTACAACTTAGGTCTTAAACCCCTTCAAAATTAAAATCAATCAACCAACAAATTTTCAGGAAGAACTACGTGACTTTTGAGTCTCTCATCGCACCAGAGAGTACGTAGGCGCGGGGTCTCCCTGTCAAAGTCAAAACTAAATTTTCTTAATTTAGTCCCTATCTTGTTTTCTCGTAAATAATTAATGTTTAGAATATTATTTTGGGGTAAACAAAAAAATAAGTAATTATTATTGCGCAATCAAATTCAGGGTAACTGTCTTAGGACAGATGTGTTAGGGGTGCAGTGAAACTAGGGTTTCACCCCTTCCCTACGCATAACCGACTCCCGAATCCGACCTAGTTAACGCAGACCAAATAACTTGAAAATTAGGTTTTTCTCAATTTTCCTATTATTAATAAATTGGGTGGCGACTCCTCGAATATCTATATTTGAGCCGTCCGCGTCGAGACCCCGGTCACGACAGGATTCTTCGAAAGGTTCTTTAGGAAGCCGCCACCAAATTTTAGTTTAAGGGCAAATTCGGAAAATCCCTTTATGTTTTAGGACGAGGCAATGTCAGGGTTCGGGAGTCGTTATGTGTGGGGAAGGTATTAGCACCCCACAACATCCATTGTCTAATTAATTTAAGATTTATCTAGTTATTACCCTTTTATTTGTAGATAAAATGACTTATTTAGATTTTTGTTTTTTAGTGCTTGACGAGGGTTGAGCCTCGCTCCTACGTACCTCCGGATGCAATGGAGGAATCAAAGCTACGTAGTTCTTCCTGAAAAAGATTTATTGGTTGGTGTTTTTAGTGTAGGGGTCCAAGGATTCCTTGAACTGTACAGCTCACTGATTCCTAGGACGCTGACTAACCCGATTGTACAACCGACTTAGTCCCCTACTTTGAAAATGATTTTTGAATTTTTGAAAGGAGTTGTGAGATGGGTTGATTTTAGAGTAGGTATTCTAGAACTCCTGAACTGTACAGCTCATTAGTTCTAGAACGCTGACTAACCCGGTTGTACAACCGACTTAATCTCCTATTTTTAGGAAAATGGTTTACTCGTATTTATTAAGTTTGTAGGGTTACTGAACTGTACAACTCATTGGCCCTAAAATAATGACTAACCCGGTTGTACAACCGACTTAGCCGTTTATTTGATTTAGAGAGAAAAAGTTATGTATGTTTGAGTTGGAAACGAATTAAAAAGTAAATCAGGGGGTGAAGACAGTAAATTGGGGTTTTACTAGTCGCAGGGGTCGGTATAAATAATAAGGGGTGAAAAAAGGAAAGCCCAGTTCGCATCTGGGGGGCCAGTATGCGAAACTGGGCTTAAGTGGGAAGGGTGTACGCATGAACAGGGGAGTGTTAATAGTATTCTGAAAAAAATAAAAAAACAGCAAAATACTAAATGGGCCCAAACCTAAGAACCCAACCCTAAATCCAATTCCTCCTTCTCCTTCCATCAGTCGCGCCGCCAGTGAAAAGAGAGAGAGAGAGTTACGGCGAGTTTTTCGCCGGTTTTAAGGGGAGTGAGAGAGAGTTCCACCAGATTCTTTGGGAGAGAGGGAGAGAGAAATGGAACAAAAATGAAAAAGAAAGGGGGAAGAAGACGACGCGACGGGAGAGGGAGAGGGTTATTGGTGGTGGTGCAACGGTGATAGAGAGGGGGAGGGTTCTTGGTGGTGGTGCGACGGCGTGGGTTTGGTTTTGTGAGAAGCTTACGACGGTGGTGGGTTCGGTTTTGGGGGTGATTGCGACGGTGAAGGAGGCGATTTCGTGAATGGATCAAGATCAACGGCCACCATAGACGGTGGCCGGAACTGCAAGGTGAGATACCTCTCTGTTCCTCTTTCGTTTCAATTTTTGTTCTCTGGCTGGTTGTTGGTTCTCCATTTTTGATTTTTTTGTTCTCAAGTTGTTCTACGTTCCTCTTTCGTTTTAGATTTCTTGTTCCCAATTTGTTTTCAGTCCATTTCATGCTTTTTCTCGCCACTCTTATTTTGATTCTTTACTCATTAACACATATTCATAGATATTAAAATTGCAAAAAAGTGATAAAGTTGGAAAAAACGATTTACTTGAAGAATTTAGTAACCGACACGATTTTCGATTTGTTCGAAAAAGAAAGAAAAACGAGATCTACACTCGTTGCTTGTTTGAGTGGTGATGTTGTTGTTGTGAATCTGCATTATTCTTCTTTGTTATCTTCTCTTGACTGCTTCTCAGATTTCAAAAAAACCGTGTTTGTGTGATTAGGGTTTCAATGTAAAAACCTAATCTATTTTTTGGTGATTTGTTTACCTCCCAATTTTTTTGTCCTTTTCTACTGCTGTTGACTGCTCTTTTATACTAAAATTCTAGGTTTCTGCATTAATTGTTTTGACTGGGTTTTGACTCTTTTTCAGTGTCTAGATCCAAGCCAAAGACTTGGAGAGCAAACTTTGGAACCCAGATTTCTTCTTCACTGCACTTTTTTTTGTATTTTTGGATTTATTTAATCTTGTATACTTTTTGTTATTATTTTTTGTATTTTTTGGACATTTGAACACTTCTAGTTTGTAATAAAAATTAAATAGTATTTTTTTTTTACATTTTTGGACTATTTATATATGCTCAAAATAAATTAACTGCGCAAAAAAGAATAATAATAATGAAAAGAGTCCGCCAAACATAAAGGCAGAACGGGCGGACTAAACGAATACGCTAAAACGAGACTCAAATAGAAGAAATGAGCTCATTAACTAAAAACACTACTTATGTACGACTAAACTAAAATACGAAGATTAAATTGAAGAACGCACGAAAAGATCGATCATTTGCGTGCGTGCCTAATTTAAACAACGACGTTTCGATTTAGTTGAACGGAGTGATTGAAATTAGTAACCGAGACTCTACACTAATAATTCTCGTAATCATGCGACCAAACACGCCTTACTAAAAATAAACGACTAAAGCGAGAAAAGAAGACGGACAAAATTGGGGTATAACAGTTGCCCCTCTTTATTAATATTTTACTAGAAAGTGCTGAGCTCTAGAACTTTCGTAGTAGAAATAGGAATAAAGATAAGATAGACGCTAATTTTGTCCGTTTAAGGGGGAAGTGGAAGGTTTGAGAGATAAGAGGGAGTGGTTAATGCTTGGCGCATTAACCGAGAGTTGAATGAAGGGTCGACAAGGACCTAAAGGAGCACTAAGGCTCTGAAGGACCACTCAGGGTCTGAAGGAGCGATAAGGCTCTGAAGGACCACTTAAGGTCGGAAAGGCTGCCTAGGCCTTAATTGAAGGACCATCGTGGTCTGAAGGAGCGCAATTAGCTACTGTACTAATTAAACGGTCTGAGGGGGCCTTTATATTCGAGCGGCCATGATGGGTCAAGATTAGGTCTAGAACTGATATGTTGACCATGAAGGAAGTCCACTGTGTCTTAGGCTGACATAACTAGTCTGAAGGACCACGCGGGGTCTGGAAGGTCCGTCGGGCTCGACTACGACGTTTGCGACCTGGGCCACTTAGGGCACTGAAGGAGCGTAGTTCTCTGAAGGACCACTCGGGGTCTGGGATCAGCTCGGTGATCTGTGATGCGACACGGGATCAACGCTTAGAACTTTGATCTTAGAGGAACAAAATATGGGTATCGACACTTGAAGTCGATTCAGAAGCAATACATCATGTAATGGAAATACAACGCCAATAATACATGCACATGCAACAGGTGATTTTTGGTGGGGTGATGGATGAAATAGGTGATTCCTTTCTCTTTTTGTTTTTTGCTTTTTGCTTTTTTTGCTTGCTTTTTATTTATTTATCTGATGGATGCATGAAGTATGAATGTTAGTATGATGCAAATGAAATGTTTGAATGCAAATGCTATGGTGTGATGAAATGACTGATTGAGTGCAGAAACATTTTTTGTGATGATGAGATGTGAGACTTTGGATGCGAGAGGCGGAGATGAATATTGATAATTCTTTGGAAAGATTAGATTTGATTCAAACTTCGGCAATCTCAAGGTTGTTATTTACAGACACTGATGCGAAAAAGTACTTGCAAACTCGCTTCTTTTTCTCTTCCATTTTGATGCCCCATGATGACCGAGGTTTTGGTCCACAAAGCTAAATAAGTGGATTTCCAACATCACATGATCAATTTGTGTTTTTTCTCTCTAAAGCATTGTTTTGTGAAGATGTATAGTAGTGCGAATATAGATGAATGAGTCAGTTAATTTGGGGTTCTAAAGACCTAGAGGGTGGACATTTGTGGCACATGAAGGGGTGAATGACTGGTCGGTCTTTGTCAAGGTCATGAAAGGTAGGTTTTCCCAAGCCAAGAAATGCAGGACTGCCCCAATTTAGATTTGATGACGGTGAGTGAATAACTTGCCCCTGTCTAGTGCTAACAAGCTAGAGGTGTAGAAAATGATGAATGGGGAATGCATTGGCTTTGGAATGAAAGGCGGAAAGCAAGAGACTTTGTCTCAACCCATAGAGTTTGGTGTTGCCCCATTTATGGTAAGGACAAGATTGCCCTGGCTAGAGTAGTAGCATTTTGGGTAATGAGTTGAGAAATTGCCCCGGTATGGTTTTATGGCTGTGAATATAATGAAGGGATGAGATGAGTGTCGGGTGAATTTCCCCATTTGTAGGTGGAGTGAAGAATGACAGGATCGCCCCACTTGGAATGGTGTTTCGAATGGTTGCCTTTAGTGAGATTGGGTAATGTGACAGAGTTAGGGTTATGGTTTTTTTGGAGATGGTTAAATACGATTGTATAGGCTGGGAGTGGTATGGGATGCACACTGGACAAATTCCCCAAGTTCAAATAGATGGTGAAAGGGATGCCCCACTTTAGGATCTAGGTGACGATCCTAGTATAAGCTTTTGGTTATCTTTAGAATGACTCTCAGACTACAGTAGTCTTGAGTTTGCTATGATGAAAACTACACTTGGTGATCACTAGACCCTACCTTAGTATAACTGTAACTTGAATGAATCCTGTGGTGCAAGCCTTTTGATTTTTCTTTTCTTTTGAGTTTTTTTTTTTTTAGATATATTTTTTTTGAGCAAACATATTGTAAATAAATAAACTTATTTGTCCTAAGATTAACACTTTGAGAAAACAAAAGCAATCTGTCATTGATCGGAATGTGGCCGATGGTTTAGTGATTTATGAGGGAAATGATAATTGGGCTCAAGGTAGTTTTTGGGGATTGATGGGACGGATGATTTTTTTTTTTTTTTGAGCGGTATGATTTGGCTAATGGTTAATGGTTTGTGAAAGAAGGGGATTAGGCTCAATGAAGTGTTTGGTGATTGATGGGACAAATGATTTGGTGATGTAACTTGGCTAATGGGTGATGATTTATGAAGGAAATGGTTGTTAGGCTCAAAGGAGTGTTTGAGGGTCTATTGAGACAGTAATTGATGTGTCATGGTAGGATGGACTTGTTTAGGGATGTGACTTGGCCAAGGGTTTATGAAGGATAGGATATTGAGGACAAGGGAAGTGTTTGGGGGTTTATTTCAAACAAGGATCTCTTATGCATTTAATGGTAAGAAGTATCAGCTCATAATTGTACCACTTTTGCTTTTCGTGGTTTTTCGATCCTCTTTTTTCACTTTTTTTTTTTGATTTTTCTCTTTTTTTTTGACAATCTCTTTACTTCGAGCTGAGTGACTTGATAAAAACGGTACACCATTTTTGATGTGGAATTGATCCTTGTCTAGGGTGATTGAAAGGTTTTTTTAGATTTTGGCTTAAGGTGGGTAGCACGGGTTTTTTTCGAGGTATGGGAAGGCGGTCGGACTTTGTTTCAAATCATGATTGCTCGTTTTCTCAAAAATTAACTTAAGGACCATAATTTATTTACTTTTATATATTTGCTCTTTTCCTTTATATCTCCTTTTTTATGCCCTAATTTTGGCTTAGGCCGCTCTTACGAGTTTTCGACCTAACGGGCCTTTTTGAATTTATTATTTTTTTTGTAAAGGACTTGCACCAAGGGAATACAACGTTGACAAGGTTTTTTAGAGATCACACATTTGCCCCAGTATGGAGGGCCTAAAGTGTTATTTCATTAGGGGAACTAACGAGACGTCAACTATGTACTCGATGTGGGGAGTATGTACTTTATGGGTGGTCGGGTGGGATTAGACTTTGTGGGGATGATGGTAAGGTAGGGACGCTAACTGACTCAGACAAAAATAAACGCACATGTTACCCAAGTCACTACACAAATGCTTCGTAGAGAGTTAACATTTAAAACATGATAGAAATTTTTGATGGGCATTTTGGTCCTTTATCATGGGATGCAACGTTTGGTTAAAAAATGTGAGCAAGCTAAAAATTTGAAAAACTGAGTGACTTGAAACACCTTGAGCTTGCAACGAAGTATGGCTAAACTTTTTCAAAAAGAATTATTTATCTCACGAGAATGCCTCACCTCTCATCACAATCTTTCTCTCAAAATTATGTTTTTTTTCGTTTCTATAATGCATGAGGTAAGTATGCAAATGAATGAATGCGAATGAACGAATGAATGTATGTGAAATGCGAATGTGATGTATGTGTATGAAATGATAATATATGATTTTATTCGTCATGTCGGGGAATTATGAACTTTTCATTGGAGAGTAAAGTACAAAATGTAATTTTGACTTCAGGGTGGCCACGCTTCTCTCCAAGGTAAAGATTTAAATTCCCTGACGGTCATAAAAGTGCATGCAACAATAGATGTTTATTTGCTGTATGCATGTGGTATATTTTCTAAAAAAGTAGTAAAAAAATGATTTTTGGTTTTTTTGATTTTTTGATTTTTTGATTTTTTTTTGATAGAAGACGGTATGCATAAATATTTGTTTGAATGCGAGGGTATAAAGCTCCTTTGTGACCCTACAAAAGTACCTTACAGAGTGGGTCTAAGGTTTCTTTTATAGTGAACCTCACAGGGATAGTTCTAAAGAATCCTACACATGGTCCCTAGAGCCAAGGACTCCAGTCAAGAACACTGACCCCAGCAATAGGCAAGCTATTAGAAGGGATAGCATCCTCAAAAGGAATCAAACTCTAGGTGAGATTTTCATGACCACCCAACGAGACGTACGTCTCGCAGGCCATCACTACACAATCTCGTTCTAACTTAGGTTTATGCTCGAGTCCGGGTAGAGGACTTTTCTCACGTGTGTGAAGTGTAGAAGTGAAGTGTGTGTAGGAGCAATTTAAAAACAACCCAAAAGATGCAAACAGACAAACAAACATATATACAAATATTGTCTTCTACCCTAGGGTTTACACCGATAAATAACATAATTATGCAAAAGCAAATAAATAAATAAAAGGGTAAAAATTGAATTAATCCTAAATTAATTAGACTAGGTTTTGACTCTCTAAAAATAAATAAGTCCCCAGTGAAGTCGCCAGCTGTATCGACCGAAAAATCCGGGAAAGGATTCTTCGAAAGGTTCTTTAGGAAGCCGCAACCAAATTTTAGTTTAAGGGCAAATTCGGAAAATCCCTTTATGTTTTAGGACGAGGCAATGTCAGGGTTTGGGAGTCGTTATGTGTGGGGAAGGTATTAGCACCCCACAACATCCATTGTCTAATTAATTTAAGATTTATCTAGTTATTACCCTTTTATTTGTAGAGAAAATGACTTATTTAGATTTTTGTTTTTTAGTGCTTGACGAGGGTTGAGCCTCGCTCCTACGTACCTCCGGATGCAATGGAAGAATCAAAGCTACATAGTTCTTCCTGAAAAAGATTTATTGGTTGGTGTTTTTTAGTGTAGGGGTCCAAGGATTCCTTGGTATGCATGACTCATCGATTCTAGGACGACGACTAACCCGATTGTACAACCGACTTAGTCCCCTACTTTGAAAATGATTTTTGAATTTTTGAAAGGAGTTGTGAGATGGGTTGATTTTAGAATAGGTATTCTAGAACTCCTGAACTGTACAGCTCATTAGTTCTAGAACGCTGACTAACCCGGTTGTACAACCGACTTAATCTCCTATTTTTAGGAAAATGGTTTACTCGTATTTATTAAGTTTGTAAGGTTACTGAACTGTACAGCTCATTGGCCCTAAAATAATGACTAACCCGGTTGTACAACCGACTTAGCCGTTTATTTGATTTCGAGAGAAAAAGTTATGTATGTTTGAGTTGGAAACGAATTAAAAAGTAAATCAGGGGGTGAAGACAGTAAATTGGGGTTTTACTAGTCGGTATAAATAATAAGGGGTGAAAAAAGGAAAGCCCAGTTCGCATCTGGGGGGCGATATCTGGCCGGGCTTAAGGGAAGGGTGTACGCATGAACAGGGAGTGTTAATAGTATTCTCGAAAAAATAAAAAAACAGCAAAATACTAAATGGGCCCAAACCTAAGAACCCAACCCTAAATCCAATTCCTCCTTCTCCTTCCATCACCGCATGTGCAAGAGAGAGAGAGAGTTACGCGCGAGTTTTTATTTGGTTTTAAGGGAGTGAGAGAGAGTTCCACCCGGTTCTTTGGGGAGAGAGGAGAGAGAAATGGAACGAAAATGAAAAGAAAGGGAAGAAGGCGACGCGACGGGAGAGGGAGAGGGTTATTGGTGGTGGTGCGACGGTGATAGAGAGGGGGAGGGTTCCTGGTGGTGGTGCGACGACGTGGGTTTGGTTTTGTGAGAAGCTTACGACGGTGGTGGGTTCGGTTTTGGGGGTGATTGTGACGGTGAAGGAGGCGATTTCGTGAATGGATCAAGATCAACGGCCACCATAGACGGTGGCCGGAACTGCAAGGTGAGATACCTCTCTGTTCCTCTTTCGTTTCAATTTTTGTTCTCTGGCTGGTTGTTGGTTCTCCATTTTTGATTTTTTTGTTCTCAGGTTGTTCTACGTTCCTCTTTCGTTTTAGATTTCTTGTTCCCAATTTGTTTTCAGTCCATTTCATGCTTTTTACGCCACTCTTATTTTGATTCTTTACTCATTAACACATATTCATAGATATTAAAATTGCAAAGCAAAGTGATAAAGTTGGAAAAAACGATTTATGATAATTTAGTAAAAGGCACGATTTTCGATTTGTTTCAAAAAGAAAGAAAAACGAGATCTACACGTTGCTTGTTTGAGTGGTGATGTTGTTGTTGTGAATCTGCTTTATTCTTCTTTGTTATCTTCTCTTGATCGCTTCTCGATTTCAAAAAACAGTGTTTGTGTGATTAGGGTTTCAATGTAAAAACCTAATCTATTTTTTGGTGATTTGTTTACCTCCCAATTTTTTTGTCCTTTTCTACTGCTGTTGACTGCTCTTTTATACTAAAATTCTAGGTTTCTGCATTAATTGTTTTGACTGGGTTTTGACTCTTTTCAGGTCTAGATCCAAGCCAAAGACTTGGAGAGCAATTCTTTGGAACCCCAGATTTTCTCTGCGCTTTCTTTTTTTTTTTTGTATTTTTGGATTTATTTAATCTTGTATACTTTTTGTTATTATTTTTTGTATTTTTTGGACATTTGAACACTTCTAGTTTGTAATAAAAATTAAATAGTATTTTTTTTTACATTTTTGGACTATTTATATATGCTCAAAATAAATTAACTGCGCAAAAAAGAATAATAATAATGAAAAGAGTCTGGCCAAACATAAAGACGAGAACGGGCCAGACTAAACGAATACGCTAAAACGAGACTCAAATAGAAGAAATGAGCTCATTAACTAAAAACACTACTTATGTACGACTAAACTAAAATACGAAGATTAAATTGAAGAACGCACGAAAAGATCGATCATTTGCGTGCGTGCCTAATTTAAACAACGACGTTTCGATTTAGTTGAACGGAGTGATTGAAATTAGTAACCGAGACTCTACACTAATAATTCTCGTAATCATGCGACTCCGAAACACGCCCTTACTAAAAATAAACGACTAAAGCGAGAAAAAGAAGACGGACAAAATTGGGGTATAACAGCTGCCCCTCTTTATTAATATTTTACTAGAAAGTGCTGAGCTCTAGAACTTTCGTAGTAGAAATAGGAATAAAGATAAGATAGACGCTAATTTTGTCCGTTTAAGGGGGAAGTGGAAGGTTTGAGAGATAAGAGGGAGTGGTTAATGCTTGGCGCATTAACAGAGAGTTGAATGAAGGGTCGATAAGGACCTAAAGGAGCACTAAGGCTCGAAGGACCACTCGAGTCCGAAGGAGCGATAAGGCTCGAAGGACCACTTAAGGTCGGAAAGGTCGCCTAGGCCTTAATTGAAGGACCATCGTGGTCTGAAGGAGCGCAATTAGCTACGGTACTAATTAAACGATGCGAGGGGCCTTTATATTCGAGCGGCCATGATGGGTCAAGATTAGGTCTAGAATCGATATGTTGACCATGAAGGAAGTCCACCGTGTCTTAGGTGACATAACTAGTCCGAAGGACCACGCGGTGCGGAAGGTCCGTCGGGCTCGACTACGACGTTTGCGACCTGGGCCACTTAGGGCACTGAAGGAGCGTAGTTCTCTGAAGGACCACTCGGGGTCTGGGATCAGCTCGGTGATCTGTGATGCGACACGGGATCAACGCTTAGAACTTTGATCTTAGAGGAACAAAATATGGGTATCGACACTTGAAGTCGATTCAGAAGCAATACATCATGTAATGGAAATACAACGCCAATAATACATGCACATGCAACAGGTGATTTTTGGTGGGGTGATGGATGAAATAGGTGATTCCTTTCTCTTTTTGTTTTTTGCTTTTTGCTTTTTTTGCTTGCTTTTTATTTATTTATCTGATGGATGCATGAAGTATGAATGTTAGTATGATGCAAATGAAATGTTTGAATGCAAATGCTATGGTGTGATGAAATGACCTGATTGAGTGAGTAAACATTTTTGTGATGATGAGATGTGAGACTTTGGATGCGAGAGGCGGAGATGAATATTGATAATTCTTTGGAAAGATTAGATTTGATTCAAACTTTGGCAATCTCAAGGTTGTTTTTACTGAGATAATCGATGCGAAAAAGTACTTGCAAACTCGCTTCTTTTTCTCTTCATTTTGATGCCCCATGATGACCGAGGTTTTGGTCCACAAAGCTAAATAAGTGGATTTCCAACATCACATGATCAATTTGTGTTTTCTCTCTAAAGCATTGTTTTGTGAAGATGTATAGTAGTGCGAATATAGATGAATGAGTCAGTTAATTTGGGGTTCTAAAGACCTAGAGGTGGACATTTGTGGCACATGAAGGGGGTGAATGACTGGTCGGTCTTTGTCAAGGTCATGAAAGGTAGGTTTTCCCAAGCCAAGAAATGCGGGGCGCCTAATTTAGATTTGATGACGGTGAGTGAATAACTTGCCCCCCTGCCTAGTGCTAACAAGCTAGAGGTGTAGAAAATGATGAATGGGAATGCATTGGCTTTGGAATGAAAGGCGGAAAGCAAGAGACTTTGTCTCAACCCATAGAGTTTGGTGTTGCCCCATTTATGGTAAGGACAAGATTGCCCTGGCTAGAGTAGTAGCATTTTGGGTAATGAGTTGAGAAATTGCCCGGTATGGTTTTATGGCTGTGAATATAATGAAGGGATGAGATGAGTGTCGGGTGAATTTCCCCATTTGTAGGTGGAGTGAAGAATGACAGGATCGCCCCACTTGGAATGGTGTTTCGAATGGTTGCCTTTAGTGAGATTGGGAAATGTGACAGAGTTAGGGTTATGGTTTTTTTGGAGATGGTTAAATACGATTGTATAATTTGGGAGTGGTATGGGATGCACATGGACAAATTCCCAAGTTCAAATAGATGGTGAAAGGATGCCCCACTTTAGGATCTAGGTGACGATCCTAGTATAAGCTTTTGGTTATCTTTAGAATGACTCTCAGACTACAGTAGTCTTGAGTTTGCTATGATGAAAACTACACTTGGTGATCACTAGACCCTACCTTAGTATAACTGTAACTTGAATGAATCACGTGGTGCAAGCCTTTTGATTTTCTTTTCTTTTGAGTTTTTTTTTTTAGATATATTTTTTTGAGCAAACATATTGTAAATAAATAAACTTATTTGTCCTAAGATTAACACTTTGAGAAAACAAAAGCAATCTGTCATTGATCGGAATGTGGCCGATGGTTTAGTGATTTATGAGGGAAATGATAATTGGGCTCAAGGTAGTTTTTGGGGATTGATGGGACGGATGATTTTTTTTTTTTGAGCGGTATGATTTGGCTAATGGTTAATGGTTTGTGAAAGAAGGGGATTAGGCTCAATGAAGTGTTTGGTGATTGATGGGACAAATGATTTGGTGATGTAACTTGGCTAATGGGTGATGATTTATGAAGGAAATGGTTGTTAGGCTCAAAGGAGTGTTTGAGGTCTATTGAGACGATAATTGATGTGTCATGGTAGGATGGACTTGTTTAGGGATGTGACTTGGCCAAGGGTTTATGAAGGATAGGATATTGAGGACAAGGGAAGTGTTTGGGGGTTTATTTCAAACAAGGATCTCTTATGCATTTAATGGTAAGAAGTATCAGCTCATAATTGTACCACTTTTGCTTTTCGTGGTTTTTCGATCCTCTTTTTTCACTTTTTTTTTTATTTTTCTCTTTTTTTTTGACAATCTCTTTACTTCGAGCTGAGTGACTTGATAAAAACGGTACACCATTTTTGATGTGGAATTGATCCTTGTCTAGGGTGATTGAAAGGTTTTTTTAGATTTTGGCTTAAGGTGGGTAGCACGGGTTTTTTTTCGAGGGTATGGGAAGACGGTCAGACTTTGTTTCAAATCATGATTGCTCGTTTTCTCAAAAATTAACTTAAGGACCATAATTTATTTACTTTTATATATTTGCTCTTTTCCTTTATATCTCCTTTTTTATGCCCTAATTTTGGCTTAGGCCGCTCTTACGAGTTTTCGACCTAACGGGCCTTTTTGAATTTATTATTTTTTTTTTTGTAAAGGACTTGCACCAAGGGAATACAACGTTGACAAGGTTTTTTAGAGATCACACATTTGCCCCAGTATGGAGGGCCTAAAGTGTTATTTCATTAGGGGAACTAACCAGAGACGTCAACTATGTACTGATGTGGGGAGTATGTACTTTATGGGTGGTCGGGGTGGGATTAGACTTTGACAGGGGATGATGGTAAGGTAGGGACGCTAACTGACTCAGACAAAAATAAACGCACATGTTACCCAAGTCACTACACAAATGCTTCGTAGAGAGTTAACATTTAAAACATGATAGAAATTTTTGATGGGCATTTTGGTCCTTTATCATGGGATGCAACGTTTGGTTAAAAAATGTGAGCAAGCTAAAAATTTGAAAAACTGAGTGACTTGAAACACCTTGAGCTTGCAACGAAGTATGGCTAAACTTTTTCAAAAAGAATTATTTATCTCACGAGAATGCCTCACCTCTCATCACAATCTTTCTCTCAAAATTATGTTTTTTTTCGTTTCTATAATGCATGAGGTAAGTATGCAAATGAATGAATGCGCATGAAATGAGAATGCGAATGAACGAATGAATGTATGTGAAATGCGAATGTGATGTATGTGTATGAAATGATAATATATGATTTTATTCGTCATGTCGGGGAATTATGAACTTTTCATTGGAGAGTAAAGTACAAAATGTAATTTTGACTTCAACATGTGCACGCTTCTCTCCAAGGTAAAGATTTAAATTCACGACGGTCATAAAAGTGCATGCAACAATAGATGTTTATTTCTTTGTATGCATGTGGTATATTTTCTAAAAAGTAGTAAAAAATGATTTTTGGTTTTTTTGATTTTTTGATTTTTGATTTTTTTGATAGAAGACGGTATGCATAAATATTTGTTTGAATGCGAGGGTATAAAGCTCCTTTGTGACCCTACAAAAGTACCTACAGAGTGGGTCTAAGGTTTCTTTTATAGTGAACCTCACAGGATAGTTCTAAAGAATCCTACACATGGTCCCTAGAGCCAAGGACTCGGTCAAGAACATCGACCCAAAGAATAGGCAAGCTATTAGAAGGGATAGCATCCTCAAAAGGAATCAAACTCTAGGTGAGATTTTCGTGACCACCCAACGAGACGTACGTCTCGCAGGCCATCACTACACAATCTCGTTCTAACTTAGGTTTATGCTCGAGTCCGGGTAGAGGACTTTTCTCACGTGTGTGAAGTGTAGAAGTGAAGTGTGTGTAGGAGCAATTTAAAAACAACCCAAAAGATGCAAACAGACAAACAAACATATATACAAATATTGTCTTCTACCCTAGGGTTTACACCGATAAATAACATAATTATGCAAAAGCAAATAAATAAATAAAAGGGTAAAAATTGAATTAATCCTAAATTAATTAGACTAGGTTTTGACTCTCTAAAAATAAATAAGTCCCAAAGTGAAGTCGCCATCAGATCGAATAGAAAAATCCGGGAAAGGATTCTTCGAAAGGTTCTTTAGGAAGCCGCAACCAAATTTTAGTTTAAGGGCAAATTCGGAAAATCCCTTTATGTTTTAGGACGAGGCAATGTCAGGGTTTGGGAGTCGTTATGTGTGGGGAAGGTATTAGCACCCCACAACATCCATTGTCTAATTAATTTAAGATTTATCTAGTTATTACCCTTTTATTTGTAGAGAAAATGACTTATTTAGATTTTTGTTTTTTAGTGCTTGACGAGGGTTGAGCCTCGCTCCTACGTACCTCCGGATGCAATGGAAGAATCAAAGCTACATAGTTCTTCCTGAAAAAGATTTATTGGTTGGTGTTTTTTAGTGTAGGGGTCCAAGGATTCCTTGAACTGTACAGCTCACTGATTCCTAGGACGCTGACTAACCCGATTGTACAACCGACTTAGTCCCCTACTTTGAAAATGATTTTTGAATTTTTGAAAGGAGTTGTGAGATGGGTTGATTTTAGAATAGGTATTCTAGAACTCCTGAACTGTACAGCTCATTAGTTCTAGAACGCTGACTAACCCGGTTGTACAACCGACTTAATCTCCTATTTTTAGGAAAATGGTTTACTCGTATTTATTAAGTTTGTAAGGTTCTTGAATATGATGACTCATTGGTCCTAAAATAATGACTAACCGGTTGTACAACCGACTTAGCCGTTATTTGATTTGAGAGAAAAAGTTATGTATGTTTGAGTTGGAAACGAATTAAAAAGTAAATCAGGGGTGAAGATGATAAATTGGGGTTTTACTAGTCGGTATAAATAATAAAGGGTGAAAAAGGAAAGCCCGGTTCAGATCTGGGGGCGATGATGCTAAACCGGGCTTAAGTGGGAAGGGTGTACGCATGAGCAGGGGAGTGTTAATAGTATTCGAAAAAAAAAAAAACAAAGACAAAATACTAAATGGGCCCAAACCTAAGAACCCAACCCTAAATCCAATTCCTCCTTCTCCTTCCATCAGTAGCACAAGCCAAGAGAGAGAGAGAGTTACTGGCGGCGAGTTTTTATTTGGTTTAAGTGGGGAGTGAGAGAGAGTTCCACCGGATTCTTTGGGAGAGAGGGAGAGAGAAATGGAACGAAAATGAAAAAGAAAGGGGGAAGAAGACGACGCGACGGGAGAGGGAGAGGGTTATTGGTGGTGGTGCGACGGTGATAGAGAGGGGGAGGGTTCCTGGTGGTGGTGCGACGGCGTGGGTTTGGTTTTGTGAGAAGCTTACGACGGTGGTGGGTTCGGTTTTGGGGGTGATTGTGACGGTGAAGGAGGCGATTTCGTGAATGGATCAAGATCAACGGCCACCATAGACGGTGGCCGGAACTGCAAGGTGAGATACCTCTCTGTTTTCCTCTTCGTTTCAATTTTTGTTCTCTGGTTGGTTGTTGGTTCTCCATTTTTGATTTTTTTGTTCTCAGGTTGTTCTACGTTCCTCTTTCGTTTTAGATTTCTTGTTCCCAATTTGTTTCTGGTCTGTTCATGCTTTTTCTGCCACTCTTATTTTGATTCTTTACTCATTAACACATATTCATAGATATTAAAATTGCAAACAGTGATAAAGTTGGAAAAAAACGATTTAACAGTAATTTAGTAACCGACCTGATTTTCGATTTGTTCTGAAAAAGAAAGAAAAAACGAGATCTACACTGTTGCTTGTTTGAGTGGTGATGTTGTTGTTGTGAATCTGCTTTATTCGCTTTGTTATCTTCTCTTGATCGCTTCTCATTTCAAAAAAACCGTGTTTGTGTGATTAGGGTTTCAATGTAAAAACCTAATCTATTTTTTGGTGATTTGTTTACCTCCCAATTTTTTTGTCCTTTTCTGCTGCTGTTGACTGCTCTTTTATACTAAAATTCTAGGTTTCTGCATTAATTGTTTTGACTGGGTTTTGACTCTTTTCAGGTCTGGATCCAAGCCCAAAGACTTGAGAGAGCATTGCTTTGGAACCCAGATTTCTTCTTGCCGCTTTTTTTTTTTTTTTTTGTATTTTCGGATTTATTTAATCTTGTATACTTTTTGTTATTATTTTTTGTATTTTTTGGACATTTGAACACTTCTAGTTTGTAATAAAAATTAAATAGTATTTTTTTTTACATTTTTGGACTATTTATATATGCTCAAAATAAATTAACTGCGCAAAAAAGAATAATAATAATGAAAAGAGTCTCGCCAAACATAAAACGAGCGAGCGGGCGGACTAAACGAATACGCTAAAACGAGACTCAAATAGAAGAAATGAGCTCATTAACTAAAAACACTACTTATGTACGACTAAACCAAAATACGAAGATTAAATTGAAGAACGCACGAAAAGATCGATCATTTGCGTGCGTGCCTAATTTAAACAACGGCGTTTCGATTTAGTTGAACGGAGTGATTGAAATTAGTAACCGAGACTCTACACTAATAATTCTCGTAATCATGCGACTCTGAAACACGCCCTTACTAAAAATAAACGACTAAAGCGAGAAAAAGAAGACGGACAAAATTGGGGTATAACATCAATTCATTGGAGTACCTTTTGAGGTTAACCATTGCAGCAGGATAAATACCCAACTTTTTTGAAACATTAACCACGTAGTAAAATTCCAAAGTTTACTTTTTGAGGTTAATCATTGCAGCAGGATAGATACCCAACTTTTTTGAAACATTAACCATTGTAACGTGTGGGACCCACCATATTTTGTCCCTCATTGTCCATGTTTGATTGTCCAAATAGCAGCACTGTAAGCTTAATGAAACATTTTTTTAGTAGTAACCATCAAAGAAAATCGTTTTGTAACATGTTTGGCCACCATCGTGAACATAGAGTACGATTGACGGAACCAGCTCAAATGTCCTTCTGATCGAAGATACCCCATCAAGTGATGTCGCCCGTTTAGCAAAGAGTGCTGATGTGGTCTCCCAAGAAAGTTCTTTAAATTTACATGTACAACAGCCGGTATTGTTACTAGGCTTTAAAATTCCCCTTTGTTACTTTACAATTTTTTCTCATGCCATCATCTAAATGAATTATCAGACTTTGTAAATTGAAACAATGTATACTGCTCTTATTGATTTTTTAAAATAATTTTGTCTGATCCCTGCTCAGCAGTATATACTATCAATATAATAGTTGGCTGTGCCTAAGCTTAAAAAGCCAAAATTTGAAATTTTTAGTTTTTTCTTTAATATCACAATTTTTTAATGGGGTGATAATAAGAACCGTAGGACAAAACATCCCACAAAAGGCATAAAGAAGAGCAATGGTTGAGAAAAATCAGGTGCACAAAACATGTTTTAATAAGTATCAATAGAATTTATTCATTTAATCTTAGACTTGATGTATTTTTACCTGATCAGACTAAAATTAATCAGGTGCCCTACTGTTATGTTTAGTATTTAATATCACATTGTTTAGTATGTAAACATGTATCTAATATCACAGTCTTTGGTTTTTGACAGTCTTTAATATGATTTTTAACGTGTTTTGACTTTAATAGGATTTGATCCAAAAGTTTGAACAGACCGCTTCAAATTCATCTCATGTATCTGCCTCGACCGAAGTTGTGGACATCACTAGGGACAACGATGAGACCCCCTGCTAAAAGAAAGGCCTTGATGGATTCTTTGAAAGTTTTACGATAGCATTAGTAAGTATTATCAACCTATAGAGTGTTACTTTTTTTTTGATACAAAGTGAGAAAAGAAACAAAAAAGGAGAAAAAACTAATTACAAGCGAAGGAATTCAACACCTGCTGCATCAGCAGTAAGGTGAGAATGCAAGCCTGCTGGAAGGCCAGTAAAAACAGTCCAATGAACGATGCTTTACTTTGGTAAGAATTATCCATTTTGACATCCATAGTAGTCTTGTGTAGTTGGTGTCTTGGAGATGAGAGGGGGTTGGTACAAATTAAGTAAAATAATGAAAAGTCAATAAATGTGTGCTTCACACTTCTAATGTTATAACTTATATTTATATAATATAATTATAAATATATCAATTCCATCAAGTTGGGATATTGTTACATAAACTGCATTGATTAATAGGTACAAATACTATTAAGTGCATTTTAATGTAGTCATGAAACACCAAATTGAATAATTATGACTATTTAAAGACATGACTAATTTAAAATAAAAGTTATCAAGGTTAGGCAGGATTGTATACAATGAAAGGTGTGCAATATAGACCATGAACCCTGTTAATGTGCATCTAAGAGAACACATGTTATAAATGGCTTTCGAGGATACTAATAACGGAATACTTTGTTGTTTTCAGCAATTGTGTCCCGGCCACGCGGACGACCAAGGAAGAAACCGACAAGTAACCAGTCAGGTTCAAAGAATCTTTGATTTTTGCACATTCATTGTGATTTTTATAATTGTTCCGGATTTTGAAGAATGTAACTACTATAATGTGTTAACTACTTACCTGGCAATATTTTTCAGTAGATTAGAATCCGGAGACCCCATTGGATCCACGTTTATCAGCAACAAATTCCAAGATTAGAAGGCTTTTGCAGTGTACTGTAAGTCCTTACCATGATTCACCCCGTGATGGATTGCAAGTAGAAAACCACGGTTTTCTACTTGCAATCCTACCGAAGCCCTGTCATCTGATATACATGGTGCATTCTCGCATACCTAGAATCCATCCGTTGCCACTATTGCACCTGAAGGTATTAAAAATTAGTAACTAAATATTATACCATCAACTGAAACCTATAAAGTTTGTTGAGGAATTGCAATGCTACATAAGTAGGACTAATGGTAGAATAATAAAGTTACTTATATATGGTATATAGTTCATTGTGCTATGATTTACTCAGAAACTACTTTAGATATGTGTGCAACGGTATATATCTAAATATTTTTTCATTGCTATGCAACAGTCATCAATCCATTTACTGTGAACAATGCGTCGCAGTCGGGGTTCATAAATATTTCTATCCACCCCCCGTGTTCCTCTTGTCGAGATACATGACAGTAAGTTAATGTACACTAATAATCACAGATAGGTAGATTGTATTTATTAAATATTCTAGAGTGTAATCTTATAGCGTGTTTTTGTGAATTACCAGATAATTTGCTAAGACGACGAGGAAGGCCGAGGAAGACCCCTGTGGCGGATTCTATGGCCGATGCACCACCAAACAAGAAAAGATTCATCTTAGATTCTGAGAATAGTGAACCTTTCACACTTGTTAATGTAACGCACAACACGCAAATATCGAATGTTACAAACGGCGGCCGAATTTGTGATAGCTTCACTGATGTACATTGTGATCAAGATTCCATACCCTCAAGTATTACACATATTTATTCCCTTATGACTGTCCTACTATGGGTCCAAATAACTATTATAGTTTATATTACCACATAATTATTAACGGGCAACGTGTTCGACAGTAGATTCGCTAGTTTCCTCAGTGAATTTTGTGAACTTAGGGATTTTCCACCCCCTAGGCAATTCAGTTTGCAACACATAATCTGACAAGGGTGAAACAAAATTAGGTCTATGCAGGCCTAAGTTGAGGCCATTCTGGGCTAGAATGGTCTCGACAAGATTAGCCAAGTTACTTTAGAGCCCAAAAGTTTTTTGTTGGACTTGTCTAACCACTTCATCAGCATTTTGGCCTCTATAGACCAACACAACTTCAGGGATTGCTTCGACTTCCCTTCTTGGAGGTGGTTCGACAGCAATTTGTTGTCCTTGTCCCACAGGGTTTTCGACAGGCCTGATATTCTGAATTTGAGGCACTTGTTGGTTTTGCAATGGTGGAGTGCCAAAGAAATATGTTATTCTCCCCATTTGATTAGCCAACATTTGGTAACTATTATTTGTGTTTTGAATTAAGGGATTAAACACCGTACCAATTTGTTGGGTCAACATATTGTCCATATCATGGTTACTATCATCCATTTGTTGCCTTAAGGCGCAACGATGATGTAGTCAAGGCAGGTTGAGCATTTCGACCAAAAATGCTCTCTGGTGAACCATGGAGAGGGGAAAACGCTGTCCCTGCAGTGTCTGTGTAAGTAGACATATTTGTTTGAAGGCCTGCCATCATGGCTGTTGGCATGCCATAAGGGTAACCCCTAAATTGAGACATGTTTGGAAACGTTGTATCGAAAGTATTTCCAACTAAGGGAATAGCCATTAGAGGGTTTGTCAAAGATCCCAAGATCAATGGCTGCGTTAATGATGTTGTATTCGACAAAGGCACATGAGCAGTTACTCCTATTGCTGTCAAAGAAGGCATAGGAGCAGTTACTCCTACAACATTTGCAGCATTAACATCACCCACTAACGATTGTTCTTGCGAATTCTGTGGATTCTGTGCATTAGTTGTCGAAGCGTTGTTCGAATTAGAACGTGTCATCTCTGAAAGATGTTTACCACTCCTTAAACGCATGCACTCACTAAATCACAAGTTTGTAATATAAGAACAAATTCAGAAACTATTCTGAAAATTAGCACAAATGGTCCCATTGGGCGTGCCAATTTGTTTATTGTGAATTTTGGTAAACAACCGCTGGTTTAAATATTGTTACTTGCAAGATCAACCAGTAAATCTCAGGACATTCCGTGCTAAAGTTTTCCCAAAAAATTATGAATATTCTTGATGTTCTTAATAATAACTAATAATTTCAAAGATATTGAAACTGTCGAATTGCCTTGAATATCAAGGAATTTTGTAGAATTGTACAGAAAGCAAGTAAAATGCAGAAAAGTTTAATGAAACATAATCAAATTGCATTGAAATGAAAAGATTTGGTACACAAGATCATACATTTGGTTTCTGTAACTTGGAAGTCTGAGCGTGAGAAATATGTATGTGTGCTTTGTGACCCGTTTTTCCTATGAAAAACGAATATATGTACTAGGAAGGAACTATAACTGCCTACAACGGCTAATACATAACTGTACAAAAGAATTTAAGAACAATAACTGCTGCATCCTTCGACGGCATGACTACTACGATCTTCGATAGCAGTACTGCTATATTCTTCGACAGTTCTCCTTTAGCCCTGATCTGCTACTAGTCTTTTGCTTCCCTTCCTGTCGAAATGTTGCCTTCAAGGCCTCAATTTTACTTAGTCCTTGTAGTAGTCGAAGATCACCTTCGAACTACCATCCCAATGTTGAAAATCAACATTTCTACTTTAAAGTGACAAGTCAAACCTCATTGACTACATTTAATTGAGCCTGTCGAAAATGCAGGCTAACACATTCGTAACGTCCCTAGAAGTTTTGAAGTTCCAACTGAGGAGGTTCATGCAAGCAGGTTCGTGTTCATAGGCCAAGTGGTAACCCGAGGATGGTAGCCACGTCAAGCAAGGATGGAGCTAGCATCCCCCATGGAAACACGAAGGTGTTGAGGGATGTAAACCAAAATCCCATAAGGGGGAAAAGAATATTGGGATTGATGGAACATATTCATGTCATAGATTCCCCAATTTTTTCAAGTGTCGCCTTTCGCCTCAGCCATTCTCATGGCCCATTCTCTGATACCGACCCAGAGATGAATTTGGCCAACCTCTGAGTTCGTGTGGTTTGGCTCCTGTGGTGTACCACCTATATGTGAATGGTACGTTGTCTAAAGTTTGATTGAGATCGAAGCAGATTTTGAAGGTATGATACGCTTGGTCAGCGTTGATAATGAAAGAGCGAATGGTGACTACAACCCCAGCAGTGGAAAAAATGTCGAATGGTACCGAGTGACGGGAAGATGGAGTGCCTCTCGCTAAGGACGAAGCATTGTCGACACCAGGGGTAGACTCTTAAACCTGCGAATCTGAATGCGAAGACATGGCTACGGTAAGGTGAGAAGTGTGAGGTTAGTGAAAAGCAAAAATGGGTGAGCTTATAGACGATGAAGGGATTTTAGTAGAGTTTTGGCTGAGTAAATGAATAGTAACGATGGGCTTGAGATGATTGACTAAAATGGCTATTTATAGCTTATATGCGTAATGATTGAGCGCAGAATGATACGTTGCCTCATCGCATCGATTGGCGCTAAGTTGGTCGTTGCACGTCTAATCACTACAAAATGACTAGTTTAGTTGCCGAGGAAGGAACATGTGTAACATCCCTAATTTCGTTAATTTCGAATTAAGAAATTAACGAGTGATTTATTACTCGAGTAGGTAATAAATCAAGTCGCAGATATGAGGTTGTCGCAAAAGCAATTTATAATTGCTTGAGTATATAATTTAAATGTATAATTGAGTGGAAATTAGAACATTGAGGGTATTTTAGTCTCAATTGAACTTCGTTTTGAATGTTCTTGTTTCATTGGAAAGTAGACTTAATTACCTACGGAATAGGCACTAGTTTCACCAAATTTCATTAAAGAAATGAGAAAGAAAATTTAGTTGCAAGTTGGGCAAAGAGTTCTGTCCAGTTTTGGTACCTCAGTGTAGTAATTTGAAAAACTCTATCAACTGGATGTTTATTTTGAAAAATGAAAATCATACGTAGAAACTACACTCAGAGAGATTTCCAATGAGTGGTATTTTGTAGAAATCCGATGCCGATTGCTATTTTAAATAATTCGCCGAAGTAGGTGCATTGCTGTAGGAAACTCTGCACTCATGTCGTGTGTTAAAATAGCGGTTTGTGTCATTCCGATTCTCGAAATGAATTAATTGATGTGATTGTTTGTGATTGATATTGTCATTGTTTTGATGCATGTTCAAAGTTGTTTTGAATTAAGCGGTTAATGTTATAAATATTTCGAAAAACCGTAAAACCTAGAGTACGCGTGAGAACCAAATGTGTTGTAACTTAAATGTTGACTGGACTGATTTCATGAGTTTATAGTTATGATAATATGTGATTGTAACATATCATAGATTGAATTAGATTCGGTATATAAATTATATCGAATATATGAAACGCCCCAATGCGGGTGTAATATATGAATTATATCGAGTCGGGGTGACGACCCTGTTTTTGCTAGCATACTAGGCGGGAAGTCATGAGCCCTAAACCTAGGCTCTATAAAATTTTACCATTAGGCAAAGTCCTAGTGGGAAGGGGGTTCACTGGGATTAGTTGGAGGGCAGTCAGTGTTATGCTATGAAGTTATGATTAGATCATTGCAGGGATTAGTCGGAGGGCAATCAGTATGGTACAATTGCTAGGAAGTTATGATTGCACTGTTTACCGGGTTTAGTCGGAGGGCAGTCGGTATTGTGCAATTGATAATGCACGTGGTTTATTAATTAAATCACGAAGTTAATAAGATTTTTAAAAATGGACCGAGTGATAGGTAAGGGGTCACGGTAAGACTCACTGAGATATGTTATCTCACCCTATCATATGTTGTTGTTTTACAGAGAAACAGGGAAAAAAGTTCCTTTATGGCACGAGTAGATGGCGTGCACGAGAAGGAAATTGAAGATGTAGTTCTTCTTTTGTTATTTATGTTTTTCCCTTGTTATTTTTGTATCCGACTATGCCTTGAATTCGTTTTAAGTTATGTAATCGTTTCCGCTATTCTTGTAAAGCTGTATATCTAAGCAGGAATTTTACTAGATAGAAATATGAGGGTGTTACAACATGCACATATATAGCTGAGGTAAGATACATCCAAGGAGAAGATGTTCTGTGAGAAGCAAGTATTTAATGCACGTGGACACTTTGGAGCGTTGAAACAGTTAAGAGCAGCTTGGACAAGCGTCATAGAAGAAGAAGCGATATCATTGGACCCCACTCTGGGCAAGTGGACGTGGGAGCGAGTTCCTAGAATCTAAGGTGCATTAGGCCATGAGTTCCTATATATATGTAGACTGGTACATTTGTAGAGACATCAATCAAATTCTACATTTTTTCAGTTTTTTACTTTTCTTTACCTTACCAGTTTTAGTTTTAGCCATATATAATCCAATTTCATGTCTCTCTCATCTAACCTAATAACTCTTTGGATAGTAGAGAACCCATAGCTAAGGAACAAAGTTCCTTCCTTAGAGAATGAATATTGTCATTTTCTAAACATACATGTGTATTTCCTCTTATTTTCTCTTCAATTTTCTACTACCAAACAGCCAAATAATTATCTGTTTTTCTACTGCTTTTCCCTCTTCTTCTCTCTTCCTTTCCTTTCTCTTCTTTCCTCCTCTATCTTTCTCTTTTAAGCCAAAGATAAGACTATTTCAAGATGAATCAATCGATCCTTCCGTTTTAAGAATCTTTTCCGTTTAATAGAAAAAATGTGACAGTTACTTGCACTTGAATTATCCGAGACGTTACCAGATATTTCGTTGAAATTGAATGACTAAATAAAATCACGAGCTGTCACCAGCATTGGGTAATGATGGTAACGCGGTCACTATCAAATCAACGGAACTATAAATATCTCACAAACTCGCTTCCCTTTTCACTTCAAAACCAAAAAGCGTTTCAGCGAAGACGATTTTGTTTCTTTGGATCGCCGATCACGCCGCCGTCGAAAGTTCGTTGTGGTTTTGTTCCGTTTCTTACTTTTTATAATTCTTGCTGATTTTTTTTCTTTCTCGCTTTCGATTGCATTGTGAAATTGAGTGAGATAATTATAACTGTGTTGTCCGTGAAGCTTCTTTTGATTCGTGTCTGTTGTTACGTAGGTAATGTAGTGAATTTTGTGAATTAAAACTGTGTTGTCCGTGAAGTTTCTTTTGATTTATGCGTTCGTTGTGAATTCTGTGCAATTTTGAATATTACATATTTGTTTGATGTGGTATTTTTGATTGACTCTTGTGTTTACTTCTTTCGTAAATTACATTGCACGATTCATTGTTTTGAATGTCGAGGTTTTGGTGATTGATGGTTTCAATGTTTATGTTGTAACCCTAGAAATTTGAAACAGCAAAAGGTGCTCACTTTAGAAAATAAGCTAGATGGTTGAGTATGTTGGGAATGCTTAAGGTAAACTATGTGCAATGTTCCAAAATTTGAATCTGCTGGTTTAACTGGTTCAACTGTAGGAAAGTGTAACACCGATAGGAAAATAATCTATATGTATATTTGAGAGCTGAAATCTTAGGAGACTTGAGGTTGATGAGATGAATGAGTATCTGTTTAGATTATAGGTAGAAGTATTTTGCAGGAAAAAGCAATTGCATCCGAAGTGGATTACCCAAATTGTGCTATGCTGCAAGCAAGTATACTACTACTCTGTAAATTTTGGAGGGAGGAGAGGCCAAACAAGTATCATATTTGTTTCAGCTTTCGATCCAACATTAACCCCTTTTCATAGCACGAATTCCTTGTCCTTTATATCTGCCGATTCTCAAACAAACAGATATGATTATTCACTATCATTGGTGTGGGTATTCCCTTTACTCTTCTTCCAGCCATATTTCTGTCTGGGCTGGAAAACAACCCTGCTGCAAACCTAATGTGTGATAAGGATTCGTTTAACCAAGTCCCTGGTGCAGTGTAAATGTTAAATTTGGTAGTCAACACTTTTTTCACTTTCAAGTGATGTACTTAATGAAGATAGCTGTTCTATGTTTATCCAAGGGAATTTGGTAAGTTTCCTGTCTTGAGGAGTCGGTGCTGAACTGCATTTTAAGGTAGGCTTGTCCTTTGTAGATAATAAAAATAAAATCAACACACATCTATTTTCCTATCATCTGAGATGCATTTGATTGAGTGCTTTATTGCTTTTAAAATAGGTTGGAGTTATTAATGGTTTCCTCCAGTAGTTGGATTTGGTTCTGGGAGTTCTTCAAGGAATCAAGTGATCATTCAATGCTACGTGTGGCTTGATGGGGTGACTAGACATGCCTTTAGAAGTCTTAGGATTATTTCTAAATGTGTTCCTAAATGCAGGTCTTTAGGCTTACTTCCTGCTTCTAGATAGCTTGTATCATGGGAGAGATGGAAGTGTTGCACTCTGAGCCTCCGCAGTTTGAATGCAATGACTTGAATCACGTGACCGAGAAAGAAGCTCATGCTCCAGAATCAAATCTGGTGTGTCTGCCTGGTGAAGGATCAAGTCAATCAACAGATAACATAAACACCATTGATTTGCAAGAGAAAGGATACATGGAATATGGGTAATTTCCTGTTCATATGATCGTTTCTACTTTTCTAATTGTATTTCAGAATCTTTATTAAAAAGTATGCTTTCTCTACAGATGTCAACATTACCGGAGAAGATGCCGAATCAGGGCTCCCTGTTGCAATGAAATATTTGATTGCCGCATCTGTCACAATGAGACAAAAGTGAGTAAATACCCAAATGTATTTGTTCATGATAGTTGTATGTTTCAAATATTTAATGTTTAATATTTAATCTATGGTGGCTTGGCTGCGTAAATGATATGTTCCATCTTATTTGGTTTTTCTACCCAATCCTTTACCTAACTGCTATTGTTATTCTTTGATTGCATTTAGCATATGTATAGAACTATCATTATATTTGTAATATAATTTCAATTATCAATGGTTTCTATTAAACACAGGCTATTGACCTTTTGACTATGGTGTCCTCCATTTTAGCGAGTTTCCTATCATGTTTTCTTGGGATCTTATTTTATTATTGTGTTTTTCTACAGAATGATATCAACATAGATCAAAAGCATAGGCATGATACTCCCCGACACCAACTTAAACAGGTATGCTTATTTACTCGGATATCCTCCATTGGAATATCCACAAGATTTGGCACCTTCTCCCTCTACTTCATGGTCAAGGTCTTCCGTAATGCTAATGAAATAGTTTTACATCTTCAGGTCATATGTTCACTTTGTGGCACTGAACAAGAGGTGAGTTTAGAATATCTTCAATATCTCTATTATTTCTGTTGTGCTATAGAAATTATAAAGCAGATTAATAAAGAAAAATCTCTGCATATGATAGAGAATTAAAATCGTGTGCTTGTGGAAACAATTTTTTGGAGAACTTCATCTTATTGTATTGCCTATAGAATCATACAATATGCTGCTTGAAACTCCTGCGTTAATACCAACTTATTTTATTCAACAAATCATCTAATAAGATATCTGAGTTTTTTATATACAAACTGCTTTGAACATCCGAGGCTTAATTTTTTTCTTGTGTTGGCTTTGGCTGATGTCAGGTTCAGCAAAAATGTATTAATTGTGGTGTTTGTATGGGAAAATACTTCTGTGAGAAATGCAAGCTCTTTGATGATGATGTAAGTAGTTAATCCTGGAACTGAGGATCGTTTTTCTTTTAATGTCTTATATATTTCTTTTTCTGTATTTTTGATTTGATTGCTGGTATAATTTTGGGCATAAACAAGTGGATCAATATCTTATATCATTTAGGATAGACTTGGATTGGATTGGATTGGAATGAAATGAAATGATTTGTATATAAATTATAAAAATTTCTGGTGGTTCTATGTTGGTATCTTATTCCTTTTTTTTGTGCTGCAGCTATCTAAGCAGCAGTACCATTGCGATGGTTGTGGAATTTGTAGGTATGAGTTAATTATCTGAATCATACTATTATATCTTGAAAGCTTCACTATATTTTTTCCATATTGACTAGGCTGTGCAAAAACTATGACTGATTGATTTTGTTATGTTTTCACACAGATCTGGAGGACAAGACAATTTCTTCCATTGTTATAAGTGTGGTAAGTAATCCTTTTTATTCCCGTGTTTTTTATCAGCGGTAAAAAGCAACGTCATTATTTTAAAATGTAGTGATGTACCAATTTAATCATTTCATTCTGACATGTTTGCATAGGTTGTTGCCACTCAATTCTGGCCAAAAACAATCACTCCTGTGTGGAAGGAGCAATGCATCATGATTGCCCCATTTGTTTTGAGGTAACATTTTCAACTTTCATGATTAAGAGCCATTTAGTTAACAAGCACTTGTAGGAAAACTAGAAGAATCTTGTAGTAGTTGTGAATTTTTATATAAAAGGTTAGTAGTTCATTTTTTTTAAAAACTCAATTTACTTTTCTATAAAATATAAAACCCCTATAGGCTATAAGCTGATAAAGTTTTCATACGCCAGAAGTTTATTGAAATCTGAAATCGAGTCTTATATATCACTATGACTGCTTTTTAATTTGGTGGAGGCTGATTCAAGCGTACAAAATTGATGATTGCAGTTTTTGTTTGAAACAAGAAATGATGTCGGTGTTATGCCGTGCGGTCATACCATCCATAGGAGCTGTCTGAATGAAATGGGAAAACATTTCAAGTGAGTGTTCAAAGAGCTCATAGTCTCCTTACTTCTCCATCTCTTTCTTGAAATTGTCCTTATTATTGTGCCGGTTATTAATTCCATTGCTTATCAAAAAAAAAAGGTATGCATGCCCTCTCTGCTCGAAGTCAGTCTTTGATATGTCAGAGGTTTGGGAGAAACTAGACATTGAGGTTGCTGCTACACCAATGCCTGAGCAATATCAAAATAAAATGGTCAGTTGGTGTTTTTTTTGCCTATCAGATGCTATTGGTTGGTTTCTGCACACATAAGTAATTTAATTATATGTTGTACAATTAGCATATGCATTATTGGATGAACACTGAGAAACTCTCAAATACCCTTGAGACTATGCAATGTTTGTTTTGCTCTTAGGAAAGACAACAGAGAAGATTTTGATATTTTAAAAGGGATGACATTTTTTAGTCCCTATTATCATGACTTTTGAAGTTCAGTTTCTGAAAGTAATTAAATAATTTTTTGTCCCTATTTTTCTTTTATAGGGATTATTTTAAAAGCATCTATCTTTTGTAAAAAAAGTTTTCAAAATAGAGACTAAAAGTGATTAAAACTTTTAGAGACTGAACTTGAAAAGTCGTAATTTTATAGTGATTCAAAATATATTTACCCTTATCTTAACTTGTTTTAATAATTATCACTAGACAATTTTGATTAAAATGCAAAGTCTGTGTTTTTGTTTTTAATGTTGAAGGACTAATGGTGGTGACCTTAACAGGTTTGGATCCTGTGCAATGACTGCTGCAAAACTTCTGAAGTTAGGTTCCATTTGTGGGTTGTAAATGCCTCAACTGCAACTCCTACAACACACACAGTGACGAGAGGCTGAGCATCTGGCAGTAATTTTCATCTAGTAATTTTCATCTGGCAGTAAAACCTCCATTTCATTTATCACTTGATTTGTTCTGTAGGGAATTTTGGCTTCATCCTTAGCCATATTCATGGGTTGTGTTCGTTGTTTCGATTTGATGATTTGGGGTTGGAGTATATCATCAATATTCCGTTTCTGTTTAAGTAATTTTTATAGAATTATTGTTTTAATTTTGATTCATAAGTAATTTTCTGTGCTTTTATGTCCTTTCTGACTTCAACATCTCGAAGGTTTTTCCTTTTGTGACTCCAAATTAATGCGCCGAGAAATGTTATGAAGTTCATTTTAAATAGGGGAAGTTTTCTCTTTTCCGTCTAATTGTTTGTTTGGATGTACGTTTGCATATCCAAACGCAAGTCTTTTAATGGTTTTTTCGTGAAAATCTTGTGGTGAATCTAAAAGCTCTAAGCTTTAGCTTCTCTTTTGGTCGTTGTTTTTGGGTCTGGTTTTAACTCATCGAAGAATCTTGCTGCCACCATCCAAGCACTCACTAAGTTTTCACTAATAAGATGAGGAATATTTTTATCAACAAGATAAGGAATGATTGTGCTAAGAGTGAGTTCTATGCTAAAAGAAGGGTAGAGTAAGGTTACACATTTGCTCGACATTTTTGAGCCGATTGAAGCCGATCAATCCAAACGAGAATGTCAGTCGAAGGGCGGATAAATGCAAATCCATGAGTAATTGGATTTTTGACTCAATTTCACATAGGTAGTTTCGGGTCCTAATAAACTAAAGGACACTGAAGGAGGACATCCAGGAGATCCAAAGTTTAAATCTTGGGAATTAATATTTTCCTATGCTCTGTAGCTAATTAACAATGTTTCTTATAAAATAATATATAGGTAGGTTCAGACGACGATTTCAGTTCACTTGAAAGATTTGCACACTTCGTCCATCATAAATACATAATTATTCTCTCATTTTTATTTGCCTAACATCATTCAAGGCCTAGGAGGGAGGGAGGAAGAGAGAGAGAGAGGGTTAAAGTAGAAAATAAGTCCATGTTTGCAACTTTTTTTGCAACTTTTTTTGCCTTTTCCATGTTTACTTATCTGTATGTTTTTGTGACTTTAAGTTTCTTTCTAGGTTTGAAACATAAACTTAAGTTTTTGGATTTTTATCGAGCTTCCAGATTTAATTCTATTAGAAATTTTATGGGCTTGCATTCAAATTACCAAATCCATAGGATCACTTGTAAAATTGTCAAACTCGCCGCCTGCCGTAATCTAAAGCTCAAACAGACCAAAGTGGATGGGAAATTACCCTTTTCAGATTTTGTTGGATTAGGAATTTTGGGTCCGTAGTCAAAATTGTCTTGTGTCACACGCTAGAGTAGAAGACTAACTTGGTGAATCTTGGGCTCGTAATCGAAACTATCTAGGGTCAAATACTAGAGTAGAGGAATAACTTGGTGAATATTTATACTAGTTTCTATTACCACTAGTTGTAACCTTCTTTGAGCTCATTCATTGTTTCTCTATTCTACATTGCTGGTTGCATTGTCAATTTTAGCGATGGTTCTCAGGTTCGAATTCGCGCACGTGTGCATGTGCATGTGGTGTTTATTTTCCTATTCGTTTAAACGAACAAAAAAATAATCATTATTTCTCTAAATAGTCACCTCTTTTCTTAGCCTACGATTAGTAATCATCTTTCTGTTACAAGTAGTCTTAACAACATCATCTTAAGCAAAGAATTTGGAATCCCTTCTTCTTCATCTTCAATTCGACATGCATGAAAGATATAAAAGCTAGGATTGTTCTTTTGATCTTGCATGTGAGTTTAGCTACTAGGTTTCCACTATTTGGAGCTCTCATTGGGGTAGAAAACACTCAAATGCAGATTTGGAAGCCCATATTGTTGTCAAGAGTCCATATTGAAGCATGGTTGCTTTAGGGTTTCATTGTTGCTAAGAAGTTGATTTTGAAGTTTTATGTAATTGGTTGGAGCTAGAATGGAGTTGGGGCTTGTTGCATGTTAGGTTGAGAGCTGGAATAAGGAAAATGGGTAGCTACTTAGAGCTTAGAGAACTCAAAAGGAGTGTTTAGAAGCTGGGTTGCATTTGGGAACTTGTTGATAGCTTGTTGATTTATTGGAGTCGAAATATTTGCTTGCATGTGCTATTCAACTATGAATTGTGAGTTCTTTATGCTAGTTAGTGACATTTTGATGATTTCATAAATTGCATGTTGATTGTTCTGAGTTAAATACAATAATGCATGTGTTTTTCAAGAATGATTTTGATGTTTGATTGAGTTTTAAACCCACTGCATGCGTGCTGAAATGTGATGTTATTAACAATGATTGATGATTAGAATGGGTTCAAAGTATTGATTGGAATTATGTTTAACTTTTGTTGCAATTGTTGTTTTGTACATGGTTTGGATTGAATTTAAGGGTAATAATGTAGCATTTTTAGTTGGGAATAAGTTTGAGTTGAGTTGGTACCAAAAAGGATGCCCAAAAGTGTTTGAAAAACAGAGTTTCTGCTTTACTGCTCAGTAAGCACGGTCTGTGCGCCCAAGCGCACGACTCGTGCGTCTGTCTGGAAGTAAGTGCATAGTTCAAATTTCTCAAGCACGGCCCGTGCGCCCAAGCGCCTAAGCGCTTACATAATTTTAAAAACTTACTTTTCTCATTCCTTTGGGTACCAATTGCATTTCTAGTCCCTCCCCAACTCAAGTAACATTATTCACCATGGGATTAGACCCTTTGTATGATTTGTTTATGACATGTTTGATTGTTAGAAACATCGTTTCATGAGATGAGTAAAAAGAACTACCTTAATTCTCTAACGACTAGTTTTGAAAACTAATTATAGCCGTTTGAGTTTGTTAGTGTTATACCCCAATTTTGTCCGTCTTCATTTTTGTTTTAGTCGTTTAAGTTATTTTGGGTAATGTATAATCCGAAAGTGTCAAAAAAAACTAATTTAATTTTTATTACAATTTAGGAGTGTCCAAAATGTCCCAATCTCTAAAAATACAAAAAAAAAACAATAATAAAAAATACAAAAAAATAAAGAAACGAAAATTAAATAAAAGAGCGGCATCGGTAATCTCTAAAGTGCATTCTTGCTCTCCAAGATCGCTCACAGATCTGCAAAATCGATCCAAATAACAATTAATGCTAAACCTAATTTCTACCTATAAATAACAGTTAACCTAGAGTCTAAAACACACGAAACCAAAAAAAACGGCTAAAATCACCCAAAAATAGGATTAGAGTTTCACATCGAAACCCTAATCCACCAAACACAGTTCTGAGTTCCTAAGTTGAAAGAGAGAAGAAGCAGCAGTTATAATCAAAGTCAAACAAGCACACAAGGAGACCAATGAAAATTCGAGCAAGGTTAGTTTAGTTTCTCTTTATTCCATTAGATGTTCAGATACTAATAATATTGTTTAGGCTAATAATCTGATCACTTTTAAGGAAAATAATGATAAGCCAATTTGTATTAAATTGTTGTACATTAGATTTTTTAGATGCTAATATACTAATATACTAAAAAGTGTACAAATATGAAAGTGGCTAATATTCTATCACCATGTTAGTACATATCTTTTGTAAAAGTCAGATCACCACCATAGTAAACACTTGAGTTTAATCAATAAAAAGCTATTCAAGTACAAACTGTTAGTAGTAAATTTTTGAATATATATCGTGAGTTATTTTGTTTGAAATTGGAGTATCAGAAAGTTATATTAATTCTTGACTGATTTGAGTTTAAGGTGAAATCATTTAAAGAGCACAGCTCCTTAGTAGATTATGTTTTTCCTATGTTAATAAACATTCATTGACTTAAAAAAAAGGTGTCTGTAACTCACTTTTATTGAGATGATGACTTGTGAGCACACAAGTTTGGAAATTGATCAAAACAAATTAAGTTAGAGGAATATAACAAGTAATTTATGATCCATGTTCAATCATGAAAATAACGGAATGGCTATTCGAGACCACAAATTAACTGAAACTTCAGAAGATTACCGCGAAAAACGAATTCGAAACCAAACCCATAACCAGCGGGCTTGTCTCCGAAAAAGAACCAAACCGAAACAACCCCCTTTGGCCGTCAACACCGCCGACCACCCATCTCCGACGAGACTATCTTCGTCGTCTTCCTCTCCCTCTAATCGCGGCCTTCCTCCTCTCTCTTCCACTCACTAACTTCGCTCTCTCTCTCTCATCGAAAGGGCAGGCGAAATTTTCGCCATTGATTGTGGGGAAGGAAATGCAGCGGCTGCTGCTGTGTAGAGAAGGGTAGGAAATTAGGTTTTTGATTGTTAATTGGGCTTTACATAGCATCTCTCTTTTTCTATTTTATTTTTATTATCAGACTACTATCTGCACCCCTTCAATTCACGCGCACACCTCCCCCCACTTAAGCCCAGTTTCGCATACTGGGCTCTCCTATGTGAACTGGGCTTCCTTTTTACACCTCCTATTAATTATATAACCCCCTGCGACTAATAAAACCTTAATTTACAATTTTCACCCCCTGTTTTTCTTTTTAATTCTTTTCTAACTCAAACATAAACAATTTTTTCTCTCGAAATTAAATAAGTGGCTAAGTCGGTTGTACAACCGGGTTAGTCATCACTTTAGGACCAATGATCTGTGCAGTTCAGTAATCCTAAAAACTTAATAAAATATAAATAAATCATTTTTTTCCATAAATAGGGGACCAAGTCGGTTGTACAACCGGGTTAGTCAGCGTTCCAGAACTAATGAGCTGTACAGTTCAGGAGTTCTAGAATACCTATTTTAAAATTAACCCACCTCACATCAAACCAATTTCTCCCAAAAAACTCAAAAAATCATTTTCAAAAAGTAGGGGACTAAGTCGGTTGTACAATCGGGTTAGTCAGCGTCCTAGGAATCTGTGAGCTGTACAGTTCAATGAATCCTAGGACCCCTACACTAAAAAACACCAACCAACAAACCTTTTTCAGGAAGAACTACGTAGCTTTGATTCCTCCATTGCATCCGGAGGTACGTAGGAGCAAGAGTCCACTCTTGTCAAGCTCTAAAAACTAAAAATTTAATTAATTTTCTCTATAAATAAAAGGGTAAATATTAATAAACCGTAATTAATTAGACCAAGGATGTCGTGGGGTACTAATACCTTCCCCACGCATAACGACTCCCGAACCCTAAACTCAGCCTTATCTTAAAACTAAAAGGGATTTTCCGAATTTGCCCTTAAACTAAAATTTGGTGGCGGCTTCCTATGAACCTTGAAGAATCCTTTCCCGGATTTTTCTGGTCGCCGAACACTTGGCGACTCCACTGGGGACTTAAATTCTTTTTAGAGAGTCAAAACCTAGTCTAATTAGTTATAGGATTAATTTAATTTTTACCCTTATATTTATTTATTTACTTTTACACATTATGTTATTTATCGGATATATAAACCCTAGGATAGAAGACGGTATTTGTATGTATGTTTGTTTGCAGCTTTTGGATTGTTTTTAAATTGCTCCTACACACACTTCACAATTACACTTCTGCACACACATGTGAGAAAAGTCCTCTACCCGGACTTGATTGCACACCTAAGTTAGAACGAGATTGTGTAGTGATGGCCTGCGGGACGTACGTCTCGTTGGGTGGTCACGAAAATCTCACCTAGAGTTTGATTCCTTTTGAGGATGCTATCCCTTCTAATAGCTTGCCTATTGTTGGGGTCAGTATTCTTGACTGGAGTCCTTAGCTCTAGAAACCATGTGTAGGATTCTTTAGAACTACCCTTGTGAGGTCCACTATAAAAGAAACTTTAGACCCACTCCATAGGGTACCCTTCTAGGGGCACGAAGGAGCTCTATACCCTTGCATTCAAACAAACATTAATGCATACCGTCTTTTATGCAAAAAAAATCAAAATTGTTATTTCCGCAAAGTTTTTTTTAGAAAGTATATTACATGCATTTTTTTTCTTTTTTTTGCATTACAAAAATATTGAAATAAACGTTTTATATTACATGCAATTTTATGACCGTCAGGGAGTTAAAAGTTTTATTTTGGAGAGAAGCCATGCATGCTAAAGTCAAAATCAAATTTTGTTCTTTACTCTCCAAATGAAAGTTTATAACTCCCCAATGTGATAAAATCAAATCATATGTTATCATCTCATGCACATACATCTCATACACATACATTTCATGCGCATACATTACCATTTCATCTACATTTCATACTAACATCATGCATTGAAAAAAAACAGAAAAAAGGCAAGCTGGTTCGTCAACATCGTTATTGGACTCGCTCTCAAGCAAAGAACATGGCCGAAAACCAAGACAATCAGGTGTTGAAGGATGAGATTGAAAAGTTAAAAGAACAAATGAAGGACATGCTGGGTTTGAAGGATCAGATGGCTGAGGTTTTGAAGCTTCTCACCGAGAAGAATGCGGGCAAAAACATCTCAATTGGGTGCACCAATAATCAGGCTACGAATGTACCTCGTCCTCACAACTCTCAAGACACACAATGGCCTCGCTGGGGTCTGCCACTGGATTACACACCTCTAATCGAGGGTGCTATTTTTGAAGAGGATACTTCTAGGGTTGTTGCGCAGAATCAAGGTGGAACAGTAGGAAACAATGTTGGTGACGAGACAGAACAAATTCAGCACCAAATTTCTGGCATCACCCAAGGGCTTTCCCAGGTTCTCGAACCTGGCTTCGAAAATCATACTCGCCTAGTGCCTCGTCCGTACCACAATATGAATAGGCTTCCTCATGGTTACAAAGTTGAAGATCCTCAGGCTGAAAATAAGCTACAAATACTAGAGGAGCGCCTAAGAGCTGTGGAAGGATCCAATGTAGGAGTGAAGGACGCGTATGACTTATGCCTCGTCCCCAACGTGGTCATCCCTCATAAATTCAAAGTGCCAGATTTTGACAAGTATCAGGGGGCAACATGTCCTCTTAGCCACTTGACCATGTACTACAGGAAGATGGCTCAATTTGCGCACAATGACCAACTCCTGATTCACTACTTCCAAGACAGCCTAGTTGGGGCAGCATCGAGCTGGTATATGCAATTGGAGCGCACTTGTATCCGGTGTTGGAAAGACCTAGCCGAAGCTTTTAAGTAAAGCGTATAAGTATAACATTGATATGGCTCTCTGACGATGAACACAACTTCAAAGTATGACCAAAAGACAATGAGTCCTTCAAGGAGTATGCTTATCATTTGGAGAGGGTTAGCGCATTGTAGCACCACCTCTATTAGAAAAAGAAATGGTTGCCATGTTCATGGAAACTCTTCCATGACCCTACTTTGACAAATTGATAGGGGGAGTATCCTCAAACTTCTCAGACATGGTTACCATAGGAGAAAGAATAGAAAGTGCAATAAAGAAGGGGAAGATCACCCATAGTTCTGATGGACCTCCTACAACTTTCAGTAAGAAGAAGGGAGAAATCAACGCTCTAGATCAAGGAAAATCACACCATCATCAAGGGTCATCCCAATACGACCCCATCCCCGTGTCATACATGCGACTGCATGCGACCAACTTGTCACCACGATTTGATTTCTCCTCGTCGGATGAGACCAGTTCAGCCTCCATTCCCAAGATGGTACGACCCAAAAGCCAAATGTGAGTTCCATGCTGGGGCAGTAGGCCACTCGACCGAAAAGTGTTATCCCTTAAAGCGCATCGTTCAAGGCCTCATTGATACAAAGCAGCTAAACTTCAAAGAAAATGACGATGGATCAATTAGCGGTTGATCAAGGTACCGAAGACAACACCGCCAACTTAGTGTG
Organism: Oxytropis ochrocephala; assembly: GCA_020916435.1. Taxonomy (NCBI): domain Eukaryota; kingdom Viridiplantae; phylum Streptophyta; class Magnoliopsida; order Fabales; family Fabaceae; genus Oxytropis; species Oxytropis ochrocephala. The sequence continues at coordinate 121,311,831 of CM037090.1, read as the reverse complement.
TGTTTGTCCTGAAGAGTTCAAGAACTAAGAGATTATTGATTGTCCCGTGTTTTTTAATTCAAAGTTAAGTTTCTGTAATGCAAATCCTATGGCTCTGCCCGAGGCCTTAGGACATCTCAATAAGGGCACACATGTTTCATTCAGTATCATTATTAATAAAATAACATTTTTGAATTCTCTAGCAAAATTCTTTCTTCCTTTCTCATTCATTCGCTTCGCTTTCTTTTCTATCCCCTCTCACCTTCAACTAATGCAGATAAAAAGGTTTTCTTGAAAATAACAATGTCGGCAACTCATATCACAACCTTGATCACCCCATTAATCAAACTGAGGAAATATGGAGTATAACTGGGGGGTCCCCATGAGAATTCAACAGGATCAACTGAAACAACTAACTTGGACACGTAAGAAGACAAAAAAGAGTACAACAATTAAGGACAACAAACAAAGAAAACTCACTCGAATCTCGTCTGATTGGGTCGACGTCATGGCATGGATACATCAAGAGGCTATTAAATGCCCACCGGTGTAACAAGATCTTTGATTGCTAAAGTTCATAAAAATTCAGTCAGCCGTTACGGTCTTCCGAAAAACATCATGGTGGCAGAGCTGTTTGGGGACCTCAGGTCGTGCTCGTAGCCCCTCCTCATACCACCCAAAGATGAATGGGGCAATTGCAGCAACAAACAAAGAATATCAAAGAGATCCCGCAGAATGCGACAAACATTCTCTTTGACCTCACAGGGAAGTCAAGCCTCATTTCACACTTCAGGAAGGGGCAACCCCACACAATGGAAGTAGTACTTCCATTAAAGCAAAATGTTTGCCCTATGTCATGACCAATTGTATCAGACAAGAACAAAGAAAGATTAATAGAAGAAGGCCTTTCTTCGACAATTTCAAGAAAGGGGCCTTGTGCCCAAGAAAATCTCAAAAGGATTCTCGAGCTCGAATTATGAAGAACCTTACGTTCCCTGGAAGAACCTTAATTCTGACAATGGTGAAGACCTCCCATTCCCAATCAACTCAGATGCGGCCAAGAAATACTGTGCCTGAAAGAACTGATATAGAAAAAAGAGAAAAATGAGCCAAGCAAGAATAAGCTCGCTAGGTCGAAAACCCGAAAGGGCGGCCTAGGCAAAAGTTAGAGCGACCCGGTGGATCGAGAACCCAAAAGGGCGATCCAGGCAAAAATTAGGGTCAAGAAGTTGGACTAAAATATTGAGGCAAGTAACACTTCCGGAAGTCAGATAATGAGCGATCAAGGTTGCAGTATGGGTGACTGACAGCGTCATCTCAAGGACACTAGCTATCAACGAATCTGCTTAGTATTTGTAGCTTATTTTCAGCCTGAGGATCTTCAGCTTTGTAACCATGAGGAAGCCTATTCATATTGTGGTACGGACGAGGCACTAGGCGAGTATGATTTTCGAAGCCAGGTTCGAGAACCTGGGAAAGCCCTTGGGTGATGCCAGAATTTGGTCTTTGAATTTGTTCGTCTCGTCACCAACATTGTTTCCTCTTTGTTCCACCTTGATTCTCGCGCAACAACCCCGAAGTATCCTCTTCAAAAATAGCACCCTCGGTTAGAGGTGTGTAATCGATGGTAGACCCAATGAGGCCATTGTGTGTCTTGAGAGTTGTGAGGACGAGGTACATTCGTAGCTTTGATTATTGGTGCACCCAACTGAGATGTTTTTGCCCGCATTCTTCTCGGTGAGATGACGCTGTCAGTCACCCAAGGATGTCGTGGGGTGCTGAAGTCAGCCTTATCTTAAAACTAAAAGGGATTTTCCGAATTTGCCCTTAAACTAAATTTTGGTGGCGGCTTCCTATGAACCTTCGAAGAATCCTTTCCCGGATTTTTCGGTCGCTACAATTAGTGTTGGTAGTTACAACTAACTTTGTAACCACCCAAACTAATCTCAGCTTGTATATATAGGGTAAATAGTCAATTTGGTCCCTGAATCTAGCGAAATTGCAAAATAGTCCCTAAAGGTATCATCTGTTAGTCACGTTAGTCCCCGTCGTTAGTGACATAGTTAACTCCGTTTAAAAATGATTATGTGGCACGTTAAGAGCCATGTGTAACGCCACGTATGATATTATTTTAAAAAAAATAGTTTTTTTTTAATTCCTTTCCACTACCAGGGACCACTTTTTTTTTTGCTGAAACAAAACCTTCTTCTTCTCTCACTCTCACCTTCGTCAACTTCTCTTCTTCCTCAACCTCTCACCTTCCAACTTCGTCAAGCATCATCGTCCATCATCTTCCATCATCGTTCGTTCTTCCTTCATCATAGTTTGTTCTTCCTTCTTCCAGAAAATGACTGCGTAACTGTCATTTTAGTCCCTGATACATATAAGTTTATATCATTTTAGTACCTGAAAGATGTCACTTGCTGTCAATTTAGTCTTTGAAACATTTACGTTTCTATCGTTTAACTGTCATTTTAGTCTCTGATACATATAAGTTTATATCATTTTAGTCCCTGAAAGATGTCACTTGCTGTCAATTTAGTTTTTGAAACATTTACGTTTCTATCGTTTTAGTCCCTGCGTAACCATTATTTTCCTTAACAGCTAACTTAGTGGCTTTTCATACCCTCTCAAACCAATTTATGAACATGACAACCTGAACTCCTTTAATCCTTTAACAAGTTATCAAAGAAGGAAAAGAAAAACATAAAAAAGATCACAAGTGCATAATTGCATAGTTGAATAAGTGGTTCAAAAGATATCCTAGATAGTCTATTACAACTTCATAATTTGTTCAAAACATATCATAATTTGTTCAAAACATATGCATAACTGCATAGTTGCATAAGTGGTTCAAAAGATATCCTAAATAGTCTATTACAACTTCATAATATTAGTCTTCAAATGTCTTCAACCTTGATTCTGACGAGGTCCGCTTGAGGGAAGTGTAGGAGTTGGCACGAATCTCATCATCATAGACTGACTACTTGGCATAGGACATGGAACCATAAATGGTGTTGGAGAAGTTCCTCTAATAGGGGGTGGCCTAACTCCAATTGGCATAGGTGCAGTAGAAAATGTTGCTTGGCCAAATCCAAATGGTTGGAACTGTATTTAAAAAATAATCAATAGAATCTTGTCTTGATGATTTCACCCAATGATTAATGATACAAAACTTAAAACAAGCTTACAGTTTCAATAGTAGTAGGATTTGGTACTTGAGGAGGAGCAGTTGGTGCTTGAACTTCATCTGATGGTGCTTGATCTCCAGCAGTTGGCGCTTGAACTTCATCTGGTGGTGGTGGAATCCAATTTCGTGGTCTACGTGGGACTCCCGGATTGTGACATCCATTTGTGTTGTGACCCTCATGACCACATCTCTGACAAGTTATTTTTGGGTATGATCTCTTCAACTTTGTTGTCTGTGAAGGGTTCTCAGTATTGTCCTTCCTTCTCTGTTTCTTAGGTCTCCCTGGGCGCCTCTTAAGTGGTGCAGATGTTGGCCTTTCATATTGAGTTGGTTCCCAGTATTCTTCACCTTGTGTTGGCCTAATGAGATGCTCATATGTGGCATTGTATGATCCCAATGTCAGCCAACCATGACAAAAATCCTCAGGCTTTCTTACCTGATGTGCAATGCATGCAATAGCATGTTCACATGGCATACCTAAAACAACCAGGAAATCATTAGCAGCTACAGGAAATCATATGCACATGAAAAAGCCATTGCACATAAGGTAAGTGCAAATTGAATAAAAATAATAAAAGCCAGAAACTTAAGACATTGAACTACCACTTTAACCTCATAAATTTAAACAACCAAAAACTTAAGAAACCAGCAACTAGCAACTTAAACCAATAACATTAAACTTAAGAAAGAAATACCTGTTAGCTGCCAGAACCTGCAAGTGCATGTATGAGCTTCTATGTCAACATTCACATGTGACCTCCAGTTACAATATACTTCATACTTCCCATCTCCAGTCCATTGTGGTCTCCATTTGTTACTTTCAATCTTCAACTTGTCCAACCTAGAGTGTTGCATTGGACAAAGTGTATCCTGTCTATTCAACAACTTCAGTTTGTTATTAGACATGGTCCTCATGATGTAACATCTAATGTCCTTAGCCAATGTCAAAATTGGTTTCGCCCTATACTTCAAAATACTTGAATTAAATCCTTCACACATATTGTTGGTAATGTTGTCTGACTTGCATTCAGTGCTGAAATATGCTTTGGTCCAAGCCTCCTTAGGCCATTTATCTAAATAACGCCAAGCCTTCTCATTTTTCCGTTTCAACCTTTCCATGACAGCATTGAATTGAGCAGGTGTTGTTGCCCTTGCACACTGTAACGCCCCAAAGATTATTGGATATTTATTTAATAAATTATGGGGAATTAGATTGTGGAAAAATATTAGAAATAAAAATATGGAATTTTAAATGCTATTGGTAATATATGATTGTTGTATGTATTTATATTCTGTATCTTATTTTTATAAATATTAATATGAGGGATTTGAGATGTCACTCATTATAGACATTATTGTAAGCTTTTGAGGGATTAAAATAGGAGTTGTAGTGAAATTGGAAGTTTTTAAAATGATTTAGAGGTGAAATTGTGCATATTACTCGCGCACCCCCCTCCCTTGTTAGGCGCACCCCAGTCACTAAAACACAAACCAATCCACGCAAGAAGCCACGCGAGCCACCCGTAACCCGATCCGACCCAGCGTGCTTCTTCTTCTTCCTCGCGTGAGTCGCTGCGCGAACGAAAACCTCACGCCGTTCCTTCTCTCTCAGTCACGTTCTCCCTCCTCCCTCCACGATCGAACCCCAAACTCCCCCTCCCACTCGAAATTGGCCATTGATGTCGATTATGACCTTGGTTTGAGCGATTGTAGCCTCCATCTCGCGATTTTGATTTCCCTCCCTCGTGGGTTTTTGGAGCAAAACGCGAACTCTCTCTCTCTGTTTTGTGTGCCAACAATTTGGCGTGGTCATCGCAACCAAAATGAAGCGTGGATTCCAGGAAGAGTTCGAAGAGTTGATGCTTAGGAGAGAATGAAGATTTTGGGCGTGAGCTAGGAAGGAAAAAGGAGGACGGAGAGCTGTTGCTGCGGTTCGGTTGGTGACTCCGTAGAGAGAGCTCTGCTTTCAGTTTATTCGAGGTAAGGGGACTCTTCTTTATGCCTATAATAATTCTTAAGATTAGTGTTATGTGTAGGCTAGGTTGTAGTGATGGAATTGGGGAATTCTTTGAATTGTGGTGTTAGGAAACCTTGTTTGAATTGTTTGTTGAAGTGTTGTGTTAAAGGAATGTCATTGGAGTGAATTGTGTATTGTTGTGATATTGCCTTGCACGTGAATCTTTCACCATTAATTGAGGACGCATACGATATTATACTCAAGTGACTATATGTTCTTTCTTAGATCACTTCTCTTGTCTTTTTGAATTGGAGTAATTAACTATTATAATAGTAACTGTTTTAATACAACTATTATAGATATCCCAAGTAAAATTATGTGGTGCATAGCGTGGTAGTCTTTGTCTAGATAGCTCCAATGGAATAGTGAGTTGTTGTTAGTTGAAATAATTATTTTATAATTGATTAGATAATTACTAGAGATGAATGTAAAGTATATGAGGAACAAAATAATGACAGTGTTTGATTTTGGTATGGATCAATTGAGAGAATGTGAGGATAACTATGTTGTTGGGAATGAGAGAGTGTGTAGGTCTTTGTTTGGTCCAATAATTGCGAGGTGAGTTAAGTGTTGAGTTAAATTACTAATCAAGGATACAAATTGAATTATAATTGTGTGGAGATGTTAAAAGCGGTGTGGGACTTCGGCCCAAAAAGCGAAGAGACGCCCTCAAGGCTAATTTGTTGGTGAGATGGAGATGAGTTAATAAGCTGAAAAATGGTGAGCCTAATAAGTTGTGGCAATATGTGTGTTTGTGGTGCATTGACATAGAGCCTCATGATGCATATGCATAAAGTGATGATGGGCTTCGCCAAAGCGACGCGGACTCCTCGGTCAAAGCGATGAGTGCCCTCAAGGCAAATAGTGGTGATGAAGGATCCTCATGCATGTTGCATACATGCATATGCTCATGCATACATTAATGATGTCCCCTTGATGTTATACTTTAGTGGATGAATTATGAATATGATGATACACATACCGATAATGTGGCGAGTGTGTAAGTTAGTGTTGAATTGTTTGCCTTTTCCTTACATATAATGCTTATCTTAATTATTATTATTTGTATAAAGAGACTCACCCTTTCTCGCTTGGAATGTTGCTCTTATGTGGCAACGCTGCAGTGTGATGGATCGAAGGTGACGTGAGTACCTTCTACGCTAGTAGTGTCGAGTCACTCGATATGTAGCACCGGGGAGGCGTAGTAATATAATTATTATTAATTGATGTTTAGACTATTATTCTTGATGTACTAAGTATGATTCTAGACTTAATGATTTTCCATTTGTGTTGGAGCGGAGTTACTATTTTATTTTGGTGTCAGTAAACTAAAAGCAGGTGTTGTGGGCCCGCCCCTAAACTATCGTGCTATGTATCGTGCTATTATTTGTTGACTTCATGTCACTTAGTTATGAGTTGGTTGTTTTTATAAGCGGTGAAATGTGACACTTTCTTTCAATGATTTAAAATTTGAAAACTCGATAAAATATATTAAATAATAGTTGTTTAGAAAGGGGGTGTTACATAAGTGGTATCGAAATGTGAAGTTTGGTCCGTCAGGCCAAGTTGTCCGAAGATCGAGTCTAGTTATCTCTCGAGTCTTGGTACTCGTTCTAACCATTGTGCGTGTAGTAAGTGATGTTTCTGCGGTGTAGGACAAACCAGAGGCATCGCTGATGGTAAGTGAATAAGTGGGGAGATATACCCTGCTGATGATGTGTGTCGATCTTTGTGTTTCCAAGTGTGAACTTAGTGTCTTTTATGGATCGGTCCTAACCGGATTGTTTGTATGGTTTGTTATGCCTTCCGATGTGTGAACTCGAATAGAGTTGAATGTCTTGTTTGTTTGATTCTTGAAAGTCGTGAAACTAACTAGTTTAGTTGGTTAAATCCTCAAGAGAGTGTGATGTGTTATATGTACTATTTGTTTCGTAAGGAGGAGAGATTATTTTACTCATGGGTATAACAATGGTTGTGGGTAGAGGGTTGGCCTTAAACCCCAAATTTGGTTTAATTTTAGTACTTGATATATTTTAAATATATTATATTGTGGTTGTTTTTACTCACAAAGTGGTTACGAAATTGGGTGTGAAGTTGTGTGCTCTATGATCCCTTTTATATGTGTTATTTTGTTGATTGCACTAAATCGATTAGATGAATATTGATTCATTGTTAAAATATATTTTTTTATGATGTTTAAAGATAACAATTTAGTGTAAAATAGTGCCTGTATATGTTAAATCTAGATTAGAGATTATAGCAACATCACAGGAACTGTAAGATAACAAATAGTCTTAACGAGCAGTGCTGAGGAAGATTGCTACAAGGGTATATATGTTTATTTATTATGATGTACCAAATTAATCTAAGGGTGTAGGGGGTGATGGCCTTTATAGAGGTATGCTAGTTATTAACACAAGGATATGTGCAGTAACTTTAGTAGCAATTAAGTGGCATAAAATAAAAGGAGGTCTTATGAATGATTGCAACATAGAAGAAAATTATATTTTTGTGATAATTACTAGTTGATTGGGTTGGCATACAAATCTTGGTAATGTTTGGTTATTTTAGATGTATAAAATTGATTATGGTTAATTAATGTAAATGAGTTGAGCTAAGTATTAAGGAGTGAGGAGTTGTAATAATTGGTTTTAAAAGTATGAGGTTCAATTAAATAACAACTATAGTGAGGTGAAACTATAAATAAGACGATGTAAATGTCTAATGACTTCATAAATAATAGGCAGTGTTATTTCTTCAATTGGGGAAGCAAAGTTTGTGACATTAATCTTAGTTTAAGTGTATTCGTACAATTCGTGGATTGTTTTAGGATTAAATTAGAATAGGTATATTTGACTATGAAACTTTGGGTGCTCCATGATGGTGAATTTGACTATGAAGTTATATATTGTTTGATTTATGTGTAATATCTATTGAGTGTAAGTGATCTAACCGAGTGTATTGTATTAAATTGAATTGATTTGATGTATTTTAATTGATTGCTATATTGCATTTAAGGTTTATGATTTATGAATACCTTGAGATTGGAAAATAATGTGAAATAGAGGTTTAGGTGCAAATATAATAAGTAGATAATTTATAATTGTAGTTGTCTTATTTTGAGTAGAATCGAGTATTGTAAAAGTGATTTATATTTAAAATTATAGATTATGGATTTGCCAAAGGAGTAGAATAATTTTTGGTCCTGCAAGAAAAACGCCCCAATATAGTGATGAGATTGAAAAATAATCCAAAGCAAGCTATGGTTAACAAGAAAGACTAGGGGAGGAGTTAGTACCATGTTTTCCCCAATTTTGAAAATCCATGTAAAGGCGGTAGGGTATATTAACCCTAGTTGGGATATGCTAGTATAGTCACATATAATAGCAGGAGTAGTAAGTGTGAGTATAATGATTTGGTCAAGCACTTGAGCGATACCTAAATGGAGTAGGGTGTAGGGATTAAGGTTGAATAGTAGGAAGATACATTTTTAGGAAGCCAGTTTGTTTGCATTTGCAATTAATTGTAGTATTTTGCGAGACCTTGTACAGTGGAGCTTAGTTATTGAAGAGACTGTTTGAAATTGACCTTAGTCATTTAGTGTGAATGCGTAAGCTGAATTTTTGTTAGTTACAGAGCCGTAATGTTTGGTTTTTAAGATAGCGAGATTGGATCAAATAGAGCGAGGTAAATTTTATAGATGAGAAAAGGAAAATTAAATTAAATTAAAGTAGGACAAGACGAATTTTATAAATAAGAGAATGCAAATATCACATGAGTTGATAAAATTATATGTTCTAATTCTTTTCAGAAAAGCTTAGTGAAATAACATTGTAATTATTTGGAAGTACACGCTAGTTTAATGAAAGTGACCATGATGCCTACATGTTAACTTTTCTAAGACATGAACTTTTGTGACCGATATTTTTGCTTGTTTTGTGAGTTTTGCTGGATTAGTTTATAGTTGGAGGCTCGCATGAATTTGTCATGTGGTTAATTCAACACTATTACTTTGACTTTATGAGTTAGTGAAAGCGTAGTATAAAGTATAATATGAATTGTTACAGGAGCATGTTCTTGATTACGCATTAACGCCGTATGTTGAGTGCCGTGTAGACTAACCTCGCTACTGGTGTTAAGATGTTTCATTGTCTTGACTACTAAGAGTGATCCCTCGTTGGGGTACCCGGTGACCCCGATTTGTGTTACGTGTTATGTGGTTGTGAATGATTAGTTGAGCATGTGAACTTTGATGTGAATGTTGTTGTTTATAGCCTGTTGAGTCCGATGAGGATGGCTTAGTCGTCTCTTGAGTTGGGTTTGTATGACTGAGTTTGGTTATTATTTCTTGAGTTACCTGGCGGAAGAAGTAGGAGGGATGGCCGCCCAATCACTCACCGCCGGTAATCAATGAAATGATAATCAGCTGGATAGATAGCACTAGTTGTCTAGATGGATGTAGTTTGTTAGTGGGAGGTGGTTTAGTTTGGTCGATGAGTTTCGAGGACGAAACATTCTAAGTGGGGGAGAGTTGTAACGCCCCAAAGATTATTGGATATTTATTTAATAAATTATGGGGAATTAGATTGTGGAAAAATATTAGAAATAAAAATATGGAATTTTAAATGCTATTGGTAATATATGATTGTTGTATGTATTTATATTCTGTATCTTATTTTTATAAATATTAATATGAGGGATTTGAGATGTCACTCATTATAGACATTATTGTAAGCTTTTGAGGGATTAAAATAGGAGTTGTAGTGAAATTGGAAGTTTTTAAAATGATTTAGAGGTGAATTTGTGCATATTACTCGCGCACGCCCCCTCCCTTGTTAGGCGCACCCCAGTCACTAAAACACAAACCAATCCACGCGAAGCCCACGCGAGCCAGCCCAGAACCCGATCCGACCCAGCGTGCTTCTTCTTCTTCCTCGCGTGAGCTGCTGCGCGAACGAAAACCTCACGCTGCTTCTCTCTCTCGCCACGTTCTCCTCCTCCTCCACGATCGAACCCCAAACTCCCCCCTCCCACTCGAAATTGGCCATTGATGTCGATTATGACCTTGGTTTGAGCGATTGTAGCCTCCATCTCGCGATTTTGATTTCCCTCCCTCGTGGGTTTTTGGAGCAAAACGCGAACCCTCTCTCTCTGTTTTCGTGTGCCAGCAATTTGACGTGTACTGCAACCAAAATGAAGCGTGGATTCCAGGAAGAGTTCGAAGAGTTGATGCTTAGGAGAGAATGAAGATTTTGGGCGTGAGCTAGGAAGGAAAAAGGAGGACGGAGAGGCATTCTTTGTGGTTCGGTTGGTTGGTGACTCAGTGAGAGAGCTCGCTTTCGGTTTATTCGAGGTAAGGGGACTCTTCTTTATGCCTATAATAATTCTTAAGATTAGTGTTATGTGTAGGCTAGGTTGTAGTGATGGAATGGGGGAATTGCTGAATTGTGGTGTTAGTGGAAACCTTGTTTGAATTGTTTGTTGAAGTGTTGTGTTAAAGGAATGTCATTGGAGTGAATTGTGTATTGTTGTGATATTGCCTTGCCTGTGAATCTTTCACCATTACTTGAGGGACTTACGATATTATACTCAAAGTGACTATATGTTCTTTCTTAGATCACTTCTCTTGTCTTTTGAATTGGAGTAATTAACTATTATAATAGTAACTGTTTTAATACAACTATTATAGATATCCCGAAGTAAAATTATGTGGTGCATAGCGTGGTAGTGCTGTCCTAGATAGCTCCAATGGAATAGTGAGCTGTTGTTAGTTGAAATAATTATTTTATAATTGATTAGATAATTACTAGAGAGATGAATGTAAAGTATATGAGGAACAAAATAATGACAGGTGTTTGATTTTGGTATGGATCAATTGAGAGGATGTGAGGATAACTATGTTGTTGGGAATGAGAGAGTGTGTAGGTGCTGTTTGGTCCAATAATTGCGAGGTGAGTTAAGTGTTGAGTTAAATTACTAATCAAGGATACAAATTGAATTATAATTGTGTGGAGATGTTAAAAGCGGTGTGGGACTTCGGCCCAAAAAGCGAAGAGACGCCCTCAAGGCTAATTTGTTGGTGAGATGGAGATGAGTTAATAACTGAAAAATGGTGAGCCTAATAAGTTGTGGCAATATGTGTGTTTGTGGTGCATTGACATAGAGCCTCATGATGCATATGCATAAAGTGATGTGTGGGCTTCGGCCAAAGCGACGTGGGACTCCGGTCCAAAGCGATGAGTGCCCTCAAGGCAAATAGTGGTGATGAAGGATCCTCATGCATGTTGCATACATGCATATGCTCATGCATACATTAATGATGTCCCTTGATGTTATACTTTAGTGGATGAATTATGAATATGATGATACACATACTGATAATGTGGCGAGTGTGTAAGTTAGTGTTGAATTGCTGCCTTTTCCTTACATATAATGCTTATCTTAATTATTATTATTTGTATAAAGAGACTCACCCTTTCTGCTTGGAATGTTGCTCTTATGTGGCAACGCTGCAGGTGACAGTGACTGAAGGTGACGTGAGTACCTTCTGCTAGTAGTGTCGAGTCAGCTCTGATATGTAGCACCAGGGGAGGGGCGTAGTAATATAATTATTATTAATTGATGTTTAGACTGTTATTGCTGATGTACTAAGTATGATTCTAGACTTAATGATTTTCCGCTGTGTTGGAGACGGAGTTACTATTTTATTTTGGTGCTGTAAACTAAAACAGGTGTTGTGGGCCCGTCCCTAAACTATCGTGCTATGTATCGTGCTATTATTTGTTGACTTCATGTCACTTAGTTATGAGTTGGTTGTTTTTATAAGCGGTGAAATGTGACACTTTCTTTCAATGATTTAAAATTTGAAAACTCTGATAAAATATATTAAATAATAGTTGTTTAGAAAGGGGGTGTTACACACACTGCCACACTACACCTCTCAATTCGAAGTCTTTGTATTGCTTAGTGAAATTCCACCACAGATGCATAGCACAATATCTGTGAGGTGCCGTCGGGAATACATCATGCACAACAGCAATTAGTCCCTGAAAGATGTCACTTACTATCAGTTTGGTCCTTCAAAGAATATATAAAAAATTATAATAGTACATTAACTAAAACACGTACCTTCTGCATGTCACTCATAAAATTCCACCCATGCTGCCTACAATCTCCCAAATCTTGCCTCAGCAGTGTGAGAAACCACGTCCAGTTGTCTTTATTCTCAACATCCACAATTGCATAAGCAATACAGAAATTGTGGTTGTTTGCATCTTGTCCAACAACAGTAAGAAGTTGTCCCCCATAATAACCCTTTAAAAAACAACCATCTAGACCAATTAATGGTCTACACCCAGCCTTGAAGCCTAACTTACATGCTTCTAAACAAACATAGAACCGATGAAATTGAGGTGGAGCATTGGGAATGGGAATACAATCAATCTTAGCTGTTGATCCCGAGTTACTCCTAAGTAACTCATGAGCATAGTCCCATATCTTTGCGTATTGTTCTTTAACATCACCTTTTCCACCAAATTTCTTGCGTCTTTCAATGATCTAAATAGCTTGGTCTCATCAACATGCACGCCAAATTCCTTCTTTATGTACTCAAATGCCTGCACATAGGTGATTGTTGGATGCTCACTAATCTTTGCCTCAAGCTTTTTAGAGACCCACTTTGTCTTTGCTTGGCTGTTTTTGAACACTCTACAGCATGAGTGTTCACTTTCAAAAGTTTTGATCTGGTAACTTTTAGTAGCATTGCTCCAAGATAAAAAAAATCTCCCATTTACATTCTTTTTCCTTGCACCTAGATCTACACCTTTCATTATCATTCTTCAGCCAATTAATTTCCCTTCCTAAGTGAATTGTGTAGTCTCTAACTGCTTCCTTAAACAAGTCAGTGTTTTTAAATTCCATCCCCAACTCTAGGTGAACTTGACCAAAGTTTGAATTTGGATTAAATATTGGGAAAAGCGCTTCCCATCATCCTCATCATCTGTACTAATTGGGGTCTTCAACTCCCGAGTGCCATGAATCATTATCCGAATGGGCATCATGTTTGAGTTCTACACTTGGATGTTGTACACTTGGAGGTGCTTTTTTTACTAACCGATTCTAGATTAACATCATCCAAGTAGTATCCATCTTCGTCACTAAAATATGAAAGCCTCAGTATTTGGGACCACCCTCCCCCCCTATCATCATCACTACCATCCGGCCACGGTTGTGTATCATTTTCACTTGTATCACTTCACTTGTGATTGTGTTTGAACTTCAACATTCATTTCACCGCACATCAACCATTCTACAATAACATTAACAATAGACTTAAGCATCAAAGCTCAATAAAAACCAAAAACTTCAGCATTATAAAATCTAGGTAAAGAGCTAATAGAAAAATCCTGCAATGAGTAATTTCTATTCCTCAAGTATATTAGTTTCACAAGTAGTAAGAAATTAAAAAGCTTAAGTTAATAGATTAATGCATCCTGAGCCTTTTACAAACTGGTTAAGAAATTAAAAAGAATGCATAATCTTCTTTGAACATGTCGATCAGTATGCTACTCAAAGCTCAAAGTATGCATAATCTTCTTTGCATTCTAATATGGTATTGCATATATGGTAGTGCATTCTTCTTGTTTATAAAAACTCAAAGGTCAATAAAAACCAAATATCGTGAACTTTGAACCGGAAAATAAACAAAAGATCAAACATTTGCACCACTAGTGAGAGATCAATCAAACCCTAAAATGTGATTTTCATTAACCCTAGAATCACAATAACAAGACAAATGTAATTTAGGGTTTACACTAAGCATTATAATAACGAACACATATGTTACCAATGAACTTAAAAAGTATGAAAACTTGCTAAAATACCTTGAACGAAGAAGATGAACGAAACAATGGATGACAAGCAGAGAGGAACGAAACGTTGGAAGAAGGAAGAACGAACTATGATGAAGGAAGAACAGACGATGATGGACGATGATGATGCTTTGACTTTTGGAAGGTGAGAGGTTGAGGAAGAAGAGAAGTTAACAAGGTGAGAGTGAGAGAAGAAGAAGCTTCTGTTTCAGCAAAAAAAAATGGTCCCTGGTAGTGGAAAGGTTGAGTGTTGTTTTAAAATTAAAAAAAAACTATTTTTAAAAAAATAATATGTTTAATGTCAGTTTCGTCCCTCATACGTGGCATTACACATGGCTCTTAAAGTGCCACATAATCATTTTTAAACGGAGTTAACTATGTCACTAACGATAGGGACTAACGTGACTGACAGATGATACCTTCAGGGACTATTTTGCAATTTTGCTAGATTCAGGGACCAAATTGACAGCGAGTTACACTTTCAGGGACCAAATTGACTATTTACCCTGTATATATATAAGTCCTATGTACATACATCAATTACACACAATCAATAAAATGCAGTCTTTACATTTTAGTTTCTAAGTGCTAAGAGAATTATATTGTTCTATCACTACTACTCCCTGTTCCAAACCGTAATTTCCATTGTTCTTCAACCTTGAGTCTTTGAGTGTGTAAGAATCAATTAAGGAGGATTGTACCTTGCACCCAAGAGGAGAAAGAAGGGTTAGTTTTGCTTCTTTGATTGAAATAAATTGAAGGAGGAGAAGAGGAACTGAGTAATAGGGATTTACCTTGTATGTGTACTTGGTTCTATTCTGAGAGAGACAGTATCAAGAACTGCATCAGCGTTTGGTCGAGTGCTTGCAAACAAGAGAATCAGGAGGATTAGGGTTTGCATCACTCAAGAAAGGAAGTAAGGCTCACAGAAAGTAATAAGAGGAAGTCATTAACTCTGTTATTGTTTTGTGAAGGTGATTTCAAGGAGTGAAATCAAAGGTACATTGCATAATCACAGCTCAGTGGTACATGCAAACAGAAACATTAAACAACATTTAGGGTTTGTACGCTTAGAGTGCAGAAAAATAAAATCAAGTGGTTCGTAGTGTGATTCTTTACCCATGAGTGGTATGAATCACCTTCGTTCATCTTTTACCTGCAAAAATCAAGCAAACAACAATTAGGGTTTCTGAAAATTAGGGTTTCAAATCAAACATTAAAGGAAAGAGTTTACCTCAATCTTGCAAAGGTTGAATCCAACATCAGTAAGAGTTGCAACCAGAACAAAAGCAAGAAAGAAGTTAGGGTTTGTAACGAAGTGACGAACGAAGTGAGAAGAGGAATCTGAAGCTTTAGGTTGGTTTGATTTAGAACAAAACCAAAGGGGTTTTGCTAAATCATTATCAACGATCATCATTAGCCAAAAACCTAGCTGAATCAAAGCTTCAATCACCATAAGTGAGAGCTCTAACCCAACTAGGGTTTCGTTGAGAGAGAAGAAGAGAGAAAAAACATCAGAGCTTCAAGAAGAGAGTAAGAGTGTTTCTTGGCTTTCTGACAAAGTAAATTGAGAAAGCAGCATATATATGTCGAGTCAGAATAATTAACCCACGTGTAACCAAACTCATCCGAGTCTGGGTTCCGCAGGACCTGGTTTCACATTTTTTGTTTGGCAATAGTTTTGCTTCATTGGATGGACTGACTCAAGCTGGGCTTGACTAGTTGCACCCTCAACTGTTGATAATACCTGCAAAGAAAATAAAGTGTTAATTTTTGAAAAAAAAATCCAATATCTAGTACCATGTTGTTATGATTATATGATTGCCATTGTGCCATGAGTTTGATTCCTATCTTGTGATAAGGTGATGTAAATATATCAACGATTGTTCACTGTCTAAGTAATGAGTTACATGTATGTATTATGTTAAATAATGACGTTTGACATTACGGTTTATAAGTTGAATCGTGTACTATGTTGCCGAGTGAGAAAACTTAAAAAAGTCTAAATAAATAAATGCATAATACACTAGGGGGATGATGATCCCAAGAGGTTAATTAGCATACTTGGAATGGGAGGTCATGGCTCCTGAGTTAGAGGCACTGTTACTCGTCCAAGGCTGGGTTGGGTTCTTCGCTGAAACTGAAGTTGTTCAGATTTCTTTTGGATTATGCTACAAAGGTTAAACAGTATATTAAAAGACAACAAGAGGGAAATGGTGAGGAGTCGCGAAAGAACTCACTGAGATTGTAAATCTCACTTTTTATGTGTTTTTCGGATGAACAGGCTAGACCAAGCAATTCGAGGATAAGTAAGTTGTTGTTGTGGTTACTTGAGTTTATGTGATCCTTAGGGGTCAAGTGTTATTGCTTAGTCCACCCTAGTCAATTGCTATGTAATATATGTTGATACTTTAGCCTTTGAGCTTGTAATCAAAGTTAATGTTCTTAGTTTAAACTATCCTTTTGGATTTGAACTATGGTTAAGAAACGACTCATGTACAATGTTGTTCAGTTATGTCATTTAGTTATCGTTTTGATATTTATGCCACTCGGACGTTATGATGATGGTTTATTTTCGTCAAGCTATGTTTTATTCAAATCTTTAAGCGGTTTAGAACTCTGAATTTTATTAAAATGGTTAACATTCCAAACTTTATGACGTCTAAAGTTTCAGATGTTACACAATACACTAAGGTAATCAAAACCAGACCGAGCATTGAACCAAAAGAGCTAGTGGTTTAGTTTTCTTGGGGTTCAGCTGTTGAATCGGGGGTCGAACCGGAATTAATTAAATAGATTATTTAATTTTTTTTCAATATATAAAGGATAAAAAGCAACAAAATATAATGTGACATAATAAAATTATAATATCCAACAATCTCATATACTACAATGTAAGTACTCTGATAGAAATATTAATACTCATATATTTTTTTATCTATTTATTTATTTCAATAATTTAATTATAAAAAGGATAAAAATGATCTTATATACCAAAAATCAACATCATTTATAATTTTTTTTTTCCAAAAATCAACATGGTATATTTCAAAAAATAACAAAATCCGGTTTTTAGTATGGTTCCCCGATTTTTGACCCGTTTCCTGTCCGGTTCCCAGTTTCATGTGGTCCTCATGTTCAATTGGGCCGGATAGGGGTCCGGTTCCAGGTTCAACCAGTGATCGTATCGCCCGGCCCGGTTTTGACAAACTTACATTACACAATCAAATCAATGTAGTACATATTAATGAATAAGTAACTAAAATTCTAACATCTTCTAAATCCAAACAAGTCTTCGATTCATAGAATCCAAACAAGTCTTGCAATTGCATTGTGATTTTCGTATGTTTTTAATTTTGTATGCATTTTCCCTGAAACATATATCAATGCGAATTCATTGCACAACAGTCATAATTTATAATACAGACAAAAATATATATAAAATGATTAGAATAAATTAGCATTATGTCAATACCCAAACCATATTTGATTTCCAGATTACAGGAATTAACATTACACAATCAGACACATTTATGAATAAGTAACTAAAATTCTAACACCACCTAAACCAAAATAAATCTATTACGACATGTGAATACCAATAAACACTCCCATATACAACATTTGAATTACAAATATTGCAAACACAATTTTCTAAGCATCTTGAGTGCAACCCTCATACAACCAAGCATTGGAGTTAATTAACTTCAGCCTTTCTCATTTCCTATTTTCCATCCAATGTTTCTTGCTTTTCTCCAACTCACCTTCCTTTGCATCGATATTTCACCACTTCAAAATCTTCATCTATCTTGCTCATTGGAAAAGGGTTGCAAGAAAGCGGGGGAAAAGTTAGGATTAAGATTTCAGATTTAGGGATTTTGAGGATGTTCCGGCCTGGGCCAAAAGTCCCTTAAGAAACTGGGCTAGGCCCAATCCAGCTTCAGAGCGCGGTCCAATGCGCGCTCCGCAGCGGACTCCCGCCTCCAACGGTCAGGATCTTCCACCCGTATCCGACGCTCCTGGTACGCTCCTTTCCTCTATAAATAGAGGTACAATCCCTCTACCACGGTATGTTGTTCGACACACTTTACATTATGAACTTCTCCTTCTATGCCTCACATTCTCTTTCTCTCTCTCTTTTTCCTTATCTCGGTCTCATACTGACTTGAGCGTCGGAGTGTCTTGCAGGTACCCCCACCCGACATGGATCTTCAAGCTACCAAGGACTGACCGAGCTTCATCTTCAACCGACAAGACCCGACTCTCCTCTTCAAGGACTTCCACTTCCGCTTCCTGGAGCTCTTTAACCAAGTACCCCGGATCCGGACCAAGCCCCAAGTCCAGGTACCGAACAAAGAAGATGCAGTAAAAAAACACTTCAATTTAGAGTCATTTTCGTCCATACAGACATGAAGATATACTTGTGTTAATTAATTCTAAAGAAAATGGTACTTACCGATATAGTTTTGTGGGTGAAGAGCATGTTGAGACATAATCACTAACCTTTATTGCTCAAAACTGCGAGTTGATGGCATAATTTTGGTGCTTCCTTGAATTGATTTTGAGATTTATGATTATTCACAAGATCATATTCACCATCATTGTCATTGTTGCCACACCGGTCATTTGAGAAATCACTAGATTTTCTTAAAAGAAACAAAAGAGTTTCAGGCAAACTAAATATGTTAAAATTCAGGCAGAGGGGGATGCACAAAATATTTTAGGTAAAATAAATTTCTTTTAAGGATTTTGATGAAAATAAAAGAAAAGAAATAACATACATTAAAATTAATAACATATATGGGATTAATCTTTTAAATGAGGGGATACACTTTGGTTGCCCATATGCCTTTGAGCTAGCCATAAAAGATGTACGAAAAATATTATGATTAAATTTATGCAATTATATAAAAAATGATTAATTTAGTCAAAAAAAAACAAACTACTAAGTAATTAACTTTTTAATTATTGTTTCCTAATCATTGACCTTTAATGATTAGATTTTACTAGTGCTCCCTAAAGTTCACCTAATTTATCTAGTGATTATATTGATGTTTGGAAAGCAAAACATTATTTTGTGTGGTCCTTTATTTATTTATTTGGTTAATGCCGGAGGTCAGGGTTGTTTTGTAATTTGCTTTTCTGCTATTAGTGAAATTGGTACTGGTTTTTCAATTAGGCAAGACAAAATGGATGTTTTTTCATGTTGACTTTCAATCATGGGGTGAGTTCATAGATGAGAAGGGGACATATGTAAGAGAAGTTACATATCGGAAGTGTGATGTTGATAGATGGAGTTATTTTGAGATTTTGGGAATAGTAAAGAAAATGGGGTATTCAGGGTGGGGGTCCAAAATGATTTTGTTGCCTAAGAAATGGTTAATTGGGACAAGACAAAAGGGAAAGTAGATTTATAACTAGTCCACTCTGTTTCCCAACCTAAAACAGTTGAATTACCTCTACTAACTATTGGCCCAGAAACTAAGGCCCAAAATGCCCCAAAGGAACCAATTATTAATGGGTTTTTTTTTGGACCCCCACCCATTCCCTTAAAACCCCCACCCACCATATGAAAAGACCAAAATACCCCTGTGTTTTTACAAAATCACCATCTCTTCACATAATTGGTCATACCTACGTTTGACCACCTTCACTCGCATATACGCCACATAGACGTATATACGATCAGCCCAGAAATCCACCAATCGCATATACCCCACCACAACCCTATATACGACAAGCAATTTTCTTCACATCGTATATACCCCTTTCCAGGTGTATATACGATTAGACAGAATTCACCACTCGCATATACGCCCAGAAGACCCTATATACGCATTTAACAAACGGTAAGCATCGTATATACACCTTTTTTGATGTAAATACGATGAGCAATTTAATTTTTTTTTTACTAATTTTTTTCCTTTCCTTTGCTTGCAGGTGTCCGTTAGGAATAGAGGAGACGCGAGGTATCTCCTATCTGGAGAGAGGAGTCATCTCATCGCTCCGAGCACGAGGACTCGGAGGCATAATCACCCATGCTTCAAATGAGAGAGACAGAGACAAAGCTAACCCGGTGAGTATTTCCGGATGATGGGCGGTTATATCTGGGGATTATCTGCGGGGAGACTCAAAGGGAGGATTGACATAGAGGAGGCGGTTCCTCAAGATCATCCTCGCCTCTCCTCGCACCATCCACAAGATCCTCGAAGACGATCCTCAACCTCTTCATTACCATCCCCACCTCCCGAGTATCAGAAGAAGCAATTGCCAGTCGATACTTATTACTCGCACTCGCCTATGTCCGAGTTTCATGAGAGCCTCAATAAAGATTAGGAGGAGCCTCGGGAGGAGCCTCGATCCCTCTCTTTTCACGGACTTGGCGAGATCATGTCTGCAGATTCTATACTCATTGACCCGGTAAGTTTTGCATTTTTGCTTAAATAATTTATTTAAGTCACATAGTCCTGCACTTTTTTCACGACATTATTTATTTATTTTTATTTCGGGAGTATCAACGTGTTGTCAAAGTATGGACTCATGGCAACAAAGTCCATACTAGACTCCATCTTCATTACGACCTACTTCTACTAAGCACCACCGTGGTCGGGGACTCAGATTGGCCCCACTTCTCCGATCGCCACGCCACGATGAGACCATGAGTCAGTTGTCGGCTTTTATCGAGACGGCACTCGACACTTCGTCATTTCACTTGCCATTTGGTGAAATGACGATCACTCGATGACATCTCTCGCTCTGGCGTGCACCTTCCCATCCGTGGGAATTATGCCACACCTCCCGCCATCATTGTGAGCTCGGAGTATGCCACACACCACGAGACATATCCTGGTGTGTCACGGGTCGAGGTCGCTAACAACACCCGTGGGGGTCCGTGACATGACTTCAAATGGATGGGAGCAGTGTATGAGCGTAATTTGGAGGAGGGGGTGACATCACTATTGCGTGAGGGCTTATCTCGCCGCGCCCGACCTACGAGTATCTTCACTACGAAGACCGGAGATGTGGCCGAGGCTAAGTGGTCGATCCACTTGGATGATCCGAGTCCACGTGTTCTTGGAGGCTATGCATGGGGTGCGCAGTGCAATACCGCCATGTATGAGTCCTTGAACACTGCGTCTTTGAGGACTACGCAAAGGTGTGGAGGGTATGCCACCTATTTCGTGTACACATTTTAACTTCATTTTTTTTTGTTAAATCACAATCGACTTTTGGTAAATATTTGTGAATTAAATATGTTGTTTATTTTTGCATTTCGTGCTTGGATTATGTGGTATTTCCCTCGGATGGCGGAGAGGTTGGTGGTCATATCCCGCACGGAGCCACCGGGCCGGGCGCTACAGAAGAAGAAGTCGACCACCAAGCTCACCCACTACAGGAGGATGCTTGATGAGCCGAGGCAGAGGATGTCACTGGCGACCATTTGAGGATGACAGTGGTGGTAGACCGCTTTGAGCAGATCTCTCTCTACAGAGGCTTCATCACCGGGCCGACTTGAGTTTCAGACATGCCCGATAGGTGCTCGCGGCGGTTTGGGTACACTCAGATCATCCCGCGTGACCTCTCGTGAGGTCGTCCGAGAAGTCATCTTCGATCGCGTTTTTCGGATCGCCCACTTCATGGCATCCGTGGAGGACATCATGCGCACTACTCGCCGTTGCTCGTGGCCGGATCGATCGCACGTAGGTACTTACGGTGGTACGTCGGGCTTCTATCCCCGGACTATTACCTGGCTCCACCATCACACCGAGCTCAGGCACGACACCTCCCCGAGCTACGCTACACGACGATCCCGACTGGATGAGGAGGTTGTGGACCGCCAGAGAGGGATTCGTGATGGCGAGATCATGCATGGCAGTCGGGCGTATCGGACACTCCATAGACTGGTGGGGATGGCAACACCGAATGACATTGCTGGGGAGCTTAGACGACGGGGACGAGGACGAGGGCGACGACGTTAGGGATTTTTTATTTGTTTTTTGATGTATTTGATATTGACACTTTATTATTAACTTTTTTCGGATGTTTTATTTATTTTACGAGTTTCCATGAATTTTTGATTTCATTGATTCGATAAAACAAAGTTATACAAGCGATACAACATAAACAACTAGAATAAAAATAGAAAGATAAAATGAAAATACAATAGAAACTACTGAGCTGGTGGAGTTAATCGACGAAGGATCTCATCGACGGTCCTTCTGGTTTCGACGAACAGATGAATGTAAATCTTCCATTTAAACATAATATGATTGGACATCATCTGTCGGAGGTCATCCTCGGTGTTGACATCCACGGTAGAAAAGTGAAGACCTCGCTTAAGAGCAGCAAATGATATCATGCTCGTCGTTCTCTGGTTGAACCATCCGCAGTAGTTTCTGCTTAAGAGCAGCAAATGATATATCGTGTTTTAACCTACACGATACAACATCTCTCCCATCGAAACTTATACCATCATCTTTCAAGATGATGCCCTGATGATCAGCAAACCCCATATTAGAATGAACGAGAGTGAGGGAAGAAGGCTCGTAGTATGACATTAGCGAAGCTTGCATCATCTTCACTTGTGATGTGTGAGAGAAGGAGGAAGTTGAATTTTTGGTGTGAAAATAGTGATGGTGGGAGTGAGTATTTATAGATGAGGTAAAAGATTATCAATCGTTGATTTTGTCGTGCAATCTACACCGTTGATCAACTTTGAAAGTGAAATCAGGACCGTTAATTTTTTTTTTACAAATTAAAAAAAACAAATTTAAGGGGCATCGTATATATGTCATTTGGGAAATATATACGATGTGTAGTTTTAACACATCGTATATATGCCTTGAAGAAGTATATACGATTGGCCGTTACACGGTCAATCGTATATACTTCTTCAGGGCATTCTCCTTTGCATTCTCGCCAAAGAGTTCAATGTTGACCGTGTGGAACTTCACTCCGATTCTCTTTTGGTCGTCTCTCAGATCCAGGAATTATACGACACAAAGGATGAAGTCTTGAAAAATTATCTGGCTAAGGTTAGGGAGTTGCTCGCTAAATTTGAACGGGCAGAAGTGAAGCACGTCCCAAGAACGGAGAACGTGCGAGCTGATATACTGTCAAAACTGGCAAGTACCAAAGCGCCCGGGAACCACCGGAGCTTAATTCAAGAAACATTCACTCGGCCGAGCGTAGCGACAAAGGCTGAAAAAACCCTTGCCATTTTCTGCATTGATTCAGAGAAAGACTGGATCGCTCCTATCCTGTAGTATATCTTGAATCGTAAAGAAACTGCACGACACCGTAAGGAAGCGAAGCTCTTAAGGCAAAGAAAGCGACCAAGTACTCCGTCGTCGAGGGAAAACTTTTAGAAGGGGTTTTCTTCTCCACTATTGAGATGCTTGACGCCCACGTTTCGACCACGTTTTAAGAGACATTCATGAAGGTTTGTTTGCTACCATCGTGGAGGTCGTTTCTATAGCAAAGCGAGCTTTAAGAGCCGGTTTTTATTGGCCGACCATAGACGAGGACGCTAAGAACTTGGTCCAAAAGTGCAACAAGTGCCGATTCATGCCGACGCTCACATCACCCCGCCGAGTGCAGAGTCTCACTTCCCGCGGTCGTTTGCTTGGTGGGGATGGACCTTCTGGACCGCTTTTCCACCGCCCGACAATTTAAATTTCTAATCGTAGCGATTGACTACTTCACCAAATGGATAGAGGCCGAGCCACCGCAACCATCATCTGCGCCAAAGTAAGCAAGTTTTTCATCGAAACGTATTAGCCCGTTTTGGCGCTCCCCAACAGTTGGTAACGGACAATGGGACACAATTCGCAGACAGGAAATTTGGAGAGATGCTGGCCGACCTGGGAGTAAAACAACGTTTCACCTCGGTGGAACATCCACAGACCAACGGCCAAGCCGAAGCGACCAACAGGGTCATCTTGCGAGGTTTGAAGAGAAGGTTGGACGAGGCCAGCGGAAACGGGTAGTAAGAGCTACGATCGGTCCTTCTGGGCGTATCGAACGACCCCTCATTCAACAACGGGTGAATCACCATTCAGGTTAGTCTACGGAATTGACGCAGTGATTCCAATCGAGATGAGCGAACTAAGTTGGAGGGCGACAAACCCACCAACTGCGGCAGAAAACGAGCGAGCCACCAGGGAAGAACTCGACCTAGTAGACGAACTGCGAACCAAGGCTTCTCTCAAAGAACAATTCGTCAAGCAGAAGGTCGCTGCGAGGTAAAACTCTCGCGTTCAGAAAAGGGAATTCTCGATTGGCCAGCTCGTCCTTAGGCGAGCAGATGTTGGAAACAAGAACGCCCGACAAGGGAAACTTGCGCCAAACTGGGAAAGACCGTATCGCATCATCAATAAGACGGGAAAAGGAGCTTACGAGCTAGAAGCCATGAATGGCGCGACCATATCTAGAATGTGGAACGCCGAAAAGCTAAGGAAATACTATGTATAAGTGCAAAGATGTATTGAAGGACCAAAAATCAATGAAAAGCAGGCGGGGGCTCTTTTTCCCCACTAGGTTTTTTACAGAGGCCTGACCTTTAAAAACTTGTGTTATTTATCTCATGCACGATTGTATGACCGGTCGCTCATCACACGAGTAGCAACTGAGCGACCAAGGTGTCACCGAGATGACATTTAAAAAGCGCCATCGTGGCCCAAGCAAACGCCATCGAATGGCGAAGTGCAAGCCGCTCCGAGCAGCGGCCTGCAATTTAAAAAGTGCCATCGTATGGCTTAAAGCAAGCCGCTGCGCGTAGCGGCCTGCAAATTTAAAAAGGGCCATCGTATGGCTTAAAGCAAGCCGCTGCGCGTAGCGGCCTGCAAATTTAAAAAGGGCCATCGTATGGCTTAAAGCAAGCGCCGCGCAGCGTAGCGGCCTGCAAATTTAAAAAGTGCCATCGTATGGCTTAAAGCAAGCCGCTGCGCGTAGCGGCCTGCAAATTTAAAAAGTGCCATCGTATGGCTTAAAACAAGCCGCTGCAGAAACATTGAACATTCATTGATTGGCTAAGAGTTTACTACCGTTGATTACAAAATTAAGTCAACCGCTCGCAGGCGTACAGAAGTTTCAAAATATTAAAGGCCGCTCGCAGGCCGATAAAATTCAAAATAAGCAAGTTAAGATTGGTCGGCATGAAAAACGACGGACCGCTCCCGGACGACCTTCCCCTTTTCGACCTTCCGGGGAAGGACGATCTCTTGGCCAACCACGCAGTGTTCAAAGTTGACCACAGCATCATCAACGACCAGAGAGGGGTTTACCAGCTTCATTTGGTCGACCACATTGGTGAATTAATATTTGGCCGCTCCCAAAGCTTTGGAACAGGCCTCCTTGAAAAGATCCTTATACTTATCTCTCTCTTGTTCAACGGCACTCAAGCCGTTCTTCAAAGAGGTGACCTGGTCAAAAAGTTCTTTTTTCTTCTCATTCAGGCGTTCTACCTCCCTCTCAGCATCAGCTTTTTCTGCGACCGCCTTATCCCTGGCCGCTTCAGCTCCAGTTTGAGCGATTACCAAAGTGGCCATTTGAGTCTCAGCCTCTTGGAGCTTTTGCTCGTAGGAAGCGACCTGTTGGGCTTTTGGTTTGAGCTCTTCAATTTTCTTGAGCAGCTTAACCCGCTCCTCAGCCAAATCTATCAATTTCGAGAAACAAGATCGTAGTTTAAAATTTTTGTCCGATAGATCGTCTTCAAGATAATAAATTTTATAAAGGGCTTGCCTACTTGCCAGACGTTCGGCCTCTCCCTCCTGATACTTCTGAAAAAGTTGGTCGGCAGCTTTCATAGCATCGGCCATCACTTTGAAAGGTTCCTCTTTGAAACGGCGCGCTCTTCGCCGTCCGAGGCCGAGCAAGTCAAGGTTAGACGACCGATGGAATGACCTTTGTTCTTGTGGCTCTTATGTTTTTCTTCTCAATTGGGTCGCCGTCGTTTGGGCGTCCCCTCTTGTTGGTCTTCTCCACTGAAAGCGGGCTGAGAGGTTGAACGTTTCTGTCAATGTTGGCCATTGGGTTATCCAGGTCGATCAACAGCGGCTCGCTAGCAACTGCCTGTTGAGGGGTACCTCCTTCAACAGTCGCCGCGACCGTTCTTCGAGGAGGAGAATTGTTCCCTTCTTCAGCCGCCCACTGAGAAAAGAAGTCGAAATCGTCAACGCCCGCCATATCAACTGCAAGAAACAAGATGCGAGTTAGAAATAATACAAAAATACCACGCGACGCGAAAACAAATAAGCACTTAACAAACAACTACCAAGGGCGGCTTTGACGGCCGTTAGTCCTCTAGCGTCTACTATCTTGTTGATCTTAATGCGACCCCCAGGGACGCGAGAGGCGACCCTCCTGAGCCTATGAATCGTGTCAAGGTCTTCAATACTAAGCTCCACCTCCTTGTAGGAATACGCCCTTGGTTTCTTCAAAAAATGGTCGATGACCAAATGGTCGCACAAGCGGGCGCCCCAAAGATTTTGACCTTTATCGGTTGGGCTATTCCTCTCATCGCTTCCCTTGTGTAATGAACGACCTGAAAAAATCGTTTCTTCCACCGATCGGCAACGACTCCATATAGGGTTTGAAGAAATTATATTGCGACCTATTTTTCAGAGAGACGACTTCCTTGCGAGCTTTTTGTGTCCATGGTTCATAGAGATAGCTCATCTCCATCAAAGTAAAAAATAGCCTCAAAGAGACCGGCCGCTCCAGTGCTTTCAGGATATCCTCAAAACCTTGTAGGAACGCCTGCCGTTCGGGTCGATTGCGATGGGGCGACGACTTGAGGTAGCGAAGGACTTGCCTTTGGAAACGCGTGAAAGGGGGAACAATTCCCATTCGCTCAAAAACGACTCGATACATTGTGAATTTCAGCTCATCATGCCAAGTCGAGATGTCCTCATCTTTCTTCATACCGTCAACTCGCCAACCCTCGGTGTAAAACTGGGCGGTTAGGCCCAATCCACCGAAATCCATGATCTATAAAAGATCAACGACACAAATGTGGCAGTTCCATCTAATGGACCAAAGGCGCCAGTCTTAACACCAATCACAACATGCCATGTGCATGCATGAATCCCTATAAAAGCATGTACCCATTACTGTTACAGGTACACATTTAATACCTCATAAACACATAATCCATATGCTAACTTAGGCATCCGAGTGTGTGCAGGTACAACCCCTCTCATCAGATCAACGTGAGCTACTGCATCTCGGATCTCACCCCACTTTCACTCATCAACCATGCAAGCTAGTTTCTCACCTTGGCGAGTATCTCGATCCCTTGCTCAATCGAGACCTGCATCAAGTACAGTTCAATTTGATAGTACCACTATGTATATTTTTAGTAAACATATACACATCATGTTAAATAAGAATATAGAAAGAATTTTAGTAGTATTACGATCAGTTTCTCTTAGTGAGAAAAGGAACAAACACAAGTTGTAATATGGTTCTGTACAAGGCAATAAAGAATGAGTGTATCTGTGAAGAAATGAACAATGAGATCGGCTTATTTCCTTAGAGGGCGTATATTTATATTACAGAAGGTATTAAATGACAATAAATACACTTTATGGTCAAGTTGACTGTCACAAGCCGATCGGTCAGTCTGATTGCGCTTAGTTCCAAAGAATACTGACCTGTCAAGTTGGAACAAGTAGTTAAAGAATTTTAGTAGCTAAGCAACTATAAAAAAAACTCCTTTTACTTTTAAGACAAAAGAAAACATAAAAAAATTTCTTATGAAAGGAGTAGGAGGAGTAATAATTAATAAAGTTTGAAAAAACAAATTGTCAAAAAAAAATCAAGTTTTAAAATTTTAATCCAAACATGACGTTCCTTGGACCGGGGTGAATTACCCGAACTCGGCTCCATTGAGGCCCAACCGATCTCCTTAACAACCTTTGTAGATAACTGCTAAGAAGGTGCTCGGCTTTGAGACACATGGCTCGGATGGAAGACACGTGGCGTGCTTGGAACATCGGTCGAGCTAACCGTTGGATGACAGTTACAGAAATGGAACTGCCGAAGGGAAACAAGACTACAAAGGGGGAGAGAAGGGAGAAGACAAAGGACAACAGACTTAGACATTTAAACACTCGAAATGTATTCTACCTCAGAGTCCCTCCATTGTAACAGATCACCTGATTAATATACAACTTTTATTTCTAGTACATTTGGCGCCCACCATGGGGCTTGAACCCACGACCACAAGGTTAAGAGCCTGATTAATAGGGTAAGGAGAGGGCGACTTGCATGGTTGTTGAAGGAAATCCACTTGCCTAATCCATCTTCTTTTGTTCTAAAGAAGGAAAAAACCTACCCTAGGTGTCATGTTCAAAGCCCAACAGATTATCTCATAAGTACGCATAAAACCCCAACAGTTGGGATGCAGCTGAGTGGGGCTACATTAAGAGCCGTTAAAGCCTTATTCTCAAAAAAATGTGAAAGGCATCTTTACTTTCAGTTCTTCAAAGAGATATGTGTACATGTAGGTGGTTTCCTCTGCCACACCTTTTTGGGGCGCATCATGCATACTGGTTCATTCTTCCTGCAACATTCGATGATGATGTTATCTTCATTTCCAGTGGAGGACAACATATTATTCTCCCAGAAAGCTTGTAACTCTTCAGGACTTAACATCTTCGATGAAAAATTGCGAGCCTCAAAGTTTGGAACGGTCTCAACACTCAGCTCTGATGCCATGTACACTCTAATATTGCGAGGTGTCGTGGAGGGGAGAGCCAAAAGCTTAACTTCACTAGACGAGGTAGAAAGAAGACCCACAGTGGACTTGGAAAAGAACCGGTCCCCTGGGAAAAAACGAGGAGTAGGATTAACGCCTTCGTCATCTGAAGAGTCATATTCCGTAGAACTAACATCGGGGATCAGAAATCTCGGAGATGGATGACCTGAGGCGTTCCCATTTCTCCTTTATTTTTTCCCAACGAGGCCTAGTTTCATGTAAAATCACTTGGTAAGCTGAGGGAACCTCAGTGACCTCATTTCCACTCTCATCCACCTCCCAAATTTCTACTATCCTACTTAATTAAACGGAGAAGAAAGCAAAGAGGAAGAAAATACCTGTGAATGACGAGTAGGACGAGAGGATGCACACAAAAATAAAGTCGGCAGCCGAAAATGACAATGAGAGAAGGAAAGAAGTGGTAAGGACAACCATGGTAATCCCACCTTTTTAAAAGGAAATCCCATTCAATGCACGCGCTATCTGAAGCGTGGAGTAGGCGAAACGATTTCCTGAACTTTCAAATCTGTAATGATGAAACGCTGAAGGAACACGTATTCCAAGGCAACCAAACCATCCCTTCTCTTAACGCGCACTCCAAGTGCCGCCTGCTAAAGACACAACATTCATATCATGAGTAGAGAGAAACATATGGCCAAGGCTCAAGACAGCAGACAGCGACGCCGAGTTTCAACCTACGCTTAAAGCCCTTCGCTGAGTTCTATTCAGCTCGGACTTGGAGGGCTGTGGACCGGGGTGAATTACCCGAACTCGGCTCCATGGAGGCCCAACCGATCTCCTTAACAGCCTTTGTAGATAACTGCTAGGCAGGTGCTCGGCTTTGAGACACGTGGCGTGCTTGGAACATCGGCCGAGCTAACCATTGGATGACAGTTACAGAAATCGAACTGCCGAAGAGAGACATGACTACAAAGGGGGGGGGGGGAGAAGGGAGAAGACAAAGGACAACAGACTTAGACTTTGAAACACTCGAAATGTAATCGGACCTTGGAGTCCCTCCATTGTAACAGATCGTCTGATTAATATACAACTTTTATTTCTAGTACATTCCTAAATAGGATGAATTAGCTTCCGGAGTTGGGACGGGTTAGTATTATTGTTTCAGGTCTTCAGCCAATCATTATCATTTGTTTTTCCATTAAATTTCAGCCAATCATTTGCAGTGTCTGAAATGAGTTTTTTTGGTACAAAGTCACTGAAGAAAGTTTTATTCAACGTATTATGAGCCACAAATGAAGCTAACAATGGAAATTCTCTATTTCGTCCAATTGCAACAGCATCTCAATGGAAAAGTTGAATAATTGTTACCTACCCAATTTCCTCTATAAGAAGAAAACAATGATGTTTCCGTTTGTGTGCTACTTTGGGTCCACGAAATTGAAAAATACTGCTGCATTCATCTCAAATCTTTTGATTTTAATAGTAAAATATACATGAAATAAAAAAAACATTAACTAGATAAAATGTAGGCTAAAATATCCTCTTTTAATATCTTGTTATTCTCAATTTTGTTTTGGTAAATGCATTCTCCACAACTTATACAACTATAATTATTAATGATAAAGTTGGAAAAAAATTGTTAAAATAGCATTGAGTTTGTAAAATATCAAATGTGTTGGGAAAAAATTTGAGGAGTAAACATCAAAAGCTTTGAGATGGAGGGAGTATACTACATACTTTTCACAACACACGTTGTTTTTAAATTATTTTATTTCATTTTATTTGTCGTTTTCAAAGCCCAATGCAACATTAACTATTGTTTTGTCAATATTACCCTTAGTTATTTATTGCAGAGTGAAAAAATTGTAGAGTGAAATAACAAATAGCTAAGGCTATTCTAGGAAAAAGATAAATAGTTACATCGAAAATAACAAAATTTATTGAACTTCTTGGTCTGTGTAAATTACTTTAGAATTAAATGACATGTATTGTGGAACGGGGGGAGTATTAGGGTGAAAAATGGAATAGATGGAGGATGGGTGATGCCGGACGGACGTTAGGAGTTCTTATTTGTAGGAATAGCTAGCATGGTCCTAGGGGAAGTAGGTGGCGACCTGTCTCGGAGCGGTCTAAAGAATTTGTTAGATTTAATTAGTAGTGGTGTAGGAGGTTTTTATTTCAGTAGGGGTGTCTTGTATTAAAGGGTGGAATTTTCACGTGTTTAACTGCACGTTGCATGTTGACTCGTACCATGAGTTAGAGTACCCTTGTACTCTCTTCAATACACTTTTTACTTATTTAAAAAAAACATTAGTGGTGTGATTGGTTCAAGAGAAATATAAGAGTGAAAGAGAGGGTGAGGTGAGAGAGAAATTGGAGAGAGATTAAAAAGTTCTCTTGTTTGATTTAAAAGTGAAATAGACAAATTGGAAAGAAAGATAAAAACTAGTGGGACTTGCCACTTTTTCAAATCTACCTAGAGTAGAGAAAAATCCATAGTCTAATTTGCATTTATATTTTTAAATAAATGATTAAATTAATTTTAATTTGTTTTTTAGGGTGTACTTTCAAAAATTATATATCAACAATTATCTTTGATCTATTTTCCTCGAGTCGGGTTCAAGTTACTCCAAAAGTAAGTTTAAAAGTCTAACTCCACATCCTAATTGTAGATTTGGATATAATTCAAAAGTAAGTTAGGATGTGGAGTAACTCTTGTAAAGTTACTCTTGGAGTAGATTGATCCCTACTCATTTTCCACTCTTTTTTTTTATTGAACAATGCTTAAATTCAACACATTTCTCATTGGAAGACGTCGGGTTGCCTCTCACAGGCTAGGCAAAAACACTTGAGCACCATCCTCGCCACTCACAGGCTAGGTAGCTCAATCTCAATGAAGTTAAGTGAAGTTATATTATCACTTACTCAAACTTGAAGACTCTATTCACCTCTCACAGACTGGGCTCGACACAAACAGAATATCACCCGAAGATCATCCTCACCTCTCACGAGCTAGGTGACTCGTCTCTATAATATTCATAAACTAAATTTCAAGTCGTATAAATAACAAAATACCTATTCTAATTTAATCAAAAAAACAATCCACGACTTAGGACTAATACACTTAAACTAAGATTAATGTCACACACTTTGCTTCCCCCAATTGGAGAAATATCACTACCTATTATTTATAAATTCATTATATATTTAAATCGTCTTATTTATAGTTTCACCTCACTATAGTTTTTATTTAATTGAACCTCATACTTTTAAAACCAATCATTACAACTCCTCACTCCTTAATACCTTAGCTCAACTCATTCACATTAATTAACCACAATCAATTTTACTTCTATCTAAAATAACCAAACACTACCAAGATTTGTATGCCAACCCAACCAACTAGTAATTATCACAAAAATATATTTTTCTCCTATGGTGCAACCATTCATAAGACCTCATTTTCTTTTCTGCCACTTAATTGTTACTAACGTTACTGCATAGATCCTTTTGTTAATAACTAGCATATCTCTATAAAGGCCAATACCCCTTACAATCTTAGATTAATTTGGTACATCATAATAAAAAACATATATAGCTTTGTAGCAATCTTCCTAAGCACTGCTCGTTAAGAATATTTGCTATCTTTAAGTTCCGTGATGTTGCTATAATCTATAATCTATATTTAACATATACAAAGTCACTATTTCGCACCATATTGTTATCTTAAAACATCTTAAAGATATTGTAACAGTGAATCAATATTCATCTAATCGATTCAATGTAATCAACAAAATAACACATATAAAAGGAATTCATAGAGCACACAAACTTCACACCCAATTTCAAAACCACTTTGACAGAAAACAACCACAATATAATATATTTAAAATATATCAAGTACTAAAATTAAACCAAAATTGGGGTTTACGGCCAACCCCTCTACCCACAACCATTGTTATACCCATGAGTAAAATAATCTCTCCCCCTTACCTCAACGAAGATAACTTATAGTCGACGGAAGTAGAAAAAAATTTGAAAACAGAGCTTGCACGAACAAGAACGAAGCATGACGACCGGAAATGTGAACTGCAGATATCTGATCAAACCACGGATGACTTGATACTGTGCATTGACATCATATTACGATTCTATTTTTAGGCAATTGTATGGAGGACAAAATTAGATTGATGAAGAGATGAGAGATTTGAATTTAAAGACACCGGTCACCTTGCTATTGTCTTGTGTCGGCCGCGCAACAAGCACCAGGAGATATGCTATATATGTTGTACACGTAGGATGAAGCATCACTGGATCTAACTCCCTGTAGCTGCAGTAGTTGTTGAAGCATCTCAGATGCTTATCTGGGTCTCCACGACCAGAGAACTTGTTCAAGTTTGGAGGTTTTCTCAAGTCCCTTGGGATACGATAGCGACTGATCTCCCTTGTAAAGGGGCCTTGATGATTCGAATTGTAGGTCGGTGTAAATGGTTGCATAGCAAGGAGAGATTCATTGGTCGGTACACCGAAAAATCCTTCGTTGGTCGGTAGAGGTCCATAGTACTGGAATGGGGCCTGCGGCGAGGAGTGTCTTCTTGGGCGCTCATAGTCATTGAACTCATCGTATGGGTCCCAAGATAGACTTCTCGATCGTCGAGAGCCAAAAGATTCACACGAAGAGTATCTAGTGGGCGACCGGCCTGATTCTGGCCGGTAGCTGGAGTCTTAATAATCCACAGCGTAGTCGTAATCGTAGGAAGAAGAGCACCGATGGCACCCGCCTCTGTGAGGGGGCGACCTATGGGCTCTGTTTCTGCAAGGAGGAGTTCGGCGAGACACGCTTTTGCGATGTGAAATGCTCCTTCAAGGCGGCGTTCTGCGCCTTGGAGGCGGCCTCACTGCCTGATTGTTTCGATGGGCCGCACGCGGGCGGTCAGAAGCCTCTCCTCGTTCGTAGTGAAAGATTAGTGCATCCCGATCTGCTATAATATGTTTTTTGTTCGTAGTAGTTCGAGGACTATGTCTGTAACCTGAGCCAGCAAAGCTTCGGTGAGACCGGCTTTGGCCAACTCAGTCGGGATCGCTCGCTGCTGAGCGGGCTGGATGACGGGTTTGGAGGACTGGCCCGTTACCCCCTGCATCGTAGGTGACTGCCGAGGGTTGCCTTGCGATTCATGAACGGATACGGGCACACCCTCTAGGGTTTGCTGCGGTTGAGCGTTCTGCACTGATGGATTAAGTCTAGATGACGCCCGCACGGGGGGCTGCCTTTCGCGTGGCAGCATGATTGAGGTAGGATAGCGCTCGGGCCTCCCATTGTGGTCGCTAATTGATCGTACTTGGATCAATGTGCTGAAGTGATCAGAATGTTGTACTGCGTTGAATGCGTAGTTTGGCTCGGTCGCTGTGTTGAAGGACCGAGGTCTTGGCCGCACGCGGGTGGTATCTGCAATAACACTCCGACGCTCAAGTCAGCAGTGTGTGATCGGGCATGGTCACAAGGTAATGATTACGTACCTGATTCTCTTGTGATGCATTTATATTGGTGGTGGAATATGCGCCCTAGTCGTTGCGGCTTTTGCGGACGTGGCCGCATCTTGCGGAGTACGCCATGAATTGGGCCGCGTTGGGCCTTACAAGGTGAATTGGGCTTCGAGCTCACTCCAGAACACCATTTCATGATTTTAATATTCTAGATTAAAGAATTAAATAGTATATAGGTGCGTATAAGTGTTTAAACTTTACATGGATTCTTATTGTAAACAGAAAAAAAAAAAAAAAGCATTTACATTGATTTTTGATTGGATGCGTGATTATTAAAACTCACTTTCCAAAACTGATTCCTTAACCCTAATGCTAACTTTGGTTTGGCCGACGAATTTCTTGCAAAGCAGATGAAAATAGGTAAGGTCATTTTTGAGAAAGTTACTTTTGAAAGTCAGTTTTTCGGTTGATTTATACTTATTGAGTAGGGAGGAAGTATTGATCAAATTAGGACTTATTTTGGTTTATTTACTCACATAAATACCTATAAGATTGATTATATCCCAACTAGGTAGCTCAGTTGGCGAACTAAGACATACTGAAGGAGTGCACCAAATGAGTGCAAGAAGGAGGTTTCGGGTTCAAGTCCCTAAACTAAAATTTCTCCCACTCCCAATTGCGTATCTAAAAAAAACCTATAAGACTGATTGTGAGAGTTAATGGAAATTGATTATAACATAACATGTTCATAAGTTGTTTTTACCTTATTTCATAACCTCTCTGAATAGCTTATTAAAAAAAAAAGAACAGCTTGTAGTTTATCTTTATATAAAAATTGTAAAAGTTTGACTTTATCTTTTATTTTAATAGAGAATTAGATTATACATTGTGTATGTTATAAGAGCTTATCTTCAACAAAAAAAGTGATAAACACTTACTTAAATTATTTATATGATAAGTGTCAATGTTATTAGCATTTAATTAAATTGTTTATTCAAACATGCCTACTATCTCAGGATTCGTATATGTTGTACTTGTTATCTTTTTTATTTCTTGGTGCAATGCGCAACTTATGGGATATCAAATTTGCACAAGGCTCGATCGTCACTTATAATTGGTCGTTACTCTATATGCCTATATATGTTGCCCTAAGATATGGGCTTTTGCGGCGAATCTTTTCCTTTTTTGCTTTGACCTCTCCATTTCCATAGGACCCATAATACCCTCATGATCTTAGCATATTTCATCATCGCACAGTACCCTCGTCTATATTCTTCCATAGTACCCTGATGTCTATTTTTTTGGTAAAATAAAATTGGACACAAGGTATCAATATTTGAATTTTAAATAAATAGGATCAAGGTATCATGTGCGTTTAATTAATATGGACCCTAAGTGAAGATTTTTTAAATTCTAAATCGATACTACAAAATATTTATTAATAAGAAAGGTGTACTAGGAGCCTTATTAAAACCTCTCTGACCAAGAAGAAAAAATAGTACTCTAAGAAGAAAGAGTCAAGTAGCCAAATTACACTGAGTTCATACAAACACGAGGATTTCCCCATCAATCGGAAATCTTTAAAGTTGAATTGTAGCATTCTATGCTAATGAACCAACTCCAGGATATAGTTTTAACATTATTGATAACCCCTTGAGAGTTAAAGATATGAGCCTTAACGAGAATATGGTCTCGATGGACCGAAATACACAACATGACTGTGATCCAAAGCAAATACTTCAAGCTCCCAGCCTTCTTGGAATGAAACCTGAGACCATGGACCACAAAAATGTGCAACTCCAACAATAGAATCCATAACTGCAATGGCCACCCAATTATAATATAATTCCAAGTTGACCGAGAGCACCTACACAGAAACAATAAGTGGAAAATAGACTCATCCTGGTCAAAACAAAAAGGATAACATGACCCGTGAGGGTCCTTAATAATGCCCTTAAAAATAAGAGCATCACGAGTTGGAAGCTTTCCCAACAACAATCTCTAAAAAACACCTCAAATCACTATATCGATGAGATATAAAGCTACCACCAACTAGCATTAATATCATTTAT
This sequence comes from Oxytropis ochrocephala, assembly GCA_020916435.1. NCBI lineage: Eukaryota > Viridiplantae > Streptophyta > Magnoliopsida > Fabales > Fabaceae > Oxytropis > Oxytropis ochrocephala. The sequence goes on along the minus strand of CM037090.1, from coordinate 121,275,497 downwards.
GCACCTCCATTTTCTGTTGCTCAAAAAATCCAAATTGTAAGCTTCCTGATTTTTCACCCCAAACCACCATCCTTCTTAGGTGTACACACCTTATCCCAAGACACCCAAAAAATGGGTTGACCCTCTCTATTCCCCCCCCCCCCCCATAGGAAGTCCCTCGGAATCTTTACAAGCTCTTGGATGACAATCTTGGGGACCTTGAAGAAAGACAACATATAAAGCAGAATACTATTGAGGACAGAGTTTATGAGAGTCACTCTACACCCAAAACAAAAGAAACACCCACGCCACAACGAAAGTCTCTTTCTCACCTTATCAATAATTGGAGCCCAAGTACGTATTCTTCTATGATTTACTTCAAGAGGAATACCCAGAAATTTAAAAGGACTAGCAGCGGTGTTTGTAACACCCAAAATAATTTAATTAATTATTTGATTAAATTATTTAAGTGTTACATTATTATTACTTAGTTAAAATTATTAATATAATGTTTTATTTTAATAAAGGGAGTAGTAATCGGTAACTATAGGGTGGTAAGAAGCGGCCCAAGCGCCCAAGCCCATTGAACTAGGCTCCTAGGCGCAAGGGTTGGAGACCAGCATCTCATTGTGTGAAAGAAAGAAAGAAACGTAAGAAGAGAAGAGAGAAGAGAGATCGCGAGAGAGTGAGAAGAGAAAGAAGGGTACGATCGCAAGCAAGGAAGGAAAAGGAAGAAGGAGTCTTTGTTGCTGTAGTTACTTTGGTGCTTCGTATAGATCTCTTCGTCTTCGAAAAACTTAAGGTAAGGGTGGGTCTTACCTTATAATAGGGTTTATAATGGGATGTATGTGGGTTGTAGGATTTATATTGATCTCATTGTGATTTTCCTGTTGTTTTTGATTTATGATGGTACGTATGATGAATTGATGCTCTATGTGGTTGTTGAAAAGTATATGACTTGTTAGGTGTATGTGATTGATTTGATTGTCTCTGGATGATCCTGAAACTGTGATGTATGTAATTGTAATAGGCCAAGAATCGATTGTTTTACTCCAAAATGAAGCTTGAAATCGATTTTGAGCTCTACCCAGAAGCAAGGAATCGATTTCCCCCTTTAAAATAAAAGCAAGGAATCGATTTCCCCCTTTAAAATAAAAGCAAGGAATCGATTTCCCTCTTTAAAATGGAAGCCATGAATCGATTTCCTTTTTAAAAACAAGAAGCCATGAATCGATTTCTATTTTAAAAACAACAAGGCATAAATTGATTGTTAGCTTTAAAACTACCAGTCATGAATCGATTTTGTGCTTGTCAATATTTTCCTAACTTATTTAGCATGTGTTTATAAATGTTTGGATAATGGGCGCCACTTTGTATTGTTTGGCTGTTTTTGACGCCTCTTGCTGCCGGTTTGTGTTTTATGTGCTGTTTTGGTGTTGTGGGCTGATGCTGGCACATTTTTATGTTGCCAATGTTGTTGTTAAATGATGATGTTGTTGATGATGGGCTTAATGCCAAAGTGACGATGATGTTATAAATGATGTGATGATGTGGACATTATATTTGTTGATTGTTCATGAAGTTACATGCATACTGATCGTACCTTGACCAATGAAGAGTTGAAGTGTTTGTTGCTTCGTCAGATGGGCCGGTCGTTGAATGAGTGAAAGGACCGGCCCCGCTTCACGCAGCGTTGAGCACCTCGGGTGGTACCGCAAAGACACTCCGACGATCTAGTGAGAGGTCGCCGGGAAGATAGCACAAGGTTAGAGAACGCACGATGCCGTATGCGGATGGCATATATATCTCGTGAGGTCCGACCGTTTTGCGAGATTTTCGCCGGCGAAGTGCGCTCCAAGCGTGTTTGGGCCGTCGAAATGGGGTGGGCCGCAGTCCAATTGCTTTGTTGGCGCCCTCGTAATTGCTAATACACCCAGGAACAGTTGCCCCCCAAGCCTAGGTCGCTTAAGAGCGGGCTGAGGCTTGAATCGATGCCCCAGGAGTGAAGTTATCTTGGCGGAACGGGCGCGGCCGTTCGCTTTTACTGTAGGGCGGTGTCGACCGCTCGTCAACCATCGGCCGTCGTTGTCGTGGCGGGTTGGCTTTACTGACATTTAAGACGTGACGTTTGGTGTTTCCGAGGCTGTCTGGAGACAACCATTGGTGAGAAGACGAAGCGTTGTGACTCTTCGTCTCCCGGTCCCCTTCGCGCCAGAAATTTGCGCTATAAATAGCCCTTTTGCTGAGTTCATTTCTCACACTTCCAAGAATTGCTCTGCCAACGACCGACTCGTCTGCCGCCGACTTGCATCCATAGTCATTCGCATCGTCTCACTTGCGACCGATCTTCAACATCTGCTTAAGGTACGAATCGATCGCTCCCTTTGCTCTTTAAGCTTGAATTTTTACTTGAAAGTACTTTGTGCTTTTCCACGCCTCGTGATAGGCGGTGTCAGGTCGAGGGATGGCCGAATCGCCCCCTCTCGCGAGTGCTCTGCTCGACCGACCTGACTCGTCCCCTTTATCACAGGTGTTTGCATGCCACGGACGAAACTTACCGCCCGTATTCCCGGAACACCACCACAATCTTTCGCCACCTACATGTCGAGGCCGGGCGAGTCCAGTGCCCACGAAGCGGAGTCTAATTCGTCTTCGGGCGACAAGGGTTCTAGCTCTTCAAGCAGTCCCTCGAGCAGCACGGGATCGAGTTCTCGTTCTTCCGGTCGAGGATCGGCCAGCTCCAAGAGTGCTAGTTCCAGGTCCGTCCATTCTGCTGAGCGGCCGAGCAACTCTCCACCGCCAGAGGATGTTGTATCCCGAGTGGAGGGAGAAGAAGAAGATGCCAATGTGATTATCATTGATGATGACGAGGCGCAGAGTGCCGTCTGATAACTCTATTTTATATAGAGTATTTCATATGTTTAAACTTAGTATTTGCTCTCTTTTAAGTAATAATAAAGAGTTTATATAGTATTTAGTGTGATATATGATATCTTGAGTGATTTGAATGGTTATAGTTAGTTATAGGCCATTTTGGATATATTGTGGTATGTTTGATGTTTTGTTCAAGTGCGGTCTCAATGTCGTTCTCGCATCAATGCTCCCTGCACCGATCCCGCATCAAGTGCGCAACTTGGTGAATAAGCACTGTTTCATATGCATCCACATGCAATGTGATGACCTCCCGCCGCTGCCTGCACGATGCCATCCAACAATGTATAGTAGGCGCCTACCATTCACACATAGCTATAGGCTTAGCTTTGAAGAGTCACCAACATAGGGACACATGTTCTATCACCATGGAACCGCCCTATATATCAAGTCAAAGATTTCAACATGGGATTAACTTCGAAAAGCAACTACGGCTATGATCCACTCAAGATGACTTCAACATGAAGAAAGGAAGCACCTCACTTGAAGGCTATAAAAGGACCTCACATCTTCATTTGGAAATATATCACAATCCATAAGTTAGATCAAAATTTCAATATACATAGTTAGTTTTTATATTTTTAGAGGAAGAGGAAGGAATTGACAAATCCTCCTTTACTCATTTTCATAGTGTTTGTATAGTGCTAAGGAGTAATGCTAGTGCATTGCTAGAAGACTTCATATAAAGGTTTTCAACATTTGTAACTTTACTCTTGTTGTTTCTCTTTAGTGATTTCTATATATATAAACATGGTCTATTCAGTTTATATATATCTTGCAATGTCTCTTGTTAGCTAAACCTTTCTTAGTTGGAATGTTCTAATCATTTAATGAGCTTTTAAGTAAGTATGTTGCATGTATGTATGTTTGTACTTTAGTTCTTGCTTGATAATATTTTTATTACTTATTTTAAACTTGATCACTTAGAATAAGTATGAATTGTAAATGACCAGACATGGCTTACAATTAAGAACTCAAGAACTAATATGGGTGAGTGTTTTACATAAAGAAAACTTTGTGAAAACCATGCTAAGTCCTAGACATAGGATAGTATAGTCCATAGGATAATTGTGGGTACTTAAAATACAAGAGTGAATTCACTTAAGCAAAGTGATACTTGTTAGGAGGCAAGATTGGCACTAACACCCCTTTCTTTACTGCATAGAACAAGAATCATAAGAGCTGATAATGAAACTCTGAAGAAAGTGACCGAAAGGCACATAGCTAATGCAACAAAGATTCAAGCAAATGATTGCATCACATACTGCATCATACTCTTTTAAGTAAATTACTTGATGAAGACATTCCAACTAGCTTTTCTCTTTTACACTATCAACATTCTTTCTTAGTTTTCTAACTTAATTGTGATCATCAAACAAAATCCAAAATTATTTTGTTACTTTGTGACTTTACACTTTATTACTTTATATCATTTAAAAGTGAGTTTTTCAATCTCTGTGGGTTCGATCTTTTTACTACTTGTTTTTGGACAGTGTATACTTGCACTCAAGTGTATGTGGCATATTCCACACACCAAGTTTTTGGCGCTGTTCTTGGGATTGAAGTAAATTCTTTTTAAAATTACGATATTGAGTAATTTAGTGTTGTATATAAATTCAGTTTTTAGAGTTTCACAACAACAACGAGTACATGATACTTAGTATATGTCTGGAGTAACTGTAAAGCAGAACTCCGAATATAGTTTAGATTTAGAAATAGAAAGAAAATTCGGGAGATTGCTAAGACTCCAAAAACAGAATCAACAAGCCAAAGAACATGTCTTTCGGTGAAGAACAAAGCTCAAGGCCACACTCGGTGAGAGGAGGCCCTAGATCACGACAAGATGCCATGAAGAAGAAGTTCATAGAGAAAATCTCATCCACATGGATCACATAGGTATGATTAATGATAGAGATAGACCTATGAGGATTATGCTCATTTGATCATCAAAACATGCAAACTAGTATAAATGCAGACCTCATATTGATGCCATGCATTTTGAATTTAAAACTATGATGTTTCAAATGCTTCAAACTATTGGTCAATTTGGAGGATCTCCTCATGAAGATCCTCATTTGCATTTAAGACAATTTCTAGAAGTATGTAGTAATTTTATTTTACACGGTGTTAGTGAAAATGCATTTAGATTAAGGTTATTTCCATATTCTTTGAGAGATAGAGCCAAGGCTTGGCTAAATTCTTTAGAGCCTAACTCTATCCATTCATGGAATGAAATGGCTGAAAAGTTTTTAGGAAAATATTTCCCACCTATCAAAAATGCCAAAGTTAAGAAATGATATTACATCTTTTAGACAAAAAGAGTTTGAATCTTTATTTGAAGCATGGGAAAGATGGAAGGAACTTTTAAGAAAATGTCCTCATCATGGTTTTACTGTTATTATTCAAATGGAAACATTTTATAATGGTTTAGAACCTCAAACCGAATAATGCTTGATGCATCATCCGGTGGAGTGTTATTAAATCTGGTCATACAATGAAGCATGTGAATTAATTGATAGAATAGCGACTAATAGCTCTAGTTGGCCTACCGAGAGAGGTCGGTGCCCAAAAGAAACCATCGTGGGTACATGAAATTAATGATATATCCGCTACTATCTCGCTCAAGTAGCCACTCTAGCTAATTTGATGAAAAACTTCACTTACGCAATGCTATCGCATCTAATGCATTTGCATCACCGCACAACATCGGTTGCATTAAAAGAAGAGAACAAGTACCTCCGTGCACACCTAGTTGTGTGTCTTGTGGAGGAGGTCACTTGTATGAGGAGTGTTCTAGCAACCCTATCTCTGTAAATTATGTAGGTTATAATAGGAATAACAACCCTTATTCCAACACTTATAATCCCGGTTGGAAAGATCATCCAAATTTTAGATGGAGCAACAATAGTGCACTGCATCTAGAACCGCTCCAACTACACCAACCAACCCACCAGATTCCCACTCAAAATAACCAAAGAAACTCTCAACCTACCACTCGAGAATTCTCTAGAAACCATGCTTAAAGCATTCATAGGTGAATCTAGAAGCGCTAGACAAACCCAAGATGCTTCCATCAAGAACTTAGAGAATCAAGTTGGTCAATTAGCCACGACTCTGTATCAAAGGCCACAAGGTGCCTTACCTTCAAATACAGAAGCTACACCTTCTCAAACCAAAGGAAAAGAGCAGGTTAAGGCTATTTCATTAAGAAGTGGTAAGGATTTGGTAGAGTTAATCGAGAGAAGGAAAGTGTAGATAAGGAGAAAAAACCAAAAATCAAAAAGAAACCAATGCGAAGCATCTAGTGCTCTGCATCACAAGAAAGTTCAAAGTCCACTACCTAAGTTAGTACTGAATACCCTCCTCCTCCTTACCCTCAAAGTGAAAAAAGCACATGAGGAGAAGCGGTTTGGTAAATTCTTAGAGGTACTAAAACAATTACACATCAATGTTCCTTAGTAGAAGCCCTCCAACAAATGCCAAATTATGCAAAATTTATGAAGGATGTGCTTACTAAGAAGAAGAAGATTAGGTGAGTTTGAAACAGATTGCCATGATCGAAGATTGTAGTTTGCTTATGCAAAATAAGATCCCTAGGAAATTGAAGGATCAGGTAGTTTTACAATTCCATTTTCTATAGGAAAATCCTATACTCGTAGTAAAGCTTTATGTGATTTAGGTGCAAGCATCAACTTGATGCCTAAATCTATTTTTGACCATTAGAAATAGGAAATGCAAAACCAACCATCTGTAACACTTCAATTAGCAGATAGATCAATAGCCTATCTGAAGGTATCATAGAAGACATCCTAGTTAAGGTAGACAAATTTGTATTCCCTGTAGATTTTGTTATCCTTGACTTTGATGCAGATAAGGAAGTGCCTATTATCCTAGGTAGACCATTTCTAGCAACCGGTAAAACCATAATTGATGTGCGAAGGAGAACTCACTATGAGAGTGAATGATCAAGAGATCAAATTCAATGTAATGAATGCTATGAAGTATCCTTCAGAGGAAGCAGAAGAGTGTTCATCCTTATTCTCTCTAGATCAATTGGTAGAAAAACAATTTTACAATCAAGATGATCACTTAGCCAATGCAGATGCATTAGATGCATTTGCATTTGCTAGATCTTGAAATACTAGAAAAGAGAATCGCCAATAGAAAACTCTTGTAAGGAAGTATGGGCTAGGACTTATGAACCACAATCTTGAAGATCCAACTCTCAAGAAGAACTTACCCTCAATAGAACAACCTCCTAAGTTAGAATTGAAGATACTGCCTGAACACCTTAAGTATGCATTCTTAGGAACAAATGAGACTTTACCTGTTATCATTGCTTCGATTTAACATCAAAACAGGGAGAGTGATCTCATTAGTACTCTCAAGAAGCATACCAAAGCTATAGGTTGGCAAATGGCAGATATCAAAGGAATTAGTCCTTCTATATGCATGCACAGAGTCATTTTGGAAGAAAATTCCAAAAACAACATAGAGAGTCAAAGAAGACTAAATCCTATTATGAAAGAGGTTGTGAAAAAGGAAATCATTAAGTGGCTAGATGCTGGAATCATATACCCCATATCAGACAGTGCTTGGGTAAGCCCTGTCCAATGTGTACCAAAGAAAGGGGGTGTGACAGTGATAGCCAATGAAAAGAATGAGTTGATACCAACTAGAATCATCACACAGGTGGAGAATCAGTATGGATTGAGAAAACTCAACAAAGCTACCAAAAGGATCACTTTCCTTTACCATTCATAGACCAAATGTTAGATAGATTAGCGGGGAAAAGAATTTTATTGTTTCCTAGATGGCTACTCAGGCTATAATCAAATAGCCATTGAGCCTAAGGATCAACACAAAACCACCTTTACATGCCCTTATGGTACTTTTGCTTTTAGGAGAATGCCATTTGGTTTATGTAATGCACCTGCTACATTCCAAAGATGCATGATGTCTATATTCTCGATTTCATTGAGCAATCAATGGAAGTATTCATGGATGATTTCTCTATCTTTGGAGAGACATTTCAAGTTTGCTTAACAAACTTGGAACAAATTCTCAAGAGATGTGAAGAAACAAATTTAGTCTTAAATTGGGAAAAGTGCCATTTCATGGTACAAGAAGGCATAGTGCTAGGACATAGGATTTCAAAGAAAGGTCTAGAGGTAGACAAAGCTAAAGTTGATGTCATTGAGAATCTACCACCACCCAATACAATTAAAGGTATCGGGAGCTTCTTAGGCCATGCTTTGGTTTCTATAGAAGGTTTATCAAAGATTTTTCAAAATCTCAAAACCATTATGTATGCTTCGCAACATGATGTAGAATTTATCTTTGATAACTTTTGTATAGAAGCTTTTGACAAGCTTAAAAGGCATTGGTGACAAAGACCAATTATAGTAACTCCAGTTGGAGCAGCCATTTGAATTAATGTGTGATGCTAGTGACTTTGCAAAGAGGAGCAATCCTAGGCAAAGGTATGATAAGGTCTTTCATTCCATATATTATGCTAGCAAAACATTAATTGAAGCTCAAGTGAACTATACTGATCCACGTAAAAGGAATTATTGGCTGTGGTATTTGCATTTGAAAAATTCAGATCATACTTAGTTGGCACTAAAATTATTGTCTACACTGATCACTCTGCCATTAAGTATCTAATTTCAAAGAAGGATGCAAAGCCAAGGCTAATAAGGTGGATTTTACTCCTACAAGAATTTGATCTAGAAATTAGAGACAAGAAAGGAGTAGAAAATCAAGTAGCAGACCATTTATCAAGGATTGAAGGAGAATCACTTGGTACACAAGGAGAAGAACTCAAGGAAAGCTTTCCAGATGAAAAACTATTGGCAATCACAGTCAATGCAAAACATGAAACTGCATTTGCTATAAGCAATGCAGGAGCATCAAATGCATCGCACCATGGTTTCTTGATATTGTCAATTTCCTTGCAAGCAAAGTAGTACCAGTGAGTATGACATATCAACAAAGGAGAAAGTTCTTCCACATGGTTAAACAATACTATTGGGATGATCCATTCCTTTACAAGATGTGCCCTGATCAATTAATGAGGAAATGCATACCGAAGAGGAGCAACAAGCAAAGATTTACGCATTGCCATTCTCGCACCTTATGGAGGACACTTTGGAAGCACTAGAACAGCAGGCTAAGGTATTCTGATCAAGTTATTTTTGGCCTACTTTATTTAAAGATTCATATTTATTGGTCAAATATTGTGATAAATGTCAAAAGAGCAGAAATATTTCGATAAGCATGAAATGCCTAGAACAAATATTTTAGAAATTGAATTATTTGATGTTTGGGGCATGGATTTCATGGGACCTTTTCCACCCTCTTTTGGCAATTTATATATCTTAGTAGTGTTGATTATGTATCCAAATGGGTAGAGGCAGTAGCATTACCTAATAATGATGCTAAATCGGTGAGTAAGTTTCTCGCAAAGAAATATATTCACTAGATTTGGAACTCCTAGAGCTATCATTAATGATGAAGGTTCACACTTTTGCAATAAGATCATAGAAAACCTTCTAGCTAAGTATGGAGTTAAGCATAAGATAGCTACTGACCTACCATCCTCAAACTAGTGGACAAGGAATTATCCAATAGGAAATTAAGAGAATGCTAGAAAAATGGTAAGTCCAAATAGGAAAGATTGGTCTTTACATTTGGATGATGCTTTATGGGCATATAGAACAAACATTCAAAACACCCTTAGGAATGTCCCCTTACAAATTAGTCTATGGAAAAGCATGCCATTTACCTGTAGAATTGGAAAACAAATCTTATTGGGCTATCAAGAAGCTCAATTTCAATTTGAACAAGGCAGGTAAAAAGAGAATGTTAGAGCTTGATGAGTTAGAAGAAATTAGGCAAACCTCTTATGAGAATGCTGAAATCTACAAAGCTAAGACTAAGAAATGGCATGACAAGAAAATTCTCAGAAGAGAATTGAAAGAAGGAGGACTAGTTCTGCTATACAACTCTAGGTTGAAGCTATTTCCTGGAAAACTAAGGTCAAGGTGGTCAGGACCATTTAAGTTGATAAAGGTCTATCCACATGGAGCAGTAGACTTATTTGATAAAACCTCAAATACTGTCTTCAAGGTGAATGGTCAGAGAGTTAAAATGTATTATGGTGAACATGTGGTGAGAGACAAAACCACCACCCATTTGCAAAATCTCTAAGTGAAAAGAGGTAGTCAGGCTGACAAGACTCTTAAAACAAGCGCTTAATGGGAGGCAACCCATTGTTTTTAATTATTTTGTGCAATTTTATGTTTTTAGTTGTTTTGCAGAAATGCAGGAAACTAATGCAGCTGCATCAAGTGCACCTGCATTGAAGGAAAATGTGCCCTGCATCAGAAAATTATAAACTTGAAGAAAATTGGTTAAGTGTGAATCATAAGGCTTCAGGAAGATCAAAAGAGGTTAAGCAAGATTAAATGACACATTGGTAGCCAAAGCAAGACACTTGGCAAGATGCATGCGCAAAGACGCAATGCTAACGGCTACCTAATAAATCCACTAACTTCCTCTTCACGAAACATAAAGCCTTCATTATTACAATTACCCTTCATTCGCAAATTCTCACAAATTCTCTCATCGAAACACAAATCAATCTTCTCATTCTCAAATCCAATCTTTTCCAAAACACACAAGCAATCAAAAACCTAGAAATTCATTACAATGGGTGAAGAATCAAAGACAGAAATCATCAGAGTGTGCCAAAACTCCAAAAAAAGAGAAGAAAGCCATGCATGCAGGATCATCATCATCAAGGAAAGGGAAAGCCAAAGAATCATCAATCGAATCGATGACAATGTTCATCCGTGGAACATGCATCTATTGCCCGAGAGAGGGTATGATTTGAAGAAGGCAAGCCCATCATTCATGTCAACGATGGCCAATCTCAATTGGGACCACTTCGTGCTACCAAGAGGAGGCTATATTGAAGACATAGTGAGAGAATTCTATCTTTGGCATCACACCACAAGAAGGAGCAGAACATTCCTACACTTCCATGGTGAGAGGTAAACTTGTACACTTCCATGCAAAGAAATTGAATGAACATTATATCTTTGAAATATAATGGGAATGAATTTGAAAATAGAGTGGCAAATGCCTTTAAAAAAGAAATGGAAGAAATAAGGAGTAGGATTGCTATACCAGGGTCTGTTTGGAAAAAATTCACACCTAATGAGATTAAGCTTAGAAGTAACTATTTGGTAAATGCATTAGGTAATTGGCATTTGTTCATAGCCAATTCAATTCTGCCTACATCTCATACATATGCTATGACCAAAGAGAGATTGATCTTACTAGATACAATTCTCTCTGAGGGACATGTAGACATAGGCAGATTGATAGCTAGGGAAATTCTTGCATGCTCAACAAAATCAAAGGGATTTCTGTTTTTCCCTTGTCTTATAACTGAATTATGCATGAAAGAAGGAGTCCCTATAGCTGCTAATGAACAAAGAAAATTTCCCCCTGGTAATTTGAGTGCTGAAGTGAAGGAAAAGTTGAGGAATGTAAGAGGCCCTGCACCTGCAATGCAAGAGCATTACATGCAGAAGCAGAGGGCTGTATGGAAATTTCAAAATGATCAGCATGATTGGCTTCAATTGGTCTTTGACAAGATCTTTGATCTTGTGGGCCAAGTGAATGCCCCTGAATTTCCTAGTTGGGTACTGAGATCTGAAGGTGAAGAAGAAGAAGAGAAAGAAGTTGAAGAAGAAGGGAAAGGTAAGGAGAAGGTAGAGGAACCTAGCACTAAGAAGAAAGTGACTAGAAAACAATACAAAGTGCAGAAGAAGGTTGTGGTAGAACCTGTAGTTGAAGAATTGTATGATTCTGAATCTGAAGCTGAGGATGAGGAATTAAAAGAAATGGATAAGGAGTTAGAAGAAGAAGAGGAGGAAGAAAGTGATGAGGAAGTTGATGAAGAAGAAGAGGAACAAGCTAGAGGTGTGATCTTAGAAGAGATTGCTAGGCAGAAATCATACCAAACCAAGAAACCCCTATCACTTCACCAGTAACCAAAACACCCATCATCTCACCAAACCAAGAATCCTCCTCCATTCCAAAATCACCATTACCCTCCCTCAATGATCCACCAGTCCTATCACAATCACCACCACAAACAACCCCTCCACCACCCTCTCCAAGAAATGAACCACGTAAAAACAACTCACACTGTAAGAACCAACCCCTGTTATGCCAACAGAACAAACAGTACCTTCTAGCCCAAGCAACATTACTACTAATGTTATTTCTGCTCTTGAGAAAGAGATTTTGCAGGAAAGAGAAGAAGAAGGACTCAACAAGGAAGACAAAGAAGAAGAATCATCTGCCAAGGAGACAGTAACTCAAACTGTTGAGATGCAGAGTGATGCTCCTGCATCACTTTGTCTTTGCATCACAACAGCCAAAAGCTGTGCATGATGAGGCAACTATCAAAATGGTTCTGGAACAAATGGCACAAATGAAGAGGAAGCTCTCGCACAATACTCAAAAGTTCTTCAAGCAACTGCGGGAAGGCGGCAAAATTAACACCTAAGAGGAAGAAATCGATGTAGCCAAGATCGATGCACTGCATCGGTTCAAGAACAAATTCGCAACTACACAGAAGTAGGAGGTGCATCCGCACCTCTGAAGCAACACCAAGCAAGCCCAAAGAGAAGAAGCGGAAGGTGAAACACACTCCTCCAAGCGCACATAGCACTGAGAATCGGAGTGGAGCCAAACCATGAGTATCAATTTACAAGCTTTCACCTACAAACTGCTATATGCTTGTTTTGTTTCTTTATGACTATTTCCCTGGTTGTACTAATCCCTCTCCCCTATTTTGAACAAATGGTTTCTATTTTTGAACAAATTGCAAAGTGAGGGCAATCGCAACCCCTTAAGTTTGGGGATTTGCATGTTATGTTATGTTTTAATATGTTTTTTATCTAATATGTTGTGTGTTTAATTAAAATGTTTTATTTAGTAAATATATATGTTTTAAAGTAGTTTTTAGTTTGTTTAAATATTAGATGTACTTAACAAAGTAGTATCTAAATATTTTAGTAGAAAAGATCAGTTTTTCAAAAATATGGTGAAAGTTCACATGGATGGAATTTCAATGATGAAAAAGAAGCCTTATTTCTCGAAAAACCAAAATTATTTTCACTTCAACACTTCAAAACTGAGTTTGTGAAAAGAACCTTGCTATTTAAAAGATCAATCTGATGCAAGGAATTTTTGGTAAGCTTAGGTCAAAACAAAGCTTTACTAAAAGAAAGAAGAGCTTAAAGAATTAAGTTTGGGGGTGTTTATGAAAAACAAAGGCTGAATTTCAAAAGTGAAGAGTAAACAATGTAGAAAAAGAATACAAAAAGTGGACAAGCCATATCTCGAATCTTTTGAAACTATACGTGTTTAAGTACATGAATGCATCTGGAGGTCAAAGACACTGTGCCATGCAGGAATAAATGTATCGGAGGATAGTTCAATAAACTGAACCTGTGCCAAAGTGCAAAGAAAAAATATATGCATCTGGAGGTCAAAGACCTGTGCCAAAGTGCATTTGCATCTGGAGGTCAGTGAGGAAGGTAATATGAGCTAGAAAAAGAAAAGCATTTTCAGTGCAGCTGCATTAATGTAAACTGCACTGAAGAAAAAACAAAAATGCAGAAAAAAAAAATCAATGCACAAAAACACTTCAAAGAAGTATTTGCATTTGCACAAAAAGATCCACATAAAAAAAATAGAAAATTGCATTGGCTCAAAAGCTTTGAAAGATTCAAACAAGCCCTTTGATTTTAAAAAAACTCCCCAACACTTGAGAAAATTTTGTGAGTCTAAAACTCTCTTTTGAAAAATATTTTGGTGTGACCAAAGATGAACCAATCCTTTCAAAGGCTAGGAAGAAATTTTTTACTTAGTCTTGGAACCAATCTCAACTCAGTGGGTTCACACACACACAAAAGAGTTTGAATAAATTTGGTAGTTTTGAAGAAATAAAGGCAAAAGAAAAATTGTCAAGAAATGAAGTTCATAGGGAAACTCCTCATGAAAAATCCAAATCAAACTGATCTATTTTTCTAGAATTTTAGTTTTTATAGTTTGACTTTGTCATTACTTGAGGACAAGCAATGGTTTAAGTTTGGGGGTGTGATAACTCTATTTTATATAGAGTATTTCATATGTTTAAACTTAGTATTTGCTCTCTTTTAAGTAATAATAAAGAGTTTATATAGTATTTAGTGTGATATATGATATCTTGAGTGATTTGAATGGTTATAGTTAGTTATAGGCCATTTTGGATATATTGTGGTATGTTTGATGTTTTTGTTCGTCTGCGTCTCAATCTTTATCGCATCAATGCTCTCTGACCGATCCTGCATCAATTCTCGCGCAACTTGGTGAATAAGCGGCTGTTTCATATGCATCCACATGCAATGTGATGACCTCCCGCCGCTTGCCCGATGCCATCCAACAATGTATAGTAGGCGCCTACCATTCACACATAGCTATAGGCTTAGCTTTGAAGAGTCACCAACATAGGGACACATGTTCTATCACCATGGAACCGCCCTATATATCAAGTCAAAGATTTCAACATGGGATTAACTTCAAAAAAGCAACTACAGCTATGATCCACTCAAGATGACTTCAACATGAAGAAAGGAAGCACCTCACTTGAAGGCTATAAAAGGACCTCACATCTTCATTTGGAAATATATCACAATCCATAAGTTAGATCAAAATTTCAATATACATAGTTAGTTTTTATATTTTTAGAGGAAGAGGAAGGAATTGACAAATCCTCCTTTACTCATTTTCATAGTGTTTGTATAGTGCTAAGGAGTAATGCTAGTGCATTGCTAGAAGACTTCATATAAAGGTTTTCAACATTTGTAACTTTACTCTTGTTGTTTCTCTTTAGTGATTTCTATATATATAAACATGGTCTATTCGGTTTATATATATCTTGCAATGTCTCTTGTTAGCTAAACCTTTCTTAGTTGGAATGTTCTAATCATTTAATGAGCTTTTAAGTAAGTATGTTGCATGTATGTATGTTTGTACTTTAGTTCTTGCTTGATAATATTTTTATTACTTATTTTAAACTTGATCACTTAGAATAAGTATGAATTGTAAATGACCAGACATGGCTTACAATTAAGAACTCAAGAACTAATATGGGTGAGTGTTTTACATAAAGAAAACTTTGTGAAAACCATGCTAAGTCCTAGACATAGGATAGTATAGTCCATAGGATAATTGTGGGTACTTAAAATAATAGAGTGAATTCACTTAAGCAAAGTGATACTTGTTAGGAGGCAAGATTGGCACTAACACCCCTTTCTTTACTGCATAGAACAAGAATCATAAGAGCTGGTAATGAAACTCTGAAGAAAGTGACCGAAAGGCACATAGCTAATGAACGGCATTCAGTGCAGCTGCATCACATACTGCATCATACTCTTTTAAGTAAATTACTTGATGAAGACATTCCAACTAGCTTTTCTCTTTTACACTATCAACATTCTTTCTTAGTTTTCTAACTTAATTGTGATCATCAAACAAAATCCAAAATTATTTTGTTACTTTGTGACTTTACACTTTATTACTTTATATCATTTAAAAGTGAGTTTTTCAATCTCTGTGGGTTCGATCTTTTTACTACTTGTTTTTGGACAGTGTATACTTGCACTCAAGTGTATGTGGCATATTCCACACACCACCGTCCCTGTCGTGGACGAGGAGATGGTGGAGGCCGAAGGCGGCCGAGCCGAAGAAGTCCAAGGAGAAGAGGTGATTCGGCCGAAGTCGATATTTACAGTCCGAAGCCAACATCGGAGGGTCGAACGAAGGGTCGGCCGAAGTCCAAGCCGATGTAGCTCGAGATGTATCTGATATGTCTTGGGTGTCCGAAACTCTTCGCTCCAACAGAGCATTCTCACGGATCGCCACGATGCTTTGCCCGATCACGAGCGCCTTGAGGACTCACCGGTGGAGGATAAGAGGCATGAAGGAGAGGCGAAGATATCGCGACTTATTCTCGCCAACTTCAAGTTCACGATGTATCGGCTCGTGTTCGAGAAGATGAAGATTACCCTCCTTTTATGAATTCCAACGCGACGTTCGCGCCATATTGGGGTCGCCGCTTCTCAGCTCCATCCAAACGCATGGGCGTTTTAAAGACTTTCAAGTCTTTCACGACCAAAGTCGGTCGGCCGGTGTCGATGATGCTTTTCTTTGCTATCTTCGAGTGGTGGCTCGTAGAGAAAGCCAACAAGGAGAAGAGGAGCAAGTCTCCTTCAAGATGCGAAGACCCACCACCGGTTTTTCAAAGCGTTCAGAGTCGTTGGGAGTGGCCGGAAAAGTCAATATTTTTGGATCGTTCCCACCGAGGAGGCCGGGCAAGGCCGTTTGTGAGGTTCAACCGGACGGATCTTTGGGTCCCCTTACTTCCCAATTATGTGGAATGAGGCTCATTTCTCGCAGTAGCGGGCGATTACATATACGATGAAAGATTTTGGGAGGCCGACCGCAAACTCTGGACATGATCAAGGCGCTGTGGGCATGATGCGCCCGAGATCCTAAGCGGCGACATACCTTGCCGACCCTTTGTCTTGTCTGAAGGCCAAGCCACGGAGGCCGAGATTGGTTTGCCTTTAAACCCCGCCTTTATATTTTTGCTCGATCTTGTCAATCTTTTATTCTAACTCATAGCTCGTTATTTTGCGTAAAGAATGGCCGCAAAAAGCGGGACACCGCCGCTCTCGATCCCGAAGCACGAAGGAGGGCTAAAAGATTTGACGTTTCTCTACGGGGATAACCACGAATCTTCCTCAAAAGTCCCCACACCCCTAAGAGCCAAGGGAAGAAGCCGGTCGGCGGCCTAGGTCGCCTCCCCAGGCCGATCGCTCACCAAAGCGGGCAAGCGTGATTGTCGGGTCTCGGCCCAGAGCGGAGGAGATTCCTATCATCTCGCTCGAAAGCTTGGGTACGGCCGATCCGGAACAAGAGTCTGAAGAAACCCATGGCGCTCTGCGCTTCTCTTTGCATGGGGTCGAAAGTCATGGCCGAAGTGGTGGCCGAATCGACCAGTAACTTTACTTTCTTAGTCTTGTGCTCTTCATCTTACCTTTGTTCGACCGACTAACAACTCGTCGACTGATCTCGCGCAGAAAAGACAAGGCTTTAGCTGAGGCGCGGCTAAAATATGACAAGCTCGACCAGTCGAAGAAGGAGGCCCTCAAACGGGGGGAGGAGGACCGTGCCAAGCTTGCAAAGAGGAACAAGGAGCTTGCCGCAGGCGGATGAAGCGATCAAACCGACCTTGAATCCGTCGAAAGATAAGGGCGGGTTGGAGGCCGTGGAACGCCGAGCTGCGCAGCGAAGAGATCAAATGGTGGCCAAGGCCGGTCGGCCAGAGGCGTGGTCGAAAGCGTTTCTACAATGCTCGGGCAGTGCGGGCATTGAATTCAGATCTGAAGATCAATTTCGATGACAACATGATCAAGCCCGCGCACTATGTTGACAACAACAAGATCATGTTGCCTGCCGAGGTCGACCAGGAAGGCAATGTCGTTCGCCCGGCCACCATTCTCTTTTAAAGCCCGCCTGCGAGCGGTGTAATATTTGTAACCGTTTAACTTGCCTTCGGGCACAACAATTTTCCCGCCCGTGCGATTTTTTCAGTCGTGGCGCTCGGCCGGCCCGGGCGTCCTCGCTTGTAATGACAATTTTTACTCGCCTTTAATTACGCCTGTTCAAATTTATACTGCTATGTCTGCGTACTTCTTGCACTTATTCGCCTGTCATTTCGAACTTATACGCTCGGCCGCTTTCGTTACTCGAGATAGCGCTCGTTGATGGTTGCTTTTCTTTACGCGCCTTGTATGTTTATTTTTCTCTAAGTCTTCGAGTTTTAAGACCGTTCGGTCGTCGTTTGCGCTTATTTCGAAAGCATTCATTCTTTGATCAGTTTTAACATCCCAACGGGGCCTTGAGTCGCTCGGCGACCTCTAATCAGGCCCTTTCGATGGCATTTATTGGGACCATGTCGATGGTCGCTCGAGATATGTTGTTTCGACGGTCTAATAGGATGGGTTATTGCTTAACCCTTAGGCCATTTCGATGGCACTCGGTTGGGACCACTTCGATGGTCGCTCGATTTAGATCGTTTCGACGATCCAAGGTTTGCGGGTTTTAACCCTTGGGCCATTTCGATGGCACTCGATTGGGACCATTTCGATGGTCGCTCGATTAAGATCGTTTCGATGATCTAAGGTTCGCGGGTATTAACCCTTGGGCCATTTCGATGGCTCTCGAGGTAGATCGTTTCGACGATCTAATTAACTTTGATAAATCTTCGATCGCTCCTTTACCACGGGTAATCTTGAGCGACCGGTCATACATTCTTGCGAGAAAGTAAATAACACATCATATTTCTAAAGGTCAGGCCTCTGTAAAAAACCCAGTGGGAAAAAGAGCGCCTGCCTGCTTTTCATTAATAGGTCGGTCGGTATTACATTCAAATCTTTGTTACATTCAAACGTAATATTTCCTGAGTTTTTCTGCATTCCATGTTCTGGGGATAGTCGCCCCATCCATGGTTTCCAGCTCGTAAGCCCCCTTTCCAGTCTTGTTGATGACCCTGTATGGACCTTCCCAATTTGGTGCGAGCTTCCCTTGGCGTGCATTCTTATTTCCCACGTCGGCCCGCCTTAGAACGAGCTGGCCGACCGAGAATTCTCTCTTTTGAACTCGAGCGTTGTACACGGCTGCGACCTTCCGTTTGATCAATTGCTCTCTTAATGAAGCTTGGAGTGCGCAGATTCTTCAATTAGGTCCAATTCTTCTCGGATAGCTCGGCCGTTGTCTACCACGCTGTAGGGGTTTGAAGTCCTCCATTCCATTTCGCCCATTTCTATATGGGTATCACATCGATTCCATACACCAACGAAGCGGCGACTCCCGGCCGATGAATGAGGGTAAATCCTGTAGGCCCACGAAGCGGATCGCAGACTCTTCGACCCAGTTCCCCTTTGCTTCATCCAGTCTTCGCTTTAGTCCACGTAGGATAACTCTGTTGGCCGCTTCAGCTTGGCCGTTTGTCTGAGGATGCTCGACCGAGGTAAAGCGCTGTTTAACCCCTAAGTCGGCCAACATTTCTCTAAATCTTTTATCAGCAAACTGGGTACCGTTGTCAGTTATCAATTGCTGGGGAATCCCAAAACGGGCTAGCACACACCGTCCGAAGAACTTGCTGACTTTGGCCGATGTGATTGTTGCAAGCGGCTCGGCCTCGATCCACTTAGTAAAGTAATCTACTGCCACGATCAAGAATTTGAACTGGCCTGGAGCGGGTGGAAACGGGCCTAGAAGATCCATGCCCCACCAGGCGAACGGCCAAGGTGAGACAAGACTTTGTAATTCTGAGGAAGGTGCAATGTGGACATCAGCATGTACTTGGCATTTCTTGCATTTTTGAACGAGCTTCTTGGCGTCCTCATCCATGGTCGGCCAAGAATAGCCTACGAGGGCTTTCTTTGCTATGGAACGTGCCCTTGGTGGCTCCCACAAACACCTTCATGAATGTCTCGTAGCACATGGTCGGCCGGCCAGACGTAAGGCACCTCAATAATGGGGACGAGAACCTCTTCTATATAACTTTCCTTCTATCACGAGTATTTGGTCGCCGAGCTCGACCAATTTCGCGCTTACAGTCGCTCGGTTCTTCACCTTCAACGATGTACCTTAGGATAGGGCGATCCAATCGAATCGAAATTGACACAAAAACGCCCGATGATCGGGTTGGCTTGGTCGACACACTCGGCCGATTTAACGTCTCCTGAATCAAACTCCTGTGATTTCCCGGAGTCTTGGTACTTGCAAGCTTTGATAATATATCCGCTCGAACATTTTCGGTCCGAGGCACATGTACCACTTCAGCTCGGTCGAACTGCTTGAGCAGTTCTCTCACTCTTGCTAGATAACTTTTCAGCACGTCGTCTTTAGCATCATATAATTCTTTGATCTGCGAGACTACGAGTAGGAATCGATCCGAGTTCAACCCGGTCGACATTGAAATCTCTGGCGAGCTGAAGGCCAGCTATGCATGCCTCGTACTCGGCCTGGTTGTTTGAAGTGTGGAATGCAAAGGTTAAAGAGACTTCCACAGCAAGGCCTTCTGAATTCTCAAGTATTAGGCCGGCCCCACTCCCTTTACTATTAGACGACCCATCTACGTGCAAGATCCAGGTCGTTCCAGCTTGTTCTTCTGGAATAGGAGTCATTTCAGCTATGAAGTCGGCCAACACCTGCGCTTTTGCGGCCGATCTGGATTCAAATTTAATGCCAAACTCACTGAGTTCCACCGCCCACTTTATCATTCGTCCCGCCAGGTCTGGCCGATGTAGGACTTGCCTGATAGGCTGATCGGTCCTCACCACGACCTGATGGGCCACAAAGTAGGGTCTCAATCTCCGAGCAGCTATTAAGAGTGCAAGGGCAAACTTCTCTATCTTCTGGTATCTCAGCTCGGGCCCTTGGAGTACTTTACTTATGAAATAGACTGGATTCTGCTTCAGATCGTTTTCTCTGACTAATACTGAACTTAGCACCTCTTCTGTTATGGCCAAGTATAAATACAGAGTCTCGCCCGGCAGCGGCTTAGTCATAATTGGCGGGTTGATCAAGGCTTGCTTCAACTCATCCAACGCTCGCTGGCATTGGTCTGTCCACTCAAAATCCACCTCTTTCTTCAACAGTCTAAATAGTGGAAGCGACTTGCAGGCCGCTTTAGGGATGAACCTGGAGAGAGCGGCCACCATACCATTTAGCTGTTGTATTTCTTTTTTCGACGTGGGCGGCCTCATATCGGGCGTAATCGCCTCTACACTTTTCGTGGTTTGCTTCTATCCCTCTTTCAGTCAAGTGGAAACCCAAGAATCTGCCGGCCCTCACCCCAAAGGTACACTTCTCAGGATTTAGTCTAAGTGAGTTCCTCCTAGCTTCTTCAAATATTTCTCGAGATCGCTCACATGATCCGGGTCCGTTACGCTTTTAAAGGATCATGTCGTCCAAATACACCTCTGAGATGCGACCGATCTGCCTCTTGAAAATTTTGTTCATCATTCGCCGGTAGGTCGCTCCGTGTTTCTTGAGGCCGTAAAGGCATCACCTTGTAATCGAAAATTTCCCGATCGGTCATGAAGGTCGTCTCAGTGCCGATCGGGCGGATACATTGTGATCCGATTGTATCCAGAGTAAGCGCCCGTAAAAGACAGAGTTTGGTTGGCGAGGCCCCATCGACCCGGCTTATCGATGTCATACTGGGAAGGCATCCGCCGGGCATGCCTTATTTAGATCGGTATAGTCTACACACATCCTCCACTTTCCATTCTTCTTCTTAACCAAAGACGACGTTGGATAGCCAAGTCGTGTATTTTATCTCTTCTATAAAATTGGCCTTTATGAGGTCCTCAACGCCTTTGCAAATGCTTGAGATTTTTCCTCGTTCGAAAAGCGTCTTCTTTGGCGACCGGCTCGACCCCTTCATCGATCGAAAGTTGATGGCAAAGCTACTTCGATAGGGATGCCGGGCATAACCGATGCCCGCCATGCGAGCAGTCAAGATAGTCTCTCAAGCCATCGCGACAAGATCTTGTTTCACTTGCTCGTAGGTCGCTACCGAGCTTTACCGCTTTGGATGGGTCGTCACCCAATTGAACATCTACCAACTCTCCATGAGGCTCGGTCTTTTCGGCTGCTTTTTCGGTTGTCGAGCCAAGTCATCATCGTTGTCTTCCGGGCCGTGCGGATCATACCGGCGCCCAAATCGTGACATTGACTTGATGGCCTTCACTAGTGTTACGAACATTCGGGCCCACGATCTACCTCGTCACATATTTCTTGGTATAGAGCGTGGCTTCTTCTTCACGATTCAAGGTCGGCCGCTGTGGTAACCACTTGGTCATCTTTGCTATAGAATTTCATTTTTAGATGCACCGTCGATGTAACTACTCTAGCTTACCCAAAGTCGGCCTCCCAATAATACATTGATAGCAGGATTTGGGGAAGTACGAGGAACGTCGCCCCGACCGCCCCGCATGCAGTACTATCCTCGTGTCGCCACCAAACGTGACTAGCAGCTCGATCGTTCCCAACGGGTGGGTGGTCGCCCCATTGAAACTCGTTAGAGGGGTAGGCTCGGCCCGGGAATTATCTCGCTCCGATCAACCTTTATCTTGTCGATCAAGTCTTCAAACATGATATCACCGAGCCGCCTTGATCGACCAGATTTCTCGCACTCTCGTGTTTGCCATGACCGCCTGATTACCAATGGAACATAACTATTGGGCTTGCTGTCAGATAGGTCGCCACCGAACGAGATGGGGTCCGCCGAGACCGATGGTGGTCTTTCAAGTGGATGCGACCATTAACAACTCGCCCCACTTTCTCTTAGTGGCTTTATTAGATTCCTCGCGATCCGGGGTTTCCACCATGAATAACCATCGCAACATTACGGCCTTTGACTGCCGAGTGTCACGATCTTCGACGGTCCTTGTCTTGGTGTCTCTATGGCCAGAGGCCCTTTCCTCCGCGGATCGGCTTCTTCTCGCTTCTCTCGAGGTCGGTCGCCTTCCTCCGACCTCACATACTTTCCCAACTTGCCTTTCGAATGAGCTCTTCAATATCATCTTTGAGGCCATACGATCAGTTAGTATCGTGCCCTTACTCTTGTGGTATGGCGGTATCTTTTAGTCGGTCGTGCCCCCTTCTTGAGCACGAGTGGTTCAGCCGCTTAACTCCTACAAACTCATTATTCGATACTCGGGCCGTAGATCCGCGCAATGGAGGTGTTGAGTCGAGTGCGATGGTCAAACTTTTTATCTCGAAAGTCGCCGATTGTCGCGGCGACCTTCATGCCCTTTGGCCGCTTTATCGTTTTTTCTTTAGGTCGCGTACTGACGACCTTTCTCGCCGCGAGTTTCTTCATACCGCATGTGGACGTTAGCCCTCGTAAGAAGTGATCGAGATCTTGGTAATGATTCAATGTAAATTCTTCGACGAACCGGTGGTCCGGCCGAATACCACGCTTCGATATTTCAACTTGTCCTTGTCGACAAGTCACGAAACGAGACTTCACCTCGATGTTAA
This sequence comes from Oxytropis ochrocephala, assembly GCA_020916435.1. Lineage (NCBI taxonomy): Eukaryota > Viridiplantae > Streptophyta > Magnoliopsida > Fabales > Fabaceae > Oxytropis > Oxytropis ochrocephala. Next base: position 121,252,397 of record CM037090.1, on the reverse strand, counting down.
ACCGGTCGATGTACCGCCTCGCCGTCTCATTATCTCCTTGAACAACAGAGTCCAAGTATTCTTCATACCGATATTGGCGCGGTTTTGCGGTGTAGTGAGACAAGAATATTCTAATCAGTCGTCCCACGAGGAGATGGAATTGGGTCGCAGAGACTCCCACCATTCCAATGCTCTACCGCCCAGTGATCGGGGAAAAGCACGCACTTCATGGTCGGTCCCAATTCCCTATAGCAGCAGTGAATTATTGAAGTAACTTGAGATGTTTGTCAGGATCTCCTACTGGCCAAACTTGTTGAGATTGGGCGGCTCATGGAGGTCTCTTGGAATTTTGTAACGTCGATCTCCCCGAGAACGGGCCGTGCTCATTCTCGAATGCCGCTCGACCCAAAAGGGTGGCAAGGCGAGGCATGCCTGCGCGCGTTCCGGCATTCCATAGAATCCTCCGGATGGGCCAATTGGTGGAAGCCGAGGAGGCCTCTTGGGTCGCTCGCTTTGGCTCTCCTAGGCCGATGTGAAACGCCCCTAATTCTTCCATTTCTATAATCTTCCACTCTTCACGAGAATCCCAAGATCCGCTTCGACCGACGCGTGACCGGACGACTCGTTGGAGGAGTACTGTGGTGAGTGACCCGGTGTCGGGACGGTAGCTAGAATCTTCATAATCATACACTACTAGAAAAAGGCTTTTATATCGGTTAAAAAAGCTTTTCATATCGATTCAGAACCGATATAGATAAAGGGATATTAAAAAGCAGCGCTTTCTATATCGGTTAAAGAACCGATATGGAAAATATTTTTTATATCGGTTCCCGTAGAGAACCGTTATGGAAAGTCGCTTTTTAAACTATATAAACGCTTTTTTATATCGGTTTCTTAGTTGAACCGATATTGAAAATCACTTTTTATATCGGTTATTTAAAAGGAACCGATATGAAAAGTCTTTTTTTTTTTAAAAAAATAAAAATTCCTCAATTGATTAATTTATTATTGTGATCGAAAACCATTCTTAAAAAAAATAAGGATCTCCCCCATTTCCATTATATAAGTCACATATTTTATAAAAAGGCTAAATATATTGTATGCAGTTAGCATATTTAATATATTTAGATATAAGCTCCCATGCATTATTAGCTCTTAAACCTTCTTCCCTCCATAGACAATAATTATCAGCAGCATAAGTAAAAATAAGAAAAATTGTCATAATAACATTTATCTGCAAGCTGGTGGGTTCATCAAGCCACTATAGATAGGCTTAATATTGGAACATCTAGCGGTTGAAGGTGCAGCTCCAAATTTCAGATCAACGTTACTGATTGTGACACCTAAGCATAGAAATTGCTTGCTGCATCTCAAATCTATTGCAAGTGGCGTACTTGAAGTTCCCTTTATATTTGCAAAATGGATATTTCTGATCCTCACAAGTGATGGCTGCATCATGCAAATAAAATTTTTGTCATGATTAATTACCATGTAAATGTTCCAGTTAGAAAACTAATTAAACAAATTAACCAATTAATTAATTAGTTGTATACCTTCTTTTGGCAATTTGGAGAACATTCATATTCCTGGTCAATGATTATGGGATTTTTAACATTTGTCATTGTAAAGTTAGTGAAGCTTATCTCTGATGCTCCACCTCCATATCTATCAGGCCATGACTTGATTCTAAGACCGTTGGTGTGCCCGTCAATGCGCTATTCTTGATACGAATGCCCAACACCGGTCGCTCATCTGGGACCTTTCCAAGGCTACCAATACTGAGGTACTGCTGAATTTGGTGGGGACTGAGGTACTGCTGATAAGGATCAGTGAAGTTTGGGTTTGGCATAAGCGATTGATCTGGAGGCAGGGTACTACCACCAAGTGAGTTATGCAAATTATCTGGCTGATTTACTGCTTGCATTCTGGATGAATCATGGGGCATATTGAAAGGCGGCATAGCGAACCTTGGTCCCAAATGAGTAGCTGCTGTTCCTGCTGGCAAAGCTGAACTTGCTAACATATTGGGAAATGGCATTACTGGTCTGTTCATTCCCATTCCCATTTCCATGCCCATCCCCATTCCCATTCCTGGCATATACTGCTGCATTCTTGGAAACATCATAGGTACCATGCCACATCTCATTGACATCATCTGCATAAAAGACATTGCACTATGTTCTTGTCACAAATGATAGTATATGATCAAGGAATGTAAGTACTCATGGTATATGTAGTACATACGAGAAATATAGAGGTACAGTTGTAGAACATGAGGTAAGAAAAATGAAGAATTTACCTGCACTTGTAACTGCAGTGACTTCAAGTATTCGATTGCTTCATCCAGCATTGAAGCTTTGTCAGACTAACAAATTCAGCAAAAGGTATCAAAATTAGAAAAAGCTATGAGGCAGGATGAAAAAATACTTGTGATGAAGACAAAATAAGTACTGAAATATGTAATGTGTGTTAACCTTGTTGCACCTAGGTATAAGTTCTTGCAAAGCTCTCATCTTTTCGTTAATTCTATCACGACGCTTCTGCATACAAATACAACTTTCAGATATGAGAAAATCATCATAGAAATGTGGAGTCAATTAAAATAATGTATGTACAGACTACAGACCCTCTCCGAGAGATTGTGGACCTCCGCAGCACGAGTTCTCTTCATAAATGCAGATCCACGAACTTGTTTTTTTGTTTCCAGAGATTCAAAATCAACATCCTTTTGGAGTGAGACAAATAGAGATAAGTGCATATAAGAAGCATATAACACAATTGTTACAGATAGATTGCAATGCACATAAAAAGAGACAATAAATTTGCTGTTGTCTATGAATGGATCTGTTTTTTACTCTTATCCGTTCAAGTTCAAAGCAAGGTATACTCTATTGTCAAGTAATATGTTTTCATGGGAAGTAACCGATATATAATGTTACCTTTAGTTTATCAGCAAAATAATAAATGTGATATCCTCTTCATAATTCAAACCTTTCCATGCCTATGAAAAATTATTACTGCTCAATGAATCTTTCTGAACAGAAACTATGGTAATACTGCTCTGATTCTTCATCAGAAACTTTCTGAACAGACCCCTCTACCCGTACCTAATAATGTTAGATAGCAAAATTTCAAACAATGAATCTACTTAGATAGCAAAATAATGTTAATTTAGCAATATTCATCATCAACTATGAACTACAACACTGGAAAATGCAAAACTAATATGGAACTTTTGACAAATAACTTGTCTGCACATACACTATGAAGAGTTTACCTTTTATGAAGTTGTTTTCTTGGACACCATATGACCTGCACTCTCGATATTAGTTTGCCGACGCTGCCTTTCGCGTAATCTCTTCTCTTCTCTAACAAGAAGAAGAAAATCCCAGATCTGATCTGATCTCACCTGAAACTGGAAAAGTTTCATTGAGGTTGACGACGATGGGATCTTCGCCTTTCTCCCTCTTTCCTTATCGAGAGATCCGCTTTCTCCGAGATCCAAAACGACGATCGCCCATCGTTCCTTTCGACCAATTCGGTTTCACTCATCACGGCCGTCTCGAACTCAACGCCTCCAAAATCTCACTCTCTAATTCCAATCTCGATCTCTAAGGTTGGTTTCTTCCTCTGCACTCTCGATTCATGGCTTCATGTCCTTCAACAACTTGAAGATGGTGAGATTCGTTGCGCTCTTCAACTGATCTCACAAATCTGCTTTTACACCTTCAATTCTCTTAACGGTAAATATTCCTTCAACCGATAGAGCGAATCGAATGTAAACAATGAAGAGGTACCGCAAGAGGAGTGGGAAGAGGAACCGCAAGAAGGAAAGGATTACCTGGTGCGAACGAAAGCAAAAGTGGGAAGGAGAGTGAGTGATCAGAACGCGAGAAGGAGAGCAAAGTAGACGGCGAGGGAGAGGCAACGAACGGCGAGGGAGAGGCAACGAACGGCGAGGAGAAGGTGAGTGAACGCGAGAGTAGGCAAAGGACGCCCTTTCTTTGTTTTCAGGAACGATAGAGCGAGCGTGGGTGTTACTTAGCGCAAGGAAATTTTAGAACGATTGGGTTTTCAATATCCATATCGGTTAGACACTCAACCGATATGAATAATGTAATCTTTTCAATATCCATATCGGTTAGACACTCAACCGATATGAATAATGTAATCAAAATTGCAAAAATGCCACCGTCTCCTTTTCCATATCGTTAGTGTTTTAACCGATATAAATTGGTCGATGTAAAATCCGCTTTTTCCACTAGTGATAGGACATCGAACCGGCGTCTACGCCGCTCCTCGCCAGGGGCGATGTGTGTGCCCGCTTCTTCTTGCCGGAGAGCGATGAGTAGTGCTTTTCTACGAGAAATGCTCCTTCGAGGAGGGGCGGTGTCTTCGCACCGCCGCGACGAGTGAAGGTTCTCCGTCTTCGCCCGTATGTGCCCGAATCGAACCTCTCTCGCATCGAGAGACGAGCGCATCTCGCCTCATGCGACATTGATTTTTGTTTTGCAGAATCTGCAAAAGCGGCTGAGTGACATGATCCGGTAGAGGTTCCGAATGCCCGCTTCAACCAGCTCGGGCGGCAAGTCTCCGTGAACGCCGGTTGAACTCGTTGAGGATAGGTCCGCGACCGTTGTGCATCAAGGCTCTTGTCGTGGAAGTCTCGAGACTCGTGGACCGTGCGCCGCCACGCCCCGGTTCGCCACGATTCTCGCCCGAGGGATTGAGTCGAAGTGGCCCGCCTCGGGGGGCGGTCGCGTGGAGCCATGAAAGAGGTAGGATAGCGCACGCCTCCCCCATCGTGGTCGCCAATTGATCGCACCTTGACCAATGAAGAGTTGAAGTGTTTGTTGCTTCGCCGATGGGCGGTCGTTGAATGAGTGAAAGGACCGGCCCCGGCTTCACGCGTTGAGCACCTCGGTGGTACGCAAAGACACTCCGACGATCTAGTGAGAGGTCGCCGCAGATAGCACAAGGTTAGAGAACGTACCTGATGCCATGTGCGGATGGCATATATATACTGTGAGGTCCGACCGTTTTGCGAGATTTTCGGCCGGCGAGAATTGCGCTCCAAGCAGCGTGTTTGGGCCGATCGAAATGGGCTGGGCCGCAGGTCCAATTGCTGTTGGCAGTCCTCGTAATTGCTAATACACCCAGGAACACATACATAAGGCTGCGGTCGCGACGATATAAGGTTGTGGTCTCGACGATTTAAGGCTGCGGTCTCGACGAAATGCCCAATTGGCAATAATAAGTGACGATGATGGTACCACATGCATACTTGCACTTCATACATTCATGCTCTCCATTGATAATTTTTATTTTGGGTGTGTAATATGATTGTGTGGCAAATATATACAGATACAAATTGTGAAAGTTGTCATATATAAATATATAGATGTATACGTAAATGTATGTATTGTTGTGATTGGTATAGTTCTATGCTCTAGCATACTACTTATTATAAGCTTGATTATACGGTTTAGACTCACCCCCTTTGTTGTTCCTTACTACAGGTAACCGTGAGTGAAGGCTTGTTTTCCTTCATATCCCGAGTCGGTCTTATGCTCTGATACGTAACACTCAGGGGATGTGCGTTAGATTTTATTTGTTTTGTTTGTTTGGCTGTTGAATAATTTTTACTGAGGATATTATGTTATTGTTGAGACTGTGATTTGATTTTTATGAGATTTCATTTTATTCCGCTGCGAGATGTATGAGTTCCTGTTACGTGAACTGAATTAATGTATTTTGAGGATTCCATCCCACTTGATATGTGTTACGAATTATATTGATTTATAAGAGAATTTGTTATTATGTTATCGTTGTTTAAATGAAGTGAATGTAGCATCCTGTTTGGATGAATTGAAAAATAATTTTTAAACTCTGATATTTATGATTTAAATTTCCGGGTAGAAATGGGGTGTTACAGTGTTGCAAGACAAGAAGGTTGAACCCACCTCTAGAAAATCATCATTCAAATTAATGTCGTGCAAACAAACAACTCATATGAAAATTTGCCTTCAGCCTCGAGACAAGTTTGAATATTCTGAAGAATGACTTTATACTTCATAAAATATCCCACAAGCCCTTGCCAACTGAAATAGTGTCATCTGCGAATTGTAGCAACGAAAAACTAAGACTGTTATGAACCTTGAACGCGAACAAATAACAATGACACACCGCTTTCTGAACCATTTCTGGTTAAGCCCTCGGCAACTATGAGGAAAAGTAAAGGAGACAAAGAGTCCCCTTGTTAAGACCCCTATGAATTTGGAAGTCCTCAGTAGGACTCCCGTTTACAAGAACAGACATCAAAGAGTTGTGTAAGCTAGATATAATCCAATTAATCCGCTCTGCATAGAAGCACATCTGACCCAACATGTATTCAAGAAACCCCCACGAAACATAATCATAAGCAGTTTGAAAATCAACCTTAAAAAGCATGCATTATTCCTTCCTTTTATTAGCCAGATCTACCAGCTTATTGCCCACCAACACCCCATCCAAAATCTGACGATCCGAAAGAAACGCCGATTGACAAGTAGAAATAATCTTGGGCAACACCTTTTTAAATCTACTAGCTAACACTTTAGCCAAAATTTTATAGATACATCCTATGAGACAAATTGGTCGATACTCCATTAAATCTTGAGGATTCTCCTTTTTGGGTATAAGAGCCAGAAGAGAAGCCGAAAGGGCTTTAGGCAACACAACAATAGCATGGAACTCCTCATTGAAACCCATGACGTCCTCTTTCACGACTTCCCAACAAATGAAGATAAGATTATGTTCGGATCGCCAAGGACCACCCCGCCAAGAGGCACCAAGGCCATATTATACTGGATCCGCACTCGCGGCCCGGTCGGGCTCGCCCAATCCCGACAGCAAGGGGGCCTAAGTTGGCATTGGAAGCGGCCCAAGAATCAACCCCAAAGGCGGCAACAAGATCAACGGTCCGGATCGATGCGACTCATCCAGCGGCTCTGCCCTAGCGCGTGTGTCTATAAATAGACCCTCACCCCCTCAAAATCAGGCACGTTCTCATTCATTCCTCGCCTCTCTCTTCTGTCTGCTAACTTAAGCATTAGAGTGCTTGTAGGTACTACCACCGTGGCAACCCCAACCATGGAGGATCAAGCTTGGCTTGGACCACCGTCGACCCATGCAAGCCACCAGCACTATTTACCCTAAATCGGATCTACTAGCCGACCCAGGTACGAACATTGGCGAACACAGTGGGAGTACATCACTTACTCTCAAACTTACACCATCCATGGTACCCAGAAGACACTATCTTACCCGAGGCCGACTGCAGCCTCAGGACGCAACAATATCTCCACAAAAAGTCAGATCGACCAATCACAATGGTTGTCACTAACAGTCACTCCATCGCCACCGGCAAAACACGGTGGAATTTGAAGCACAGATGGCAAGAGATAGCCAACCTCATTTCCGACTCTTCCCCCTACGTCTCCTCCATCCAGGCCCCTGTTGTCATTCTCCGAATAGGACTTCTTGAGCTGGAAACCCAACGAGTACATCCTCCTTATCATCTCGGCCACCATACTGGACGCCGAGGTAAAGCGAATACTCATGGACCAAGCATACTCGGCTGACATTATGCTCCAGGACCTGGCCCAACTACAAATCGTCTTGGCCCACCTGAGTCCATTTCTGGGCACAAATCTTTCCAGCCTGGAGGAAAACAGGACACGACCACTAGGGTATCTTGAATCGATGGTTACTTATGGCCGGCAAAAATTATCCAGAACAATCAAGACCCAATTCCGAGTGCTTCCTCTTTTCTCCCTCTATCAGTGTATTATGGGGAGACCGACTCTGGGCAGACTCGGCTTAGTAGCATCCACTGTACATTTGAAGATAAAGTTTTACTCGTTGACGGACGAGGTCATAACTGTATCAAGGAAGCGAAAAGATGCCATTATCTCTCCATTACAAAAGCTCAGAAAGAGCGACAACAATAATCTGAGGCACCACTTCTGGGCTCAGAAGTCAACTTGGCCGACGTAGATGCACGTTACGACCCCGATAGTTCAGAAGAAGAAGACGATGATCAGTTAGCAAGAGAGATCAAGCGGCCCAAGCCTCACAGGGAATTCATCGAAGTCCCGTTAGGCGACGATCTTACTAAAATAGTGAAGTTGGGCATCGACCTCACTAAAGTTATGAAAGTATGCCTAATTGCATGCCTGCACCAGAACTCTGATTTGTTTACATGATCGGCAGCCGATATGCCAGGTATCCTATCTGAGGTAGCCTGCCACCATTTGTCGCTGAATCCTGAGGTGAAGTATGTCTCCCAGCGAAGGAGAGTCCAGAGCGGGGAGAAGGCCAAAGCAACCTCTAAAGTCGTTGCCGACCTAATCTCCGCAGGGTTTGTGAAAGAAGTCAAATACACTACCTGGTTATCCAACGTCGTGTTGGTCAAAAAGAACAACGCGAAAAGGAGAATGTGTGTAGATTATACAGACCTCAACAAGGCGTGCCTAAAAGACACATTTCTCGTCCCTAACATCGACAAACTCGTTGACAATGCATCAGGTTTTCGCCTCCTATCCTTCTTAGACGCCTACTCCGGCTACAACCAGATTGCTATGAATCCCTCACCCACCCACTGTCCATTTATCTTCCAAAAAGAGACCAAACCCTTAGAGACCAAAAAATGATCCAATCTGCTTCTAGACAAACCATCAGAACAAAACCAAGTGAACCGCTTTCCATATAAAGGAACATCCACGAGTTCTATATTGGCTACAAATGAATTAAACTCTGGCATTTCCGCCCTACGCAGATGCGCACTATTACCTCGATGTTCTTCAAAAGAAGTAACAACATTAAAATCCCCCACAACGCACCAGTCACCCTGGTCTCCCTGATTCTTCAAAGAAAGAATGGCCTCTCAAACTTCGTTTTTCCTTACTGTCGAATCTAGAGCGTACACATTCACCACATAAATTAAAGAATTGCCACAAATAGCACAAAATCACGTAGCCCGCACCTACAAAACAGCTGTTAACCTCAAACAATCTAGTTTTCCACATCAATAGAATACCCCCAGAAAGACCCACAGACTTCCGAATCTAGATACTACAGAATATTTGATTTTCACTCACAAATAAAAATTGTCACTAAATGTTAAACATCTGTAGGTAAAAGTAGATTTGACATATCCACAGCCAATCCTTCTACGCATTACACATGATGTTTCCTCAAGCTCCTTCATAAGAGCCAGAACGGGCCGAGTCTGTGTCGTCCGGACCTTCACAAATCCTTGAGGTAGAAAGGCGTTCTTCTGAGGATGCTTCCTCAAGCTCTTCTAGCTCTAGCTCGGGCGATAGTGTTTCACTATCTACCTCGACAGAGTCGACGAGGTCATGGGTCCCCCCGCCACCATCTGGAACAACTGTGCAGGGCGGCGAAGGGAGCGACCAGCTGATCGACGTTGTGGGTGAGGAGGAGATGGCCGATGTTACCCAGTCTGCTATGGGGAGTCTTCACGACGAAGTGATTGACTTGGAAGCCGATCCTCCAGGGCCCGAGCCGATGCATTTTGAAGGACGGGCCGCCGATGGAGGAGAACCCAGCCGAACAAAGAATGCAGTCGACGGTGCTGGTCAGGCCGGCGAACAAATTGAGGAGATCGCAAGCACGGAAATTGCCGCGAACCAGGCGGAGGAAGAGGCCGAGCCGGCTGCGGTCATCGATGAATTGGATATTTCCTGGGTGTCCGAGAAGATGAGAACCTTTAAGAGCTTTATCGGCCCGGAGCACGCCTGCATAGACGACCTGAATGCTATCTTTAAATACCAAGCCGGGGTGGAAGGTGAAAGGCATGCGTGAAGAGGAGAACATTGCGACTGTTCCCCCAACATTGAAGTTCACTATACACAGTGTTGTTTTCGAGAAGATGGGGATCGCCCCCCTTTCACCGATTTTCAACAGACGTTCAGATACTTGGCGTTGCCCATCTCGCATCCACCCGAACTACTGGGGTTCATGAAGACGCTCGAGCATCAATGCAGGCGACCGGTTGGAAGTTAAACGATCGACCAAGCTCTTTCTCGCCTTGTTCGAGTTCGAGTTGGCATGGCGAGCATGGCACCAACATGGCCCGCAGCGAGCAAGTGTCCTTCAAGAATCGTAGGCGTTCCTCCGCAAATTCTTCAGGGCATACTCGGATTTCTGTCGCGGTGGAAGAATCAATACTCGGGTCGCTCTCGATACGAGGCCGCTAAAGACATTGCGCAGAGCTTCTTCCGGACGGCACAAAGAAGTGGCTCATTTCTTTCCAACCTCGTGGCGGGCACCCACTTTACTAGAAAGTCGGGCGAGTACACACCGCGCCGATCCACCTTGGATGGGGAAGATATCGCCACTTTGGGCATGATCACGTAATCGCCCGCCTCGCCGCGCAAAATCTCGGCGGATATCGCCGCCGCTCGCCTGCACGCGCGGGATAAATCGTGTCCGAACTCGGTCGGTGAATTTAACTTATTATATTTGAACGCTTTTATTTGATCGGCCGGCTAACGCCTTTACATCTTTTGCAGAAAAGCTTTGAAAATGTCGACTCGATCGCTCGGCCTTGAGAATTACGCCACGGCGGCGCCCAAAAGAAACCTCACTCCCAATCTCAAGCAACGCCGTAACACTCCTAAACCGCATAGAACGCTTGGGGCGGTCATCAAGATAGGAGTGCCGGGGCGGCCTCAGCAGTAAGGGCGGTCGCACCCAATCTAAGCGACCGAGGAGGGAGGAGGATGATCGGGTTGAGTCCCCCATTTTTGAGCTTGAAGACTTCGGCGAGGCTGAGGTGGCGCGCTTCAAGAGGGACCCCATGGACTTTTGTGGCGACCTGCTCAAGTCCGCCAATAAGACGTCAAGGATTTGATGAACAATGCCGCGACGTAAGTCGCCGTTGTGCCAACCGCTCGGTCATATATATGTTGTTCGTCCGTTAACCTTGTTTTCCATTTCAGGTGCTGAGTCAGAGCGGGATGTGGCCGAGCGGAAAGTCAAGGAGATTGAGGCGGCCGAGCGGAAACTCAAAGAGCTTGAGCCTGAGATCGCCGCCCTCGAGCAGACCAAAATCAAGTTGGCGGCCACGAGAAAGACAGAAGCCGGGCGATTGAAGATAGCAAGCGGGCGCCGTGAATAAAGAACTTCTTTGAATCTGGTGAAGACTCTTAAGGGCGAGGTCACTCACTTTGAGGAGGTTAAGGCGGCCGCCATCAATGAAGAGGTTGCTAAGGTAGCTTCTGTGGCAAAGGGAGCGGCCCTTTACCAATTTGATAATGGCGTGGCTCAGATGAAGTTGCTCGCCGCCCGAGGCATACAATACGAAGACTGACTGGTGCAGCCCGATTATGTGGTCGAAGGCGAGGAGATCGTCTTGCCTGCGAGGTGTTATGATGACGGCAAGATGGTCCGCAAGCGATCTGTGATCCTTGTCGTGCGAAGAAGTGATGATCTTTGTATTCTGCCCGCCTGCGAGCGGTGTAACTTTTGTACTTTCAATTTCGACTCCGCCTTTGAGCGGCTGAACAATTTGGGCGTCCGGCTTCGACCGGACGTCTTTCCTTGTAATGAATTTTAACTTGCTTCTTTTTGAATTTGTTTCTGTCTTCTTATTGTCTTTGCACTTTCTTATTGCACCTTTCTTACTTACGAAATACAGGTCGGTCATAGGCTGCTATATTTGGCACTCGTTTTAGGCCGACCGTTGACCAGTTCGTGCGTTTTCTAACACTCGTTATAGGTCGCTCGGCATCCTATATTCGCTATATGGATCGTTACTCGACCCTTGGGTCATTCTAATTACTCGAATTTGGTGCCGATTCGACGGCGTTTTTTCAGAGGTCGCCGCGACCTACGATCGATTGTGGGTTATCACTTAAACCCTTGGGCCATTTCGATGGCACTCTTTGTGGGTCGCTCGGCGGCCTACGATCGGTTTGTGGGTTATCACTTAACCCTTGGGCCATTTCGATGGCACTCTTTGTAGGTCGCTCGGGGACCTACGGTCGATTGAGTCAACGCGGTGGTACTCGTTGTGGACCGCTCGATGTCTCTATTCGTTTGGGTCAACCAGGTGGCCCTGCAGTCGCTCCGTTACGCGCGCATTTCGAGCGACTGGTCGTTCGATATTTGCAAATAATTTAAAACACAAGAATTTAAAGGACGGGCCTCTGTAAAAAACCCCAGTGGGGAAAAAGAGCGCCCGCCTGTCATTTATTCATTCAATAATTAACCGATTACAAAATGTGGCACTAAACGTAGTACTGCTTTAGTTTATCACTATTCCATGTTCTGGGGATGATCGCCCCTTCCATGCTTTCTAGTTCGTACGCCCCACGGGCGGTCTTGTTGATGACACGGTACGGGCCTTCCCAGTTTGGGGCTAGCTTTCCTTGACGGGCATTTTTGTTGCCAACGTCCGCCCGCCGGAGGACCAACTGTCCGATGGGAAAGTCCCCTTTCTGCACACGGGCGTTGTACCGGGCGGCGACCTTCTGTTTGACCAATGCTTCTCTAAGGGATGCTTGATTGCGCAGTTCTTCAATCAAATCCAATTCTTCTCTTAACGCACGCCGTTGGAGGATTGGTCGTTCTCCAGTTCAGCTCGTTCATCTCTATGGGAATTACAACGTCCATCCCGTAGACCAGTTTGAAAGGTGATTCCCCGGTCGATGAATGGGGGGTCATCCGATAGGCCCAAAGGACGGACTGTAGCTCTTCGACCCAATTTCCCTTTGCTTCATCAAGTCTTCTTTTCAACCCTCGTAGGATGACTTTGTTGGCCGCTTCAGCCTGTCCGTTCGTCTGCGGATGCTCGACCGAAGTGAAATGTTGTTTCACTCCTAAGCCGGCCAACATTTCTCTGAATTTTCTATCTGCAAATTGGGTGCCATTGTCCGTTATGAGTTGCTGGGGAACTCCGAACCGGGCTAGGACATTCCGGCCAAATAACTTATTGACCTTTGCCGAGGTTATGGTCGCCAGAGGCTCGGCCTCTATCCATTTTGTGAAGTAGTCCACTGCAACGATCAGGAATTTGAACTGGCCTGGTGCAGGTGGAAAAGGACCTAGAAAATCCATCCCCCACCAAGCGAACGACCAAGGTGAGGTGAGGCTTTGCAACTCCGATGAGGGGGTGACGTGAACATCCGCATGCACTTGGCATTTCTTGCATTTCTGTACTAACTTCTTGGCGTCTTCGTCCATGGTCGGCCAGTAGTAACCAGCTCTTAGCGCTTTTCTCGCTATAGACCGTCCGCCCTGATGGCTGCCACAAATCCCCTCATGGATATCTCTTAAGACATGGTCGGCTTCGACCGACGATAAGCATCTGAGGAGCGGGCAGGAGAATCCTCTTCGATACAGTTTCCATTCGATCACGGAGTATTTGGTAGACCGTAATCTCAAGGTTCTGGCCGTCTTTGGATCGGTCGGCTCGTCGCCGAATGTGATGTAGCGCAGGATGGGAGTGATCCAATCATCTTCTACCTCAATGGTGAGGACGACCAAGGGTTGACTAGGCTTAGTTGAAACGCTCGACCGAGTCAGGGTTTCTTGAATCAAACTTCTATGATTGCCCGGTGTCTTCGTACTGGCTAGCTTTGATAAGATGTCAGCCCGAACGTTTTCTGTCCTTGGCACATGTTTGATCTCCGCCCGGTCGAATTGCTGGAGGAGTTCCCTAACTTTGGCCAGGTAGTTCTTCAACACTTCATCTTTTGCATCGTATAATTCTTGGATCTGGGAAACGACCAGTAAGGAATCTGAGTGTAGCTCTACTCGGTCGACGTTGAATTCCTTGCGAAGAAATGTGAGTCGGCTATGCATGCCTCGTACTAAGCCTGATTGTTGGAGGTGTGGAACGCAAATGTCAAAGACACTTCTACTGCAAGGCCTTCTGAATTTTCTAATATAAGTCCCGCCCCACTGCCTTTGTTGTTGGAGGAACCGTCCACGTGTAATGTCCACATTGTGTCTGGTCGGCCGTCCTGCGTTGGGGTCATTTCTGCAATGAAGTCCGCCAACACTTGAGCTTTAGCGGCCGATCTGGACTCGAACTTGATGCCGAATTCGCTAAGTTCCACCGCCCACTTGATCATCCGCCCTGCCAGGTCTGGCCGATGAAGGACCTGTCTTATGGGTTGGTCCGTTCTAACCACAACCTGGTGTGCCACGAAATATGGTCTCAAACGCCAGGCGGCTACTAGCAGTGCAAGGGCTAATTTTTCGATCCTCTGGTATCTCAACTCCGGTCCTTGTAATACCTTGCTTATGAAGTAGACCGGATTTTGCTTTAGGTCATTCTCTCTGACCAGGACGGCACTCAATACCTCTTCTGTTATTGCTAAGTACAAATATAGGGTTTCCCCCGGTTCTGGCTTGGTCATGATGGGCGGGTTGGTCAGAGCTTCCTTCAACTGCTCTAGTGCTCGCTGGCACTGGTCGGTCCATTCAAACTCTACTTCCTTCTTTAGAAGCTTAAATAGGGGGAGCGACTTGCATGCAGACTTAGGTATGAATCTGGACAGGGCGGCGACCATGCCATTCAACCGTTGGATCTCCTTCTTTGTGGAGGGCGGCCTCATATCGGCGACCGCCCTGCATTTATCAGGGTTAGCCTCGATCCCCCTTTCTGTAAGGTGAAATCCCAGGAACTTACCGGCCCTAACTCCAAATGTGCACTTTTCTGGGTTCAGCCTTAGAGAATTTCTTCTTGCTTCTTCAAAGACCTCTCTCAGGTCGGCCGCATGATCTTGGCCGGCCTAGCTTTTAATGATCATATCATCTAAATAGACCTCGCCTACCCGACCGACCGCTTTTGAAAATCTTGTTCATCATTCGGTAGGTCGGTCGCCGTCTTCAGGCCGAATGGCATCACTTTGTATTGAAAATTGCCACGATCGGTCATGAATGCAGTCTTATGCCGGTCTGGAGGATACATCGTAATTTAATTGTACCCTGAGTAGGCGTCTAGGAACGATAGCAACTTGTAGCCCGATGCTCCGTCGACCAGCTTGTCGATGCTCGACACCGGGAAGGCGTCCTATGGGCATGCCTTGTTGAGATTTGTATAGTCAACGCACATGCGCCACTTGTCGTTCTTCTTCTTGACTAACACAACGTTGGACAGCCAGGTCGTGTACTTGATTTCCTCAATGAAATTGGCTTTGATCAGGTCATCCACACCGAGCCGCTTGAGATTTCTCAGCATTTTGGGTCCGCCTCCTGCGGGGCGACGGTCTAGCCGTTTCATCCACTGAGAGTTGATGACATGCAATCTCTGTTGGGATACCGGGCATGTCAGATGCCTGTCACGCAAACAAATCTGCATACTCCTTAAGGCAGGCTATGAGGTCCTGCTCGACCTGCTCATGTAGGCCGCTCCCAAGCTTGACCGTCCTTTCTAGGTCGTCCCCCAGTTGGATGTCAATCAGCTCTCCGTGTGGCTCGGGCCTCTTTATCCTGTTCTTTAGCTCACACAGCTAAATCATCATCGCCGCCCCTCCGGGTCGCTATCGAGGATCATAGGGGCGCCCAAGTCGCAAGGTTAACTTGGTGTCTCGCGCTCCAGCCTCCTTGGTTCGGTGATTCTATCATGCTCGACCGCCCAAAGATTTGGTGCTTTCTCCGTGTCATCTCCAAAAGTGACCAACAGATTCTATTGTACCCAAGGGTAAGTGACCGCCCATTGAAACTCATCGCACGGGTTGGATCGGCTCGGAATGATCTCGCTCGATCTACATTAAGTTTGTCGATTAGTTCTCAAATATAATGTCGGCCGAATCGCCTTGGTCGACCAAAATACGGCGTACTTCAGTGTTGGCCATGACCCATACGACTACCAACGGGACATAGCTATTGGTCCTTCCGTCCAGCAAATCTTCATCTCCAAAAGAAATGGGCGGCCTACTCGAGGCTGGGCGTTCAGCGGATGTCGATCCAACCATCATAAACTCGCTCCACTTTCTTTTCAAAGCCTTCTTTGAATCCCTTTGCTCCAAAGGGTTTCCACCTTGAATGACCATAGCCACTCTCCGCCCTTGGACATCCGGGACGCCCTCTTCGAGAGGTGTCCTTGTCCGCTATGCCTCTATGGTCGCCGCAGGTTGTTACTTTGCCTTTTGATCGAGGCTTCGCCCCGGCTTTCTCTTACGTCCGCTTCGCACCGCACCGGCTCGGACATATTGCTTTAACTTCCCTTTTGGATGAGGTCTTCAATGTCGTCCCTTAGGGCCATGCAATCATTGGTGTCGTGTCCCTTGCTTTTATGGTACCAAAGAAGATCTCTTAGTCGCCGCACCCTTCTTGAGTACCAAAGTGGATCGGGCCTCTTGACATCTACGCTAATTCATTGTTCTAACACTCCGAAAAGATTTGGGCTATAGGAGCGTTGAGCCTCATCCGGTGCTCATACTTCTTAGCCGGTACTTCGGCTTGCTTTCGGTGGTTTTCTTGAGTCTTGCCCCGCTTGTTGTCATCTTCTAAGTCGCACTCGCGCCTTTCTTGCAGACAAGAGTTTCCTCATAAGCCATATGGTCGTTGGCTCTGCGAAGGAATGTACTGAGGTCGTAGATGTGGTTCAAAGTGAATTCTTCAACAAATCTATGGTCCGGCCGGATGCCCTCTTGAGGTACTTCAGCTTGTCTTTATCGGTCAAAGTCGCGACCGATCGGCCTCGTGATTGAATCGCCCATGTAATCGTCTCAATGACTCATTGTCCCTTGGATAATCGTATCCAAGTGTTCCTCGTG
This sequence comes from Oxytropis ochrocephala, assembly GCA_020916435.1. Lineage (NCBI taxonomy): Eukaryota > Viridiplantae > Streptophyta > Magnoliopsida > Fabales > Fabaceae > Oxytropis > Oxytropis ochrocephala. Next base: position 121,235,622 of record CM037090.1, on the reverse strand, counting down.
ACGATACTGGCACCGGTTGGCAGTGTAGTTTGCCAAGAAGATTCTGATCAGGGCTTCCCAAGAAGAAATGGTGTTCGGCCGCAACGACTCCCACCATTCTAGGGCTCGTCCGTCAAGCGATTGAGAGAATAAATGGCACTTCATTGTAGAACCCAACTCCCTGTAGCTACAGTAGTTGTTGAAGTACCTGATATGTTTGTCAGGGTCGCCTCGCCCGTCAAACTTGTTGAGGTTGGGCGGCTTCCTGAGATCCCTGGGAATACGATAGCGCCTAATTTCCCTTATGAAAGGGCCTTGGCCGGTCGGAAAGTCAATCGGCCCAAAGGGCTGCATTGTAAGGTACGTCTCGCCGGTCAGCATTCCGTAGAATCCCCCTGCGGCTGGATGTCCGTACATAGGAGGCCCTTGGGGCGATCGACCTTTGCTTCTAATAGAATGATGTCTCCTCGGCCGCCGTGAAACATCTCTAATTTCACCATTTCGATACTCATTCAACTCGTCGTAGGGGTTTCACGAACGGCTTCTAGAGCGCCTGGAGCCGGAGGATTCGCATGAAGAATATCTTGTAGACGAACGGTCCGACTCAGGGCGGTAGAGTGAGTCTGCATAATCGTAATCATGTGAAGGGGAACGGCGACTGCGCACGTTCCTGCGAGCAGGCGATCTGCGCGCCCGAACTCTTCGAGCTGGAGAGCGACGAGAGGTACTTCCTCGATGGCGGACGGTCCTTCGAAGTGGAGTTATGGCTCTTCGCGAAGGGTGAGTTTGGGCGGAGGGTTCTTTGTGGTCCGTCTAAAGGTTCTCATCTTCTCGGACACCCAGGAAATATCCAATTCATCGATGACCGCAGCCGGCTCGGCCTCTTCCTCCGCTGTTCACGGCCAATTTCCGGTGAGTCTGTGAGCCTCCTCAATTTGTTCGCCGACCTGACCAGCACCGTCGACTGCATTCTTTGTTCGGTTGGGTTCTCCTCCATCGGCGGCCCGTCCTTCAAAATGCATCAGCTCGGGCCCTGGAGGATCGGCTTCCAAGTCAATCACTTCGTCGTGAAGACTCCCCATAGCAGACTGGGTAACATCGGCCATCTCCTCGTCACCCACAACGTCGACCAGCTGGTCGCTCCCTTCGCCGCCCTGCACAGTTGTTCCAGGTGGTGGCGGGGGGACCCATGACCTTGTCGACTCCGTCGAGGTAGATAGTGAAACACTATCGCCCGAGCTAGAGTTAGAAGAGCTTGAGGAAGCATCCTCAGAAGAATGCCTTTCTACCTCAAGGATTTGTGAAGGTCCGGACGACCCTTCGGACGACACTACACTCGCCTGCTCGCTCTTGTGAAGGCGCGTTGCCATAAGTGCAAGGCTCATTGGGGCACCGGATATTGGACGGACGGCCCGCCGTTCGGCGGATCCACCTATGGAAGGGACATCACGTCAAGTCGATCGAGCCAGCGCGCTCGAGAAAAGGGGGCGAGGTGGTCGTCCCCCGACCGGACGCCTTCCCTTTCACGAGGCGTGGAAGCTAACTAAAGGAAAGCAATAACAATCTAAAATAAAGAAAGGAAAGCTAAGAGGAGCGGCTTACTTGGAGAAAAGTAACTAGAGAAGAGAGGAGCGGACGTAAAACTACGCACAACATGCCTCTCGTGTCGCTTGCGAGATGGCTCTCGGTCAGCAGAGGTGTGAGTTCCAGGTGTGGAAGTCGTGCTGACCAAATGTCCTATTTATAGGAGGGCCCACCAGATGAAACGTCGCGGACCTGCTGCTCGTGTCTCTCCCATCCGTTGCATAGGGAACACCAAAAGGCGTCTCGAGACACGCAAAAATCACTTCATTCATTGTGCATTAATGGCAGGGTCGAAGCCCAAACGCCACGCGCAGCCGGGCAATACTCCGTTCACGACCGACATGTAGAAACACTTCATCCCACCGGGGGCACCGATTCAAGCCTTAGCTCGCCCTTAAGCGACCTAGGCTTGGGGGGCAACTGTTCCGGGGCGTATTAGCAAATACAAGGTGCCATTAGCGATGGGCCAGCGGCCCAATTCAGTAGAACGGCCCAAGACCGTGTCTTGGTCCGCAATTCTCGGCGGCTGGCCGTATTTATCGCAACGGCCAAGTCGCTCCAGTGGTATAAATACCACCTTCATCCACACTGTCAGGTACCTAATTCCTACACTGTGATACCCTGCCCGTTAGCACACCTCTGACTTGAGCATCGGAGTGTCTTTGCAGGTACCACCCGAGGTGCTCTCAAGACCGGTCCTCGTTCCACATCAACGACCGGACGAAGGAGCAGCAGACAACAACACTTGGTGATCAAGGTACGATCATTACTTAATTTTTGGATACAATATAATAACACAATTTATTTGTGGGTAAATGTTTTTCTACTGCTCAGTATTTTTATGCACAATTTTTTTACTGTCACTATATCTTTGTACTTATGATTCGTTATTTTAATCCATGGTTTTTTAACTTTCACCTAAAACATCTATTGAGATAGGTCATTTTTGTCGATGTAGTGTAAATATTAATTGTATTGCCGTTAAAAATCTTTAACATTGATATAACTACTTAAATGTGATACATACAAATGTTTTGTGATTAGGCATCAGTGTAAAAATAGTGTACACTGACAATAAATGATATTTCATTATTTGATATATTTTTTTTAAAAAATACAGTTATAAAGGGGACTGATGTCGAGAAAGATGTTTTTTTTTTTGTATAAGTAGAAATTTTATTGAAATGACGTATAAGGGATACTTCAACCCAACAATTACAAGGGCCTCGTTAAAACGTTAATTGACCAAAATCCATTGGAGAAAAATACCAAAAAAAAAAGAAAGAGTAACCAAATGACTGACGTAGAAAATATTGATTTTTATTGGAGATTAGTGCATACCCTTTAAAAATCATTGAATAATGCTTCTAACTTATTTGTACAAAAAAAATGCCCCACTAAGATGATGTGGTATAAGTAGTAGATACGTAGGTCTTTTAGTCATTTGGTCATGAGTTCAATCCCTGATTGGTGAGAATAGGAAAATCCCTAAATATATGGAACTAAAATATTTCAAACGATTAATCTTCACGATCACCATAGAGGATACCTTGGTTTAAAAAATGCCCTAAAATAAGTTGTTGATTAATCAAAACGACCTTTGGAACGCAGGCATCGAATCTACACTGGTTCAATTCCGACTCTCTGAGTGGATACTTTTCTGATATTTGAGTTATTTTATTGGTGGGACTATAAATATTGATTTCAAAACTATATCATGGTATCTGAGTTAATTTATTGGTGGGACTATATATTTTTATTTCAAAACGTTGACGTTTTAGACTAAAAATAAGAAGAAAAAAAAAGTAGACATCACCGTAGGCTTGTCTCTTTTATAGATCCTTTTGTAAAGGATTGGTCCTTAGAGTATTATTTTGATATATAAAGTAGTATATGTTCCTAACTATTCCCTTGAGTAGGGTTTAGCAAGAACACAAGAATAATGGAGAATAAGACTATAGAGAATGGATAGTCAAATTCTGGATCCTTTATTAGCCTCAAGGGCGATGTATATATAGTACAAGAGTAATTGTGAGTAATAAATGCTCATTATGGTGATTACATATCTCGGGGCGTGATTATAGGACATTCCATATATGTATTCTACTTATGATTACTCTATAGCCGAGCGGGGAGAAGAGGCCGAGCCGCAGACGAAGGGGGAGTCCCTCACTCTGCGTGGCCGATGAGTCTCTCGGCTCTTGACGTGGGCCGAAGCTTCCAGCTGTCTTGCCTTGCCTTCTGGGAGTCAGTCGTGTCGGTCAGGAAGCAACGTGTGGCCGAGCCTTCCTGGGCGGTCGGCTGGGAACAGTATCCTTTCGGTAGCTTTTAACTAATAAAATAGTACAAAATAGTTTGTGTAAAAAAAAGCTTTTTTTTTCCTCGTTATCACTCCCACCCCCATAAATATCTTTTCGGAAAAAAATGCCCCCAGCAATAGTGAAAATTTCGGAATTACCTTAGAGAAGATTGGGGGTTTGTGGTTTTTCCGGAATTACCAAAAACTGACGTAAATGTGAACCGGAATTACCTCAGTTTTTGGTAATTCCGGAAAACAACAAACCCCCTACCGGATTTACGTGGTTTTTACGGTATTTGCGGAAAAAAAATAAAATTAATTAAAAACACATTAAAATTAATTAAAGACACGTTTTTGATGACGAAACGAAATAATACATGAATAGGACTTCGCATCTGAAATATGTCAAAACGGTCCATCATTACTCGAACGTCACCCTCCAGGTAGATCAGTTGTTCTTCACATCCATGGTGGACCACTGAACACGATTATTATCACCCATAGTGGGGTAGCGATAAATGATCTGGGTGACTTCTTGCTCGTCACCCTCCAGCTGCACCTTCGTTGTTATTTTTTCTTTCAGAGCTTCAAAGGTGATGTCGTCGTTAAGCCTGCATAAAATGGGGTTTGGACTCTCGAAATGGACACCATTTTCTCTGTTTGTGATTGTGCCCTGATTGACGTATTGTTATTTAAATCGTAAATCGTTCGTATCATATTTTAAAAATAAAACGCGTGTAAATCTTAATTTAATATACAAACTTTTAAAAAAAAAATTAAAATTTTCGGAATTACCTCTAAAAAAGGTAATTCCGATTCAAAATAGGGGGTATTTCGGATTCAAAAAGGTAAATCCGAAATACCCCATTTTTTGAACCGGAATTACCTTTTTTAGAGGTAATTCCGAAATTTTTAATTTTTAAATTTTTTTTTTAAAACAGTGGTATTTTTGGGTTTTATTGGGTTATGGGGGTGTAGGAGAGAAGGAGGGGGTGCGAAAAAAAACACTAACAAAATAGTACTCTCGTAGTTGTTTCTTTTGACAAATATTCCTTTTAGTTATTGTTAATTCGAGTAGGTTCTCAGAAAAGAGAGGTGAGTCACAATGGACTCACTTAAATACCAAGTCTTTCATTAGCCATAACTTTCCTCAAACAACACTGTTTTATAAAAAAATCAAGCCTAAGATATTACTGGGATGAGTTGCGAACTAGGTCGCTCTCTTTAAGACATTTCGTGGCACTGGTGAAAATTGTGCAAGCTATCAACCACAACGCCCCAAGGATAAAATAGCCCAGTTACACTGTTACGGATTTTCACTGCACTGTGAGAAATTCGCTCTAGAAATACACCCTCAATATGGTTATGGAAAACCACTCTTTTATAAACTCGAAATGCTTCAAGTTTTTCTAGAGAAAAAGTTTGGGGAGAATAGAAAAAACTTGAGGAAAAAACTCTTGATCGTCAAGTTTTTGGTGCAAGTAAAAAGTGAAGAGAGGAATCCTTTTTATAGGGGGAGAGTGAAGTCAGTTGGAAACCACATAAAGAGCCAACGACTCAATTAGAAAAAAAAAACCGTTGGAAAATTAAAGCAAAAACCGTTACAGTTTGACTTGGTCAATATGACCGTTGGAGTCAAACGGTCAACGATCAACACTTTTTAAAAATATTTTTTTCGTTTGTCAAAAAAATAATTCACCACAAAGTCCAAGCCCAAGGCCGCCCGCCCGAGCCGGTCGGTCGAACCGACAGCGACGACGTGCGCGTGCGTGGTGGTCACTTTGTGTGTGTCATCACCCATCCACAAATTTGGGTACCCCTTGGCGCTCGACCCAATGGATGAAGTCCCCACTTATAAACACTCTCAAAGTGGCTACTCTATCCAATGTGGGGGACTTTTTCAAATCACACAAATTCAAAGTTCCAACAATCCCCCACTTGAATTTAAAAAGAAGTTTTAGAAATAGCATCAAACACTTCCATAAGATTGTGCATAAACAGAGGTGCCTTACGACTTGAACCTTTCATAGCGGTTAGAATTTAGATTCAACAAGAGTGACTCGTAGTCTTGAATTCTATCTCTAACATCAAAACCACACACAGCCTTTTCCATGGGTTTATTCTCATAAGCCCGTGCTTTTATGGCCCTGCACGTCTATCCCAATTTAGTGAATGCTCTAGGAATCCTACCAACGATTCCATAGGAAGCGGCCCCACTTCCACATTCACAAAGGTGAGTCTATCAAGAGTACTCTCGTTGCTAGGTACTCCACTCTACATAGAGTATAGATCTCATCAAGAGTTTCTATTTCCTCAACCTCATGTCACTTCAGGAATTATTCTTCTTCACTTTATCATAGCATGTTCATCTCGTATCACTTCACAACTTGTTATTACCCATTGAACCTAATTCTTGGGATCTCCAGTCTTTTAGGTCGGGTTACCATCGTGAGTGACTCATGATTCTAATGGCAGTAGTCTCATCCTTTGAAATGTATTTTGGACTTTCTCCTTAGCTAATCCTTTCGTCAAAGGATAATCTATGTTTTGATCAGTGCATACCCACTCTCACAGCTCCTTTTGAGAGACATTCTCTCACAGTTCTGTGCTTACGACATATTTGTCGTCTTTTACCGTTGAAATAATGGTTCTATATTGTGCAATAGTTGCGGTACTATCGCAGTGGATCAACACAGCTATCATCGATTTTTCCCATAAGGGAATCTCTACTAGTAAGCATCTCAACCAACTAGATTCTTCACTAGTGGTTTCTAGTGTTATCATTTCAGACTCCATAGTGGACTGACCCAATATGGTCTATTTCTTAGATTTTTAGGAGACAGCAACACTAGCTATACTAAATATATAGCCACTAGTTTCTTTGGAATCATCTGATAGAGTATTCCAATCTGCATCACTGTATCCTTCAAATACATCTGGAAATCTCTCATAATGTAATATGAGATTCATGGTTCTTTTAAGGTATCTCATGAATCTTTCGATAGAGTGCCAATGCTCTATACTAGGTCGAATAGTAAACCTTCATAACAATCCCACAACATGCCCTCTGTCACTTGATTATCTAGCTCTACTAAGGTATCCCATTCCGCCTCTTCTGTAAACACATCCCCTTCTAGCTCCTTAGGTTGTCCCTTGCACCATAGAATTCCACAAGAAGCAATTCCATGGTTTCTATTCTTCCATGAGACCTCCTGCCTCCTTATTGAAGATATAATCTAGGATAGAGTCACTGTATGGTTTCGAGGTCCTAGCAGGACAACAAGGACTATGAGGGCCATAACGACGGTGAGGGTTCAAAAAGTTTCTAGGGATGTAGGCGCTTTGCATAATGAAGTCGGTAATTGGGCTATTAGTTATGTCAACTGACCCAATCATATTGTTGAACTCGACCTCTTCCTATGATATAGTGGCCACCTTGGGAGTTTCCACTGTATATTTCTTGGACACCGATGCACTTTTCTCAGGGATCTTTGGAAAAGCCTACTCTAAAGCCTCAACTATGGTAGTAGCAGGTATCTTCTGCTTATCCTTTTGCTTGGCCTTGGCAAGCATCTGTAGAGTGTTTTTCATTTTCTTCACTGACCTAGCCCTTTGCAACCTCATCTTTTATGTTCTTATCAGAGGGGTTAGTTTATAGGGTGGCTCTTTAAACACCTTGTTCACCACCTACTTATCATTTAGCACAACCAAGGGTTGCTTAATCACCATTCTACTGGGCTTCAGTGGTTCATCACCTTTAACTAAAATCTTGAGAGATGTAATCCCCTGTTCTGTTGTGACCTTGCCCACTGCTTTTTTCCTTTTGGGATAGGTTCTTCATCAACTCTTGGAAAAGTAGTTTGCATGATTTCACCATCGGCTAACTTGCTTTTCCCCCAGGGAGGAAGTGCTTGGGACCACTATCCTTTGTTTATAGGCCACATTTTATTAGGCTAAGGATTTTTCAAGATCGTGTAGTGGTTCTGACTCTTGGGTTAGCCTTCTTGTTTTGGGTTGTTTGACACTCTTTTTCTTTGCTTGGCTCAACTCTGCCATAACTAGCCTTGGTTTAGGCTTCCCTTGATGGTCAAACATAGGGGTATTGGACCTAGCCAACTCTAGCTGGTTGAACACAGATTGCTTGCTATCTTCATCAATCTCTTGTTTTTGTACCCATATCTGCTGCAACATTTTCTTACCCTTCCCCTTGTCTTTAAAATTTAGCTTGTGAGGTCTTCAGAAAGAGACCATGTTGATCTCCATCACTAGGAAAGGGTCAGTATCCACTATGATCTCAGCATATACCCTTATCGGCCAATTTGAACCTCCCCTCCTTGATAGCCATCTAAATTGCTTTCTTGAGACTATGCAGTTGGAGGTGGCATGATTTTAGGAGTTATGCCACTTGTAGTATTTCTTTCCTTTCAACTCTTCTAGGGGAGGAATCTTGTGGTCATCAAGGAGACATAATTTCTTGTCTTTCAACAAGTAGTCAAAGATCTGGTCATCCATAGAGATGTCAAAAGAGTACTCCACCTTGCCCTCTGAATTCTTCTTCTCTTATCTTTTGGTAGATCTCAGAGCAAGGAAAGAGTAGACTTTGCATCTGACTACCTCGACCGACATGATGTCTATTGTGGGATCAGTTGAGTTATCATAATCAAAGTCAACATCTGCATCCACAATGGATACTAAGTGTGGGACCTTCCTCGGCTAGCTCTTATTTTCTCCTTCTCTCGAATGAATTGGTCAATTTGAACAACTCTTGAAGCTAAGCTACTAAGGTCACCAGAGGCTTTGCCCACAACTTTTCTTTCAGCTGAGGGTGCATTCCAGTGATGGCCATAGAGGTATATATTGACTCAGAGAATTGTACTGCGCACTTACCAGCCATCTTCCTAAATCCCACAATGAAATCCACTATTGGCTCATCAATCTTCTACCTCAAAATCATGAGGTATGCAGCAATAACTTCTGATTATGGCCAATAGAATCTATCATGGAAGCACTATTCCATATCTGCCAAGGTTTGAATTGAATTTGGTGGAAGGGAGGAATACCGTGTGAAGGCTATTACTATCAATGATAAAGGGAAATACTGAAGATTGTGAAACTCATTTGGTTTCCTTTCCAACATTGAGCATTGAATCGGCTAATGTGTTTCGTAGTTGCTTTACCATCTTCACTGGAAAAGGTAGAAAAATCAAGAGATTTGAATCCACTCGGCAGAGGCACAGATCTATCCACCGACTCAGGGAAAGCATCCAATGAACTAGCCTATCAAGGGCTTTAGTTTCACACCAAATAACTTCTTGATAGTATCTGCAATGACATTTGGATCCAAGAATTGGTACCCTGAGGGCCTTGGATCGGCTGGGACGAAGGGGTGCCATAGTTGGTAAGGGGGACTTTGCATTATTGGCTAAGGAGGTACAAGAGGTGGACTATTAGCCTATGTATTCACTGGAGCCACTTGGCCTATGTTTGCAAAGCTAGTTCCATGCACAGGGACCTAACCAGCATGTTAAGATGTGACATTGTTCCATGTCTGCTCGCCAATGTTGCCTACACTACGCCAGATTTGTCAAAAAGAGCGCCCCTATAAGCAGCGTTTTAAGTAAAAACGCCACGGATGGCCAAAACAGCTATAACATACCCAGCGCTTTTTAAAAAAATGATGCTCATCGCCTTTAAACGCACTAGCCATACCCAGCGCTTTTTAAAAAACGCTGGGTATTGGGTCACGCGTTCTCCCAATACGCAGCGTTTTTTAAAAAACGCTGGGTATTGGGTCACACGTTCTCCCAATACCCAGCGTTTTTAAAAACGCCGGGTATTAGGTCACACGTTCTCCCAATACCCGGTTTTTTAAAAGCGCGAGTTTGGACCTTCTATCTTCCTCACGTCTTCTCTCACACTCGTCTCTTACTCTCCCTCTCCTCTCCCTCTCCCTCACGTCTCTTCCCCCTCTCCCTCTCTCCCCACTCTTACTCCTCTTACTCCGTCTTCCCCCTCACACATTGCTTTTCGATTTCTCTTCCCCTCTCCGAATTCTATCATTCTTGAATAATAATGGATGAGAATGGATGGACGGTGTAATAGTTTGTAAGAAACCCACTCATCTTCCTTCCACAATGGGTTGTTGTTGCGATGAAGACGAAGGTGACATCCTCCGACATCTCATGAATTCAAGTTCCTCCGGGAACCCTACCCTCTTCTTCTCCTCCTTCTACTTACTCGTGATTTCACCGATGAATTCTCATTTCTCGGCATTATCCTCCACCGATATTCTCCGTATCATCTTCGAGAAGCTTTCCGTCCCGGATCTCGCAATTTCTCATCGTGTTATGCGTGGCGATAGCGTTGCTAGTCTCGCCGTCAAGTACTCCGTTCAGTGCGCTTTCTTTGCTACCCGTTAGGGTTTTATAATTTTCCCTTTTAGGTCGTGTTCTCACTGTTTCTTCTTAGTTTCTGAGCATGAAAAAATGCACAATTTCTCAATTTCCCCTTTAGGGTTTTTGTTGTTAATTTAATTGTTGTCTTTGTTGATGTTCACTTATTGATTGAAAAGAAACAGTTCCCCAGGTTGCATTCGAGTTTAGTATATTTATAATAAGTAATAACTTGCTATGCATAATTTTGCAGTTTTCTCTAAAGGAGTTAAATTGAATTCTATTAAATAGTACGCTTTGTATCTTGTTTTTTGTTTATGGTTTTGATGGTGAAGAATTTGTCTATTTGATAAACTATGTTGTGTTGAACTTTCGATAACATGAGAAATCTCTAGTTCAATGTCTGGATTTGTTTCTTTCTTTCTTATTTGATTTTGGGCTTCCCGGATGATTTGTTAGTTTGAATTAAGTAACAGATTGAATATTTAATGATATGTCTTAATTGTTGGTTTCTGATGTTATGAGCTAAAGAGTGAGAGATGACAGTTATAAATAACAGGAAGCTAAGATTAGAGGGTCTTGTCTTAATTATTGGTTGTTTATGTTTGCATAGGGAAGAAATCATGTGATGATGCTTATAAATAACTATTGGTTATAAATTATTACTATTACTAATGAGACTGTGTAATATAAGAAACACGGTTCAGAGATATTTCCTACCAGATTGCATTGTAGTTAGGATTGGGAGACTCCTACTACTGCTGGAATTGGCAACAGGAGAATTTGTTGCCCTCTCTCATTGAAGAGATTTTCATCTTTCACAGGTAGGTTGTGTTCTAGGTTTTGAGTGATGTGTTTCGTGTTGCCAAATACATTTTAGAATTTTTGCCGCATTATTTAACCTTATATTGTTATCCCTATGTAAATCTGTCTTTTGGTTTGGATTCACAGATTGTTTTATCCTATACTGACTAGCTAGTTGTATGTGGTTAATTACATGATAGTGTGTGACTTAACTTTGATGTAATTAACTAAACTATATTTATTGTTTTGCTTTTCTAATATTTTCTTCCCTTTTTACTCATCTTGCTTTTCGGAGCCTTCTAGTTCTTCCGTTTAATTCACTCTTAAAAGTTGCTTGTTTGTTTGAATCAAGGGATTCCGCAAAATCGAATAATCGATAATTTGATGATTGTAGCTTTCTTACAGATGGTGGGAGCTTGGACAGCTTGGATAGGGTGGAGCTTATTATGTCTCTTGAAGAAGAATTTTCCATATAGAAATTCTGATGAGAAAGCGAGATAAACTTACATGTTGTCTTTGATGTTGCAAAATACATAACCTCTGAGTCGACAAAAACAATTTAGGCAAGCCCTAACTTCTCTGTTATTTTGTTATTCTTAGATATTTGTGGTTGAACATACAAGATATTGGGCATACAATATTTTTAAGTATGAGCAAAACAGATTCTCTCAATCAATATCTTTTCAAACACCAGGTTTTCCTTTCACTTACTTTTTCATATTCACATTTCATTTGTTTTGTATATATCATTTGCTTTTGTTTTAGTATGAGCAAAACAGATTACGTAGAAGATGTAAGTACTTGTTTTATTTTGCTAGTTTTTTTGTTAAGTGTGTATTCATTCATTCCTGCATTGATTGAGGAAACATACAGTGATCTATCTTCAAGTTTGTTAAGTGTGTCTCAAGCTCCATTTTTTCAAATCTTTACGATTGAGATGTCGGAAAAGTTCAAACTTCCCAGAGACTTGTTCTACCAGATTATGTTGAAGAACACTCTGAGTTTGTGAATGATGTTTTTAATGTAATTACTAAGCATTCACTTTGTGTTTTTCGTATCACATTTTAAATTAACTTAGGATCGGTCCAACACCTTTTAAGATGGTCCACCCTTAATTTTGGATGTATGATTTAATTTTTGGATGTATGATTTAATTTTTTGGATGTATTTTGGATGTATGATTTAATTTTTTTATGATGTATGATTTAATTGAGTTTAAATACAACAAATTCATAGATATCACTATTAAAAATATTTTTTGGATGTATGATTTAAATTTTTTTGTTGCAAATATAAAATGGAAAATACACAAAAGCGAAAAAAATTAAAAAAATAAAACAATGGGCAGCGCTTTTAAGGAAAGCGCGCTTTTTGAGGACGTGTTTGGGCAATGGGCGGCGCTTTTTAGGAAGCGGTGCCTATTTGAGGACGTGTTTGGGCAATGGGCAGCGCTTTTTAGGAAGCGCTGCCTATTGAGAGGCGTGTTTGGGTAATGCTGTGGCGCTTTTTAGGAAGCGCCTATTTGAGGACGTGTTTGGGCAATGGGTGGCGCTTTTTAGGAAGCGCGCGCTTTGTTGGAGTGGAATACCAGCGCCACACGCTCGGCGCTCAAAAGCGCGCCCATTGATGAAAAAAAACGCTGCCTATATACTAATTCTGTTGTAGTGCTAGCACACGTTGTGACAGATATGAACCCACTGTCGGTTGAACAACTACCTAATAGTAGAGTTGGTTGGGTGTTATACTAGCCGAGCTAGCTGGATTTGGAATGCATGTTTATTGAGCCAGATAGTAGCCACTAGGCCTACCAAGTCCTGCCATTGGGCCAAAGGCCTTCCCCCAACATAGGGTGCATTGTTAGCCATTACAGAGGCCAGTATGGTGGTCCCTGTGGCAAACCAATCTTGCCAATGAGCTTGAGTGGAATTATACCCATTTTCACTTGGTCCTGAACTGAGAAGTTACCCCGTCCGAGGAGCTTGTAGGGTTCCGCTTCTCGGGACTCGTCAACTATCTTCGGGATAGAGAGATCCTTCTCGCTAGGTCCGAGTCGCAATCCTTCCCACGTCGGGTGGGGGTGTACCTGCAGACACTCCGAGGCCTAAGTCAGTAGAGGAATAGGCGGAATGTGCAAGAATGAGAGCGTACCTGGAATTAGAGGCCGGGTGCTCTATTTATAGACGAGGGCGCCCGGTGCTGACCATCAGATCTGCCCGGTAAATCTAGATCGTCGGTCCTTCAAATGTAGTGCGACGACACGTATTGCCGGCGGGTTGCTCAAATGGGCCGAGCTTCTTGGTAAATATTGGGCTAGGCCCAATCATTCGACGGGGCTTCTAGCCCAGGTCAGAACAGTGGCCCCCCAAGTCAGGGACGAGCGAGGTAGGAGGTCGGCCTCAGCTTGTTCTATCGGTAGGTTGGAAGCCGTGAGTGAGTTCATCTTTGAAAGTCGCGTCCCACTTTTGTCGGCGCCCGGAGCGATATCTGCTTGAGTCCGCGCGGGTGATTACCTGAAAAAGCTTGACAGAGCATTTAAGCTCAGAATCAAGTAAATCTTGACTGAGCATCAAAGCTCGGAGTCAATTGTCCCTTGACAGAGCATTTAAGCTCAGAATCAAGGTCTCGACAGAGCATTTAAGCTCGGAATCGAGAGGGGCGAAGCCGCTTAGTCCTTCGCGCATTTGGACGTGGAGTCCTCAGTACGTGAGTCCTCACCCATCTCGGAGGTTTTCGACGAGTCAAGAGTGGCCGACGACGCGAAGTGTTTGGGTCGGTGAGGACATGAGCCGTTGTGGGCCTCGTCTGCGCTCCGCGATGGGACGTACGAATCCGGGATCACGGAGGGCGTTCTTTGTTGGCCTCGCCTCATCCCGTCGTCTGCCGAGTGGCCAGCTCGGTGCTAGAGTCAGGGGAGAGGGGCGTTATTTTGTTTTGAAAATAAGGAAAACAAGGTAGTTTTTCAATGTAGAAATTGATTTATTGAATCAGCGAATTCATTTGATACAATCACAGTTTTTCTCATCAGCTATAGTAAATCCTTAGTTTGGTGGCGTTCCAAGTTCTCGGAATCTGTTCTTTGGAAAGTGTCTCAAGTTGGTAGGTGTAACATCCCAGATTGCCTTCAGAAGTGTCGACTGCCCCCACGAACCAACACGAGTCTTTTCAGCATGCTTTGTCCTCACTTGCATGCTTTCCGGAAAACTTCCGGGAAGGTCACCCATCCCACTACTACTCCAAGCCTAGCACGCTTAACTATGGAGTTCTTATGGGATGAGCTCCCGAAAAGAAGATGCATCTTGTTGGTATAGGTAGTCCAAATCAATTCTTTTAAGCCTTCCTTCAATCAGCATAGCCCCATACCGCACGACCTCGGGATCCTCTCATTCCGGTGCGTATTCGGTACATTCACGCGCCCCTTCGCTTTGAAGCTGCCAGGAGCCGCTCTTTGCCATGCCACCTTTTTGGGCACCGGCGATCACTCCCCGCCCTCGTCAGGCCCGGATGTCACATGCCCACACACTTCCGCTTGGTTCGTCCCCAAACCACACCGCATCGAGAGAGGTCGCTGGCGTGATACCATTTGTAACATCCTGTTGCGCTTGAAGTGTTGATCGCCTCACGAACCAACACGAGTCTTTTCAAAGATGCTTTGTCCTCACTTGCATGCTTTCCGGAAAACTTCCGAGAAGGTCACCCATCCCACTACTACTCTAAGCCTAGCACGCTTAACTATGGAGTTCTTATATGGGATGAGCTCCCGAAAAGAAGATGCATCTTGTTGGTATAGGTAGTCCAAATCACTTCTTTTAAGCCTTCCTTCAACTGCATGCGGTCCCATACACGCACTGACCTCGGGATCCTCTCATTAGGTGCGTATTCGGTACATTCACGCGCCCCTTCGCTTTGAAGCTGCCAGGAGCCGCTCTTTGCCATGCCACCTTTTTGGGCACCGGCGATCACTCCCCGCCCTCGTCAGCCCCGGATGTCACATGCCCACCAGCTTCCGCTTGGTTCGTCCCCAAACCACACCGTACTGAGAGAGGTCTGCTGCTGTGATACCATTTGTAACATCCCAGACTGCCTTCAGAAGTGTTGACTGCCCCCACGAACCAACACGAGTCTTTTCAGCATGCTTTGTCCTCACTTGCATGCTTTTCGGAAAACTTCCGAGAAGGTCACCCATCCCACTACTACTCTAAGCCTAGCACGCTTAACTATGGAGTTCTTATATGGGATGAGCTCCCGAAAAGAAGATGCATCTTGTTGGTATAGGTAGTCCAAATCACTTCTTTTAAGCCTTCCTTCAACTGTACAGTCCCATACCTGCACAGCCTCAGGATCCCTCTCATTCCAGTGCGTATTCGGTTTATTCACGCGCCCCTTCGCTTTGAAGCTGCCAGGAGCCGCTCTTTGCCATGCCACCTTTTTGGGCACCGGCGATCACTCCCCGCCCTCGTCAGCCCCGGATGTCACAGTAGGCGCCTTTGCCGGTCTTTGAGATGACTCGATTCGGGCCTTCCCAGTTCGACACCAACTTTCCGTCTCGTGCATTTTTGTTCCCCACATCGGCTCTCCGGAGCACTAAGTCACCGATGTTGAATTCTCTCGGGATGACGCGCTGGTTGTACCGACGTGCTACCCGAGCCTTGACGATGGCTTCGGCAAGTTGAGCTCGGTCTCTAACCTCTTGGACAGTATCCAACTCTTCCCTGACCGCCTTGTCGTTTTCCTCCTCGGTGAGAGGGTAGAGGGTCCTCCAGGTCGATTCCCAGAGTTCGACTGGTATGACTGCCTCAGTACCTTAAGTGAGTCGAAAAGGAGTTTCGCCCGTGGTCGAATGCGGCGTAGTTCGATAAGGCCAAAGGACGTAAGGGAATTCTTCGGGCCAGGCGCCTTTGACGCCCTTTAGCCTTTTCTTGAGGCCTTTCAGCATCACCCGATTTGCAGCTTCGGCTTGTCCGTTGGTTTGACGGTATTCGACCGAGGTGAAGTGTTGTTTGATGTTTAAGTCGGCCAGGCATTGTAAGGAATCCTCCGTTGTCTGTTATGATGACGGCGGGGATGCCGAACCTTGCCAGGATATTCTTTTTGACTAATTTGATGCAGTTTTTAGCGGTTATCTGGGCTAATGGCTCGGCTTCAATCCACTTAGTGAAGTAGTCGACGGTGACGATGAGAAACTTCACTCCTCCACTGGCTACGGGAAATGGTCCAAGCAAGTCTATCCCCCACTAGGAGAATGACCACGGGGCTGATAAGGACGTCAATTCTGCTGGGGGAGCATTATGCACGTCGGCATATTTTTGGCAAGTGTCGCACCTTCTGACTAGGTCGGCAGAATCTTGAACCATAGTCGGCCAAAAGTATCCGGCGCGGAGGGCTTTCTTTGATAGTTCACGGGCCCCAAGGTGCTGTCCGCAAATTCCTTCGTCTATCTCGTTGAGTACATTCTCGGCCTCTTCGCCCTCTACACACCTTAATAACGGTGACGAGAAACCTCGTCGGAAGAGTTTACCGTCTATTACTGTGAAAGAGGCGGCCCTTTTTCGGATTGCTGCTG
The DNA here is from genome assembly GCA_020916435.1 of Oxytropis ochrocephala. Classification (NCBI taxonomy): domain Eukaryota; kingdom Viridiplantae; phylum Streptophyta; class Magnoliopsida; order Fabales; family Fabaceae; genus Oxytropis; species Oxytropis ochrocephala. Next base: position 121,219,004 of record CM037090.1, on the reverse strand, counting down.
CGGACCTTGGGTCGGAAGGCTCGGCCCCGGTTTCAATGTAGCCCTTTATCGGCTGGTGTTGTTTGAAAAGGAGTTGTGCAAGTGTACACAATCGCAACAAGTAATATAGTAATAAGTAAAGATCGTTCTCCATAGGGATTGATGTTAGTTTTAGAGTTTAAGTTATGCTAGCACTTAGTGGAACAAGTAGCAAATATTTGTAGTCACAAGTTATCAGTGAAAAGTGATTGTTTAAAGGAAACAGTAAAGGAGTGGTATTAAGATATGAGAGAAGTAAGTTGGATTGCTCTTCCTAAGTAAATTCCCAATTAGTACAAGCGCTATAACTAAGACACGCTATAGCGTCAATGTATGTGCAAATGATTTTGTGCTTTTCAGTCACTAGCGCCAGGGTTTCATTACAAGATGCCTATGTCTAGGTTCTAAATAAGTTCACCCCTGTATAATAAAGAACCCACAACTTTTGCTCTATGAACTATTGCATTTCTATGTCTAGAGGGAGCAAACTTTGTTTAAATGTCTTTAAACAAAGTTTCATTCATATCAATCTTTGAAATCTATCCATGTACCATGTCTGCAATCTCCAACACTGCAAACACCTCTTGGTGAGTGAAATTTGAGTTGATGCTTCTAGTACCCACTCCAAGGTCTTTCACAATTTTAATTTTAATCTGATTACTTCAAATCTGCAAATAGAACACTGAGTTTAGGGTTTCAAATTCAAATCTGATTAATTCAAATTCAGATAAGAATACAAACCAGGTGTGACGGAGAAAAGAAGGTTGTTCTGAAAACTTAGGGTTTGTGACAGTGAGAGATCGTCGGTGCTACTGCTACCGTCGTGAGTGAGAGAGACGATGGGAGTAGAGCGTGCGAGAGAACGGAGCACGAAGACGGTGAGAGTAGAGTGAGCGAGAGAACGGAGGACGGAGACGGTGTGAGCGAGCGAGAGACTTCAGAGAGTGAGAGGTTATGAGACAACGTGTTGTGTGAGTGAGAAGTCGTGAGTGAGAGAGTGAGAGACTTCAGAGAGAACGCGTGAGAAAATTAAACGTGACTTTTAGTAGTGGGTGTCTGAAAACGCGATGCTAAATGTCTTTGAGACAGACATTTAGCATCGGTTGTTTAAACAGTCGATGCTAAATGTAAGTGTGAAAATTAAAAACTTCCAGTTAATTTCAAAATTGGCACCGCGTCTACATTTAACATCGGCTGTTTGTACAACCGATGCTAAATGGTGCTTTCTAAAGTCATTTTTGCACTAGTGTAGTCGTGGGATTGGCCAGAGGTTTGAAACTATGATTCCTCTGTTTCTTCAAGCAATTTTACCGAGGACGAAACTGTATTCCTCGACTATGGATTCCTTAACTTCTCCAAAGAGTGTTAGGATAATGGAGAGGGACGTGTGGTTGGACTATCTACAAGGCGTAAGACATAAAAGAAATGCGATAAAAAGGATAGAAAGTAAAGACTATGCAAAATAAAAGTAGATTGATTGATCAATGTGTGTGTTTTTACAGAATGTACAACCTACTATATATATACATGCACCTCTGTTAGCCAGTACTACCTGAGCCTACAACTGCTCACTGTTTGATCAATTAAGACCAACACCTCTAATTGCTCCTATGCCTTAGAAACTCGTAGATACTCTCATGACCTCACTAGCATGAGTTAGTTGGGTAAAACTCGTCGTCGTATTTTATTTTCCACGCTTTTTCTATATGTTGACCTTAATCGCTACAATGTTCCACATGCATTGAACCGTTGCGCTCCAAGGAAGCTCCTGCATATGTGTAATACTACTTAAATATCCTACTAAGTGAACAAATTGTTTGATCTAAAATATATAAAAATAACGAAACATTAAAGATTCCTTAGCAGATACAAGGTTTGGTAGTGTGCATTCAGGGGAATTGCCATCATATATTTCTCTATACAAATTTGACATTTTTGAGTAAACACGCATTCATCTTCATTTCATGTCGACTAATTTTAGCACTAACAATAGCTTTTGAAAATCCAGATTGTCTATATATTATTCCAAATAGTTAATCAATAGTTAACAACTCAAACCAAATAACTATAGGTAATCCAAATTCAATGTTTTTAATGTTATTTTATTATGTAAGAAAGAATTCCCTCTGAGAAAATGGAGTCGTGGATTACTGTCTATTCCTCCCATGGTGTGGACCACCACCTGCTTGTCGACTTCTAAAAGGGTATTTTCAATCAAATTCCTTTAGCCTGGCCAAATCACTTTCAACCGCCCCCATTATATGTTGTTCGACATAATTAATCACTTTTTAATTCCATAATGTTTTTTTAATTTACTGTTTCTGTCTCTGATTTGGTGGAGAAGGGACCAATTAAGAATCCATATTCTAGTTATGCATTAACTTAAGAACATTCTCGTAAGTAGGAGTGGGAATAGCTGGACACACGCTGGCCTACTACCAACTTCACATTTCTGACAGTAAGCGCTGTCCATACTTTTTTGAAAATAGATAAAGAGCTTTTTCAAAACCTATTTAGCTAAATAAATAGGCGCCATAAGTAATCAAAAAACCTTTTAGGCCTATTTAAATGAATATAACTAATTTTTTTAATTACTAATATTATTTTGTATTGAATTTGGTACTTTGTGTTAAGTCATAACTTGGCTAACATTTTTTGTTAGTTTAAACATATTAACAGACATCAATTTTTGACATAGTTGAAGTTATTATTATAAAATAGGATTTTAAGAGGATGTCATATGAAGATATTTTCCTAGAAGTTTTTTTTAGATCTCAATTAGAACTTAATCTCATTGACCTATTAGCTTGTTTGTCTATTTAAATGGCTTACACCATTGAAATGTTGTAGGCCTTCCCAAGAAAATAGTCAAATAGCTTTTTAAAGCGCTTTTCGCGCCTTGTCTGCGCCGAAAGGCTAGGTCAGGCCTAGAAAATACCTATGATGTGAGCCATTGACTGACTTTAGTTTTGCAAAAAAGCGCAATGTTTTTAACGTAGGCCGGACTAAAGCCAAACAAACAAACTATTTGACTAACTATTCATGATTAATATATTAAATCGACACACATGCATTAACTTTTGTTTTGAGGATTACTCCATCTTTCCCAAATTAAGTGTTATATGATATATGTCAATTTCAAAAAAGTGTCACATTTGTCAAAAATATTTATCCCAAAATAAATGATATTTTTAAATTTTAATCAACATTTAATCAATTACACCTTCGAATTAATACTAAGTATATCATTTTCAAGTTATATTATTACTTTCTTAGCGACAAAAATATTTTATGGAAATGGCTTTTAGCTAAGTTTAATTCTAACCAACTCACATTAAATGAAGGGATCAACAGATTTAATTTGATATATAGTGTATTGTGTTTGTTGAGACGAGGGAGGAGATCACTAGTCTTCAACAAGGGAATGAAGATATAATTGAGAAAATACATAAATTTTACTTAATATATCTTTCCAATCTTTGATATTATATATCTAATTATATAATATTATTTAAGTCATTTTATTTTAACCGACTTAAGCATCCCTCTCCTCATTCAATAAATTCCAGAATTAGAGAGAAACCAAAATTGAGTTACTTATAAGAGACATTTTGTGCCTTTCCCCTCTTATCCAAAATATTCACCCAAACATAAATTTTTTAAATATTCTGTCGTCTCTTTTATTTTCAAACACTAACTTATATATGTTAATAGTATAACCATATCGTATTTGATGTAAAGCTAGTCCAGTAAGTTTACTCTCTTAAAATCGCTTTTTGGATGGTCACTAGTGCAGAAAAGGCTTTTTGTATCGGTTGTTTTGCACTTTTAGTATCGGTTATCTGTCGATACTAATTCGACCGATACTAAATGTCTGACATTTAGTATCGGTTAAATAAACCGATACTAAATGTCACTTTTAGTATCGGATTTTCAAAAAACCGATACTAAATGACATTTTTTTGGTGATTTTTATGTCTTGAAAACGTACATTTAGTATCAGTTATTTAAATAACCGATACTAAATGTCACTTTTAGTATCGGTTATTTAAAAAACCGATACTAAATGTCATTTTTTAGAGAGGAAACACAATGTTGAAATGACATTTAGTATCGGTTATTTAAATAACCGATACTAAATGTCACTTTTAGTATCGGTTATTTAAAAAACCGATACTAAATGTCATTTTTTAGACAGTAAACACAATGTTGAAATGACATTTAGTATCGGTTATTTAAATAACCGATACTAAATGTCACTTTTAGTATCGGTTATTTTAAAAACCGATACTAAATGTCATTTTTTAGACACTAAACACATTGTTGAAATGACATTTAGTATCGGTTATTTAAATAACCGATACTAAAAGTCTATTTTCTTAAAAAAAAAGGTTCTCAGTTCACATTTTACCACACACACACTACATATAGTAGTGTGTGGTAAAATGTGAACTGAGAACCAAAACTAACATCAAACAACTAAAATTGAACATGAAATTCATAAAATGAGTCAATTAATCATTCATTCAAACTCACATTTTGCAAATAAGCAGTACATGATAACAATTAAATAGATACAACAACAAATATAATCAAGCACAAATTTCATGAACAACAATTTCACCCTAGCCTTAACTTTCTCAACCAAAGCATCAGCAACTGATTCCATTGCTTACACTTGCAGAATTTTTACCATACAATATTTGTGTTCTGTCATGAAGCATATTTTGCTGTTGAATGATGTTCCACCTACTGGTTGCCCAGCAAAACAAGACTCATATAGCAATCCTAGCACCATTTGATAAACAAAATCTCACAATTCCCTTACAATTGCAATTACAGACTCTCAAAAATCAACTTCTGCTACGGCGTCGGTCCCTAATGCCATTTCTGCATAATAATTGAAACATAATGTCAGTACAAACCAACTACAGAGAAACCAATAACTTTACAAGGGTCTATATGCAGCAGCAAAACGACTAGGTTATTGCATTGCATCTATTCTATGATGAAACAGACGTAACAAAAATTCAGAGAGTGCAAATGAAGAGATTAGTCTTCACTCACAATTGTCAAAAAAAAGTCTTCACTCACATAAGATGCAAGATTTCTTCATGTTTTAATTGACAAGCATAACATTTAAATTAGCAGAAAATTTATAAAAAGAACCCACAAAAATTTAATCAGATACCTGCTGTTCTGTCATTTGAAGAAAAGCGATAGTGTAGTACACCAATTCTTTGACATTAGCCGCAACCAACTATGAAAGCATATACCACAGATTAAAGGAACTGTGCAACAAAACACAACTAGTAGAAAGAAAACAAAAGATTTCAAATGTTCTGAACTACACCTGTCCTAGTCTTGAATTACCGACAATGGTCAACAGAAGTTCAAAAAGCTGTATTAAAAATCAGATGCAAAACGATATTACGAAGTTATTATAAGAAATCAACGAAACACAAGCATAAAACTATACTTCCCTATCTAAGAGATTAATATTGGCAAAACTTTTCCATTTTAATATAAACAAACCTCTTAGCAATGGTAAAACAACTAACTTCAATTGAGACTGCCAAGGACTTTTCTGTTTCTTTTCTACAATTCCAAACGTCACAGGCAGCTAATTTTGAACACCCTTCTATCAGTGTTGGGACATCAAGACTTTTATTAATCTCTCAGGAGTCGGGACTAGTGTAATTTACTATTACTTAAAAGCTAAGAAAATTTAACTCTTGATCTTTCCATTTGGTTTAATAATTCAATAAAACAATCATAAAACGCTAACTGCAGCTATTGTAACCTGGATAACAAATGAATCAAGGCTTTTCTCTGAACCATCAGAATCATATCTTCCCTCATACGAATCTTCAGTTCCCTCAATAGATGCTTGCTCGTAAACTCTCAAAGAGGAAACAAATGTATTCCACAATGGTCCCAATATAACTACAACAAACAGCATCTTGTAAAACAAATAAAAATAGTACTAAAACAAAGGCTTAGAAACAAAACTATTGGAAAAAACATACCCTCAAATTCACTTTTAATGAGGCTTGAGAAGTTCTGAATAAACTGATTCAAGCACTTCAAAACATTAAAGAAAGAGGCAATATCATGTTATAACAAAGTAAACTAAGGTAAAAAAAAGTGAAATTGACTTTTAAAAAACCAGACGAACCTCCATTCTGATACACCAATCATCTGGATTTTCAGATTGTACTGGAATTTCAAGAATAGAAGAAAATTGCTCCATCCATGGTTTAAGCAAAGGAACAATAAGAGAACTTGTTTCTGCCTAAACAGGACATTATCATATGTTATTAATAATTAAGAAGAAAAATATACTAACCCAACAATCTACAAGAACCATGCAGTTACTTAGTGGCAAGAAAATACCTTATAGACGCCACTCATCGCCCCCAACATAGAAGTGCAAGAATAGACAATTGAAAGGGCCTTGGTTCGTATGTATGTGTCATATATCTGCATGAAAAAAGAAAATAAAGAAAAAGTTGTCAGATGTGACAGAAGAGGCTTACTAGATTCAGATAATATAGAGGAGAGAGAGAGAGAGAACTGATTTGGAATTGTAAATTACAATTATTCGGATGCAGAGTTGAGAACTCATTTATTGCATACAGCGAGTCAGTTAGACTCAGTAACTAACTGAATATCTAATCTAATCTGTACTACAGAAATAATTACATACAATAGAAACTTGGGAAAGATAAGCTTGACACTTGACAGTATAAGATATGCGCTTTGCCAAATGTGAGGGGTCCAAGTCCAATAAAAAAGATCTTAACACAGATTTCATGGCTTAACTCCACGTTAAATAGATTAAACAGATGATTCCACCATCTCAGCAATCAATAACATTGTATGAAAAAACCACAAGGCATCACAACTAGAAAATTAGTACTCCATTGTGCATGTCCCAAGATTCTCCCCATACTTCAACCCCAGTCTGAAGTTTAATTCACCAAAGATGTAATCTTACATCTGAAAGAGCTCAGAACAACACGATGGAAGATTGTACATTGTCGAGGCCCTATGCAGCCCTTTTTTTTCTTTCAAAGCAAGGAAGCCCTATTTTTCACGGTAAACATAAGCGGTAATGCTCTAATACAATGCTGAAGAATACAAAGATAAAACAGTGAGAAAGAGTTGAGATGGAAAGGTTGTAAGGTTGAAGCTCAAAGATAAATGGCCCTAGTCTATATCTATATCAAAATTTATATGCTAAAGGAATGTTACAAGCATAGCCTGTCAATCGATCAGCCCTTGATGGCTCAATCTAGCTCCAACCAACCACAAAGAATCAATCTCCAATTAATCACCCCACATTTTAAGGTCAACACTTCTATACTTAATTCAATAAAGTTTATAGTTTTTTTCACTCATAACATATTCACTTGTATTCATATAATAGTCTTTCCAACAGCAACTTGGCCTCTTTCTTCCGAGCCAATGGGGAAGAAATAGAACGCCATGTTCATTAATTTCCCCCTTGGATAAGCAGCCATATAAATGCAATATGCCACACAAAGGAAAGCCTTAACCATGAAGCGAGAAGAAGGTATATCCAGTAGACACTTGGCCAAAAGGAAACGCCAAGAAGCATATACCCTTTAACAGACTCAATGACGTCTCGAAATCAAATATTCTTGGAAAATCACGCCTCAACCACGGTGATAACAAATAGCCTTAATAAGAAACAATTAACAGTGAACAAAATTTCAGACTAACCCATTAGCATATGGAACTTCCTCACGCGCGCGGTAAGGAGGAGGTGACCTGCTGTAGCTGCGCCCACGAGGTGACACACTGCGGCGCCTAGCCGGGAGGCGCCACGAGGACTGTAACTCCTGATTGATACCAAAGAAAGGTGTGACAAAACATACAAGTAATAATTATTATCCTAGCATAAAAAACACCCAACCTATCAACCATAAGAGAAATGACATGGTTACTGTTATGTCATATAGTAGAAAAATCCTGATGTATTAATAATAACTAATAATAACATATATTTTCAATTTTTAACTACTTCAATTAGTGATTAGTAATAAAAAAATACAATCTATAGGTGGATCAACAATTTCACTGCATGATCATTAGAAACATACAATAGAAAATATAATATAAGTGCAAAAACAATGACACCCTGCATCAAAAGAAAATATGGGAAGCAATCTCACCTTCGCCCATATATAACTTGGGCTTCTGCGAAATCGGGGTGGACTACGGCTACGGTGTCTTCCTGAACTACCACGATTGTGACATTCACGAGCAAAATGACCAGGTTCACCACACTCATAACACTTCAAGTCAGAACCACCTCCGCCGCCGCCACCACCAAAGCGGCCACGACCACCACCGCCACCTCCACCATCACGTCCACCTCCACCGCCACCTCTAGAATTGTGAAAGCTCTACCCTCCAACCATTCTTGCCTGTTCCACAGATTGAAAATGAAAAAGGCTTAGTGAGAAAGCAACAAGAAAATAAACAATAAAAGATCATATTTGATACTTCAATGTTTACACCTAGAAAAGCAAACAACTGCTGCAAATAATGATGTTAGCTTTCACACAGATGAGTATGAAACATCATTAAAAAAAGGTATGAAGCAGGTAAATATTGGTTGCACTGAACCATAATGTTGTAAAACATATTGGTCTAAAGGATGATCATCTCACTAAAAAGATAAGTAGCATCAAAATGGGTAACAGAGAAGCTTGGATTACTTTATAATAATTTCTTACTACAACAATATCCAAACGTTATTTAAATAAGGTGGAGTTTGCTACAAAAGAACTAAAACAACATCACCGGGCTATATCAAGGACCAAATTTTCCAGTTGGAAAAAGATATTTTTTAATGGTTTCAACTTCAAGTGAAAAGAAAACAACTAACACAAGGAAACTGAGAAGCAGCATAATCCACACAAACACAGTGGTTCAAACCTGAATCTGAAGTATGATAAGGCATTGATGAGCGATATCGCATCTGAAGTTAGTCTTTAATGGCGGCGGCATCGTCGGAGAAGCGCGTCTGAAATCGAGAGATCAAGAGATTGGGGGCTTAGGGTTTGGTTCGATTTCTACCAATACAAAATGAAATTCAGATGAAGATGCGTAGAGTGAATTCGTTGAGACTCATTGATGATTCTGCCATCAGTTTAGGGTTTATGTCTGGTTCGATTCTTGTAAATTTTTTGTGTAAGAGAGAGGAGAGTGAGAGACGTGAGAGAAGAAGAGAAAGTATAGAGAGTGAGAAGGATAGAGTGACCAAAAGGAAGACTTGAGAACGCGAGAGAGTGGATGTGATGAGAGGAAGCTTTGTGCGTGAGATCTGTTTGTGCAGAGAGGAGGGTTTGCTCGCGAGAGAAGAAAGCTGAGAGTGAGAGAAAGAGTGTTTGAGTGAGAGAGAACGAGAATTAACACGTGAAATAGAAAGGGACCTTTAGTATCGGGTGTTAAAATACCTGATACTAAATGTGTTTGTGATACACATTTAGTATCGGTTTTTTGAACAACCGATACTAAAAGTCTGATGAAAATTGAAAATTGATTAAACAACCGGTTTGTGATACACATTTAGTATCGGTTGTTTAAACAACCGATACTAAATGTAGGCGTGAAAATTAAAAACTTCCATTTAATTTCAAAATTGCCACCGCGTCCACATTTAGTATCGGTTGTTCAAACAACCGATACTAAATGGTGCTGTTTAATGTCATTTTTCCACTAGTGGTTGAAAATATAACACAATACTGAAATACATAAATTTAAATATTATCCTTGGATTTACTTTAATTAATTTATTTTGGCTCTATTTTCCTATTGTTCGAAAATCTTCCGCAACTTTGTTGGCACACTTTTTATTATAATATTTTATATCACTTTTAAAAAATAAAAAGTTGAGGATCATGTTTCCCGCTTATTAATATGTTGAAGCATTTGTCTAAATACCTAAAAAAAAAAAAAATATGCTGAAGCAATATATAGTTCTATACATCATAACTCTGATATCAGCATATATTGTTCTTTCCTCCATCAATCAATGCATCTTCTAAACCTTGTTGCTCAAGTAAAGCATGCATCTTGATCTTCCATAACCCAAAGTCATTCTTTCCTGTGAATTTCTCTATGTGGAACTTCGTCATTTCCATTCACCTTCCTAACATAAATCTACTGATACTGGTTGTTAGGATTAGAACTGCAGAATTATGCAGAAACACCAATTCTGCAGAAACCAGAGTTTATTCAATGGAACAGTACTGCGTGTATAATAGATCGAGTGAATTCACGTGTAACAGGTTACAGATCGAAAGAAACGTTTTAGATCAATCAAACAACTAATTAAGAACTTTAATCGAGCATCAATTGAACAAGAATTGTTCAATTGATTCCAAATTTGAATCACACGCAGTAAGAACCCTAAAATTGTAGAATTGGGGAAAATTGCAAGAAATCACAACACAGAAATTTTTTTACCCAGTTTGATCTCAAGATTGAAATCTACTCTGGGGACGAAGCAATTGCTTTTGTCCATTATCATTGATCTTTATGGAATTCTAATGTGAGTTACAAGATTGAACTATGTTCTTCCCAAGTGTTTCCCCCTCACTCCTAAATCCCTTTGATCCCAGTGTTTTCACTCCACTCCTCGTGATTATGCAACTAACACTATCACAATGCATCAATGTGCTTATATACAATAGAAATGAGTTTTGGCGCCCTTAACCGAATTCAAATAGTAAGTTATAACTGTCATATCGATTCTGACCAGTAACTATACAAATAAGCTATTTAGGCGATGTGGAGTGGAAAAAACATGCCATGTAGGATAGAGGGGTGAGGTAATCATCTTGGTAGTGCCACATAAGCAACAATCTCCACCTTGGCACTCCCATAACAAAGAATTATCAACAATAATAGAACTATTCCAAGCAAAAGCTCCACTCAAACACCTATGTATTCTTCTTCGGTGGTGGATAGAGCCACCACATGTTGCAAAGATGCTTTCCAACTCACCTGTCTTACCATATAGGGTGAATAGATACCTGTGAGTGACCTTCTCTTGTCACGATCACTGCAAAATCTGAGTCAACATAACCTACTACACCAACAGAATTACCACCCTCTTTCGATAGCTCAAACCAAGCTTCAAACTCCCTTTGAGGTACCTTAATATATGCTTGATGAAGATTCCAATGTTGTTGACCGAGGATTAGCTAAGTACCTTCTAACCAAACTCAAACCATAAGCAAGATCAGGCCTAGTACAAACCATGGCATACATCAAACTACCAACAACACTGGCATAGGGAATCCTCTCCATTTCCTTTTATTCATACTCACTGCTAGGAGAGTCCTCTTTGGACAACTTGAACTGAGAGCCAATTGGCACATTTGCTGGTTTAGCAGTATCCATGTTAAACCTGTGAATGACTCTCTGTGAGTATCCCTCTTGAGTGATGGTGAGGCCATTCTCCTTAGGATTGGAATTGATTTCCATGCCTAAGATCTTCCTAGCTTGCCCAAGGTCTTTCATTTCAAACTCTTTGCCTAACAAAGCTTTAAGAGTATCATTTTCTCTCTTTTCATTGCTAGCAATTAACATATCATCTACATAGAGTAGAAGATAGATGTAGTTGTCATCACCTAGCCTTTTATAGTATACACAGCTATCATGATTGCTCCTTTTATAATTGATGTTCATCATATAGCTGTCAAATCGTTTGTACCATTGCCTAGGTGATTGCTTTAAACCATACAATGATTTCTGCAATAGAAAGACCATGTTCTCCTTGCTTTCTCCTAAGATCCCTTAGGTTGAGACATGTAGATTTTCTCCTCCAAGATACCATGTAGAAATGTTGTTTTGACATCCATTTGTTCAAGATATAAACCATACTCTGCAACTAAAGCAAGCAATACTCTAATTGAAGTATGTTTCACAACAGGAGAGAAAATTTCATTGAAGTCTAACCCCTCTCTTTGAGTATACCCCTTAGCAACCAACCTTGCTTTGAATCTAGGAGGATCCTTTTCTGAATTCCCTTCCTTCATCTTGTATATCCACTTGCACCCCACTAATTTTGCACCAGTAGGTTTCTTAACAAGTTTCCAAGTCTAGTTTTTCTCCAAGGACATTTCATCTATCATAGCTTGCTCAAAAGTATTAGGTTCATCATGTGTTAGACAAATAGATGTGTTCAAGGCATATGCAGTAATTGATTCATGTCCAAACCTATCTGGTGGTTTAAATATTGCCCTTCTTGTTCTGTCTCTGCTCAACAAATAATCCTGCACTTGATCATGGTTTTGATCATGTTCCTCTAGCTCTTCACTCTCTGAACTTGAGTCTTCTTAATTTATTTGATTTGCAAGCAGATCAACATTATTATCAGCACCTTGATTTTTCTCCTTAACAGTTTCAAACTCCACCTCAATATCAGAACTTTGATCAACTGCATCCTTTTCAAGAGTCTCTCTCCATTAGTTTCACTAACAATTTTGATTCATTGAAGACTACATCTCTATTTATTATGCACTTTTTCTCATCAATAGACCAAATTCTATATCCTTTTACTCCTTGAGGATAGCCCATGAACAATCCTCTTTTAGATCTAGGATCTAATTTTCCTTCTTTCACATGAAAGAAAGCTGGACACCCAAATATCCTAAGGTTTTGATAATCAGGTTTGGTTCTAGTCCAAGCTTCTTGAGGTGTTTTGAATTCTAATGTAGTGGAGGGGCTTCTGTTTATCAGATAACAGGCAGTATTAATTGCCTCTCCCCAAAAAGACTTAGGCAACCTAGCACATGACAGCATACATCTTACCTTTTCAAGCAAAGTTCTATTCAATCTCTCAGCAAGACCATTTTGATGTGGTGTACCCCTTACTGTGAGATTTCTATAAATTCCTTATTCCTTACAATATTGATTGAACTCTTCATTGCAAAACTCCAATCCATTGTCAGTCCTCAAAGCTTTAACTTTTAATCCACTTTGAGTTTCTACTTGTTTCTTCCATTCAACAAAAGTCTTAAATGCCTCATCTTTTGATTTGAGTAGATAAATCCAAACCTTCCTGCTCAAGTCATCAGTGAAAGAGATGAATTATCTCTTACCACCATGAGTTGGAACCTTGGCAGGACCACGAGAGATCGAATGCACATAACCAAGCTTCTCTTGAGTCTTATGTATACCAGTTGCAAACTTCACTCTAGTTTGTTTCCCAAAGACACAATGTTCACAGAACTGTAACTTGTTGATTATGTCACCACACAATGCTCCTTGCTTCTCTAGCTCCTTCAAGCCTTTCTCACTCATGTGACCAAGTCTTTGATGCCACATGAGTGTTTTATCAGTTGATTTGGATGCAACTTCTCCAATCAAAGTTTTACCTTGGAGAACATATAGACAGTTTGTCTTTCTCACACCTTTCATAACAACTCTTGATCCTTTTAAAACCCTAAGAGTGTCATCTTCACCTCTAAAGCTGAAACCTGCTTTCTCAAGTGTGCCAAGAGATATCAATGATCTTTTAAGATCAGGAACATGCCTCACATTGGTTAACATCTTGATTGTACCATCTGCTAAAACTAGTTTCAATGTACCAATCCCAACCACCTTGCAAGCCTTATTGTTTCCCATCTTGACCTGACCACCATCATAGAGCTTGTAATCCACAAACCAATCCCTCCTTGGACACATATGATAAGAGCAACTTGAGTCCAGTATCCAATCTTCATCATTTGATGTTGAAGCAGTGGAATTTGACTCCATTCTTTCTCTGTCAACAGCAACTAGAGCCTCACTGTCATGATCTTCATGTGAGCTTGAAGATTCACAACATTCATCATCACCAGCAAATAACAATTGACAGCTATCATATCCATCAGATGCAACAGAGGCATCTCCAGTATCTTCCTTAGAATTATTGCCTTTTTAATTCTTTCTTTCAGGGAAATTCTTCTTATAATGTCCCTCTTTATGACAAATATAGCATTTATTGTTCTTATTTTGGACTTAGATCTACCTTTTCCTTTCCCCTTTTCATTTCTGTTCTCACTTCTACCTCTAGCAACAAGACTCTCACCTTCATCATTACTTTTAATTTCACATTTCTTGGACAATTCTTTAGACATTAATGCAACTTGTACCTCATCAAGACTTAAAGACTCCCTCCATATACTAAAGTATCAGCTAGGGTATCATATGAACTATTCAATGATCTAATGAGTAATAAGGCTTGATCCTCATCTTCTATTTTCACATCAATGTTTTCCAAATCTAAGATTAGTTTATGGAATTCATCAATGTGATCACCAATAGGTGTACCTGGTTGCATCTTGAGTGTGTAGAGCTTTTGCTTGAGATACAGTCTTGTAGCCAATGATTTAGTCATGTACAAAGTCTCCAATTTTGTCCATACAGCAGCAGTGGTTTTCTTCTTGAAGATCTCCCTTAGGACTTTATCACCTAGGCTCAAGATTATAGCACTATGTGCTTTGTTCATCAAATCCTTCTTTTCCTTCTCAGTTAATGTTTCTGGCAGCTTCTTTCCTCCATCAATCAATGCATCTTCTAAACCTTGTTGCATAAGTAAAGCATGCATCTTGATCTTCCATAACCCAAGTCATTCTTTCCCGTGAATTTCTCTATGTGGAACTTCGCCATTTCCATTTGATTCACCTTCCTAACAGAAAGCTATTGATACCAGTTGTTAGGATTAGAACTGCAGAAACACCAATTCTGCAGAAACTAGAGTTTATTCAATGGAACAGTACCGCGTGTATAACAGATCAAGTGAATTCACGTGTAACAAGTTACAGATCGAAAGAAACATTTTAGATCAATCAAACAACTAATTAAGAACTTTAATCGTGCGTCAATTGAACAAATTCCAAATTTGAATCACAGGCAGTAAGAACTCTAAAATTGTAGAATTGGGGAAAATTGCAAGAAATCACAACACAGAGATTTGTTTACCTAGTTCGATCTCAAGATTGAAATCTACTCTGGGGGACGAAGCAATTGCTTTTGTCCATTATCAATGATCTTTGTGGAATTCCAATGTGAGTTACATGATTGAACTATTCTTCCAAAGTGTTTCCCCCTCATTCCCAAATCCCTTTGATCCCAGTGTTTTCACTCCAATCCCCTGTGATTATGCAACTAACTAACTATCACAATGCATCAATGTGCTTATATACAATAGAAATGAGTTTTGGCACCCTTAACCGAATTTAGATAGTTCGTTATAACTGTCATATCAGTTACAACCCGTAACTATACAAATAAGCTATTTAGCTGATGTGGAGCTGGAAAAAAAAACATGCCATGTAGGATAGAGAGACTGAGGTAATCATCTTGGTAGTGCCACATAAGCAACAATCTCCACCTTGGCACTCCCATAACAGCAATTATCAGCAATAATAGAACTATTCCAAGCAAAAGCTCCACTCAAAAAATCTACCTCAATTAGAACACACTTAGCAAGGTCAAGTAATGCTTGAACTTAGCTAATGGAGCTACCTTCGTGATAAAATCTGCAGGATTGTGAGTAGTAGGTATCTTCTTTACCATCTCTGAGGTCGGCTCCCAACTTTACTGTCTACAGGGAGTCGTCACCTAGAGAAATTTAAAGGAACTCGACTTGTGTTTCGGGGCGCTTGGTTTCCTTTTTGAGTTCCTTTTCCAGTTCATCGTCGGATTCATCCTCAGAACTATCAGGATCATAACGAGCATCGACCTCAGAGAGGTCCACCTCGAGCGCCGAAAGTGGAGGTTCGGGAATCTCTTGGAGTTGGCGCCGGGTTCCTTTCGAAGCAAGGTAATGGCATCATTCTGCGGCCTCAAGATCGGTTGGAATGGTTACGATTTCGCCTTCAATGGAATGAAACTTCATCTTCAGATGGACGGGTGAGGCGACGACACCGAGTCGAGCCAAGATCGGCCTTCCGATAACGCATTGATAGGGGGACACCAAGGGCACGACTAGGAATGTTGTCTTGATAGTCCGGGAAAGCTTCTTCTCCCCATAAGTCACCAATGTGTCAAAGTAGCCCAAAGGTCGGGCTTGTTCTTCCCCCATGGTTGAAAGGTTTGTCCCGAGATAAGGACTCAAGTCGTTGAGTGACAAGCCGAGGCTGGGGAGAAGATCCTGGAACATGACATCGGCGGAGCTCCCTTGATCGATGTGGATTCTCCTTACCTCAACACCTAGTATTGAAGCCGAGATGATCAGTGGGACATACTCATTTGGTCCGCCGAGGAGATAGTTATCGCCGGAGAAGAATAGTGGTTGTTTCCTCTGGCTTGGCGCGGGGCACGACAGTTAGATTGGCAATCTCTTGCCATTTACGCTTCATCACGCGTTTTGTTTCTCCCGATGAGACGGAGTAGCCACCCGTCAGTACCATCGTCAATAGTTGGATTAAAGGCAGAGCGTTGATGTGGATTGGATTGGAAGCGAGTGATTATATTCCCACTGTGGTCGACATTGTTCGGTACTGGATCTCGGAATATACCTGATCTGGGGTACTTGTTGCTTTGCTTCGATTTGCTTGGAGATGAAACTTCTAGATCTTGGAGATGGAGTTCGGTCAGTCTGAGGTAGCTTGAGGTTCCACGACGGGTGGGGTGTATCTGCAGACACTCCGATCTTAAGTCAGTATGTGAATGTTGAAAGGTGAGTATGGAATGAGAACGTACCTGGAACTGAAGGGCAGCATTTGTATTTATAGACAAAGACGCCGTAACTAGAGGGTTGGATCTGGAGGTTGGATCCTGACCGTTGAGTACGGGATTCTGCAGTACCGGCACGTAATGGGCCGTCGCCAAGAGTCATGTTGGGCCTGGCCCAATCCACATGGGTATTTAGCCCAATCCATAACAAAACCTATAGCTTGGTACGTAACACAAGTATGTTAAAATCCACTGTATCATTACATAGATATATCACAATGCATAGCATATATGATACATCCATGATAAAAGATATATTTGGATCTATTCGAAATAGTGAAACTGGTGGGGACAAAATCAAAATCTTATTTAAAATAGTTAGGTTTGACAAATTTGTTAGTAAAGATGTGATGATTCAATGGTCTTAGATGGACGAATTTTGTAGTAGTTAATTTGGTGTGTTCCCACTTAGTTGCTATCTTGCTTTTTTTTTTTTAATTTGTTATCTTATTTTGTTGAATAATCATGCATCCTACTCGAAAACTACTTGGCAATGACAAGGATCCAACTTTGTTACTACAGAGCAACATTATCAACCAACCACAATGCTTTCCCAATTAGTTATTATAACAAGGAGAGGTGGACTCCGTTCGGATTATTCTAGTGGGAATCAAGGACACGACATGGAGCTGGTTCAAGGCAAGAAGAGGGAGGAAATGCATGGCATCTTGGTCGGATTGGTATAATTGCCCGATGGGCTGCTTTTCAATGTTGTAATCCAATCATGTAATGCTTCTAATTACTATATACTTTAGACGGGGGAGAAGCAGTGGTTTAGGATGTTTATTCACACTGTTGTACGGTTTGTTTGTGCGAGGTACTTTTTTTCCTCTCTAAGTCTTTTTTCCAAAGAGTTTTGGCTTAGAGAGGTTTTGAGGAGACCCTCCTCTTTCCATTGTAAAGATTGGGAACGCTTTGTACTCCTTTCAATGAAATATTGCTTATCTAAAAATAAAAAAACAAGGTCAAAACTATAAAACCATTCCAACTTAGCTTGTGATTCAAATTAAAACCGTACATGCATGTCCACCAAAAATGTGTTTGAGTGGCTAATATGGAATGCCAAAATTCCAAATCAACAGAGAAAGCATATATTATATTATATATAATAAAGTACGTGACGTAGCATTTTTTTAATGTTTTAGTCATGGAAACTATTTTATTTTGATCATAAGCATGTGAAATCCGAAAAGGGTGCAGGTACTCAAGCTTGGTAGTGGCAAATTCTTCTGCCTTCCAACTGGCTCACATTGAAAGCTTTTCTCCATGCGTTATATTGCTTGTTTCTGTGTTATATCTCAAAATATAATCCAATAGTTCGAGTAGAATATAATTATGTTCTCATGCCACGTCGATTTAACATAAAAGCAAGGAAAATTTGATATCAGTGTGCATGGATAAGATTTTATAAAAGAGTTCCACTTACTAAGGAAACTATATAGGCTTTCCACAAAAACTAGGGTCCACGTGCATGTTAAAAATTTAATTTTAAGAAAGCATTTAGAAAATGGGACAGATTATAAATGGAAACATTTTAAGTGCGAGAATGTGAGAGGTAGGGGTGTTTAAAACCGAACCAAACCAATAGGAAAACCGCAAACTGAATCAAACCAAACCGAAAACCGCAAAAAACCGCTTTTGATCGGTTTAGTTCGGTTCTTTTTTTCATTGCACCACGCGGTTTGGTTCGGTTCGCGGTTTTGTTTTCCAAAACCGAACCAAACCAAACCAAACCGCAAGTAACACTAAGGCTTGTTGAATTACAACCTTCCTTACTAACTTACTAACCCAATTGCAACTACAACCCAACTCTCACTCACTTACTAGCCCAAATCCAATTAATTTTTTGACTCACTTACAAATAATCCATATTGTTATGCTATATTTAAAAATTACAACAAAGTATTTCATTCAAATTCTTTTAAACATTGTCTTAGCTATTTGAAAAAGAAAAAAAAGAGTGATTTATATACTACATATATTTGAGTAGATTTTTTTTTAATGATTTATGTTAGCCTTTTTTATGTTAGTTAATTTTAACTCCGTTTTAAATTAATTTTGCCTTGGAAAAAACCGAACCAACCGAACCAATCCAAACCGCATTGGTTTGGTTTGGTTTGGTTCGGTTTTATTTTAGGAAGCCAACCGAACCAAACCAAACCGCATGTAATTTTAACTTGCGGTTCGGTTTACTTTTTATCTCAAAACCGAACCAAACCGCGAACACCCCTAGTGAGAGGAGTGTTTGGGAATATCTATCGGAGAGTATAGGGTTTGTTTGGATATAAAAAAATAAAAAAAAATTAAGCGCTTATAAGATATAAGCGTCAAACATCATTTTTCCCACTTAACCTAAACCCTTAGGTGTGCTGCACTAGGGTGCAGTGGTGCTTTTTTGGTCCCGTTGTTGGACTTATGAGGTAGGTAGGTAGCTAGAGTGTTACTATATATATGATGCTGCAACTATATTTATTTAATGAAATTTCTTACTTATCAAAAATATACCTCAGGAAAAAAGGTGGAAAAAAAGGGGAAAAAAGGGCTCTGCTAGGGTTTTGTGCCCCAACCACCATGCTCAGATTTCCGTGCCCACCAGACCTTCAGTTAGTGCTCCACTCCATCACCAGCACGTCGGACGCACATGCAGGAGGGCAGGGAGCTGTCGATGCCATAGGAGACATTCCCGCAGTCAACGAAAGCGACAGGAATGCAAGATTCCCTTCCGGCACGCAGATTGATCATGTCCCAGCCATGGCAGCAGGACCTGTCTCCTTTGCTGACGCAATAGTAGCAAACCTCTGTCACAGGCAGACCTGTCCCCTTCGCTGGCGCAGCAGGACGTCAGGCGCCACAGTCTCTTGTCATGTCGCAAACGTCATTTTCGTCAGGCAACAGGCCATGTCCCCGCGTGGGACTCATTCGTTAGGCACCTTTGGAGGACCCAATGCACGGGAGGCGATTTTGGAGCAAAGAAAGGGCTGCAATACTCGATGGGTCCCAGAAACACTAAACCTTCTAATTTTGGTTATGCAAAATCTTTTTAGATGTCGTTAAGAATAATAAACTGTTTTGGTCTCCTTTTTTGATACAAGTTTGAGTCAATTACCAAAGCCTTGTCTCAAAGGAAATGTTCTTGCTATAAAAATCTCCGAGGATGAGTATCACGCGGGCGTTGCTGATTGCAAAAATATTTTAATTAGGAGACTTATCTTGTCAAAGGGGATACGCCTTATAAGGTCAAAGATTTACAATCTAAGATTGCTAAAATTTGGAATCTCTGGTTGATTGGTCCATGGTTTCTCTTGAAAAGGGTTTTTACGAATTCTAGTACTTTTCTTCTATCATTGATCTGCAATGTGTTTTGTCTCGGGGGTCTTGTAATTTGCATCCAGGTATGTTACGTCTTTCGGCTTGGATGCCTGATTTTGACCCCTACTCCACCAAACAATCTATTGCCTACTATTGGGTCAGATTGCACAGTCTCTCTCATGAATACTAGAGAACGAAAATATTGTTTGAAATTAGTGGGAGTCTTGGAGTCCCCATTGCTCTAGATGAAGCCACTACTAAGCGATCCTTTGGTCATTTTGCCAGAGTTCCGATCGATATTGACTTAAATGTGCCTCTCTGAGATCAATTGTTAGTAAATGAGAGGGGTATGCCTTTCTTATTGGTGTTGAATATGAAATGTGTCGTTATTCTACAAATCATGTAGTTGTCTCGGGAACTCGACTCAGAACTGTAAGCATGGAGTTACAACGACAAAGCCTGTCAAGAAAGCTGATCTTGTTATGCCAAAGAATACAGTGAGGAATGAGGTCCCACAGAAAAACCCCTCACGTCCTTTGCCTCAGTACGTTCCTAAGACTGATAAAAGAAAATCTATTGTCGAAGAGACAACTAATGGGCCTTCTACAATTGTGCCTCAATCGAAGGAGATACATGCCCCGGTGATTGCTATATCAATAGAGGAAGATAATAATTGTAACCGATTTTGGGGTGTCAACAACATTGTTTTATCTCCCAAGGAGGTAGAAATGGACCCAAATCCTTTGCTGGGTAAGGTGCCAGACATAGTTATGGCAGGTAATGATAACACATTAATGGGATTTACTGCACTACTTAAGGCGCAAGAAGCGAATAGAGGTACTCCTAGTGAGGAAACCAATTCGGTCCAAATCATCCCCGACTCCCTTGCTTCAGAAGAGGGTGTTAATTAGTCCGCTCAAGATATCTCTATGCAGCTAAAAGATATTTCTGATACCATTAGTGGTTGTAATATGGGTACTCCTAATGCAACCGTTGGTAACAATATGCGTCTCGCTAGTCGATTTTGGGGTGATCCGGGTGGTGAGACTGAAGATGAGCATAGCGAAATAGGCGATTCCGAGGTTCAGTCATCTAAGTATTTGGTGGACTCTAACAGCGATACTTTTACAGAGGTTCTATCTAAATGCAAAAAGAAAAAATTATGCAAGTCATGAGTTGCAAATTGAAAAAACAGAAGCTATATGACCCGATCAAAGGGTGGTCTCCAAAACTCTTCTCAATGTTAAAAATCCTCTATTTGAACGTCAGAGGCATTGGCAATCCTGATTCAAGAGTTGTGTTAAAAAAAGCTTTGCAAAATGCATAAGCCTAATTTTTTGTTTATTTGTGAACCTTGGGTTGATAAATAGAGGATCGTTGTCCTCTAATCTTTGGTGCTTTTGGGACCTTCTAGAAAGGAATGGTCAATCCATTTGGATGATGCTTTATGGGCTTACCGGACAGCCTTCAAAACACCTTTAGGCATGTCACCTTATAGAATTGCAACACAAAGCTCATTCGGCTATCAAAAAGCTCAACTTTGAGTATGACAGGGCATGGAAAGCTAGATTACTACAATAAAATGCGCTTGAAGAAATTAGGCACTTTGCCTATGAAAGTTCGACCATTTATAAAGAAAAGACTAAGGTGTGGCATGCCCAAAAGATTTAAAGGAGAGAGCTGATTGAGGGAGGACAGGTGCTTCTGTTTAATTCAAGACATAAATTATTTCCTGGGAAGCTAAAATCCAGATGTTCAGGTCCTTTAAAATTGGTAAAGGTTTACCTACATGGTGATGTGGACTTGTATGATGAAACTACCAACACCTCCTTCAAGGTAAATGGTCGAAGGGTTAAGCAATACCATGGTGAACATGTGGTCAGGGACAAGACCACTATTGATCTTCAAGACCTCTTACAAAAGAGGAAGTCTGCCTGAAGACTCTTAAAGCAAGTGCTCTTGGGAAGCAACGCAAAAGTTTTAATTAACCAATTTTTTTGTTTTGATCTTATTTTGTGCAGGATTGAATTCTGGAGATTGAAGATATCACTTGAAGTTTTTGTGGAAGAAGTAGCTGTTATAGCGTCTGTTGCGTCACTAGCACTATAGCGTTACTGCGTGGCGTCAGTTTTTATATTCAAAAAGTTCTCTTAGTGACGTGGTGTGTGCAGTTTCCTTTTTCTCAACCACTCTGCACACGTCCCTGACACGCTATCAACTCCATCACTTCTCTCTCTCACCCATCGAATCCATAACTTCCCACTTCCCCATTCTCTCCTTATCTTTAATTTTAAACCGTTACCCTTTTCCCTAATTTCTTCCCCTAGTTACAACATCTCACTTCCACTCAAAATCCCTAATTTTTCACGCCATTCCTTTCAATTCTCAAACCATAAGCCATGGCCAAAAAGCAAACCACCACCAAACCCACTGGAAAAGCCAAGATTGCTGAATCAAGTTCATCCAAAACCATCGCTCCTCAAGATGATCCTCAGCGTTTCTGGAAAATGAATTTTATTGCGAAGACAAGGTTCAAAACTGACAAAGCATCTGACGCCTTCACGTCTACCGTTAAGACGTTGGGTTGGAGCTATTTCATCAAGCATCACAACGATTTCATTGTTCCTTTAATGAGGGAGTTTTATCAAGGGATTCTTGAACCTAAGGATGGAAAACCCCAAACTTAATTACTCTCTAGTTAGGAGAAATCGTGGATTTTAGCCCAAGTGCAATCAACGAATTTTTCAAGCTTGGGTATCATGGAAAAGCACTGGAGAGCAAGGTCAACACGTGGGGAAGATCAGAGATGGAAGAAGTTAGAGAAAGGGTCTGTGTAGAAGGCTCCACTTGGGAAAAATTCGGATCAGAGTACAAGTTGAGGAAGCCTTATCTCAATGATGAAGCCACTATGTGGTTCACCTTCATCAGACACTCTCTAGTGCCAACATCCCACACCACATACGTGGAGAAGGAAAGATTGATCGTGTTGGATGTTATTATGGAAGGCCAGAAGATAAATGTGGGAAAGCTGATAGCCAAGAAAATTGAAAAATGTAGAGTGAAGAGGGAAGGTAACCTCTATTTTGCTTGTCTGATCACTGAATTGTGCAAAAAGGCTGATGTGGAAGTAGAAGCTAGGGAGGAGAGAACATAACCAACTGGTGCAATTCTTGTAGTTTCAAGCCAAGACGGAGAGTTGTTGCTGTAACGTGAGACGTTATAGCGTTGCAACAACTGAAGATGAAGCAGCAAGCACTCTGTAAATTTGTGAAGACAAAGTTTGAATATGAAAAGACCGTAATTTAACAATTCTCTAGAGGAAATCTACATCGGAACCTCATGTGTTCCCGGACTGGTTGATTGAAGATGAGATAATGCAAAAAAATGTAGCTGTGGAGGAACCAAAGCAGAAGAAAAGAGCTAGGAGCCCAACTAAGAAGGCAAAGAGTCCTGCCAAGAAGAAAAGGAAAGTAAGCAGTGAAGAAGAATTAAATTCAGAGGATTTGGCAAGTTTGAGTGAGGAAGATGAGGAGGAAACTAAGAAAATAATGAAGGAGGTAAAGGATAGTGAAGATGAAGATGAGTCAACCGAAGAAGGTTCTGAGCAGGAAGTCTCTGAGGAAGAAGGTTCTGAAAGTGAAGATATTGATGAAGAATTACAAGCTGACCAAACACACCCAGCTCAAAAATCACCCAAAATCCCCACCCAAGTTCTCAACCCCACCATCCAACCCACAAATCATTCCTGAGACCCCTCAATTTGAATTACCCATCCATTCACCAATCCAAACACCTCCCGAATAACCTAACCCATTAAAAGCACCATCACCCATCCATAACCAGCCACAACCAGAAAACCAACCACCTACCCCACCACCAACCAAAGAACAAGGTCCTGAGATGCCAACACAACAACTACCCCAACAAGTAGATGCTGAGACTGCTGACGTTATAACACCAGCCGTTGTAACGTCTTCTGAGCAATTGGTTCCAACTAATGAGGTGATTGCAGTTCACAAATCACCAAGAATCAAGCAGAAGGCTAACGAAACCCAAAGTCCAAGGTTCATAATATTGCAAGTAGCGAGGAGGAAGCTGATATTGTGACTGATGCGTGGTTGAAATTGAGCCGAGAGGTGTTATTGCGCCTATCGTTATAGTGCCCGTTCTGAAAGAAAAACATGTTTCAAAGAAGAGGATCCCAACTTACACTTAGGCATGAAGGAGCCCTGGAGCAAAGCTGTCTGTGATTGATGAAGACTTGGGTGCTGATGAGACCAACCAAGATGGAGTGAAGAAGCCCCACTGTTAAGGCAGGAACATCTGAGGAAGTGCCTCCAAAGACCGATGTTGAACAAGAAGCAGCTTTCAAGCTTGCTGAAATGAAGGCGTCCAAAGAGGCCGAATCATCCAGTGCAACCGTTATAGCGGCTGAGAAAGAGAAGCCAACAATGAAAAAGACCAAATCGCAAAACCAAAGACCACCTACAAGATCCGATTGCTAGGGACAAGGTCCGGATTAACAAAAAAGTAGCTTAGGAGTTATAGCGTTTGTTTCTGCACCTCACAGTATGTTTAGGAGTTGTTTTAAATTTTTAAGTTATATATGTCTGAGTCTTTTCAAGACCTCTCCCATTAGTTTGCATGAGTAGTGGGGACACTGCTGAGTTTTAGTTGGGGGGAGGACCTTTATGTGTCAAAAATTTAGTAAGTAATGCATGATCAGTACTGTTCTAGAATTTCAATCAGTAGAATGTGTTCTTTGTGGGCTAATTTTAGTGATGATTATATGAATATGTGTAGATTAGCCTTGCTTGATTAATATCTATTCTTATTCTTTGCTCCTACACAAGAATCTATGTGCTTAAGTAGAAACTTAGTTAGCTAAGGACTATCGATGCTTAAGTTAGTCCTAGTTAACCAAGGTGGAATCAAAATTTTACTAAAAACCTTGAATAGATTTTGAAGCTAAGTTTGGGGTGCATCGGATATATTAAGGCTAGATATCAAGATCCTAGGGTGGTTAGTGAATTAGAACTTCATTGTACCCATCGTATTAGAGATATTTATGTAATGGTCATGAATCGCTTGAAATAAAAGTCGAGATGTTCCAAAAAGTACATGTACATATAATATATATATATATATATATATATATATATATATATATATATATATATAAATGCTTAAGGAGCTCAGTAATGAGGGGGTTGCAGTCAACAATTCACGTTATAATTATTCCAGCGCTATAGCACCAAACGTTATAACACTGATGTTTATCTTTCAATAGTTTGAAGTACTGACCATAGATCTGAAATGCCTAATCAATCCCTTTGTCGTTCTTTGAAGCCCCTCAATACTTAGGTGAAGTTGTTAGTCTATTCATGGTTTTGAAAAATTCTTTGATTTCACCAAAAGAAAGCCAATCTTTCCAAGGCTAAGAGAAATCCAAATCTAGCTAGGAATTGAGATGAGTCAGAGATCACACTCTCATGTTTGAGGAGTAATAAGTCTAGAAGTTGTTAAATGTAATGGTGTGTGTGTGAGTGTGAATCTAAAAAGTTAGCCCCTTGAGAACATGTTTTATAAATCTTTTGATCAAGAATGAATAACTAATTGTGTTTTGAAGTCTGTTAATAGGTGTTTATTGTTTGTGTCTTTAGTCAACTGTCATTACTTGAGGACAAGCAATGATTTAAGTTTGGGGGTGTGATAACTCATATTTATATGAGTTATTTATGCCTTTATTACTTAAATTCAAGTAAGTTCTCAAGTAATAATTGTGTCTTATTTAGTATATTCTGTGCATTTAGGATAAAGACGAGTTAGATACTGATTTGTTGATTATCTGGCACATTTGGTGCCCTTGTGAATATTTTAACGTGTTTGCTAGTGTTACAGCGTTAAGCGTTATAATGCTAGATGGCGTGGTCAGCTGAGTATCAAAGATAAAAGTTCATTTTTGGCGTCAATCACTTTAAGTCAAGTCATCGTACACTGCTTCCTACTGGACAGACTGACGGGTGTATCTTCTAGTGGCTAGCGTGGACACTTGGCACTTTGTGAGTGGAGAATAATCTTGGTTGGTGAGATATGTCAACTCACCTTTTTGCAAAAGCAACTCTATGGGGATAAAAGAAAATATATCTTCATCTTCTCCACACTACTTCACTCCCATTCGAAGCTAGAGAGAGTTTTTGGAAGAAAAACTTGACACCCTTCTCCTCCATTAACCTACCTTTCAAGCTTTTTTTAGTTCATAGTTTACCATTTTTAGCGCTGTTAAGCTTACGTTATAGCGTCATCAAGCTGTTGATGAGTTGGAGTTTACGGTTTGTATCTTTTGCAACCATCTCCCCTCTTCTTATATGAGTCATTTGTCTTGTATTTTGTTGATGATGCTCGTCATGAGCTAAACTCTTGTAGTTGGATTGCTTTACGCTTTGTAATGAACCTTTAGTATTGTATTTATAACATTTTATGTTTTGCGTCTCAAACTTTGCATTTTAATACTTTCAAACTTGTTTTAGGGTTGACCACTTGAAATGAGTACATTCATGGGTACAGAAATGGTCCATGAATCTAACTCAAAGATTGATATGAATGAAAGGTTCTTTAAAGACATTTAAACAACGGTTGCTTCGCCTAGACATAGGAAAGTAATAGTTCATAGGGCAAAAGATGTGGGTTCTTTATTATACAAGGGTGAACTTATTTAGAACCTAGAAATAGGTGTCTTGTAATAAAACTCTAGCGTTAGTGACTGAAAGGCACACAATCAAACGCTACAGCGCTTGACGCTATAGTGTCTGATGTTATAACGATTTGCTTTTGGGAATTTACTTAGTAACAAGCAGTCCAACTTATCTTTCTCATATTTGAACTAGTTCTTTATTGTTCTTTTCAACACTCTTCTTATTGATACTTGTGTGAGTTAAACGTTATAAATTAACATCAATACCTGTGGAGACGATCTCTACTTTTATCACTATATTACTTGTTGTGATCCAACATAATTTTAAGACAAAGGCACAAGAAGTTTGACTCCTTTATGACCCAACATAATTTTAAGAAGACCTCCGCAAACCATTGTGTGTTTGTGAAGAACTACGAAAATGGTTAGTCCATCATACTTCTGTATGTTGATGACATATTAATTGTGGGGAAAGATAAGAAGAAAAAAAAAGCTTCTCTCAAGAAGGCATTGAGCAAGTATTTCGCCATGAAAGATCTGGATGCAGTGAAGAGGATTATTGGAATGAAATTTTCTAGAGATCGTCCAAAAGAATGTTGTGGGTGTCACAAGAAGACTACATTGATAAGGTTCTAAAAAGGTTCAACATGCACAATGCCAAACCTGCCCCAGTTCCATTAGCTGAATGTAACGCCCTGAAATAATTTAAATAATTATTTAATTAAGTTATTAGAGGCTTACAATATTTATCTAAATAGATTAATTAATTAAAAGCCTATTTTTATTTCAGGTGGTGTCTAAAGTGTTTAGGGGTGTGCAAAAAGGGCCCATTAGTGTTAAGTGGCCCAAACCCAATTAGTAAAACCCTTGGGTCTTAGGAGAAACCCTCATTAGAGAGAAAAATAAATAAAAAATTGAAAAGTGAGAAGAGGAGAAGGAGATCGCGAACGACAAGGAGAGGAAAAGAGAGAGTTTGCGTGAAACTCAAGGGAGGAAGAAGAAGAAGCTTGGATCGTTGGTGATTGGGAGGATTTGCTAGAGTATTGTCATCTTCTTCAATTATCAAAGGTAAGGGGGCTTTCTTTCATGGTTAATAACTTATAGAACTAGTAACCATAGGATGTTAGGTGTTAGGAGAAATTGTCTAACTTGATTCATGGAGTATTTGGTTGATTGGGTTGATTGTTTGAATGATTATGTGATTGAATTGATTACTATGTGAAAATTGAATTGCTAATTCAATTATAACTGGTGTTGATGTGTTAATTGCATGGATTTTAATGAAAATCAATAGGAGGAATTATGGTGATTAATAGGTGTTTGTTAAATTGCTTGAATGAAAACTGTTTTTATGGTGAGTAGTGGAGTGTTGGATCGGTTTGTCTTTGTGAAGGGGCGCCAAGCGGCTCGGAATGTGCTCTTCTGCGGCGCTGTGGGTGTTCTCGCGCTTGCTGCATGGAGGTGTGGCGCATGCAGGGGCGCCAAACTGGCATGCCCTGCACGCCTATGTTACTGTTTAGGGTGTGTGCAGGTGTGTGGCGCAGGACTGGGCGCCATTTTGGCATGCCCAGTGCGCCTGGTGGGTGCGTGCGTGGTGCTGGTGTTGGCGCAGGCAGGGGCGCCAAGTACGTGGCAGCCCCATGCGCTGGCCGAGTGTGCGTGTGTCTTGTGTGTTGCGCATGCGGCGCCACTTTGCCCCAAGTCTTGCGCTGTTGCTTTGTTGTGCACAAGGGCGTCATTTTGGCTGCCCAAGTGCGCCTGTGTGGCTGTTGTTCTTGTGCAGGGCGCCATTTTGGCTGCCCAAGTGCACTGTGGGTGCTGTGTCTAAGTGCAGTGCGCCATTTGGCTGCCCAAATTACACTATTTTGTGCTGGTGTCTCATGACACGCGCCTTGATTGGGCCGCCTGTGTTCTTGATGTCTTCTTTGGTCTAGGTGAGGGGCGCCAACTTTGGCAGCCCAAGGCGCAACTTTGGCGCCTGTGTCTAGGTGTGGGCTCAGCCCCTGGTGCGTTTTTAGTCCTTGAGGTGTCAAATTAGTCCCTAGGTGTCAAATTGGTCCTTAGGTGTCAAATTGGTCCCTGGGTGTTGAATTTGTCCCTAGGCGGTGTTTTAGTCCCTAGGTGTGGATTAGTCCCTGGACTTAGTTTTAGTCCTTTGGTGTGGAATTAGTCCTTGGTGTTCCTTTAGTCCCTTGGAGTGTCGTGTTAGTCCTTGTAGGGTTGTTCTTTACGGTGATGCATAGTAATGGTGAATGTAATTTGGTGATTGGGGGATCTATGACCTCTCTTGGCGATTGGTGAGTGTACAAACTATTGGTGAGCATATTAATGCATTATTTGGTGTTTTGGTGTTATGGTGCATAGTCATGGTGTCGCATAATCATATGCATATTTTGGTGAATAGGCCTCGGCCTCATAAATTATTTTGGTGAATGCCCTCAAGGCTATTTTGGTGATAGATCCACATGCATATGCCCGTGGTGTTTTGGGTTGCATCTCATACATTACATACATATTCGTGATTGCTTGGGTGTTCATAAACTAATGGTGAAATTGATTTGGATGTGTTTTTGGTGTGCTAGTTGGATCGCTTTATTGCGTTACTTGTTTTATTGGTTATTACCTATGTAAAGAGACTCACCCTACTGCTTTATGTTGCTTCCTATGTCGGCAACGTGCAGGTGACAGCGACTGAAGGTGTCTCGGTACCTTCTACTCTCTTGGTTGAGTCAGCTCTGATACGTAGCACCGGGGGGGACGTTTAGTATTTGTTGCTTTATTTTATGTGTTGACCTTTCATTTGGATTTTGCATTTCTGTACTTAAGTTTTGTTATTTTCCGCTGCTATGGTGTTTAACCTCGGATTATTATGGTGCTATGTATCCCTTACTTGGAGTTTATTTTATTTATTATTTTGGAGTTTTAAATGTGGTTGTTTAAATGTGGCACCCTCGAGTGGTCGCATTAAAAATTTTCGTAGACTCTGATTTTCAATCAATTAAATAACAGCTTATGTAGAAGGGGGTGTTACACTGAACATTTCAAGCTTAGCAAGTCTAAATGTCCAAAGAATGAAGAACAAAAAGAAGAAATGAACAACGTGTCCTACTCTTCTGTTGTGGGTAGCCTTATTGGTTATGTTGTAGACGTTGTGAGCATATTCCTATCAAATCCATGAAAGGAGCATTGGGAAGTTGTTAAATGGATACTAAGGTATCTACGAGAAACGGCCAAAAGGAACTTGCATTTTGGCAAAGGAAATTCAATGCTTATTGGATTTTCAGAGTCAGATAGCAGGCGATGTGGATTCAAGAAAGTCAACATCAAGTTATCTGATTACTTTTGCAGGGGGCTGTTTCTTTATAGTCAAAGCTTCAGAAATGCGTGACATTGTCTACAGTTGAAGCAGAGTATGTAGCAGTCATTGAAGCTTCCAAGGAGATGTTATAGATGAAGAATTTTCTAAGAGAGTTAGGACATGATCAAGATGATTATGTAGTAAATTGTGATGATCAAAGTACTATCCATCTTGCCAAGAACTCCATGTTCCATTCACGCTCAAAACATATCGACATCTGGCATCATTGGATACGAGAAGCGTTGGATGAGACGAGATTGAAGATAGAGAAGATCCATACATATTTGAATTGGTCTGATATGATGACTAAGTCATTGCCAACCAAGAATGTTGAAGATTGTTGCCAAAGTGTTGGTGTTGTGGTGTCCCCCAATTAAGTCAGGAAGGGGGAGATTTGTTGGAATTCCCTCTTTCAATTGTGGGGCACAAGTCACAATGCATGGGAAAGGGGGATGACTATTACAAGGTATTGGAATTTTTTCCTTTGACCTTGAGACATGCACATTCAGCTTTGAAGAATGCATTGGGTGTTTCTCGACCCCATTAGAATTGAGAAAATTAATTATCCTCCATTAATCACACTTTTAGGAGAAGCCACATTCTTCTCCTATAAATAGGAGAACTTGTGAAGCGTACTCATCATCATATCCAAGTGAAGAAATCCTAATAGGGCTAGAGAGTCTTTGTATTCCTCTTTGAGAGAAAGAGAGTTCCATAGAGAGAAAACTTGTATACCATCCGAGAGGGTGAGATTCATTGAGAGATCCTCAGAGATTGAGAGAAACACTCAGAATCCTACTTTCATAGTGGAGATCTTTTAACTGGACTAGGTCTTGTGGTTTTTCACGAGAGAGTTTTCCATGTAAAAATTCTGGAGTTATTCTTCTTCTCTTCACTCTTTTACTTTTCCGCTTCCGCATAGTGCCCATTTTGCGTTGACTGAGAAGGAAATGGGTATCGCTATTTACCAACAATATCTCAAGTTAAAACTTCCCAATTTATCCTCTTTAACTAAGAACTTCTTAGCATTGTTCCCCGAAGGCATCATCTCAAGGTACTCAATCCTTATGAATTAGTCCCTTAAATACAACAACGGTGATCAACAATTTAACTAATAACGAAAAACTTATAATCATACCAAAGCTTATAATACTTATCACATCAATATAACAATACACATCGTAATTAAATACTCATTGCTCCTACAATATATATATATATATATATATATATATATATATATATATGGGATTTGCTAAACTACACACGCCTAATTTTTAGAATGTGTATGTTAGCATTGTACACACATTTAACTTAGACACAAAACCCACAACTTCTTTTCTAAAACCTACTTAAATGCATGGACCAAAAATGTCATTTGATATTTTAATTATAACTAGTATAATTCACCAGTGCCAGCACGGGTCGACATTCACTTGTAACATAAAAATTGACAATTTTGTTACGAATTAAAAAAACAAAAGTTGTATATTTAAGCCCATTGTATGAGATATTAAATACCTTGGGCACTACCTAAAATTAAGCTATTATGTTCTATACATATATTTCTAAAGGAGGGCAAGAAAATGATTATAAAGTGAACACAAAAAAACTTTGGACCTAAGTGCCCCTATTTTTTTCCTCAACTCATATGAAGTAAACTATTTTTTTTTTGGTCATGGAAATGGTAATCGTTATTTTGATAGGAAAAAATTTGAATTCGATTTGTAATTATAGGATGGTACCAATCAAAAACTATACTGTGCAAATATTTTTGTATTATGCTTCAAATAATCCCTATCTATTAATCCACAATCGCATCTTTTCACCATTTTGGGGGGGAAATTTTTTTTTCTCACCATTTACCAATATACCCCTCATTTTGTACCCCACTCTTTACCAATATACCCCCACTCTATATTTTTGGACCGACATACACCCACTCTATATTTTGTGCCCCACCATTTACCAATATACCCCTCATTTTTTACCCCACTGTTTACCAATATACCCCCACTATATATTTTTGGACCGACATACCCCTGACAATTTTTTTTTCTCCAACACTTTTTTTTTTATTATTATTAAAATGTACCCCTCATTTTGTACCCCAATGTTTACCAATATAACCCCACTCTATATTTTTGGACCGACATACCCCTGACAATTTTTTTTTTGTCCAACACTTTTTTTTTTATTATTATCATAATGTACCCCTCATTTTGTATCCCACTGTTTACCAATATACCCCCACTCTATATTTTTGGACCGACACACCCCTGACAAAAATTGAACCAATCTGATTTATCTCTATATCTCTCTTAATTAATACACAATCGTTGACTTCCCCACTTTCGGTGGGAAAATTTTATTCCCACCATTTACCAATATACCCCTCATTTTGTACCCCACTGTTTACCAATATACCCCCACTCTATAATTTTGGACCGACATACCCCCACTCTATATTTTGTACCCCACCATTTACCAATATACCCCTCATTTTGTACCTCATTGTTTACCAATATACCCCCACTCTATATTTTTGGACCGACATACCCACGACAATTTTTTTTTTTTGTCCAACACTTTTTTTATTATCAAAATGTACACCTCATTTTGTACCCCCCTTTGTTTACCAATATACCCCCACTCTATATTTTTGGACCGACATTGTTGTCTCATCCCACCAAGGGATATTGTTGCCTCTTCGTCTTATATATATATGTGTTGCGTATTTTTATACCCCCTTATAAAATGTTGATGTTTTTTCGAAACTACATCTGTAGGCCTGTTAATCACCTCCCCGTGCATCGCACGTGTAATTGTCCTAGTATAAGTTAGTTGTGATCATTCAAACAAAAAATAAATAGGCTAAAATGCTCTTGGGGTCCTTTAACTTAATTTAAAGTAACGATTTAGTCATTTATCTTTTTTTGTCCCAATTCAGTCCTTAAAGTTCTAAATTTTAAGTACATAAACCCTTTTCCGTTAATCCCTATCTAACTCCGTTAAAAAATCCTAGTCATCATTTTAATCATTTTTTTTTTGCTTAGATGGCATAACAACTTGCTGACTAATAATTTAATTTGATTTTTTTTTACAATCACCCAAAAAACTCCAATTATCTAGAACCCTAATTTACCCCTTCTTCTTCTTCTTCTTCTTCTTCAGGTTCTTTCCCTTTCCTCACAATCCCATTACCAATTGATTTCGTTTTTGATTTCTTCTCAGAGAGAGAGAGACGAACTAGGTTGTTGTTGAATAATGGGTGGTTGCTTAAAATCGCAGATCTAAACTGGGTAATCATTTGCTGGGTTTGTTGTTTAATAATGGGTTGTGTTGTCATTGTTGTGTTGCGATGATTTACTGTTGTTGCTGGGTTTGTCCTTAAATAATTATTTTGCTGGGTTTGTTAGTTGAATAATGGGTTGCCATGGATTTACTACCTCCGAACTCAGATAAGAATAGAGAGTAGTAAAAAACGGGTTGTGTTTGTTGAATAATGGGTTGTGTTGTTGATGTTGTGTTGCTGGGTGTGTTGAGAGAGTGAGGTTGAAGAAGATTTGGATTTTCAGGATAGGCCACATAAGCATAGATTGTTCCATATCAGCACTGATTTAGTCACATAGGCATTTTTTTAATGGAGTTGGATAGAGGTTGACAGAAAAGGATTTAGGTGTTTAAAATTTAAAACATAGAGTTGGATGGAGTTGGATGAAGGTTGACGGAAAAGAGTTATACTATGTTACAATTGTGACAACTATAATGAGTAATCTGTGTGTATTGCTAAAAGCATGTATAGGTGATTTGAATTTGGAGACAGCAATAGGTCATTTTAGTACTAATATGTGGTGATTGTTAAAAGCATATAGGTGATTTTCAAAAGCTTAACTATCTTTAAGAATCACAAACCTAGTAATATTAATTTCGTGATTGTTAAAAGTTTAACTATCTTTAACAATCACCGACCTAATAGATGAAGATTTAATCATTTTTCTCGTTGATATGATAGAGATATCAAGGACGCACCTACGACATCCTTAATACCTCTGAGGTAGATCTTTAGGTTGAACCAGATTATGAGTCCCAACATCAAGAGGATTTCAATTTCACTGAGGTCTTTTTTCACCAAACGACTCAGTGTTGTAAATCTTGTAATATTTATTTTTGGCTTAAATATATGTTACCCCCTGCAAATATACTCATTATCCATTTACCCCCCTGTAAAAATAAAACTTTTAAAAAAGACTTTGCAAATATAAATTATTTCTAGTTAACCCCCTGCTGTTAGATTTTGTTAACAGCGTTAAGTGTATGTTGAAACACTTATTATTTGCAGGGTGGTAAATGGATAATGAGCGTATTTGCAGGGGGTAAATGGATAATGAGGATATTTGCAGGGGGTAACATATATTTACGCAGAGGGGTAAATGGATAATGAACATATTTGCAGAGGGGTAACATATATTTACACTTAACGCTGTTAACAAAATCTAACAGCAGGGGGGTAACTAGAAATAATTTATATTTGCAAGGTATTTTTTAAAAGTTTTATTTTTAGAAGGGGGTAAATGGATAATTGGTATATTTGCAGGGGGTAACATATATTTAAGCCTTTATTTTTTAGGTTTTTACAGCTGCGTTTTTTTAATTTTAAAATGTATTTTTTTTTCATAGGTTTGCAGTTGATTTTCAATGCCAATAAGTAGATTGAGTTATTTTTTTATAGTTGTGTTTGGTCAACTGATTTTGAGTGACAATAAATGGGGAGAACTATTGGACTGCAATTTTGGTGGATTTTGTTGTTGTTAGAACCAGTGTTTTAAGAACCGGACCGGTGATCGACTAAGTGAAGGTACTGAGTCACTGGGTCAAGGGTCGGACCGAAGGGTTAACAGTTGAACCATGACTATTGACCTGGTCTCGATTAAAATATTTCCAAACTTTCAAGACTTATGAATTTCATATGTATAAAATTTAATTTACAAAAATAAAACTTATAAAAAACTAATACATTCAATTTGTCTTTGTAAGAAAAATAGTATTTTTTTTTATAAAAAAATGTAATAATTCAAGAGAGTAATAAGAATTGGTAGAATGATTTCCTTACAATACAACAAAACTTTAAAATATATATTATGAAAAAATTAATTCCATGAATTGTTCACTCTTTTTGTGCTGACTTGTTTGTGAGAAAGAATATAACTGAATAAATAAATATAATAATGATAATAGTAATTATCAATACCATTTATACTGCAGCGCTTCTTTATTGAAATGGAAATAAATATACTAAAAATATGTGCTTAGAAACATCAAATGCGATCATTGGTACAGTGGTAGTGTTGTCTTTGCATTTGAATCCCATCTCTTATAATTTTGTGCTGGGATAACTAATATAATAGAGTTTGAGAAGGCTAAATTTAGTCATCTCTTAATATAATAGAGTTTTTTTTATTCACACACACTCTCTTCATAATTAACACCACACCCAACCTCCATGCAATTCAATTCAATTCTTCTCAACTCACCATTTTGTTAAAACAAAATCATGCAGCACCATCCCCGTATTTCACGTTTATAATGCCACCCCCTTCATTTTATTTTTTGCGTTAAAAAAGAAAAATATAATTATCATGTATGTAAAAAAATGGTAACCCTGTATTGTACCGAAAAAAAATGCTAACCCTGTAAGACATAATTTTTTCCCTTTCATTATATTTTACTATGAACGTTAATTTTTACTATTATTTAACTGGTAGTAGAAGTTTTAAAGTTTAGATATCTTAATAAAAAAATTAATGAAGAATAGAGTAATAGTCTGTTCAACGTAAAAAAACACTAGTAAGAAGACATGATAACTAATAAGGGGATGGTATGACATTAACTGTTGAGAGAGAAACATATTAAAAAATTTAAATTATAATGTCATTTTATATTTATGTTCACACATTTAAGTAGTTGTTGAAAGAGAGTGGTTGGTTTTTCCGTCCAAAATGAAAATGTGTACAATGCTAACTTACACATTCTAAAAGCTAGGTGTGTAGGTTAGCAAATCCCAATATTATAAATATATATATATATATATATATATATATATATATATATATATATATATATATATATATATATATTATTACTTTCTTAAAGTTTACACTAATCTGTAAGTTGTTTGATTATGCAAAACAAGAGGAGTTCCATCAGATGATGACTCAAGCGACCCAGGAGAGTTAGGACCCTTTGTCACCTGTTTCACCTACCCTCGAGGTGGCTCCACAAGCTATGCAGAATTGTAAGAAGACGGTAGGAGGAAAGTATAAGGGTCACTTGTATGGTGCATGACAATTTTCAGCCTTTATAAAGAATGGGGTCCATAACGTTGACTCGAGCGAAGCTTCTACTACCTCCTCCTGCGCAGAGCGCAACTGAGGTGACAGAGCTGAGGGAGTCGGTGCAAACTCAGGATGAGGTGATCAGGCGGAGATGCTGAGGTTGTATAGAAAATTGCATCAGAGACCTCCACAATCAAAGCAGACATCTGAGTCCTCTGATGATGGTATCAGGATACGAACTGACTCAGATGTTGGTGATGGGACATATTAGGATTTTTTGTACTTTATCTGATTTTAATAAACACATTATAGATTACATTTTATTTTGTTGTATTGTCAAACTTTAGATTTAGCCGAGGATCAGCTAAGAGTTTGAACCCTTGTTTCCTCTCTTTAAACGATTAAACCGAGGAAGGAACTCTTTACTCAGTTATGGGTTCCCTAACTACTCAAAAGAGTGTTAGGTTAGGTGTCTTGGACGTGTAGGGTTATCTAAATGCTATGTAGGGTTATCTAAATGCTATGTATAAAGGTAAATGGAAAGTAAAGTGCTTGAAAAAACATAAGTTTAATTGATTGTCATGTGATTTTACAATGTCTACAAGGAAGCTATATATACAAGAGTTTGTGTCAGCCACTAGCCTATAGCTAACCACCATTGGATCGGCTAAGATCAATGTACAATAATTCCTATGCTCCCTAGAACTTCTCCATAATGCCCACTAGCACGGAAAATGGGTAGAAGACCATCGTTCCTATTATTCAGGCGCTTTTCCCACGTTCTTCTTCAATCGCTCCACGATTCAATTTCCCACGTGCTTCAGTTACTTGCTCCCTAAGGAGCTCCTTTGCCTCATTCGTGGTATCCTAAGCTGCAAATTCTTTGGCCACTAAGCCCTCAGCTGAGCTATCCCTCAACCGAGCTTTTCAGCCTCAGCAAGCAAAGCCATAGTTGCAATTACCGACGGATTTTCCCGTTGGTAATATTGTCATGTGATGACTATTGACGGATTTACCCATCAGTAATTAGCGATGGACACACATCTACGCTAATTGTAACACCCAAATAATTTAATTAATTATTTAATTAAATTATTTTAGTATTACACTGACTTAATTATATGAAATTATTAATATAGTGTTTCACTTATAGAAGGGAGTAGTACTCGGTAACTAACGAGTGGGAAGAAGCGGCCCAAGGACCCTAGGCCCGAGATATAGGCGCTAGGTTAGTGATGCAAGTCGCATCACTTGAGAAAAGAAAGGAACGACGCCGTGAGAGAAGAAGAGGATTTCGCAAGTTGAAGGAGAAGGAAGGAGCTTGCCATTGTTGCTGCGTTTTCTGGTGTGGTGATTGAAAGGTTCTCTTCTTCAACAATCTTTAAGGTAAGGGGGGTCTCATAGTATAAAGGGTTATGTTGGGTTGTATATGGGAGGGTAGTTTCTATAATGCCTAGGTAGTGTTGTGTTATGTTTGACGATGTGTTTGACGATCTATGAATTTATATGTTGTCTTGATGATGCTGGTGATTGATCATAGTTTTGTTGTTTTGTTTGGCCTGAACACGATTATGTATAATGTTGTTGGTGTTGTTTGAGAATTGATTGGCTTGGATTGAAAATGTTGCACCGAGGTGTTTGATAGAATGTCTAGGTAAAGTGAGAATGCCTACCTTGTTGTGTGTTGAATTGTGTCGTCTTGGCGCCATGGTGCTGCCAGTGTGTTTGTGTCGAGATGCAGCGTAGGTGTGTCGAAGTGCAGTGTATACGCGTCGAAGTGCAGCGTATGTGTGTCGAGGTGGGTGAGATGAACCGAGGTAGTGTAACCGAGGTGAAGTGAGGAAGTGTAACCGAGGTAGTGTAACCGAGGTGGGTGAGCTATTAACCCTAGTTGCTTAACTCTAGTTACAAGACTAGATTTACATTTACAGTTTCACTATAAGACTATTTACTATAGCTAGGTAAATTCTACCATTCCTTCTATTAGGAAAGACCAAGAGGAAGAAAAAAAGGAGCGTGTGTCGAAGTTGGCATGTGTCGAATTTTGGCCTGTGTCGAATTTTGGCCTGTGTCAAATTTTGAGGCGGGTCGAATTCTGGGCGCCATTGTGTGCTGTCCAGTGCGTCTGTGTCGAATTCTAGTGTGTGTCGAATACTGTAGTGTGTCGACTTCTGGGGCGTAGAGTTCTAGGGCGCCATATCGTGCTGCCCGAGATTGGGATGTCTTGTAATGTCAGATAAGAGTGATTAACAGTAAAAGCGATGCTGTGTCAAGTATGACGAGATGGTTGATGTTGTAGTTGTCGAGTCGAATACGACGAACTAAAAATGGTGATGTTGATGATTCTGATGGGTCGAGTAAGACCACCTAAGTGATGATGATGTTGCGACGATGTAGGCTGCTGTCTTGGAGCTATGCTCAAAGCGACGTTTGTGCCCGAGAGGCTATTGTTGTTGTTGATTGTTTTCCGAGGTGATGTACATGGTGTCTCATGCATGCCATATGCATTATTGCGACGATGTAGGTCGCGGTCTTGGAGCTATGCTCAAGCGGCGTTGTCTTGGGAGAGAGGCTATTTTTGCGACGATGGTACCTCATGCATATGCCCGCGACGTGGGTTGCATCTTCATGCATGTACATAAATGATGATGAGATTAATTCTTTGTTGTGCTCTATGTTGTGGCTTATTGATGTTTTGGTGATGGTTGTCTTTTTGTAATGTTGTTAGGCTATGGTTATTATAGCTGCTAGTCTCTAGTATATTACCTATCATATACTTTTTATGCTGTTAGAGACTCACCCTTCACTGTTGAATGTTACCTTCGTGGTAACGTGCAGGTACACGCTAGTGAAGGACTCCTTTTCCTTCATTCTTTTCGAGTCAGTGTCGTTTGCTCTGATACGTAGCACCTGGGGGGAAATGAACGCTAGTCGATTTGTTGTTTTATGGTTTCTAGACCTCTGTTATTATGTTCTCGGATTTTTATGGATTGTATGATGTTGAGATGATTTTACGATGTGCTGCGTATCTTTTTGAATGTTCTAATTGAACACGCGTTGTTTAAGTTTTGAGAAGTTGATATGTGACGCCCCAATGCATGATGAATTTAATTTCCGCACTCTGATATTTAATAAAATGAACGGGTAGAATTGGGGTGTTACATAGTTGGTATCAGAGCAGTTCGGTCTGTCCGACCAAGTTGTCGAGTCGTCGAGTCGTCGAGTCTAGTAACTCTCGAGTTTTAGTACTGATCGTACTAAATCATGTTTTATGTTGTAGTGATTAGCTGAAATGGCCGGAAGAAATGATGCTGCCCTTGCTGCTGCTATGACAGCTATGGCTCAAGTTGTAGCAAATCAACGAAGTCTTTGGTGAGAATCTTTGGTTCTCGGAGTTTGGCTACTTTCCAGCGGGAGAATCCGCCTACTTTCAAGGGTAAATATGATCCTGATGGTGCACTGGCATGGCTGAAGGAAATGGAGCGGATATTCCGAGTCATGGATTGTACCGAAGCTCAAAAGGTCAGGTATTGTACTCATATGCAGGCCGAGGAAGCTGATGATTGGTGGCTAGAGATGAGGCAGAGGTTGGAGACTGCGAACGAAGAGATTACCTGGGCTGTTTTCCGTAGGGAATTTCTAAGGAAGTATTACCCGGAAGATGTTCGGGGTAAGAAGGAAATCGAGTTCCTAGAGCTGAAGCAGGGAAACACGTCGGTAACGGAGTATGCTGCTAAGCTCACCGAGTTGGCGAAATTCTATCCGCACTATGATGGGGCTAATGCGGAGTTTTCCAAATGCATCAAATTTGAGAATGGGCTGCGACCCGAGATCAAGAAAGCAATTGGATATCAGAAGATTCGTGTCTTCTTGGAATTGGTTGATAGCTGTAGGATCTTTGAAGAAGATAACAATGCTCACTTTAGAGTTATGAAGGATAAGAGAAACAACTTTCAGAGCCGTGGTAAGCCATATGAGGCTCCTGTTGGTAGAGGTAAACAAAGGGTTGTTGCTGGTAAGAAGCCAAGTGGGGGAGATGCCCCCGCGGCCATTTTGTGTTTCAAGTGTGGAAAGGCTGACCACAAGAGCTTCGAATGTAAACCTGAGGTAAAGAGGTGTTTCCGATGTGGTAAGGAGGGTCACATGGCAACTGATTGTGATCGTAGAGATGTGGTCTGTTTCAACTGTGACGAGGTGGGACACATTAGTTCTAAGTGTCCAAAACCGAAGAAAGAGAGGTCTAGCGGAAGGGTGTTTGCCTTGGAGGGTACTAAGCCTACCGAGGATGATGGTCTCATTGAAGGTACATGCTACATTAATGGTACTCCTTTAAAGTCTCTTGTTGATACTGGTGTATCTCACTGTTTTATTGCTGTCGAATGTTGTGAACGTCTGGATCTTGCGTTGTCTTCTATGAATGGAGAGATGGTTGTCGACACTCCAGCGAAGGGGTCGGTAACCACTTCTCTAGTATGTTCTCGGTGTCCTTTGTCGATCTTCGGCAGGGACTTTATTATAGATTTTGTCTGTTTACCGTTGACTGGGTTAGATGTAATTTTGGGTATGAACTGGTTAGAGCATAACCATGTTCACATTAATTGTCGTAGCAAGTTTGTTATCTACTAGTCAGCTTCGAAGGTTGATGAAGGAAGAGGTTCAGTTGTTCTCGTTGATGGCCTCATTATCTGCTGAAAATCAAGCTGTCATTGATGGAGTGCCGATAGTGTGTGACTTCCCTGATGTTTTTCCCGATGAGATTCCAAGTGTCCCGCCGAAGAGGGAAGTTGAGTTTTCTATTGATCTTGTACCTGGTACCAGACCCGTTTCTATGGCACCGTACAGGATGTCTGCGTCGGAATTGTCGGAGTTGAAGAAGCAACTTGAAGAACTGCTTGAGAAGAAATTTGTGAGACCGAGAGTGTGTCCGCGGGGAGAGCTCTGTGTTCTTTGGTTAAGAAGAAGGATGGTAGTATGAGGCTATGTGTGGATTATCTTCAATTGAACAAGGTAGCAATCAAGAACAAGTATCCACTCCCGAGGATAGATGATTTGATGGATCAGCTGGTAGGTGCGAAGGTGTTTAGTAAGATTGACTTGCGGTCGGGTGTATCACCAGATTAAAGTGAAGGATGAGGATGTTCAGAAGACATCATTCAGAACTCGGTATGGGCATTACGAGTACTCTGTGATGCCTTTCGGTGTTACCAACGCGCCTGGAGTATTTATGGAGTACATGAACCGTATTTTCCATACTTACTTGGATCAGTTCGTGGTGGTATTCATTGATGACATTCTGATTTATTCTAAGATAGAGGAGAAGCACCCAAAGCATTTGAAGTTAGTGCTAGAAGCGTTGAAAGAGAAGAAGTTATATGCCAAGTTGTCTAAATGTGAATTCTGGCTGAAGGAGGTGAGTTTCCTTGGTCATGTTATTTCTGCTAGTGGCATTGCTGTGGATCCAGCCAAGGTAGATGCGGTGTTGCAATGGGAGAGTCTGAAGTCGGTTACTGAGATTAGGAGCTTCTTAGGACTGGCTGGTTATTATAGGAGATTCATTGAAGTTTTTCTAAATTGGCACTTCCGTTGACCCAGTTGACGTGCAAAGGGAAGGCTTTTGTTTGGGACGCCCGATGTGAAGAGAGCTTCGCCGAACTGAAGAGACGATTGACAACGTCTCCTGTTTTGACGTTGCCCAATCTGGATGAGTCTTTTGTGGTGTACTGTGATGCCTCAAAGATGGGTTTAGGTGGTGTGCTTATGCAGAACGGTAAGGTAGTTGCTTATGCGTCTAGACAGTTGAGGATCCACGAGAAGAACTACCCTACGCATGACTTGGAGTTAGCTGCAATTGTCTTTGTGCTGAAAATCAGGAAGCACTATCTCTATGGTTCCAGGTTTGAAGTATTTAGTGACCATAAGAGCTTGAGGTATCTGTTTGATCAGAATGAGTTGAATATGAGGCAGCGACGGTGGTTGGAGCTATTGAAGGATTATGATTTCGGCTTAAATTATCACCCAGGCAAAGCTAATGTCGTGACTGATGCTTTGAGTCGAAAGACCTTGCATATGTCGGCAATGATGGTTAAGGAGTTGGAACTGATTGAGCAGTTCAGAGATATGAGCTTGGTTTTCGAAGTGACACCTAAGAGTGTCAAATTGGGAATGTTGAAAATTGATAATGACTTCCTGAATAGTATCCGAGAGGCCCAGAAGTCGGATGTTAAGCTAGTAGACTTGATGGTTGGGGATGATCAATCTGAGGAAGGAGACTTCAGGTTGGATTCCCAAGGTGTGTTGAGGTTCCATGATAGAATATGTATTCCTGATGACGCAGAAATGAAGAGGACAATTCTTGAGGAAGGCCACAGAAGTAAGTTGAGTATCCATCCAGGAGCTAAGAAGATGTATCAAGACTTGAAAAAGTTGTTTTGGTGGCCGGGGATGAAGCGAGATGTGGCACAGTTCGTGTATGCATGTTTGACTTGCCAGAAGTCAAAGGTTGAGCATCAGAAGCCTGCAGGGTTGATGCAGCCGTTAGACATACCAGAGTGGAAATGGGATAGCATTTCCATGGATTTGTGACGGGTTTGCCGAATACAGTGAGAGGGCATGACGCAATTTGGGTGATTGTTGATAGGTTAACAAAGTCGTCTCATTTCATTCCTATTAACATCACGTATCCAATACCTAAATTGGCAGAGATTTACATCCGAGAAATTGTGAAGCTCCATGGTGTTCCTAAGAGTATCGTCTCGGATAGAGATCTGAGGTTCACTTCGGAATTCTGGAAGAGCCTGCATGGAGAGTTGGGATCGAAGTTGAGGTTGAGTTTAGCTTATCACCCACAGACGGATGGTCAGTCAGAGAGGACTATTCAGTCATTGGAGGATCTGCTGAGAGCTTGTGTTTTAGAGCAGTGAGGTTCGTGGGATTCCTACCTTCCACTGATTGAGTTTACATACAACAACAGTTATCATTCCAGTATTGGAATGACACCTTTTGAAGCATTGTATGGTCGAAAGTGTAGAACCCCACTGTGTTGGTATGAATCTGGAGAGAGTGTGGTGCTCCGACCGGAAATTGTTTGCGAGACAACCGAGAAGGTGAAGTTGATTCAAGAGAAGATGAAAGTGTCGCAGAGTCGACATAAGAGTTACCATGATAAGCGGAGAAAGGACTTAGAGTTCCAAGCTGGGGAACATGTGTTCTTGAGGGTCACTCCGGTGACTGGTGTTGGTCGTGCCTTGAAGTCAAAGAAGCTCACTCCTCATTTCATTGGTCTGTATCAAATCTCGGAGCGAGTGGGAAATGTTGCGTATAGAGTGGCCTTGCCGCCTAATCTTTCGAACTTGCACGACGTGTTTCACGTGTCGCAACTTCGGAAGTATGTCCCAGACCCATCCCATCTGATTCAGATGGACGATGTGCAAGTGAGGGATAACCTCACTGTGGAGACAATGCCGGTGCGAATTGAAATCGCGAGGTGAAGACCTTAAGGGGTAAGGAGATAGACTTGGTGAAAGTAGTATGGTTGGGAGCTACTGGCGAAAACATGACATGGGAATTGAAGAGCAAGATGCGGGAGTCATATCCCGAGCTGTTTGAAGCAGGTAAAATTTTGAGGACGAAATATTCTAAGTGGGGGAGAGTTGTAACACCCAAATAATTTAATTAATTATTTAATTAAATTATTTTAGTATTACACTGACTTAATTATATGAAATTATTAATATAGTGTTTCACTATAATGAAGGGAGTAGTACTCGGTAACTACGGAGTGGGAAGAAGCGACCCAAAGACCCTAGGCCCGAGATATAGGCGCTAGGTTAGTGATGCAAGTCGCATCACTTGAGAAAAGAAAGGAGAAGAGAAGAAAAGAAAGGAACGGCGCCGTGAGCGAAGAAGAGGATTTCACGAGTTGAAGGAGAAGGAAGGAGCTCGGCATTGTTGCTGCGTTTTCTGGTGTGGTGATTGAAAGGCT
Organism: Oxytropis ochrocephala; assembly: GCA_020916435.1. Lineage (NCBI taxonomy): Eukaryota > Viridiplantae > Streptophyta > Magnoliopsida > Fabales > Fabaceae > Oxytropis > Oxytropis ochrocephala. The sequence goes on along the minus strand of CM037090.1, from coordinate 121,174,542 downwards.
CTCTTCTTCAACAATCTTTAAGGTAAGGGGGGTCTCATAGTATAAAGGGTTATGTTGGGTTGTATATGGGAGGGTAGTTTCTATAATGCCTAGGTAGTGTTGTGTTATGTTTGACGATGTGTTTAACGATCTATGAATTTATATGTTGTCTTGATGATGCTGGTGATTGATCATAGTTTTGTTGTTTTGTTTGGCCTGAACACGATTATGTATAATGTTGTTGGTGTTGTTTGAGAATTGACTGGCTTGGATTGAAAATGTTGGTGTTTGATAGAATGTCTAGGTAAAATGAGAATGCCTACCTTGTTGTGTGATGAATTGTGTCATCTTGGCGCCATGGTGCTGCTAGTGGATGCGTGTCGAAGCCTGTGTGTGTGTCGAGATGCAGCGTAGGTGTGTCGAAGTGCAGTGTATACGCGTCGAAGTGCAGCGTATGTGTGTCGAGGTGGGTGAGATGAACCGAGGTGAGTGAGGTGAAGTGAGGAAGTGTAACCGAGGTAGTGTAACCGAGGTGGGTGAGCTATTAACCCTAGTTGCTTAACTATAGTTACAAGACTAGATTTACATTTACAGTTTCACTATAAGACTATTTACTATAGCTAGGTAAATTCTACCATTCCTTCTATTAGGAAAGACCAAGAGGAAGAAAGAAAGGAGCGTGTGTCGAAGTTGGCCTGTGTCGAGTTTTGGCCTGTGTCGAATTTTGGTCTGTGTCGAATTTCTGAGGCGGGTCGAATTCTGGGCGCCATTGTGTGCTGCCCAGTGCGCCTGTGTCGAATTCTAGGGTGTGTCGAATACTGGATTGTGTCGACTTCTGAGGCGTAGAGTTCTAGGGCGCCATATCGTGCTGCTCGAGATTGGGATGTCTTGTAATGTCAGATAAGAGTGATTAACAGTAAAAGCGACGTTGTGTCAAGTATGACGAGATGGTTGATGTTGTTGTTGTCGAGTCGAATACGACGAACTAAAAATGGTGATGTTGATGATTCTGATGGGTCGAGTAAGACCACCTAAGTGATGATGATGTTGCGACGATGTAGGCTGCGGTCTTGGAGCTATGCTCAAAGCGACGTTTGCTCCCGAGAGGCTATTGTTGTTGTTGATTGTTTTCCGAGGTGATGTACATGGTGTCTCATGCATGTCATATGCATTATTGCGATGATGTAGGTTGCGGTCTTGGAGCTATGCTCAAAGCGACGTTTGTGCCGGAGAGGCTATTTTTGCGACGATGGTACCTCATGCATTTGCTCGACGACGTGGGTTGCATCTTCATGCATGTACATAAATGATGATGAGATTAATTGCCGTTGTGCTCTATGTTGTGGCTTATTGATGTTTTCGGTGATGGTTGTAATGTAATGTTGTTAGGCTATGGTTATTAAAGCTGCTAGTCTCTAGTATATTACCTATCATATACTTTTTATGCTGTTAGAGACTCACCCTTTACTGTTGAATGTTACCTTTGTGGTAACGTGCAGGTACACACTAGTGAAGGACTCCTTTTCCTTCATTCTTTTTTAGTCGATTGTCGTTTGCTCGATCGTAGCACTTTGGGAAAGCGAGCGCTAGTCGATTTGTTGTTTTATGGTTTCTAGACCTTTGTTATTATGTTCTCGGATTTTTATGGATTGTATGATGTTGAGATGATTTTACGATGTGCTGCTTATCTTTTTGAAAGTTCTAATTGAACACGCGTTGTTTAAGTTTTGAGAAGTTGATATGTGACGCCCCAATGCATGATGAATTTAATTTCTGCACTCTGATATTTAATAAAATGAACGGGTAGAATTGGGGTGTTACACTAATTACCGATGTGTTACTGACAAACAAAGTTGCCAGTAATTACCGATGAATTCAACTTGGCTTTCGGTACGTGTTTCCGACCAGCCCATGAGCGGTGGGCAAGACCCTCGTCGGAAATTCGTCAGAAATTATTATTGCCGACAGATTTTTGGCCATTACCGATTTTCCCAATGGTAATTAACAATTTTCTTGTAGTGTTTGAAACAAGATGGACAGACGATGTGCGTATAGCACAATGATTTCCCTTTCATCGTATTTGGGAGGCTTTTAGAGTAGAGAACAATACATACAAGCAGAGACGCTCAGGCACAGAGTCGGGAATACCAAGACATATAGACGTTAGTGCTAGAAGCACCAACATCTGCCGAGTCTAGTCATCTTACAACTGATATTGGGAGTAACTCTTCGAGTTCCTAGGAGTTGGGAGACCGCTAGAGTTAGAAGGGTTAGGGTGAAAGTCTCTTGTACAATTTTGTGAGTCAGTTATGAAGTGGCATATAGAGTCACAAGAAGGGGGGTTGAATTGTGACCCTTTGAAAATTTATATCCTGCAACTTTAGACAATGTCCTCTCAAGTTGATACTTGGAGATAAGGTAGTTAGCTTAAAACAATTTCACAAGACATATTCTTCTTGAGTAGGTTCCATGCATTGAACCTTCTCTATTTAAGTAAGTTTAATTCATAATGAGTCTTGTGTTGTATTTATGCATAGAAACATTTTGTACATCATATGAACTTTATCCTTTTGTTGAACATGGTAATTCAGTGTTTGATAACTTGAGGAACATATTACCAAGACATATATATGTGAAGGATAAACTCTTTAATGTAGAGAAGCTTATGAGAATGAAATCATTTCATATTGAAGCTTCTATAAATGTTCTTAAAACAGTATATGATTTATGCATAAAATACATGAGTAGGTTAGTAACAATAGATGATCAATATAAAACACTAACTACTCAATGAAGAAGGTTAGTAATAATAGATAATCAGTATAAGATAATAACTTCTTAATGATGAGGGGTAGTCATGAATAATAGCTTGTAAGAGATATGTTGGTTTTAACTTTGAGATTAAATCATAGATTATAAGTTCTTAGTTAAAAACCGTTTTCAGAAGGTTGAATAAATCAACCTTCTCATAGTTTGGACAATGGTGAATATGTTATAGCATGTTAGAAGATAGTAATGAAAGCTAGTAAATAACACAGTAGAGTTATAGAGGTTCACCCAAACCTGGCTACTCCTCTCCCCACGTCCACATGAGTATTTCCACTATTTTCCAAATAGTCATTACACTTGCTTTTGATCAACACACAAAAGACTTCACCACCACTAGCTTTGATCACACACAATGACCTAGTGCACTCTTTACCTGACTACGCTGCTAGTTGTTTCCACTCTCTTAGAAACTCTCCACTAGTTACCTAAGGATCACCTTATCAAGTATAATCACCACCAACACTCACCTATCCTAGGTAGCTTAATAGAACAACACACACATTGTAGTTTCTCATCAACACTCACCTACTCCTTAGGTAGCTTGATAGAACACTACACATGTTGTATTTTCTCATTAACACTCACCTTTCTTTCTAGGTAGTTTGGTGAGATATTTACAAGATAATATTTACAATGAGGGTTTTGGGGTTTTGGGATGTTTAAGAGCTTGAGAATAAATTACACAAAGTGTATACAATGATGTTCATCAAGCTAACACACACTCACTAAAAGAATCCCAGAATTTTACATTAGAAGCTTGGAGTGTGGGATGAGAAGGTTGGATGTTTCTTTGAGAAGCTTGAAAGATGAGAGGTTCCAACCCAAACTCATGCCTTGAATCTTCAAATTCCAGCATTTAAATAGCCATGGGGACTGAATATAGCTGTTAGAAATTTGAAATAGAGCCGTTAGAAACTTGAATGGAACTTTTTGGAGTATCCTTTGGTCCATAGGAGTGACTTTAAGTAAGGTACAAAAGTTGACAGCTTTTGAACCTTCTGAAGTTTGTCTTTATGCTTTAACTGACACATTCAACCTTCTTCTTCTGACATTGTACTCCTCTAGTAGTCTACTCAACAACTATGCTTCAGTTATATCCGTTGGACAACCTGGAATTAATTTGAATCAACCTTCTGAAGCTTCCTAGCATGAATAAACACCTCAAATGTGCCATATGAATAATCATTCATTACCTCCTTTTATATTCAAACTTTCAGCACATTTTATGACTTGGAATCTTCATTTAATTCACCTTAAGATCATTCAAGAAGAGTTAATGTGTTTGGGATAATTTTGATATGGTTTCCAGCAACCTTCTGAACATTGTTTCTTCCTTCACTTTGGCTTGGTTTAACCTTCTTTTGCCATGGTCAAACCTTCTGTAGTCTGAACCTTCTAGAGTTTTAACACTCTCAATTATTTATCTTCTATGAAAAGTATTGGCTTCGTAAAACCTTCTTATTTGACTTGGTCAAGCCTTCTCAAATGATTATTCCTTACTTGAATGAACTTTGATGCTCCTAGGAATAATCATTGATTTACCTCTTCTTCATTTAATACCTTTTCTTGACTTGGTCAAATGTTCTGTTGACTTAAGCAAACTTTCTCAACTGATTATTCCTCAACCCAATAAACTTTGATGCTTTTAGGAAGAATCATTGAGTACCCCTTCTACAGTTCATCAATGAGAGTGATTGTTCTTTAGTTGTTGAAGTTTCCTAGAGTAGGTTGCTTGTTTATTTGAACCTTCTTATCTTTGAACCTTCTACAACTATTTTAACCTTCTTTAACTATTGAACATTCTCATATGTGAACCTTATGTTTATTTCTACCCTTGACTTTTTGCATGTTTTAGTCTTGCTCTTTGATATGCTTCTTGATAAGCTTTTGAACCTTTGAGTAAGAGAGCATTGGTAGAATATAACCTAATTAATGACTATGAGAATCTCCTTTGTAGAGACTTGTAGAAACCTTTGATCCATCTAGTCATTAGGTTATTAGGACTCTCTTGATAGGAATTCACTTAGATGATTTGCATTTACTTTGATTGCCTAATGTCTTCTCTTTTCTCTTTGTGAATTACCTAGTCCACACATTGTAATAGTAAAGATAATATGTCTTCATGAAGCTTGCATTACTATTCTTGTAACTTTGTTGGTGCTACTCTGATTCTTCAATTTGTTGAGAATGACATGCAATGGATTGATCTAATTAGCTTCTAGCATGTCCACTTGAAAGAAACCTGTTCTTTTCAACAAACTCAAGACACCTATTAGTAGAGCACCATTCAGAATACTTAAGGTTTAGTTCATAAGGTTTGTTATCATTAAAACCATATATCAAAAAGGATTTTATCTCAACAAGTTAGTGGTGGAAGGTTGGTGTAAAGCCAATGATGGGAGACCATCGATACTGAAAGGATTTGATTGAGCCAATCACAAATGAGGACATGCCAGAAGGGAAGACTGAAAAAGAATGGGATATTCTGAATCGAAAAGCTATTACTATGATTCGGAAGTACATCGACAAATGCTTAAGCATTTATCGACTTATACCAATGTGTGAGTTAAGGACAAAGATTGAATCTATGATTCAAAAGAAAACTCCCAGGAACAAAGCGCATCTTGTCAAACGGTTGGTGAAATTGGAGTACTCTGACAGCCAGAATATGATCGATCATCTGAACACTTTCAAAGGTATTATGTATCAATTAACAAAGGTGGATATGAATATTGATGACATAATGCAAACTCTTCTAGTACTTAGTTCTCTACCCTAGAGCTGGGACACATTAGTTGCCACTCTCATCAACTCAACGCCAGATGGAAAGCTTAGCCTGAATACTATCACATATATTTTGCTAAATGAAGATTCCTGAAGGAAGGAAAGAGGAATGAGTAGTCACTCAGAAGCCAATGTTTTTGAGAATAGAGAGTGAGCATCGAAGCAAAAGAAGCCGTGGAAAATCGCGAGGAAGATCCACGTCTCACCCCAAAGGTTTGGCCTGTTTCTACCGTGGAAAAGATGATCATAAGAAGCAAGAGTGCAGATTCTTGAAGAGAGATCAAAAGGCATGTACAGTCCATCCTGACCTAATAAATCCCAAAAAATAAGTTGGAAGAGAAAACGACAACAACAGTGGCCTCAGATGACGAGAACGTGTTTCTTGATTGTGAAGTAAATTATCTAAATGTTGCTTTCGATGATTGTACTTGGGTAGTTGATACTGGAGCATCTTTACATGTTACTCCTCATGAAGGATTCTTCTCATCTTATCAAAAAGAAGATTTTGGAATAGTAAAGTTGGAAAATCATGTCACAAGCAATATTGTGGGCATAGGAGAAGTGATTCTAATGATAGAAAATGGAAACAAGCTTGTGCTAAAAGAGGTAAGACATGTACCTGAGATGCACCTAAATCTTATCTCACCAAGTAAGCTAGATGATCTTTGGAATGAATAACTTGATTTGGTGGTGGAAAATGGAAGCTTAGCCAGGGAAGCATGATTATTGCTCATGCGCGAAAGGAAGGATCCTTGTACATCGTGCGAGAGAAAGATATGCATGGGAGACAAATTTTTCTCAAGAAGAAAGTAAGGCTGTGGCATAAAATGTAACACCCCCTTCTACTAAATACTAATTTAACTAATAAAAATCGAGTTTTCAAAAACTTTTCCACGCACCTTAAAGAGAGTGCTACATTTTATAAAAACATCATCAAGGCACATTTAAAATTCAAACGCATCTAGTGCGTGAAATACATACCATAGCCACGTGGGTTCAAACCCTCAAAACACATTTAGAGTTTACAATAATCCGAGAAGGTTTTCACGGCCGCAGTGAAATAAAACAAGTTCAATATCGCGATACATAATCCAAATCGGTTCAAATACATAATATAAAATAACTACACTACGATCCCGCCCGGGTGTCACTAATCGAGTGACTCGATGACTCGAGAAGGCATGGCACCTTCACTCGAGAATCACCGCATGTCGCCACGAGAGCAGGTAACATAAAAATTGCTAGGGTGAGTCTCTTTACATAAATAATAACAAGTAAGATAAGCATTATATTAGGAAAACATCTAGCAACAACAATCCACGGAGATCAAGGCATTTACCATTCAATTAAAATACCAACAAACAACAATAATGAATTAATTAATCACCAACAAGAATTCTAAGAATGCATGGTTATATGCATGTGTGCAATATGCATGTGGATCCATAACCACCTCAATAACCCCGTCGGGCAACCACCACGTTTGGCCGAAGCCACCCACCATGTTTTGGCCGAAGCCATACCACCACTTTTGAAATGCATATGATTTATGTGACACTATGACAATGCATCACAACATCACAGATTTATCACATCAAGTATTAACTCACCACTTTGGCCGAAGCCCACACCAATTATTAACCCACCTTTTTGGCCGAAGCCCACATCATTTATTAACCACCTCTTTGGCCGAAGCCCACATCATTTATTAACCACCTCTTTGGCTGAAGCCCACATCATTTATTAACCACCTCTTTATCATTTTTCTCATCACCACACTCCATTTATTAAATTGAATCTCACTAAGGACCAAAACACTTGAAGGACCTTTTCAACAGAAGGCCATTTTTGACATGACCAAGATTAATTTAGTGTTTAGGGAATTATTGGACACATTTGGATTAACTTTGGTACTTAGGAATTATTTTGACATATTAGGCTTAATTGGGTACTAAGGGAATATTTTGTCACTCCAAGGATTAATTTAATTCTTAGGGACCATTTTGTCACACCAAGGATTAAATTAATTCTTAGGGACTAAAACCTTCACTTAGGTTCCATTTAAGCACCCTAAGCGCAAGGGGCAGCCACTTTGGCGCCCACTTAGCGCAACACACACACACACACAAAGACGCCACTGCTTTGTCTCCTTTGGGCGCCAAGTTTCTAGGAAACTGGCGCCCCCCCTTGCCGTGCCACTTTCATGCAGCACACACTCACACTAAAACACACACCCAGGCGCTAAAATCCTAAGGGATTGGCGCCCCATACACGCACCGTGCCACAATCCACCCAAACACACGCACACACTAGACACAGGCGCCATATTCCTAGGGAATTGGCGCCCCTCTGCTGACAAGAGCCATTCCTCGCGGACACAACCCAGTCGCATAAATTCCTAGCATTTGGCGCCCCCTCTGCAGGAACACATAGCCAGCACGTCAACAACGCCCCTGGCGCCATTTTGCTAGGCAAATGGCGCCCCCTCCTTGCCAGCCCAGTCAAACCGAGACAAGACTCACCCTAGGCGCCATTTCCTTAGGGATTTGGCGCCCCCTCCTTGAACACACCTAATCACAAACAACTCAACCACACTTTAATCCAACAAATCAACTCTCCATTCAATAACACCCAACTAAACATTTACTCAACATCATTTAATTCACCCAATCCCATAAATTCTCATATTGGAGCATTTAAGCAAACACTTGGCATGCATAATCAACAACACATTCATTTCTAGCATTAAGCATCATGGTATCATCACATTTCAACATCAAAAACACATCGACATGTAATTAACATAAAAACCACACAATCAAGCCATTCTAGAGCTATTCCACACATAATACCTATCCTACAACTTATTATAAATGTAGTGGAGAATCCCACAACCTTGAATGAGCTAGAGCTTCAACCAAACATCAAAAATCAACAAAATGAAGCACCTCCAACACTCTTTTCATTTGAACCGAATTCCCTCCTCCCTTGGGTGAAAATGGAAAAATCAAAATGGACAAGAATGAGTCTATAGAACTCATGGAAATGGAATAAGGAGAAGAAATGAGGAAGAAAGGTACCAAAACACTCACCCAAAGCAAGCAATTGAATTTCTCTCCTCCCCTCCCCTATAATATGCGGCCGCGTGGTTCTCCTCCCTCTCCTCTCTTCTATTTTTTCTGTTTTCCTCCTTTCTAATGTGATGGAGACCTTTACCCTAGTTTAAGTCATGAACTTGGGCCTATTTAATGGGCTTGGGCCCCTTGTTTACCCCCTTTAGTTACTCATTTACATCCTCCCAATCTAATTAAAATACTCCCACTTAACCCAAATACTCACCATTTATTTACCACATTTCACTCCTTAATTTAATCAATCACCCTATATTTATTTTAATATAGACACTAAAATAATTACTTAATTAATTTAGCTAAATAATCATTTAATTAAGTTAATTAATTGATCACTTAATTAAATAACCACCTAATTAATTTTAGGGTGTTACATAAAAGATTGGGCCACATGAGTGATAAGGGTTTAGAGATCCTCGCGAAAAATCATCTCCAGAGTATAAAAGGACAACCACTTGAACCCTGCGAACATTGCCTAGCAGGTAAGCAACGCATAGTATAATTCCAAAGATCAGATAGTTGAAGAAAAAGAAGAAATATTCTGGATCTTGTGCATTAAGATGTTTTTTCAACATCTGAAAGGTCCCTTGGCGGTGCTCAATATTTTATTACCTTCATTGATGACCACTCTAGAAAGTTGTGGGAGCATCCATTGAAGAGAAAGGACGAAGTTCTTCGAGATTTCAAGGAGTTTCATGCTTCAATAGAATGAGAAGCGGTAAACAATGAAATGTTTGAGAAGTGATAATGGTGGAGAGTATAGAGGTCCGTTTGAGAACTATATTAACCCTCACGGTATCAGACACGAAAATGTACCTCCTAAGACACCTCATTTCAATGGTGTAGCGAAAAGGTTCAATAAATCTATTACCGAGAAGGTCAGAAGCACGTTGTCTCATGTGAAACTTCCTAAGGCATTCTAGGAAGAGGCAGTTGCTACTGCAGCTGACTTGGTAAACTTATCTCTCTCAAATCGCAACTTGAGAGTCTTTGGATGTAAGGCGCCTATTCACATTCCAGAAGATGAAAGAACAAATCTTGACACTAAGGCAAAAAAAATATGTATACCTTGGTTCTCCAAGAGATGAACTTGGTTTTAGATTATGGGATCCTACAAGCGGGAAGATTGTTCAAATGTGGTGTTCTCTCGACAACCGAGAGAATCCAAGACATCCAGAAAATAGAGAAACCAACACTCAAGGGGAGTTATGGTCAAAGTCCTCTTGTGGTAAACAATTCAGGGGGACAGACAAAGCTAGATCAGGAGACACGATTGGATGAGATGACTGAAGAACCTCATCAGACAAAATAACTTGACCAAGCGCTGGAAGATCAACCAAGTGAGAATGTCCAACCGGAACCCCAAGTAAGACGATCAACAAGAGAGAGGAAATCATCAAGAAGGTACTTCTCAGATGAATATGTCAACCCTTCTAATGAAGGTGAACCTCAAAGCTTTGTTGAAACCATTGAGATGGAAGATAAAGACAGATGGTTGCAAGCCATAGAAGAATAAATTCAGTCCTTAAAGAAAAATCTAACGTACGATTTGGTACAATTCCCAAAAAGGCTGAAAGGTGTTGCGAAACAAATGGGTGTTCAAGCTCAAGAATGGAGAGAACAATCCAAACCCAAGGTATAAGGTGTGAATTGTCGTGAAAGGTGGAAACTAAAAGAAAAGCATAGATTTTGATGAAATATTATCACCCGTGGTGAAGATAACATCAACATTTCTCTGTCTAGCAGCAAAACTAGATTTGGGGATTTAAGAACTGGATATCAAAACAACATTCTTAAATGGAGACCTAGAGAAAGAAATTTACATAGACCAACCAAAGGGTTTCGAAGAACCAGGAAAAGAACATTTGGTGTGTCATCTGAAGAAAAGTCGCTATGGTCTGAAGCAAGCTCCAAGACAATGGTACAAGAAGTTTGATTCATTTATGACTCAACATAATTTTAAGAAGACCTCCGCAGACCACTGTGTGTTTGTGAAGAACTATGAAAAAGGTGTGTCCATCATTATACATTATATGTTGAGGATATTAATTGTGGGAAAAGATAAGATAAAAATAGCTTCTCTCAAGAAGGCACTGAGCAAGTTTTTCGCCGTGAAAGATCTGGGAGCAGTGAAGAGGATTCTTGGACTACATTGAGAAGATTCTCAAAAGGCTCAACATGCACAATGCCAAACATGCGCGTTTAGCTAGACATTTCAAACTTAGCAAGTCTCAAAGTCCAAAGAATGAAGAGGAAAAAGAAGAAATGAACAAGGTGCCCTACTCTTCTGCTGTGGGTAGCCTTATGCATGCAATGGTTGTACAAGACCAAATATTAGTTATGCTGTAGAAGTTGAAAAAGAAGAATCGGGAAGCTGTTAAATGGATACTAAGGTATCTACGAGGAACTGCCAAAAGAAGCTTGTGTTTTGGAAAATGAAATCAAATGTTTATTGGATATTTGTAATACCCCAATTTTGTCCGTCTTCTTTTTGTCACTTGCTTTATTCGACTTGTTTTTCGAGATCACGCGATTACAAGTAGCTAGAACAATGTCCTTTTTAATTTAAGCCAATTCCAATTATCCGTTTAATTAAACCGAAATACCGTTACTTAAGCTAGGCATGCGCGTGAATGATTGATCTTTTCGCGCATTCTTCAGTTTAATCTCGATATTTGGGCCTAATCGAACCTAAGTGGGCTTATTTAAGTCACTTTTCTCACTATTGGACTTATCATTTTGGCTTGGGCCTGGGCGTGGTTCCAAGTTAATTTTTAGCGTTTATTGTTTAATGGGCCTATTTTTTCTATTGGGCCTCGTTCTAGCATGTTCATTTAGTTCAGTCCGATTCACTTTTGTATTTGGTCCAATTTCTTCTCTTCGTTATTTTTATTTTTTTTCATTTAATTTATTTTGAGTAATACGTATAGTCCAAAAATGCCAAAAAAAAATCTACTTCATTTTATTTACAATTTAGGAGTGTCCAAGAGTCCAATATGTCCAAAAATACAAAAAATAATAATAACAAAAATGACAATAAAGCCAAATCCGAAAATAGGCAGCAAAATTAGGGTTTCCATTGATCTCTAAAAGTTGCTACAGCTGTTGGGCTTGGATCCAGATCTGCAAAAAGAAATAGTCAAAGCCCATTCAAAGTAATTAATTGCTAAACCTAGAATTTTAGTATAAATGAGAAGTGAACCATCAGTCTAAGTAGAGAAAAAAGGGAGACGGATCTCAAAATCACGAAAATAATGATTGGGGCTTCACATCAGAACCCTAACCAATCACTAAAAAAGCACTGAACTCCAAAATCAAGGGTAGCAGTCAAGCAAAGGTAGTAGCAGCAATCCAAAATAATACCAGTTTTGTTGTTCAGTATCTTTCCAGAAAAGAACGTGTAAGATAGGTTAGTTTTTCTTTAGAATCATAAACATATGCTCTAGACCTTCTTTTGATTCAGATACATGTAAACAGAAGATATTATCATGCTGTTTGTTCATCTGGTTGTTTAAAACATTACTATCCTATGCAACTAGTGTGATATTTTGGCCATATAACAATAATTTATAAACAAATTAGTTTTAAATGAGTAGGATCAGTGTGTCAACAATCGTTTCTTAATAAATAAATAAAAACAACAAGGTTAGAGGCATATAGATCTCCTTTCAAATAGAAAAGATCAGGTTCCCACTTCCAAAAAAAGAAACATCAGAAAAACACAAGGTGGAAATAGAACCGAGAGGGAGGGAAAAAAATAAAGAGAAAAGTAATAGAGTAGAAGAGACATCAGACTAGAGAAAGCTTTAAAAAACAAATGAGAATAGTAAAAGAGCGAAACAACGGACCTCGGTGGGGTTCGCCAGAACTCCGGTCGTCCTCTCCGACGAGCTCACCACCTCGGACAACCAAACCGAAGCCTCCTCCTCCCACGATGCCGAGCTCACCACCTCGGACAACCAAACCGAAGCCTCCTCCTCCCACGATGCCGAGCTCACCACATCGGACAAAGCCAAGCCGGCCAAGCAAAGAACCCAAACCGAAACTTCCTCCCCCAAAACTGTAGCCACCTCACACCAAATCACTCTCGCAACCACAAAAACGACCCCAAAGCCGCACCGAGCCATCACGAGACCCACCTCTCTGTGCTCCTCGTCGCCGGAGAAGCACTGTTCGCCGTTCACCGTTGCGTTTCAGGCCGGCATGGCCAATACTCCCGGTTCCGCTCCCTCTCCACCCATTAATTTCTCCCTCTCTCTCACCGAAATGGGGGCAAAATTTTTGCCCTTTCTCTCACTCAAAGAGCAGCGGCGCCGCTGTTGTAGGAAGGAAGGAGGGTTTTGTTTTTTAGGGTTTTTAATTTAGGGTTAGGTTTATATAGTGTCTCCTCAATTTATTTTTATTTTTTAATTCTCATTAATATTCAGATTTCTATTAACACCCTTTCAATTAACACGCACACCCTCTCCTCACTTAAGCCCGGCCAGCATCTTTGGGCCATCCTATCGAACTGGGCTTTCCTTTATACACCTCTGTTTAGCTATACCACTCCCGTAACTAAAAACACCCCAATTTTGCAATTTTCACCTTTTTCTCGCTTTTTTTTAATTCTTTCTAACTCAAATACTTTTCATTAAATCAAAAACTTTGTTAGTGGTCTTGCGAAGCCTTTGCTTGCATGATCATTAACAATGAGGACCTAGTGGTGATCACTTGGAGCCTTTGCTCAATTGATCAGCATGAATGCCTAATTTTTCTAAAGACTTTCTATAAATCAAAAAACTTTGTTAGTGGTCTTGCGAAGCCTTTGCTTGCATGATTATTAACAATGAGGAACTAGTGGTGATCACTTGGAGCCTTTGCTCAATTGATCATCATGAATGCCGAATTTTTCTCAAAACTTTCAATAAATCAAAAAAAAACTTTGTTAGTGGTCCTGCGAAGCCTTTGCTTGCATGTTTATTAACAATGGAGTGCTAATGGTGGTCACTTGGAGCCTTCGCTCAATTGATCATCATGAAAGCTCAGTTTTCACAACTAAACAAGATAAAAATAAAAACCCAGAACTACGTAGCTTTGAATTCTCCATCGCACCGGGAGATACGTAGGAGCGGATCCCCTCCGTCAAGCATAACAAACCAAAAACATTTTTCCTTTCAAAAGCCAAACACTTTTCCCAAGATAAAACATTATCAAAACCAAAAACTAAGAACTACGTAGCTTTGAATTCTCCACCGCATCAGGAGATACGTAGGAGCGAGCGGCTAACTCTCGTCAAGCGCCAAAAATAAAAGTTCATTAAGTCTTTTCAATCAAGAAGCAAATTTAAGTATTTTCCAAATCAACACTTAAAACCACACGTTTAATTAAAGGTTCCCTTTCGGTAGAAAGGAGGCGTGGGGTGCTAATACCTTCCCCATGCCTAACCGACCCCCGAACCCAAATCTTTCGGTTTTCCAAAAGGCCATCCGCCTTCCAAAAAGGTTTTTCTTCAATATTTTCCTTATAAAAAATATTGGTGGTGACTTCATTGTTTTAAAAGGTTGTAAACGAAGAAAAACCCCTCAGGGACTTTTTCGGGTGCAACAGCTGGCGACTTCACTGGGGACTTTTCCTTTTTAGTGGGTCAAGCCTAATTAATTAAATGTGTGGTTTTGTGTTATTGATTTGATTTGGATACCTTGTTTGCTTCTATCCCTTTCGGTTTCCTTTTCTTTCTTATCATGTCGTATGCATGTGCGTTTGTTTTTTTTTCTTCCATGTTTGTTTTTCCTTCCTCCTCCTTGCTTATGTGCCCTCATGCATGTTCCCCAATTCTATCATGTTCCCTCTTCTTGGCTCCCTTTCTTGAGGTAAGCAATGCACTTGGTTGTTGTTGAAACCCTAGGCTGGCTTATTTGATATTAAACCCTAGGGTAGACAACATGTTATTGTTTGCTTTTTCTGGACTGTTCTGGGTTTTCATTTGCAGGTGGGGAAGGTAGTTATTTCTAGGTGTCGTGCCCTCGACACACACTTCACACCCTATACTTGTTAGCATTGAGTGGGGCCTAAAACCCAAGGTCTGAACAAAAACCTAGGAGAGTGGGAACGATTAGTGACTGCCATTCGTAGACCTTTGTCTGTATGGCTCTCATGAAAGTTCCGCCCAAGAGTGCGCTTTATCATGATGCCTCACACTCGGTAGCTTTCTACGATTGTGGGTGTCATCATGAGAGAGACTTTAGCTCTTGGTTGCCATTGTGAGGAAGTGATTAGAACCTACATGGGAGGATTACCCTGTTCGTCGACTTTAGACCCTAAGATTCCCACCCTTCGTAGGACACGGGGGCACGCCTTTGTTTGTTGCATTTAGCTTAAGCATTCCTTTTTCTCAAACTCTATTTCAAAAGTTGTAGAAAGTAATTTTTCTTTTCCACTCATAAACACCTACATGAGGTGGCATCCTTGAAAATGTTCAAAGTACCACCAATAGCCTCATTTCCATGTAAACAACACATCATTTCGCACACATCATTTCGCATCCACATCATTTCGCATTCATATCATTTTGCACCATTACATTTGCATCTAACAAAATCTTGAAAAAAACTTTCGTCATTTGCATTCTTCATGCATTAAAGTATTGCATTGCATTCATTTATTCATTCTTGTGTTCATAAGTGTGTTTCATCAACAAAAAATCAGGCAAGCTGGTTAGACATCGCTATTTGACGCGTCTACAAGCAAGGAACATGGACAACAATCAAGGCAACGCTGATCAGAGCAATCCACCGCCACATCAGAATGACGGAATTCTAGGAGATCCGAATCCTAATGGTCAGGGTCAGCATGGTCAGAATCAAGGGAATCAAGTCCTTCAAGATGATATGGAAATCATAAAAGCTCAAATGGCAGAGGTCATAAGAGTGTTGAGTGCCTTAAGAAATCTTTGCATGCAGTGAAGCTCTCTGCTTCTTTGGGGTGGACAATCCTCCTCCCCCTCCTGGGTCTGGGATCCCTCAAGCCCTTCAAATAGTGCAATGGCCTCCCTATGGTCTCCCACTAGGCTATACGCCTTCTGCTGCTGACACAAATCCTGGAGGAGATCCTTCAAGAACCGCGGGGCAAGCTCAGCCTGACGTAGTTGTGAATGAAGTTGGAGCGGGGACGCCTCAAGCCCCGATCCAGATCCCAATCCCTGCTACTGCTCTAGGAACTCCGGCGGGTTTCAATTGGCCAATAACGGTCCATCCCCAAGTTCAGGGACCAATTCCTGGGAATACAATTCACTCACGTGACCCACACGTGAACCCAGCCATAGTGTCGATGAGTAATCCTCATTACGGTGTGAATGGTTACCCTCAGAATTACCCTATTGAAACTAGAAGTCAGTATCAGATGCTAGAAGAGAGATTAAGAGCTGTTGAAGGAGCAGGTTCACGGGCCAGAAATGCCCATGAGCTGTGTTTGGTCCCTAATCTAGTTTTGCCTCCCAAATTCAAAGCACCAACTTTTGACAAATACAGAGGGACGACTTGCCTAGTCAGTCATGTGACAATGTACTGCCGGAAAATGACTGCCCATGCCCGTGATGATAACCTGATGATGCATTGCTTTCAGGAAAGTTTAGCTGGAGCTCCCCTTGACTGGTACATGCAGTTGGAGCCAACCAATATCCACAGCTGGAAGGACATGGCGGATGCTTTTATGCGTCAATACAAGTACAACAATGATTTGGCTCCGGATAGGACTCAGCTACAATGCATGTCTAAGAAGGATAATGAGTCGTTCAAGGAGTACGCTCAGAGGTGGAGGAACCTCGTTGCTCAAGTAAAACCCCCTCTACTGGACAAAGAAATGGTCCACATGTTTATGGAAACCCTTCCTGCGGTGTATTATGATAGGTTGGTTGGCAGCGTAGCCTCGAATTTCTCTGAAATGGTCGTCACGGGAGAAAGAGTAGAGAACGGCATGCGCAGCGGAAGAATAGCCCATGGCCCAACACCTCCTTCCAGTTAGAAAAAGCCTTTTTTTGGGCCCCACAAGAATAAAGAGGGTGAAACCAATGCAATTATCGGAGCCAGTGGTCCATCACACAGCAATCCTCCGCGAGCTATTCCATTTCCTTCTCAAGCACCACCTGCACAGCCATTTCAGTCAAACCACCAGTACCGGAACTACAGTGAAAGGAAGCCTGTCGTCTTCGATCCTATTCCCATGTCCTACACGGACTTGTTCAATTATCTCATCGCCAATAAAATAATCAACACTCGTCAAATGAAGCCATACCAGCCTCCCTATCCCAGAGGATATAATGCAAATGCTACCTGCGCCTTTCATTCCGGAGCATTGGGTCATGTGGTGGAGGATTGTAAGGCATTCAAGTATGTGGTGCAAGACTTGATTGATGCGAAGAACATATCATTTCAGCAACCCAATGTAACCACAAATCCGTTGCCAGGACACGGAGGATCTTCTGCCAATGCCATTGAGGATCAGGGTGGTCAGTGTTTGATTAGAGACGTTGGTTGCATTCAGATGCCTCTGGATGTCATCCATGTTGAATTATGTCGTCTTGGTGTTATCAAAGAGGGGTGTGCTAGGAAAGATACTTGTGATAATCCTCACTGTATTGGGACATGTGAAGGCTTTAAACCAATTCTCCAAGATCTCTTAGATAGACACCTGGTCCAAGTGGGAACTCAGGAAAAGGAAGAAAGTGTATCCACCTTGCAATCAGGCAACAGAGGCTTCAGGAGACCGATTGAAACCCCCTGTAGTCTGAATTCCAGCCTAGCTGTGACGAGACCTTCAACTATTGTTATTCCAAGATTCGCCGCTACCCTAGTAGAGAGACTAGGATGACTCCATGGAGCTGCAACTTCAGAGAGTGCCGGCATGCGAACCCGACGAGGTTAATGTGGTTGAAGAAGGATCAAGCTCAGTGGGTGTGTTGTCGGCCTAGTCTTATTTCTTTGTCTTTGTTGGAGAGAAGCTACAAACCGGGAGACCATGGATTTCCGTCTTTTTCAATTTAAAGTAATTATCGTTGTAATGTAGATTCCTCGGCTTTGCCCAAGGCCTTGGAACATTTCATTCGGGCACACATGTTTTCGTCAAAACTCATCAATCAATAAAGTGTTATTTTGAATTTTCAATAAAATTTCTCTTCATCTCTCATTTGTGTGTCTTTTCTTTGTCTTTATTCGCGCTCCATGTTAATGCAGATCAAACATAGACTCTGAAAATAATAATGCCCATAACTCATCTTGTGACTTTGATTACCCTGTTAATCAAGCCGAGGAAGATGTTGAGGACAATTGGGATACTCCTCAGGAAATCATAAGAATGGTAAAACAAGAAGAAAAGGTCATTGAGCTCCCATGGGAGTCCCCAGAAATGGTCAATTTGGGTACTACGGAAGAAAGAAAAGAGGTCAAGGTTGGTACTACAATGGGGATAGAGAGCGCAAAGGTTGATTCAGCTCCCGCTTGACTACGTTGGACGTATTCGCATGGACTTATCGGGACATGTTGGGGTTGACCGCAGTTGCCAAGTAAAATCAGAATGTCCCCAAGAAAGCAGTTAAAGCGAAATGAAACTGAAATGTCTTTGAAAATCGGGGATGAGGTCAAGAAGCAGATTTGAGGAGGATTCTTAGCTGTGGCAAAATATCCTGAGTGGGTAGCAAACATCGTTCCGGTCCCCAAGAAAGATGGAAAGGTCCGAATGTGTGTCGACTACTACCGTGATTTGAACATAGCAAGCCCTAAAGATGATTTCCTACACCCCATATTGATGTCTTGGTGGATAGTATCTTGCTCAACATTCGATGTTCTCCTTCATGGATGGATATTCAAGCTATAACCAGATCAAAATGGCTCCAGAGGATATGGAGAAAACCACCTTCATAACCCTTTAGGAGACTTTCTATTACAAGGTCATGCCTTTCGGGTTGAAGAATGCCGGGGCAACCTATCAAAGAGGGATGGTAACCCTATTCCATGACATGATGCATAAGGAGATTGAAGTCTATGTGGATGACATGATCGCCAAATCAAAGACTGATGAAGAGCACGTGGTTAACCTACAGAAGCTGTTCGAGCGTCTCAGAAAGTACAAACTCAGGTTGAACCCCGCCAAGTGCACCTTTGGGGTTAGGTCAGGGAAGTTGTTGGGTTTCATCGTTAGCCAGAAGGGAATTGAGGTAGACCCGGACAAAGTACGGGCAATTCTGGAGATGCCAGCGCCTAAAACAGATAAAGAAGTTTGTGGTTTCTGGGAAAGATCGAATTACATCTCTCGATTCATCTTCCAGTTGACTGCAACTTGCGAACCAATTTTCAAACTGTTGTGCAAAGACCAAGAGATGAAGTGGAATGATAAATATCAATAAGCATTTGAGAAAATCAAGGTGTACCTCCAAAATCCACCATCCTAATGCCACACGTAATGCAGCGGGCCTCTCATCCTATACCTCACCGTGCTAGACAATTCTATGGGCTGCGTGGTGTTCCCATTGGAGAAGACTTGTTGTGCTCTAGCACAGGCTACGATCGATTGTATATCTTTGAGTCACACTACCTGGTTGGTATCCAAAATGGATCCAATCAAGTACATATTTGAGAAACTCGCGCTCCACAGTAGAATTGCTCGTTGGCAAATGCTTCTATCGAGTATGACCTGCACGTAACCCGTAAGGCGATTAAAGGTAGCACACTGGCAGACTACCTGGCACACCAACCGGTTGAGGATTACCAATCAATGCAATGTGAATTCCCAGATGAGGACATTATGGCATTATTTGATGAAGGGAAATCTCAAGATGATGAAAGGTGGAGAATGTTGTTTGTGGTGCCTCTAACATGTGGGGCGCGGGGTCGAGCGATCTTGATCTCTCCAGACAACCACTTCATACCATTTACTGCCAGACTAAGTTTCTATGTCACAAACAATATTGCAGAATATGAAGCATGTATCCTAGGTATCCAGGCAGCTCTCGATTGGAAAGTCAAGAGGCTCGACGTATACGGAGATTCAACTCTAGTTGTCCACCAAGTAAAAGGAGATTGGGAAACAAGAAATCCTGATTTGATTCCTTACCGTGACTATATTCAAGAGTTAATCAAGCCCTTTGAGGAAATCACTTTCCAACACATACCCCGCAGCGAGAATCAGTTGGCAGATGCCTTGGCAACTTTGTCTTCTATGTTCAACGTCAGTTGTGACAAAAGTTTGACGACTGTCAGAATCCAGCACAGAGGTCTACCTTCTTATCACTACTGTATGGCAGTCGAAGAGGAATCAGATAGTAAGCCTTGGTACCATGACTTCAAGCAGTACATCACAAACAGAGAGTATCCTCTCGGAGCTACAGAGAATGACAAGAGAACACTCAGGAGACAATCAGCAGGT
The DNA here is from genome assembly GCA_020916435.1 of Oxytropis ochrocephala. Lineage (NCBI taxonomy): Eukaryota > Viridiplantae > Streptophyta > Magnoliopsida > Fabales > Fabaceae > Oxytropis > Oxytropis ochrocephala. Next base: position 121,154,422 of record CM037090.1, on the reverse strand, counting down.
TTCTTCTTGAGTGGAGACGTCCTTTACAAGAGAAACCATGACTTGGTACTCCTCAGGTGTGTAACAAAAGAGGAGTCAGTAAAGATTATGCGAGATGTTCATGAGGGTTCATTTGGGGTTCATTCTAGCGGGCACACAATGGCTAGAAAAATCCTGAGAGCTGGTTACTCACGGTTGCGGATGGAGTCGATCTATTCTGATTTTGTCGAAGATGCCATAAATGTCAAATCTATGCAGATCACACTCATGTACCTCCGACTTCTCTGAATGTATTGAGTGCACTATGGCCATTCTCAATGTGGGGCATGGACATCATTGGTCCCATTGAACCCAAAGCTTCAAATGGTCACCGTTTCATTTTGGTTGCTATTGACTACTTCACTAAGTGGGTGGAGGCTGCTTCTTATCCCAATTTAACAAGCTCAGTGATTGCTAAGTTCATCAAGAAAGATTTGGTTTGCCGCTACGGCCTCCCAAACAAGATTATCACAGACAATGGCAGTAATTTGAATAGCAGAATGATGAAGGACTTGTGTGAAGACTTCAAAATACAACATCACAACTCTTCTCCTTACCGCCCAAAGATGAATGGGGCAGTTGAGGCAGCTAACAAGAACATCAAGAAGATTGTGCAAAAGATGGTGGTAGCATACAAGGATTGGCATGAAATGCTCCCTTTTGCCCTGCATGGTTACAGAACCTCAGTGCGCACCTCAACAGGGGAAACCCCCTACTCACTGGTTTATGGGTCGGAGGCAGTCCTCCCCAATGAAGTTGAAATACCATCCCTGCGGGTGTTAATGGAGACAAAACTTGATGAAGCAGAATGGGTTCGGTCCCGTCTTGACCAGTTGATCCTCATTGACGAAAAACGGGTAGCCGCAATGTGTCATGGACAGTTGTACCAACAGAGGATGATAAGGGCTTTTGACAAAAGAGTCTGTCCTCGTGAATTCCAAGAGAAAGATCTTGTACTCAAGCAGATCTTGCCGATCCAGACGGACCCCAGGGGCAAATGGACTCCCAAATATGAAGGACCTTATGTGGTGAAGAAGACATTCTCAGGAGGAGCTTTAATCCTGGAAAACATGGACGGAGATGAGATTCCAAATCCGGTGAACTCAGGTGTGGTCAAGAAGTATTATGCCTAGAAAAATAGACAAAAAAGAGAAAGATAAGCCAAGGAAAAATCAGCTCGCTAGGCTGAAAACTCGCAAAGGGCGGCCTAGGCAAAATCAGAGCGACCCGGTAGATTGAAAACCCGCAAAGGGCGATCCAGGCAAAAATTAGGGTCAGAAAACTTGGACTTGAGAAAAGGAAAGGCAATCAGCACTCCCAAATATTTGGATAAGAGGGTGATCAGAGTTATGAGTATGGACGGCGGAATCTTATTTCCTTGAGAGATGAAATCACGAGATCTGTTCCTTTCTCTTGTATTTTCTCAGTTTAGAAGAAAGATTGCAATGCACTTTCAATTGGCGTGACTTTCTGCACGTCCAATTTCTATATCAATAATAGTCCAATTTTTCTTTCATATATGTGCTTTTCGTGTCTCTGCTTTCATCTATTCAGTTTCTTTCAAAATAATAACTTTTATGATTGATGAAATTGATTTGCAAAACATGTGCACATTCAGAGCATTACAGGATCATTGCGAAATCTTTGAAAAATACAGAAAGAAATGATTTCCCAAGTGAATAAAATTGCAAAAAAAACAGTCGTGACGAACCAATGCGCAATCCTCGCGTGATCATCGTCCTAGGGCTGACCCTCGTCCGCAGATCGATTTAACCAGCAAAAAAGAGTGCCTAAAAAAAAAACAAATAAGCAGAAAAAAGAAAGCTGCTTAAAGGAACCAACAGAATAAACAAAAAAAAGCAAAAGAGAAGAAAAATCACAGAAGACGGAACATAAAGAACACAACATCTTCATATCATTTATCATTCTCATATCATCCATACCATTCATCACTCCATGGCATCAAACAGTACATTACGCTTCAAATTCGCATCTCAGAAAAGCGAAAGAATAACAAAAGAAAAGAAGAGAATAAAAAAATCAAACAGAAGAAGCATCCCACCAAAATCAATCATTGCATTCATATGCACCCAAATACCCAAGTGCATGCATTTCATGCACCATCCAAGAGAAAAGTTACTTTGGACCAGAGAGTCCCAAAAGTCTCATTTTTAGAAAATCACCACAACCCTGAGTTAGTAAACTCCATCAACCCAGAGTTAGTAAACTCCATCAACCCAGAGTTAGTAAACTCCATCACCCAGAGTTAGTAAACTCCATCAACACAGAGTTAGTGAACTCCCACCGAGTTAGTGAACTCCTTCCATAGATCACAACATCGTGTACGAGCGCACGATGGATCCATCCGACTTCGTTAAGTCCTTCGGATTAGTTGTGTCAGCCTAAGGCATAGCGTAAATCCATTGATCAAATCAGTTCCGGACCTGATGTTGATCGGCCGCTCGAAAAGGCCACCCCCCAGAGCTCGGACTCGACAAGAGTCTGTTAGAAGGTTTTAGGCAACCTCCGAATTCCCAATTTACCGCTTTTCCCAATTTATTGCTTTCTCGTTAATGCGACAAGTGTTAACCCCCTCTCTCAAAAGGAAAATAACAAAAAAAATTTAAACTTTTCTGAAGCGGACAAAATTAGTATTATTTCTATATCTTTATTTTCATTTCACCAACAAATATGAAAAGGCCAATTCATATTTCTTGGCGAGATGTGAAATAAAGAGGGGCAGCGTATAATACCCCAATTTTTTCCGTCTTCTTTTGTCACTTGCTTTATTCGACTTGTTTTTCAAGATCTAGCGATTACAAGTAGCTAGAACAGTGTCCTTTTTAATTTAAGTCAATTCCAATTATCCATTTAATTAAACTGAAATACCGTTACTTAAGCTAGGCATGCGCGTGAATGATCGATCTTTTCGCGCATTCTTCAGTTTAATCTCGATATTTGGTCCTAATCGAACCTAAGTGGGCTTATTTAAGTTACTTTTCTCACTATTGGGCTTATCATTTTGGCTTGGGCCCACAGACGTGGTTCCAAGTTAATTTTTAGCGTTTATTGTTTAACGGGCCTATTTTTTCTATTCGGACCTCGTTCTAGCATGTTCATTTAGTTGGACCCGATTCACTTTTATATTTGGTCCAATTTCTTCTCTTCGTTATTTTTATTTTTTTTTCATTTGAGTAATACGTATAGTCCAAAAATGCCAAAAAAAATCTACTTAATTTTATTTACAATTTAGGAGTGTCCAAGAGTCCAATATGTCCAAAAATAAAAAAAAAATAATAATAACAAAATTGACAATAAAGCCAAATCCGAAAATAGGCAGAAAAATTAGGGTTTCCATTGATCTCCAAAAGCTGCTACAGCTGCTGGGCTTGGATCCAGATCTGCAAAAAGAAATAGTCAAAGCCCATTCAAAGTCATTAATTGCTAAACCTAGAATTTTAGTATAAATGAGCAGTGAACCATCAGTCTAAGTAGAGAAAAATGGGAGACGGTTCTCAAAAATCACGAAAATAAGGATTGGGGCTTCACATCAGAACCCTAACCAATCACTAAAAAAGCACTGAACTCCAAAATCAAGGGTAGCAGTCAAGCAAAGGTAGTAGCAGCAATCCAAAATAATACCAGTTTTGTTGTTCAGTATCTTTCCAGAAAAGAACGTGTAAGACAGGTTAGTTTTTCTTTAGAATCATAAACATATGCTCTAGGCCTTCTTTTGATTCAGATACATGTAAACAGAAGATATTATCATGCTGTCTGTTCATCTGGTTGTTTAAAACATTACTATCATATGCAACTAGTGTGATATTTTGGCCATATAACAATAATTTATAAACAAATTAGTTTTAAATGAGTAGGATCAGTGTGTCAACAATCGTTTCTTAATAAATAAATAAAAACAACAAGGTTAGAGGCATATAGATCTCCTTTCAAATAGAAAAGATCAGGTTCCCACTTCCAAAAAAAGAAACATCAGAAAAACACAAGGTGGAAATAGAACCGAGAGGGAGGGAAAAAAATAAAGAGAAAAATAATAGAGTAGAAGAGAAATCAGACCAGAGAAAGCTTTAAAAAACAAACAGAATAGTAAAAGACGAAGCAACTGACCTCAGTGGGGGTTCGCCGGAACTCCGGTCGTCCTCTCCGACGAGCTCACCACCTCGGACAACCAAACCGAAGCCTCCTCCTCCCACGATGTCGAGCTCACTGGTGCATGGAAATCACATACACTTGTGTGCAAGTATACACTGTCCAAAAATAAGTAGTAAAAAGATCGAACCCACAGAGATTGAAAAACTCACTTTTAAAATCAATATAAAGTAATAAAGTGTAAGGTAACTAAGTAACAAAATAATTTTGGAGTTTTGGTGATGATCACAACTAAGTTAGAAAGAAAGCAAAGTAAAGAGTGTGATAATGCAAATGAGAAAAGCTAGTTGGAATGTCTTCATCAAGTAATTTACTTATAAGTGTTTGATGCAGTATGTGATGCAGCTGCACTGAATGTTGTTGCATTAGCTATGTGCCTTTCGGTCACTTTCTTCAGAGTATCATTACAAACTTTTTCCGATCCTTGCTCTTTGCAGTAAAGAAAGGGTTGTCAATGCCTTTCTTGCCTCCTTGGCAATTATCCAAGTTGCTAAAATAAATTCACTCTTGTATTTTAAGTACCCACAATTACCCTATGGACTATACTATCCTATCTCTAGGACTTAGCATGGTTTTCACAAAGTTTTCTTTATGTAAAACACTCACCCATATTATTCTAAGTGATGAAGTTCAAAATAAGTTTTTAAAAGATTATCAAGCAAGAACTAAAGTACAAAAATACATACATGCATCATACTTACTTAAAAGCTCATTAAATGATTAGAACATTCCAACTAAGAGAGGTTTAGCTAACTATAGACATTGCAAGATATATATAAACTGAATAGACCATGTTTATATAATAGAAATCACAAAAGAGAAACAACAAGGTAAAAGTACAAATGTTGAAGCCCTTTGTATGAAATCTTCTAGCAATGCACTAGCATTACTCCTTAGCACTATACAAATACTATGAAATCGAGTTAAGGAGGATTTGTCAATTCCTTCCTTTCCTCTTATAAAATAGAAACTAACTATGTATATTGAAATTTTGATCTAACTTATGGATTGTGATATATTTCCAAATGAAGATGTGAGGTCCTTTTATAGCCTTCAAGAGAGGTGCTTCCTTCCTTCATGTTGAAGTAATCTTGAGTGGATCATAGCTGTAGTTGCTTTTCAGAGGTTGATCCCAAGTTGAAATCTTTGACTTAATGTATAGGGTGGTTCTATGATGATAGAACATGTGTCCCTATGTTGGTGACTCTTCAAAGCTATGCCTATAGCTATGTGTGAATGGTAGGCGCCTACTATACAAGGTGGGATGGCATCAGAGAACCAGGCATGAGGTCATCAATTGCAAGTGGATGCATATGAAACAGGCTGCTCATTCACCAAGTAGTGCAGATTTGATGCAGGATCAGTGCAGGAGCATTTGATGCAGATAGCATTGAGACTGCACTGAACAAAAACATCAAACATACCACAATATATCCAAAATGGCCTAATAATAACTATAACCATTCAAATCACTCAAGTTATCATATATCACATAAAATACTATATAAACTCTTTATTATTACTTGAAAGAGAGAAATTACTAAGTTTAAACATATGAAATACTCTATATAAAATAGAGTTATCACTCACCACCTCAGACAACCAAACCGAAGCCTCCTCCTCCCACGATGCCGAGCTCACCACCTCGGACAACCATGCCGAAGCCAGCAGCAACCCAAACCGAAACTTCCTCCCCCAAAACCGAAGCCACCTCACACCAAATCACTCTCACAACCACAAAAACGACCCCAAAACCGCACCGAGCCATCACGAGACCCACCTCTCTGTGCTCCCTGTCGCCGGAGAAGCACCGTTCGCCGTTCACCGTTGCGTTTCAGGCCGGCATGGCCAATACTCCCGGTTCCGCTCCCTCTCTCTCTTCCACCCATTAATTTCTCCCTCTCTCGCACCGAAATGGGGGCGAAAATTTCGCCCTTTCTCTCACTCAAAGAGCAGCGGCGCCGCTGTTGTAGGAAGGAAGGAGGGTTTTGTTTTTTAGGGTTTTTAATTTAGGGTTAGGTTTATATAGTGTCTCCTCAATTTATTTTTATTTTTATTTTTTAATTCTCTTTAATATTCAGATTTCTATTAACACCCTTTCAATTAACACGCACACCCTCCCTCACTTAAGCCCAGTTTTGCATACTGGGCCATCCTATCCGAACTGGGCTTTCCTTTATACACTTCCTGTTTAGCTATACCACTCCCCGTAACTAATAACACCCCCATTTTGCAATTTTCACCTTTTTCTCGTTTTTTTAATTCTTTCTAACTCAAATACTTTCCATTAAATCAAAAAACTTTGTTAGTGGTCTTGCGAAGCCTTTGCTTGCATGATCATTAACAATGAGGACCTAGTGGTGATCACTTGGAGCCTTTTCTCAATTGATCATCATGACTGCCTAATTTTTCTAAAGACTTTCAATAAATCAAAAAACTTTGTTAGTGGTCTTGCGAAGCCTTTGCTTGCATGATTATTAACAATGAGGAACTAGTGGTGATCACTTGGAGCCTTTGCTCAATTGATCATCATGAATGCCTAATTGTTCTCAAAACTTTCAATAAATCAAAAAAAACTTTGTTAGTGGTCCTGCGAAGCCTTTGCTTGCATGATTATTAACAATGGAATTCTCCACTTTTCCTTTGCATGTGGTCAAGCACAACAAACCAAAAACATTTTTCCTTTCAAAAGCCAAACACTTTTCCCAAGATAAAACATTATCAAAACCAAAAACTAAGAACTACGTAGCTTTGAATTCTCCACCGCATCGGGAGATACGTAGGAGCGAGCGGCTAACTCTCGTCAAGCGCCAAAAATAAAAATTTTCATTAAGTCTTTTCAATCAAGAAGCAAATTTAAGTATTTTCCAAATCAACACTTAAAACCACACGTTTAATTAAAGGTTCCCTTTCGGTAGAAAGGAGGTGTGGGGTGCTAATACATTCCCCATGCCTAACTGACCCCCGAACCCAAATCTTCCGGTTTTCCAAAAGGCCATCCGCCTTCCAAAAAGGTTTTTCTTCAATATTTTCCTTATAAAAAATATTGGTGGCGACTTTATTGTTTTAAAAGGTTGTAAACGAAGAAAAACCCCTCGGGGACTTTTTCGGATGCAACAATATTTAGACTCAAAAGTGGTAGACGGTGTGGATTCAAGAAACTCAACATCAGGTTATGTGATTACTTTTGGTGGGGGAGTTGTTTCTTGGCAGTCAAAGCTTCAAAAATGTGTGATATTGTCTACATCTGAAGTAGAGTTTGTAGCAGTCACTGAAGCTTTGAAGGAGAAGTAATGGATGAAGAACTTTCTAAGAGAGTTGGGACATGATCAAGATGATTATTTTGTGTATTATGATAATCAAACTATCATCCATCTAGCCAAGACCCCATGATCCATTCATGCTCAAAACATATTGACATTCGGTATCATTGGATACGAGAAGTGTTGGATGAGAAGAAATTGAAGATAGTAAAAATCCATCTAGATTTGAAATTTCCTTATATGATGACTAAGTCACTGCCAACCAATAAGGTTGAAGGTTGTTGTCAAGGTGCCGATATAGTGGTGCCTCTCAGTTAAGTCAAGAAGGGGGAGATTTGTTGGAATTTCCTCCTTAGTTGTGGTACACGAGTCACAATGCATGAGAAAGGGGGGTGAATATTCCAATGTCTTGGAATTTATTCCTTTGACCTTGAGACATGCACATTCAACTTTGAATAATGTATTGGAAGTTTCTAGACCTCCTTGGAATTGTAGAAACTAATTATCCTCCATTAATCCCATTTTTTGGAGAAGCCACATTAACCACGTTGTTTCTATTATATACACACAATTCTGTGTGCTTACCCTTACCCCCTCCTTCTTGAATCCCCCCATTTTCTTTATCCTTCTTTATCTTTATGTTCTTGCAACCAAAAGATAGTGATGTTTTTAGAATTAAGTATGTTGTTCTCGAGCATTATGTTGCTTATGAGGCTTATCTCATTATGAGCCCCACTTTAAGGTGGGCTTTTGGAGGATAGTTCACTTTTCACCGCTTTCCCTATGAATAGGAGAATTTGTGAAGAGTTGCACATCACATCCAAGTAAAGAAATCCTAAGAGAGTTAGAGAGTCTTTTGTATTCCTCTTTGAGAGAAAGAGAGTTCCATAGAAAGTGAACCTTCTAGACAATAGACGAGAGGATTATTAATGATTGTGCATCTAATCTTTTTTTTTGTCGAGGTGCATCTAATCTTTTTTTTGTTTTTGACGAGGTGCATCTAATCTACTCTACACATTTGATACTTATATACAAACTGAAACCTAATCCCTATAGTCACGATTCCTAAGTTACAATTGACCAAAAATAATTATGAATAAGCTAATGGTTATTCGGCTAATCGTCCATACTTTACACAAACCTCATTCTAGATTCTGGATGCCTTCTTCGTGATTAAAATCTCCACGTTTAGCTGCAATGGTTTCTCTAACAGTGTCGTATTTTCCATTTAAACTTTATAAATCCAATTCTCTTGCCTTTGTGGATTCAGTTAGTTCTCTTTTGCTTCGACTCCTTTCACTACCAAAAAATCTCCAAATCGGGACGAATTAGAAACCAAAAAAAGGTCTCTAATTAGTCGTTAAACAATTAACCGATCGATTTAACAACTGAAATTCAAAATCTGACCCCGAATTGGTTGCTACAATATTTAGCGACAGATCTAACGATCAATTTAGCAACCAATTTTGAGAAGTCGCTATATCACAAGTCGCTAATGTGTAGGGACAGAATTAGCGAATGATTTGAAATTTTGGCGTCTAAATCGGTCACTATTTGTAAATGTTTTTGTAGTGTTTAATGCAACTTCGACTAGGTAAGGCTCAACTAATTATAATTCAGTTCATGGGGTAACTCGACTATTTATTATGTTTGGTGTAATAGTTTAGAACAAGGAATTTACTAACTTATCCAGAAAAAGATGTAACCCAAGGTTTGTGATGTGGATACCCACACATGCAAAGGAATTGTTAAAGTGATTTGTGTTGGAGCTGCGTGTCATGGTGAATCAAGGGGTATATAGGAGAGTTATTATTGAGTCGGATCCTCGGAATGCTACGAAGCTTTATTTTTGGTCAACATATATAAATGCTATTAATTAAGCTTGTGAAGAAGGTTAACCACTTCTTTCTTTGGCCCATGGTTCTTCCAAGATACCCTTAATGAAACCTGTGATTTTTTTTTAAACATAAGTACGGTTCGGATTTCACTGCACCGAGTGTGTTACTTTCAAAGACAACCCCCTTAAAACTGTTTTTTGTTAGGTTCGGAGCACGGCCGATCGAACTGAGATAGAGTTAGAGGAAACACAAGCGCACATCCAATGCCTCCACTACTCCCCAAAACCTAGCCTATCCAACATGTAATCCAAGTATGACCAGTTCACAGAGTCATACGCTTTCTTGAAAACCGCTTTCAACACTACGCACTTCTCCTTTTTTTCTCTTTGCCATATCCATAATTTCATTAACAACCACCACACTATCAAGGATATTTCTTCCTGCAAGAAAAGTACTTTGACATTCAGAGATCACCCCTTTCAAAACTTGTTTTGGTCTACTCGCTAATACATTTGCAAGCATCTTATATAAACAACCGATGAGGGATATAGGCCTGTATTCACCTAATCCTTGTGGATTACAAGTCTTAGGGATTAGTGCGAGAAACAAGGCGCTTACCGCCTTAGGTAGCGTGGATAATCTGTGAAACTCATCAAAAAACTTCATAATCTCCGTTCAAATTATATCCCAACAACTCTTAATAAAATTAAAATTAAATCCATCCGGTCCTAGACTCTTGTTTCCATCACACTCCCAAATTACTTCTTTAACCTCTTCCATTGAGAAAGGCTCCATCAACATAACTTTATCCCGATGAGAAATTTGTTTGAATTGCACCACATCCAGTGTTGGCCTATTGAAGTTGTCTTCTTTAAACTTTTTCTCAAAATGCTCTTTAACCACCCTTTTTACACCCCACACATTTGGGTCCTTCTCCTATTACCCTTCAAACAAGCATGAAAAAACGACTATTTGAATCTCCCTCGGCCAACCATCTTATTCTAGATTTTTGTGCAAGTAGACTCTCCTTTCCATGTAGTTCTTTCCCAAATTCATCAGTTAACAGTTTCATGTGTTCATCATCAACACCCCCTCCCTTCGTGGCCAGCCTTTCCACCTCGTTCAGGTCGCGTACAATGGTCTCAAGTAATAAGTCTTTGAACCCAAAAACTTCTCGGTTCCAAACCTTGAGCTTTTCCTTCAACATTCTTAGTTTTTCCTTTAACACGTAGGAGGCTCTCCCCTCCACCCGAAGCGATGCCCAACAATCACTAACAAACCCCTTAAAGTCTTCATGCTCTAACCAACAATTATTGAACCTAAACGGTTTAGGTCCCCAATTTAGCACAGACGAAACTAACCAAACTGGGCAATGATCAAAAAATTCCCTGTTACCAATCCATTGTGCACTGAAATTCTACCTTGATACCAACCCTTCAGTCAACAAGATTCGATCCAGACTACTCGCCCTACCATCTGAACCAAAGCAAGTACATTTTTTACCTAGCGCTAGTACGTCAACAAGATCCATATCCTCCAAAAAAGCAACGAACTCTCTTACCTCGGCGTTATTAAAATTGGCTGAACATCCGCTTCTCTCAGCTCTGGAAGTAACTGCATTAAAGTCGCCTGCGATACACCAATCCCCAACCTCAAAGTCGTCTTTTAATGTCCTCAGATTATCCCACAATCTCCTCTTACCAGCCATGTTATAGGCAGAGTACACATTCACCAAGTAACATATCTGACCCTGTAATTTGACGTATGCTCCAACAAAATGTTCACCTGAAAAAGAAAACAAAACCTCCATAATGTCCATTTTCCAAACACTAAGAAGACTGCCAGACATACCTATAGCATTTTTATTGAGCATATCAAAATTGAGATCTCCCCACATACTAGCTATCATTCTTTTCGTAAGGTCACTACTCTTTTTCTCCTGAATCATACAAAAATCAATTTTCTCCTCTACAATCATCTTTTTAGGGTGCCTCTTTTTCGCAGTGCCCCCCACCCCCTCATATTTAAAGTTGCTATCTTCATAGAGACCCACTTTTTTTCTCCTTCCTACCCTTGATACTCTGGTCCTTCACTTCCAAAGCTTTGATTCTACCTGCATAATCCTCGTCATTACTTTTTCCAAACATCCCCATATTGTCTTTAGCAAAACACTGCATTTTATTAGCAAGGAACATCTCATGTGCTGCCAAGAACGTTTCATTGCAGAAACGAATGCATGAATCCCCAATTGACACATCCCCAATCATCGCACCTCCTCATCACGACCAACCGAGAAGCGAGAAGTCGAGTTAGGCGGTTTAGTGAGACTACATGCACCTTTGAAGAGGCCGAACCACTTTTCACACTACTAAGAGAAGGCATAAGCTTCCTAGCATCCTCGTTCACAATCCCAACGATGACCTGTTGATTTGCATCCAATGAATTCATGTCGTTGTTACCACTGATCTTCTTGTGCTTTTTTACTGGACTTTTATTTCTCAACAAGGGCCCAAAAGAATTGGTTAAAATTAGGCCTGCATCCAACTTGTCTTCATGTGCACTGTGGCCCAATAAATTTACAAGCCCATTAGCAACCAGATGTCCCAACACCCTACGTCGTTCCCTTCCACTTACTCCAGACATACAGTCGTCAACCTCCACGTGTCCATTGTTGGGAGCATTAAGTGCATTATGTGGATATATGCCTTGCATTAAAATGAGCGCCAAGTTGTTCTCGTTTTCCCACACCAATTGGCTCCACCACTTTCCTCGATGTACCGTTATGCTCGATTACCTTCTTTCTCATGCCTTTAATTTTGGTTCGATTTTCTCGCCCTCACCTAAATGGTCCCTTACCTCTGCTTCCACTGAAATACTGTGTGCCCCATTATTCTCTGCCAAACTGTCGCCTTGAATACTGTGTACTGCATCCACATTTCTAGCCTCCTTTAAAATATTCATATCCCCAAAAACCTCTTTATCTGAAATATGTTGATCAACATTGACTATATGACCCTCCTGCAGCAAAGTTCTTTCCTCTTCCTCTCCTTCCTCTTCTCCCCCATCTTCATCAAGACTATCAACATCATCTTCATCATTCTGAAATAAGGGTGGACTGTCTCCGTTATCACTATCATAACCATTGTCTGAACTATCCTCTAAATCATTTGCTTCATACGCCTGAGATAATCCATCACAGTGCATCGGACCACACCATTCCTCCAAGACCTTGATATGGAACATAGACCCTTTGATGTTTGCGTAAATGACCATATTGAAGACATCATAACATTTTGTTCTAATTAAAATCGGTGCCACATCCAACGATCTCTTTTTCCTTGTGTTCTCATCAACACCCAGAAACGTGCCGAATTTTCGTGCCATTGTTGAGAAGAATTCATTATTCCAAGCGTGGATAGGAACACCATGACACCGAACCCATACCACTATTTCTTTGTCTACATCACATGGGCTCCATCTACGCAAATTCTCATAGTGCTCAGCAACCCATTCCTTGGCGTCTCTCTTGAGCGCAAGGATTAAGCCATCTTCCATCTCCTCCAAAAGCACCAAGTTCGCACCCATGGGGGTCGCTTTGATTGAGAAGAAGCCACGCATGTTAAACCATTCTTGTTCTGGGGTGTATCAACAACACCAAGAGGTGCCAACAGAAAGGGACCAGCGGCCCAACACACAGGAAATGGCCCAAACGGCCCAAACCGGCGAGCCTTGCAGCGCAAACTTCACTCCCGGCCGTTGCACATATTTCGGCCGAGATGCTCCATCCCAATAGTATAAATACGCCACTCGCATGTGGCTTCAGGTACGTTATCTTTACCTTGTGATACCCTGCCCGAGCGATCACTCACTTGAGCGTCGGAGTGTCATTGCAGGTACCACCCGAGGTGCTCGTGTGACCAAGACCGGTCCTTTCCCTCACTCAACGACCGGCCAATCCAGCGAACAACTACAACACTTCATTGGTCTAAGGTACGATCAATTCTTAAACCATATGAGCAGACCCCGAGTTTCTAACCTTGGACACGTACATTTTGCTGAACTCATGCAACTCCTCCTCCGAGGCATTGTACCAAACATCACATAAGTTTTGCTTCCTGTAATACACCACCTTTTGCTCAGGATTTTGCAGCTTTGTATCCCACCTTCCATAAGTATTCATCTTCTCTCTATGTGCCTTCCTTCCTAGCCTCCTTTTCTATTAGTGTTTGCTCTACTTGGGTTATTTTCTTGTTGCTGTGGTCGGGCATATTAGTCTGGTTTGTCTCCCCTTGCAGTTCCTCCACCCAAACCATATGTGAACCTTTTTTCAATCCAACATCCTGTTCCTTGCACTTTCTTTCCTTTCTCTCCTTTTCATAATTCTTCTCTCTTTCAAATTTGGACAAATTTACGTGTATCTTGTCTGCGCCAAAAATGATATTATCCAACCTTACGACAAATAACCAGAGATCTTGAACATCCTCAAACCGAGATAAACCGAATCTCCTCCCCCATTTATTTGTCTTTGCAGGGATAACTACCTCCACCACCTTGCCAAACAACGAAAAAGCCCTCAACATCTCTTTTGCCCCATGAGTAGCAGGAAATCCAGGAAGTAGAAAGACAATGTGCCTCTCGTATTCTTGACGTCGTACCCAGCTATGTCCATGCGCCCCTTAGTCACTTACTGGATATTTTGTTTCCTATGTTGCACCAATTGCCAACCTTCATCCCCCTTACCTGCATCACCCTCCTCCTTGCCACGAGTTGCTTCCCCTATTGCCTGACCCGTTTGTTTCTCCATCGCCGCCTCGCCCTGCCGTGAGTTTTGGTGAGTGAATAGTGTTTCGCTGCCTTGGCGTTGGAAAGGTTAGTGGAGAATGAATCAAAGACCAAGACTGGATGACCGACGGCGGCGTTTGCTGATTAGGGCAGTCCTAACGATATGTACCGCATTCTGGTTTGAATAGAAGCCGATGAAAGTTCTGATGCAAGAACGTTGGACCTGTGAAGGATATGTAACGCGTTCTAGTTTGAAGGAAAAGGGAAAAGGTTTCTGGAATCACGTTCTGGTTTGAAGAAAAGAGGCGAAGGTTTTCGAATCAGTAGGTTTCTGAATCAGCAGGTTGGGTGAAGGGTGGAGATGGTCGCGGGTTGGGTGGTTGAGGGGTGAAGATAGGGTGTTGGTATGCTGCGATTAAAAAGGAGGGTGTGGGTGCTAACGGTTTTGTCTGCTACGGTGAAGATCAGATGGATGGGCGATGGGGCTTTGCGAATGTTGATGATGGCGGTGAGGTTGAATGGGATGACGATTAGGTTACTAACTTCGATAAGTAGAGTTTTATTGATACTATTTAGTCGAATGGCTAAATAGATGGTTGGCTACAAGCATCTTATAAATGATGATCACACTTAATAGTCTTTGGCAATTACCCGCCTAGTTAGTTGGGAAAAACACCCAATAACCAAGGTTCTACAAATAACAATTATCTGTGCTCATTTTTGTATTTAATGATATGATATTTTCACTATTAATACGATCAAAAGTATCTATCACAAAATATGTAACCAGACAATCATTCAACCATTCATCTTCTGTATGACTGTAAAGTTCGTTTTTCACAAAATTAACTTATTGCAGATAAACAAAACAAAAAGTTGTTGTAGTTTCCACAAGCAAAGCCTCTTTTTATTTGGAATTGTGTACTAAAATGAGTTCACCATGTGCGTTTTGGGTAACTGGATGTTAGTGGGGGTAAACTTGTTGGGCAATTAGAAAATTGCTATGTAAATGTATATAAAGGTTCTTATTTTTGAGGAGCAATTGTCTCATATTCTTATGTATGTATTTGCCAAAGTCTGTGAGGTGCTCTATAGTATTAGAATGTATCAAAATTATAAAAACATTAGTGAATATATATTTCATTAAGGTTTAAATATGTTTTTCGTCCTTACAAATATAGTTGTTTTCAAATAAGTCCTTGCAATTTTTTTTTTCAATAAGTCCTTGCAAAATAACTTTTTTTTAAATTCGTCCTTCCGTTAGTGTTCTGTTACAAAAATAGCTTATGTGGCTTATAGAATGCTGATGTGTTATATTTTTTTCCCATTTTTTATTTTTTTAAAAATGAGTTCTTCAAAAAAAATGATTTGGCATGTGAGGTGGATTCCAAATTATTTTAGAGTTATTTTCTGATGTGTTATTCAATCTCTCTCTTTCTTCCCTATGAACTTCAAACCCAGAACTTTGATCCCCAAATTCCATGCCCAGAACCCACAAACAGTGAACCTAACATCTAATTGCAAATCTAATTGAAACTGAACAGGTAATTGAAACCAAAATCCCCCAAATTGAAGCTGAACACAGAAAATCGAAGATGAATACGGAGAAATCGAAGCCTAATTTCAAATCTATACACAGTGGAGAGAGAGAGAGAGAGAGAGAGTGAGAGAGAGAGATCACGGGTAAGAGGAAAGAAATCGAAGCTCATTGCCTGTTATTAGAAATAATGATGTGTCAAAGTCAAATAGACTGAAATTTGCCACATCATAATTCCGTTAGACACGTCACCTTTTTTATAACGTTTCACTAACAGAAGGGTATATTTAAAAAAAAAAATTGCGGGGACTGTAGCGACCGAAAAATCCGGGAAAGGATTCTTCGAAAGGTTCTTAGGAAGCCGCCACCAAATTTTAGTTTAAGGGCAAATTCGGAAAATCCCTTTAAGTTTTACGATAAGGCGTTGTTAGGGTTCGGGAGTCGTTATGTGTGGGGAAGGTATTAGCACCCCACGACACCCTATTGTCTAATTAATTTAGGATTTATTTAATAATTACCCTTTTATTTGTAAAAAAAAAAGACTTATTTAGGTTTTTGTTTTTAGTGCTTGACAAGGTTGAGTCTTGCTCCTACGCACCTCCAGATGCAATGGAGGAATCAAAGCCACGTAGTTCTTCCTGAAAATGTTTGTGGGTTGGTGTTTTTTAATGTAGGGATCCTAGGATTCCTTGAACTGCATCTGACTCATCGATTCCTAGGACATTGGGCTAACCCGATTGTACAACCGACTTAGCCCCCTACTTTTGAAAATAATTTTAGGGTTCTTGAAAGAAAGTGGTTTGGTGTGAGGTGGGTTTGTTTTAGAATAGGTATTCTAGAACTCCTGAACTGTACAGCTCATTAGTTCTAGAACGCCGACTAACCCGATCTGCAGTATTTAACTTAATCCCCTATTTTTTGAAAAATGGTTTATTCGTATTTGTTAAGTTCGTAGGTTCTTGAATATGCACTCATTATTACTAAAATAATGACTAACCCGGTTGTACAACCGACTTAGCCGCTTTTTATTTTTAGAGAAATAATTTATTCGTTAGGTTTGTAGGTTTCGAATGCAGATGACTCATTGGCCCTAAAATAATGACTAACCCGGTTGTACAACCGACTTAGCCGTTTATTTTTATTTTGCGAGAAAAATTATTTATATTATTATTGGAAAAGAAAAAAAAACGAAATAGGGGGTGAACATATTAAATTGGGGTTTTATTAGTCGCAGGGGGTTGTATGAATAATAAGGGGTGTGAAAAGGAAAGCCCAGTTCGCATCTGGAAGCTCAGAATGCGAAACTGGGCTTAAGTTGGGGAGGGATATGCGCATGAATGAAGGGGTGCGCTTAGTATTCTGAGAATTAAAAAAAATGAAAAAATGAACAGATGCTATAAAGGCCCAACAGTAGAAAAACCCTAACCTAAAAACCCAATTACCCTCCCTTCCATTCAACTGTTGCGCCGCGCAGCACATTGAGAGAGAGGTGCGAAAATCACGGCGAGACCTTAGGGGGAGAGAGAGAGAAGATCCGGCGCGGTTTGCGCCGGTTTCCATGGGGGTGGCCGACACTCCTGCAGTTCACGAGGAGAGAGGGAAGGACGGCGAAGCTGGCGGAGCAAGGTGGCTTCGGTGGTGATTGTTTCCGGCGACGCGCGCTGCCTGATTTTGGGAGAGGTTGGAGCTTGGCCGACGGTGGGAGGAAGCTCTGTCGGATTCTGTGATGGTGGGTTACGGCCAGACCTCGCCGGAGAGGATGAAGTTTACGGCCGAGATTCCACCGGCGACGACACACACACCTACAGGTTCGCGTTTTTTCCTTACACACTGGTTCTATTTTTTCTTGATCTAACAATCAGACAAAATTATGAATGTCCCTCTTGATCTTCTGCCATTTTGAATTATGTTTTTGATTTTCCCATTTCTATACCTATTTTAATTATTTGTCAACATAGATTTTATCCTAAAACTAATGTTGTTATTAATCTTTCAAAAAAAAGGGATCTGTTCATGATTAAACAAAAAAACCAGTAAGCAAATTTAGTTTCTGAAGCTGTTTGATTTTTGTATGTTCATACACACTGTCTTAGTATCGGTTTCGGATTATTAACAATCACAACTACATTTCTTTACAATATCCTATCCTGAATCCTGAATTAAACTTTATAAGTCCAACAGTAAAAAAATGGAAACGAGGAAACCGACCTAAACTTCCAGCCTCTGTCTCCTTTTGATCGTTCTGTGACTGCCTGTGCTTGCTACTGTGTCTGCTACCTCAGAAAATCAAAAGTGTGTGTTTAGTGGATTAGGATTCTGACTTTAAACCCTAATCCTTGTTTAGGTGATTCTTGCAGTGTTCTCTGCCCTCGTTTTTTTTGTGTCCATTTTACTGTGGACTGACTGCTTATTTATATTAAAAACTTAGGGTTAGAATTTAATTGGTTTTGACTGGGCTTTGACCCTATTTCAGGTTGGAACCCAGGTGATAACTCATATTTATATGAGTTATTTATGCTCTTATTACTTAACTTAATTCAAGTTCTTAAGTAATATTGTTGTTTAATTCGAGAAATATATGTTGTTTAGTGTAAAAAGGGTTAGGAAGCGATTATGTGACAAATTGGCACTTTTGGTGCTTTCTTGTTATTTTTAATGTGTTTGTTCGGTTCTGACATTAGGCGCTATAGCGGCAGACGCTATAGCGTTGGATTCTGCAGCTGATGAGAGAGAAAACGAAAAAGCAATTTTGGCAGCATGTTAAATCACTGTAGAGAAGTCAGAGACAGTTCCTGCATCAGCCACCCACCTTTTGCTTTATAGGACACTTGTCTATTTTGTAATGGTAGTTGGTAATAGTTGGTGGGATGGCTTTTCACCTTTTTGGAGAGATATTTTCTATATATTGAAGTCTTAAAACTTCATCTTCAAGCTTGGTTTTGCTGGTTCAGAAGAGAGGAGAGTTAGAAATAACTCTTAAAAACTCCATTTTTCGCCCAAGCTCCATTTTCACAATAAAGAGTAGATTTTTCTGCAGATCTTTGCGAGAGACATTTATAGCGTCAGCGCTATAGCGGCGCACGGAGCCATCATCATTTGGAGTGTTTTCTACCTCTTGGTGATTTCGGTTTTATGGCTTTAGGTAACACTTTTATGTTGTATTTCTTGTGTTGTTGCTCATCATGAAGTGATTCTCTTGTAGTTGGATGCTTAAAGCTTTGTAATGAACCTTTAGTATCGCGTATATAATATTTCACGTTTTGCGTTTCAATCTTTGTGTGTTACTTCTTTCAAACTTGTTTTAGAAATGATCACTAAAATAGGTATATTCATGGGTGCAGACATGGTCCATGATTCGAACTCAAAGATTGATATGAGCGAAAAGTTGTTTAAAGACATTTAACCAATTTTTGCTTCCTCTAGACATAGAAGTGCAATAGTTCATAGGCAAAAGGCTGTGGGTTCTTTATTATACTGAGGGTGAACTTATTTAGAACCTAGACATAGGCATCTTGTAATGAAACCACAGGCGTTAGTGGATGAAAAACACAAAATCATTTGCAACGCTAGCTTGACGCTATAGCGTGAGACGCTATAGCGCCTTACTCAGGAAATTACTTAGCAAAGAGCATTCCAACTACTCTCACTCTGAATTTCTACTTATAATCTATCTTATTTGCTTTTGTACCTTTATGTTGATGACATTAATGATTCTACAACTTGTTATTGTTACTTGTTTTACTCACTAGCTAATTTACTAATTTAATTATAGAAGTAAACTCAACAATCCCTGTGGAGACGATCTTACTTATCATTATATTACTTGTTGCGATTGTGTACACTTGCACATCACCTTTTCGCACAACAAGTTTTTGGTGCCGTTGCCGGGGATTGTGAAAGTTAATTTCTATTATTTAGTTAGTAAGTTTAGTTTTTTTTTTTTAGTGTGTTTGTTTTTCAAACAAATTTTTTAATTTGCATTGTGCTTTATGTTTGTAGTGTGTTCACTTGGTTGTTTTTAGTGTTACTATTTGTGTTTGTTGTTTTGTGAAAAAAAAAATCCACTTTATGCCATGGACCATTGGAGTTTTGACTTTATGCAAGAAATGAATGAATTGAATGCTCAAGAACAATGTTTCAATTATGATTTCCATGAGAGTGAACATGAAAGGGGCTGTTATGAGACAAATTTCATGCCCATGACAGCCCAAAATATGGATTATAGCATGGAAAATGTTGTGTGTGAGCAATATTCATATTCTCAAACTCAAACCGAAGGATTGCATGAGAACAACTTTGAATTGAAAGAACTCTTAGCTCAATTCCTTGAGGATATCAAAGTGGATAGAGACAACTCTCAAGTGTCATGCAATAATATGGAAGAGAGTTGTATTGAAGAGGTGGTTGAGCAAAATGAAGATAATTTCAAAGAACTCTTAGCTCATTCCATTGATTATATGAAGATGTATCATGACAACTTTGAAGCTTCATGTAAGAATATAGAAGCTCACATTAACACAATTTTGGAGCATCTAAAAGAAGAGAGTTGTGTTGAAGAAGTGATTGAGCTAGAAGAAAAGAGTTGTATTGAAGATATGGTTGAGCAAAAGGAAGAAAAGAGTGTAGAGTGTGAACTTGAATGTGGTCATTTGGAAATGGTGGAAGAAAAGAAAAAAATAGTGTAGTTGTAGAAAAACAAAAATTCAAAAATAGTGACAAGAAAGAAAATCCAAGGTTGAGGTATGAAAAGAGTCATGTGAAAATTGAGATTCAACCTTTGGTAAGTGAAGAAAAGAATCCTCCATAAAATGAGCTTCAATTTTTTCAAGAGAGGAAGAATTCCTATCCCAAATGCTTATTGGTTGGTGCTTGGGACCACTTGCTTCCATATACCAAATGCATGGGATTTTCGACCAAAAAGAGAAAGCGGAGGAATGATATTTTCTTCTTGTCTATTATCCACCCTAACTTGGGTTTTGAATTCCAAGTCCGGTGAGGACTCTTAAACCAAGCGCTACTGGGAGGCAACCCAGATTTTTTATTCTAATCTTTGTTGTTTTTGTTTCTATTTTGATGTTGCAGGGCTGACCAATTGCATTGATGAAGTGAGCTTTAATTGTGAAACGCTATAGCACCTGACGCTATAGCGTCAATCGCAATAAATTTGGCCCGAACAAGAAAAGAATTGTGTTTTGTTCACCAACCAGTAACTCTCTTCCTCTTGTGTTGTGTTGTGTTGTGTTATTTTGTGTTGTGGTGTTAATTGTTTCCAAATAAACTTGTTGGATGTTGTAGCATTTGTAATAACATCTAGCAATTGTGTATGATTTCAAAAAGTATGTTGTGTTAAATGTTTTTAATTCAAAGATTGTAGTGTCCAAAAGGCCTCTCCCATTAGAATTGCATGAGAAGTAAAGACACTGCTTGAGTCTTAAGTTTGGGGAGGACCTTAAATGTGTTTAATGTTATGTATAAAATGTTAATATTATGTGTTTAATATTATGTTTGTTGAATAGAAAGCATGATCAGTTGCAATTCCTTGTCTTTCAGTAATAGAATGTGTATCTTCTTGGGCCAAATTTAATGATGATTAAGTGTATATGTGTAGTGTGGCCTTGTTTGATTGATGACTAGTCTTATCTGCTTTGCTACACAAAACTCTAGGCTTAGCAAGGAACCTAGTTAGCTAGGGACTATTTGATCTTTGAAGTTAGTCTGGTTAACCAAGGTTTAGTCAAGTTTTTATTAAAAATTGAGAGTAGCTTTTGAAGCTAAGTTTGGGGGTGCATTGGTTATATTAAGGCTAGGTATGAAGATTATAGGATGACCAGTGCTTTAGGCTCACAACTTGTTACAAATGTATTGTCAATTGGTCATGTATATTGTAATTAGCTGCATTTGCCCGAAACAAATGCTGAACTGTTCCAAAAATGCATATAAAAAAAAAAAAAAAAAAAAAAAAAAAAAAAAAAAAAGAAAAAGAAAAAAAGAAATAAATGCAAATAAAGGAGTTCAGTAATGAGGGCATTGTAGCTAAAATTTATTCTTCAAGTCACCAACGTTATAGCATCTAACGCTATAATATTTGAGAAATCACCAAATCATAAGCTAGTGCCTTTGGTCAAAGATCCGAAATGCCTAATCAAGCCATTTGTTGTGCTTTGAAGCCCCTCAAGTCTTATGTGAAGTTGTTAGTCTACTCTCCTTTTTGAAAAATTCTTTGACTAAGCCAAAAGAAGGCCACTCTTTCCAAGGCTAGGAGAAATTCTGAACCTAGCTAGGAACTAAACTGAACTTAGAGATCACCCACTCACAATTGAGCAGTAATATTTCTAGATGTTGTGAAAAACAATGGTGTGTGTGTGTGTGGGTGTGAATCTGAAAGTTTGGCTCATTAAGAACATTTTTGAAAAACTATTTGATTTAGGAAGCAAGCTGGTTTTGCCTTTCTATCATGTCATTGTTATGTTTTCAATTAGTTGTTTGTCTTTGTAAATAGTCATTACTTGGGGACAAGCAATGGTTTAAGTTTGGGAGTGATAACTCTTATCAATAAGAGTTATTCATGCTTTCAAGACTTAAATAAATGTGAGTTCTAAAGTAATAATTTTTTTAGAGAGATATTGTTATTGTGTTGTTTGTGCGGCTAATTTATGTCATTGTTTCTTCGATGTTGTGTTGTTTGTTCTTTGTCAAGCGTCATTACTTGAGGACAAGCAATGGTTTAAGTTGAAGTGTGATAACTCATATTTATATGAGTTATTTATGCTCTTATTACTTAACTTAATTCAAGTTCTTAAGTAATATTGTTGTTTAATTCAAGTAAATATATGTTGTTTAGTGTAAAAAGGGTTAGGAGGCGATTATGTGACAAATTGGCACTTTTGGTGCTTTCTTGTTATTTTTAATGTGTTTGTTCGGTTTCTGACATTAGGCGCTATATAGCGGCGAGACGCTATAGCGTTGGATTCTGCGGTGATGAGAGAGAAAACGAAAAAGCAATTTTGGCAAAGCATGTTAAATCATGTAGAGAAGTCGAGAGCAGTTCTGCATCGACCACCCACCTTTTGCTTTATAGGACACTTGTCTATTTTGTAATGGTAGTTGGTAATAGTTGGTGGGATGGCTTTTCACCTTTTTGGAGAGATATTTTCTATATATTGAAGTCTTAAAACTTCATCTTCAAGCTTAGTTTCTTTGGTTCGAGAAGAGAGGAGAGTTAGAAATAACTCTTAAAAACTCCATTTTCGCCCAAGCTCCATTTTCACAATAAAGAGTAGATTTTCTCGATCTTTGCGAGAGACGCTATAGCGTCAAGCGCTATAGCGGCTCGGGAGCTGTCATCATTTGGAGTGTTTTCTACCTCTTGGTGATTTTGGTTTTATGGCTTTAGGTAACACTTTTATGTTGTATTTCTTGTGTTGTTGCTCATCATGAGTGATTCTCTTGTAGTTGGATGCTTAAAGCTTTGTAATGAACCTTTAGTATCGCGTATATAATATTTCACGTTTTGCGTTTCAATCTTTGTGTGTTACTTCTTTCAAACTTGTTTTAGAAATGATCGGCTAAAATAGGTATATTCATGGGTACAGACATGGTCCATGATTCGAACTCAAAGATTGATATGAGCGAAAAGTTGTTTAAAGACATTTAACCAATTTTTGCTTCCTCTAGACATAGAAGTGCAATAGTTCATAGGGCAAAAGTTGTGGGTTCTTTATTATACTGAGGGTGAACTTATTTAGAACCTAGACATAGGCATCTTGTAATGAAACCACTGGCGTTAGTGAGTGAAAAACACAAAATCATTTGCAACAAATAGCTTGACGCTATAGCGTGAGACGCTATAGCGCCTTACTCGGGAAATTACTTAGCAAAGAGCATTCCAACTACTCTCACTCGAATTTCTACTTATAATCTATCTTATTTGCTTTTGTACCTTTATGTTGATGACATTAATGATTCTACAACTTGTTATTGTTACTTGTTTTACTCACTAGCTAATTTACTAATTTAATTATAGAAGTAAACTCAACAATCCCTGTGGAGACGATCTTACTTATCATTATATTACTTGTTGCGATTGTATACACTTGCACATCACCTTTTCGCACAACACAGCCCAATAAAGAATTTTGCAGTGACTTGGAATTTGCTTGGAAACCCTAAATTGCTGCTTACTATTTTATTTTCGGATTTGTTATTTTTTGTATTTTTAGTATTATTTATTTTTGTATTTTTGGACTTATTTGACTCTTAAGTGCTTCTAATTTGTAAATTAAACTAAGTAGAATTATTTTTGATATTTTTGGACTCTTAAACACTTTTAAACTGTAAATTAAACTAAATAGAATTTTTGGATTGTATATATGCTTAAATAAATTAAATAAGAATAAAAATAATAAGAAAAAGGAGTCAGGCCAAATACAAAGACGAAAACGGACCGGACTTGACGACTGCTCTAAGACTAAACCAAAAATATAGGAAAATGGGCGTGTTAAAAAAATTAGCTCGGAGTCGCGTTCTTAAGTCTGAATTTAAGCCAACTTCTGACAAAAATGAATTTTGGTAGACCTGTTCACGTACGACTAAACCCGAATACAGACATTAAATCGAAGAACGCACGAAAAGATCGATCATTCGCGCGCGTGCCTAATTTAAACAACGGCGTTTCGATTTAGTTGAACGGAGTGGCTGGAATTGGTTTGGGTTGGTAACCGAGACTCTACACTAATAATTCTCGTAATCGTGCGACTCCGAAACACGCCCTTACTAAAAATAAACGACTAGAACAAGAAAAAGAAGACGGACAAAATTGGGGTATAACAGCTGCCCCTCTTTATTAGTATTTCACTAGAAAGTGCGGAGCTCTCGAACTTTCGTAGTAGAAATAGGAATAAAGATAAGATAGACGCTAATTTTGTCCATTTAAGGGGGGAGTGAAAGGTTTGAGAGATAAGAGGAGTGGTTAATACTTGGCGATTAACAGAGAGTTGAATGAAGGGTCGACAAGGACTGAAGGAGCGCTAAGGCTCGAAGGACCACTCGGTGGTCGAAGGAGCGATAAGGCTCGAAGGACCACTTAAGGTCCGAAAGGCTTCCTAGGCCTTAATTGAAGGACCATCGTGGTAGTCGAAGGAGCGCAATTAGCTACGGTACTAATTAAGCGATGCGAGGGGCCTTTATACTCGGCGGCCATGATGGGTCAAGATCAGGTCTAGGCGATATGTTGACCATGAAGGGCGACACTGCGTGTCTTAGTCGACACAACTAGTCCCGAAGGACCACGCGGGGTGCGGAAGGTCCGTCGGGCTCGACTCGACGTTTGCGACTGGGCCACTTAGGGCATCGAAGGAGCGTAGTGCTCGAAGGACCACCGGTGCGGGATCGGCCTCGGTGATGCGTGATGCGATCACGGGATCAACGCTTAGAGCTTTGATCTTAGAGGAACAAAATATGGGTATCGACACTTGAAGTCGATTCAGAGGCAATACATCATGTAATGGACATACAACGCCAATAATACATGCACATGCAACAGGTGATTTTTGGTGGGGTGATGGATGAAATAGGTGATTCCTTTCTCTTTTTGTTTTTTATTTTATTTTATTTTATTTTATTTTATTTTGCTTTTTGCTTTTTTTGCTTGCTTTTTTATTTATTTATCTGATGGATGCATGAAGTATGAATGTTAATATGATGCAAATGAAATGTTTGAATGCAAATGCTATGGTGCATGGTGTGATGATATGAAATGACTGATTGAGTGCAGAAACATTTTTTTGTGATGATGAGATGTGAGACTTTGGATGTGAGAGGCGGAGATGAATATTGATAATTCTTTGGAAAGATTAGATTTGATTCAAACTTCGCCAATCTCAAGGTTGTTATTTACAGACACTGATGTGAAAAAGTACTTGCAAGCTCGCTTCTTTTTCTCTTCCATTATGATGCCCCATGATGACCGAAGTTTATGTCCACAAAGTTAACTAAGTGGATTTTCAGTATCACATTATCAACTTGTGTTCTATCTCTCTGAAGCATTGTTTAGCAAACATGTATAGCAGTGCATATATAGATGAATGAGTCAGTTAATGTGGGGTTCTATAGGTCCAGGGTGAGGACATTTGTGGCACATGAAGGGGTGAATGACTGACTAGTCTTTGTCAAGGTCGTGAAAGGTAGGTTTTCCCAAGCCAAGAAATGTGGGATTGCCCCAATTTAGATCTGATGGCGGTGAGTGAATAACTTGCCCCAGTCTAGTGGTGACAAGTTAAGGGCGTAGAAGATGATGAATTGGGAATGCATTGACTTTGGAATGAAAGGCGAAAAACAAGAGATTTTGCCCCAACCCATAGAGTATGGTGTTGCCCCATTTATGGTAAGGACATGATTGCCCCGACTAGAGTAGCAGCCTTTAGGGTAATGAGTTGAGAAATTGCCCCGGTATGGTTTTATGGATGGGAGTATAACGGAGATGAGATGGGTGTAAGTGACTTTCCCCAATTGTAGGTGGAGTGAGGGGTGACAGGGTTGCCCCACTTGATAATGGGATTTCAGACGGTTGTTTTGGTGAGGTTGTGGAAAGTGACGGAGTTAGGGTAATGAGTTTAGGAGCTGCTCAAATATGAGTGGGTAGACTGGGTGTGGTATGGATGCTGGACACATTTCCCCAAGCTTAAGTGGAGCACATGGTGAAAGGGATGCCCCACTTTAGGATCTAGGTGACGATCCTAGCGTAAGCCTTTTGGTTGTCTTTAGAACGTCTCTCAGGCTATGACAATCCTGAGTTTATTATGATGAAAACTGCACTTGGTGATCACTAAACCTTGCATTTATGTCAATGGAACTTGAATGAACCTTTGGAGTGCAAGCCCTTTGATTTTTTTCTTTATTTGAGTTTTTTTTGAGATACATTTTTTTTGAGCAAACATATTGTAAATAAATAAATTTATTTGTCCTAAAATTAAAACTTTGAGAAAACGAAAGCAGACAGTCATTGATCGGAATGAACTCTAGAGGGTTCTAATGTGGCTGGTGGTTAGTGATTTATGAGGGAAATGATAATTGGGCTCAGAGTAATGTTTGGGGATTGATGGGACAGATGATTTTTTATTGAGCATGGTTAATGGTTTGTAGTTTGTGAAGGAATGGGTTATTAGGCTCAATGAAGTGTTTGATGATTGATGGGACAAACGATTTGGTGATGTAACTTGGCTAATGGGTGATGATTTATGAAGGAAATGGTTGTTAGGCTCAAAGGAGTGTTTGAAGTTTTATTGAGACAGTAATTGATGTGCCTCATGGTAGGATAGACTTGTTTAGGATTGTAACGCGGCTAACGGTTTATGGAGGATATTGAGGTTAAAGAAAGTGTTTGAGGGTTTATTTTAGACAAGGATTTCTTATGCATTTAATGGTAAGAAGTATCGGCTCATAATTGTACCACTTTTGTTTTTTCGTGGTTTTTCGATCCTCTTTTTGGATTTCAGTTTTTTTTTTTTTTGAGCTGAGTGACTTGATAAAAATGATACACCATTTTTATGTGGAATTGATCCTTGTCTAGGGTGATTGAAAGATTTTTGGGTTTTTGGCTTAAGGTGGGTAGCACAGGTTTTTTTTTCGAGGGTTTGGGAAGATGGTCAAACTTCATTTCAAATCATGATTGCTCGTTTTCTCAAAAATAATTTATTTACTTTTATATATTTGCTCGTTTTTCTTTATTTCTCTTTCTTTATGCCCTAATTTTTGCTTAGGCCGCTCTTACGAGTTTTCAACCTAACGGGCCTTTTTGAATTTTTTTGTAAAGGACTTGGACCAAGGGAATACAACATTGACAAGGTATTTTAGAGATCACAAATTTGCCCCAGTATGGAGGGCCTAAAGCGTTATTTCATTAGTGAGAACAAACCAAAAAGTCGACTAGGTAGGGGAGTATGTACTTTAGGGTGGTCGGGGTGGGATTAGACTTGGACGGCGGGTGATGATAAGGTACGGACATTAACTGACTCGAACAAGAATGAAGACACATGTTACACACAAGTTACTATACAAATGTTTCGTAGAGAGTTAACATTAGTTAAAGCATGAAAGAAATTTTGGACAGACCATTTCGGTCATTCATCATGGGATGCAACACTTTGTTAGAAAAAATGTGAACGAGCTGCTAATTTTAAAAAAATTGAGTGCCTTGAAACACCTTGAGCTTGCAACTAAGTAAGACTAAACTTTTCCAAAGAAGAGTAACAAGAACGTCTCATCTCTCATCATAGTTTTTCTCTAAAATTTATAATGCATGATGTAAGTATGCAATGAATGAATGTGCATGATATGTGAATGAATGTATGTGAAATGCGAATGATAATGTACGTGCATGAAATGATATAATATACGAATTTATTTATCGCGCCGGGGAATTATAAATTTTACGTTTGGAGAGTAAAGTACAAAGTTTGACTTTGACTTTAGCATGCATGGCTTCTCTCCAAAATAAAGCTTTTAATTCTCAGACGGTCATAAAAATACATGCGACATGAGATTTTTTTTTATTGCAAAGAAAAGGAAAAATGTATGAGGCATAGCAATTTTTTTTGTTTTTTGATTTTTTTGATTTTTTTTTTTGTTGATAAAAGATGGTATGCATTAATATTTGTTTGAATGCAAGAGTATGAAGCTCCTTTGTGACCCTAGGAAGGTATCCTATGGAGTGGGTCTAAGGTTTCTTTTATAGTGAACCTCACAAGGATGGTTCTAAAGAATCCTACACATGGTCCCTAGAGCCAAGGACCCCAGTCAAGAATACTGACCCCAACAATAGGCAAGCTATTAGAAGGGATAGCATCCTTAAAAGGAATCAAACTCTAGGTGAGATTTTCATGACCACCCAACGAGACGACGCGTCTCGCGCAGCCATCACTACGCAATCTCGTTCTAACTTAGGTTTGCACTCGAGTCCGGGTAGAGGACTTTTCTCACATGTGTGTGATGTGTAGTGTGTGTAGGAGCAGTTCAAAACAAACCCGAAGCTGCAAACAAAGCAAATGTTCATACAAAATAAAGTCTTCTATCCTAAGGTTTACACATCAAATAAATAATATAATGTGCAAAGATAAATAAATGAGAGAAGGGTAAAAATTACATTAAATAAATCCTATAATAAATTAGACTAGGTTTTGACTCTCTAAAAAGTTAAGTCCCCAGTGAAGTCGCCAGCTGTAGCGACCGAAAAATCCGGGAAAGGATTCTTCGAAAGGTTCTTAGGAAGCCGCCACCAAATTTTAGTTTAAGGGTAAATTCGGAAAATCCCTTTAAGTTTTACGATAAGGCGTTGTTAGGGTTCGGGAGTCGTTATGTGTGGGGAAGGTATTAGCACCCCACGACATCCTATTGTCTAATTAATTTAGGATTTATTTAATAATTACCCTTTTATTTGTAAAAAAAAAAGGACTTATTTAGGTTTTTGTTTTTTAGTGCTTGACAAGGGTTGAGCCTTGCTCCTACGTACCTCCAGATGCAATGGAGGAATCAAAGCCACGTAGTTCTTCCTGAAAATGTTTGTGGGTTGGTGTTTTTTAATGTAGGGATCCTAGGATTCCTTGAACATCTGACTCATCGATTCTAGGGACGTTTGGCTAACCGATTGTACAACCGAGCTTAGCCCCTACTTTTGAAAATAATTTTAGGGTTCTTGAAAGAAAGTGGTTTGGTGTGAGGTGGGTTTGTTTTAGAATAGGTATTCTAGAACTCCTGAACTGTACAGCTCATTAGTTCTAGAACGCTGACTAACCCGACTGTACAGCCGACTTAATCCCCTATTTTTTTGAAAAATGGTTTATTCGTATTTGTTAAGTTCGTAGGGTTACTGAACTGTACAGCTCATTGGCCCTAAAATAATGACTAACCCGGTTGTACAACCGACTTAGCCGTTTTATTTTTAGAGAAATAATTTATTTGTTAGGTTTGTAGGGTTCTTGAATCTGCATGACTCATTGGCCTAAAATAATGACTAACAGGTTGTACAACCGACTTAGCCGTTTATTTTTATTTTGCAAGAAAAATTATTTATATTATTATTGGAAAAGAAAAAAAAAACGAAATAGGGGGTGAACATATTAAATTGGGGTTTTATTAGTCGCAGGGGGCTGTATGAATAATAAGGGGTGTGAAAAGGAAAGCCCGGTTCAGATCTGGAAGCCTGAATCTAAACCGGGCTTAAGTTGGGGAGGGATATGCGCATGAATGAAGGGGTGCGCTTAGTATTCTGAGAATTAAAAAAAATGAAAAAATGAACAGATGCTATAAAGGCCCAACAGCAGAAAAACCCTAACCTAAAAACCCAATTACCCTCCCTTCCATTCAACCGCTGCCTGCCCTGCGCAGACATTGAGAGAGAGGTGCGAAAATCACGGCGAGACCTTAGGGGGAGAGAGAGAGAAGATCCGGCGCGGTTTGCGCCGGTTTCCATGGGGGTGGCCGACGCTCCTGCAGTTCACGAGGAGAGAGGGAAGGACGGCGAAGCTGGCGGAGCAAGGTGGCTTCGGTGGTGATTGTTTCCGGCGACGGCGCCGTTCAGTTTTGGGAGAGGTTGGAGCTTCGAAGCCGACGGTGGGGAGGGAAGCTCTGCCGGATTCTGTGATGGTGGGTTACGGCCAGACCTCGCCGGAGAGGATGAAGTTTATGGCCGAGATTCCACCGGCGACGACACACACACCTACAGGTTCGCGTTTTTTCCTTACAAACTGGTTCTATTTTTTCCTGATCTAACAATCAGACAAAATTATGAATGTCCCTCTTGATCTTCTGCCATTTTGAATTCTGTTTTTGATTTTCCCATTTCTATACCTATTTTAATTATTTGTCAACATAGATTTTATCCTAAAACTAATGTTGTTATTAATCTTTCAAAAAAAAGGGATCTGTTCATGATTAAACAAAAAAAACCAGTAAGCAAATTTAGTTTCTGAAGCTGTTTGATTTTTGTATGTTCATACACACTGTCTTAATATCGGTTTCGGATTATTAACAATCACAACTACATTTCTTTACAATATCCTATCCTGAATCCTGAATTAAACTTTATAAGTCCAACAGTAAAAAAATGGAAACGAGGAAACCGACCTAAACTTCCAGCCTCTGTCTCCTTTTGATCGTTCGCGGTATCGTAGCTTACTCTTGTACGTGGTACCTACCGAGAAAATCAAAAGTGTGTGTTTAGTGGATTAGGATTCTGACTTTGAACCCTAATCCTTGTTTAGGTGATTCTTGCAGTGTTCTCTGCCCTCTTTTTTTTGTGTCCATTTTACTGTGGACTGACTGCTTATTTATATTAAAAACTTAGGGTTAGAATTTAATTGGTTTTGACTGGGCTTTGACCCTATTTCAGGTTGGAACCCAGGCCCAACAAATACTTGCAATGACTTGGAATCTTTGCTTGGAAACCCTAAATTCTTCGCTTACTATTTTATTTTCGGATTTGTTATTTTTGTATTTTTAGTATTATTTATTTTTGTATTTTTGGACTTATTTGACTCTTAAGTGCTTCTAATTTGTAAATTAAACTAAGTAGAATTATTTTTGATATTTTTGGACTCTTAAACACTTTTAAAGCAGTAAATTAAACTAAATAGAATTTTTGGATTGTATATATGCTTAAATAAATTAAATAAGAATAAAAATAATAAGAAAAAGGAGTCGGGCCAAATACAATTTAAAACGGACCGGACTTGACGATCGCTCTAAGACTAAACCAAAAATATAGGAAAATGGGCGTGTTAAAAAAATTAGCTCGAGTCGCGTTCTTAAGTCCGAATTTAAGCCAACCGACAAAAATGAATTTTGGTAGACTGTTCACGCACGACTAAAACCGAATACGGACATTAAATCGAAGAACATGCGAAAAGATCGATCATTACGCGCGTGCCTAATTTAAACAACGGCGTTTCGATTTAGTTGAGCGGAGTGGTTGGAATTGGTTTGGGTTGGTAACCGAGACTCTACACTAATAATTCTCGTAATCGTGCGACTCCGAAACACGCCCTTACTAAAAATAAACGACTAGAACAAGAAAAAGAAGACGGACAAAATTGGGGTATAACAGGGACTTTTTAAAAAAAAAAATTGCAAGAACTTATTTAAAAAACAGTTATATTTGTAGGGACTAGAAACATATTTAAGCCTTTCGTTAATCTTCAAATGTGTTTCTCATTTTTTAGTTTTGTGCTTGGAGTTACTAAAAAGACACACTCAATAATATATTTGAATTTTGAAATTTCAACATATTCAAAGACTATGGTGATACATTTAAGATGAAAATAATTTTTATTCCCTGTCGCAACTAGAGTTTAATCTCTTCTTATCTCTTTTTTAAACCGTATCACTTGCATGTTACACTACAATTTTAATTCTTAAGTGAATCATGAGGATAAATTGAAAAGAAAAAAACCTAGCCATAATATATCAATAGAAAAATATTCTTCATTAAATAAATGATAAGATAGGAATAGGGGTCTAGACTTAGGTTTTCCTTGTTGATTGAAAATGACAAATCAAATTATGTCATAAGCTTATATCTATTTTGGTAAATGTAATGCATAAAAGAAGTTATTCTATGAATAAATATCAGAGTTTCTATTTTTTGTTGTTTGACGCATGTGACAAATAAGCGCGTTATAGTAACAAGACTATAGTAGATTTTGTTCTTGTCACCACATAAAAACAAACAGTACTTAGAACATATTCTAATTTATGTTGTTTGTGTATTGATGCTGCTGATCCATCCAAAGAGCTTACCGAATATGCACAAGGGAAGTACCCCGTTTGTGTTTCAGAGTAATATATGGTGAATTAATGGTGTAGATCAATAACTGAATATTGTATCAATCAATAAACTTGGGATTTCAATGTTACTTTTTTTTTCTTATAAAATTTTATCCATATTAATATTTAATAAATTGATATTTTTTTAACATTTTCTAATGAAAGTTCTTCTCTACTAAGGACTTTCCAAAATGAACCACGGACGTCTCCTATTACTGGATGCATCGATAATTTTAGCGACATCAAGGACGCCAACTCCTATAGGCTCGAACTGAGTGTGACTTGAGGTGTCAATTTTGGTTCAACCCATGATGTGTCGACTCGGTGGTCTAGTGTTTTGGGTTGTCCTATGCTCAAAAAAAAGAGGCCCAAAAAGAATCGAGTCATTTTGGCTTGGCCTAGTTGGCCCATGGGCCGAACTGAGCGTGCTTTTTTATGCTTTTTTGAATATTTTTGTGTTTTCCTTTATTAAATATTGGACTAGGCCGGACCGGCCCACTGGCCTAGTGTTTTGGTTTGGGCTGGGCTACAAAAAACATCGCCTAATAGATAATTGGACTCGCCTAGCCTTTCACATCATTTTGGGTCTGTCCAATTGGCTCATGAGCTGAATGGTGCCTGATTTTTTTTTGCTTTTTTGAATATTTTTCTATTTTCCTTTATTAAAAATTGGACTTGGCCGGATCGGCTCACTGGCGTAGTGTTTAAGCTGGGCTGGACTACAAAAACACAGCCAGTAGATAACTGAGTAAGCCTAGTACATAAAGAATCAAGTCATTTTGGCCTGACCCAGTATTAAAGTTTCATCTTGTAGTCGGGGTACTCTTTTTCCCTCCTTGGGTCTTTTTCCCACTGAGTTTTGGCCCTTGGAGGTTTTAATGAGACCCCTAGGTGTAAGGGGTTAGTGCACCCCTTGTGTCCCCCTTAATATAATTGCTTGTCTAAAAAAATAGCCCAGTAGATAATTGGACTAGTCTAGCCCCACTCGCTTTTTCACTTTGACCTATTGGATCGAGTTGGGTCAGACGGTCCAATATTAAGCTCTAGGCATGATCGTGTGATAGTGTTAAGTGGTGTTTATTTGTCATTTCATTTAAACTGCCAAAAAATTGTACCCTAGACATCATGCTTTTTTTTTTTGACGCAGCCTAGACATCATGCTTAATGAACCCGATTACCTACCGATCGATCGTATCACACCATGTTGGTGATCTATCTATCTCCTCTATAGTAGATAAAAATTACATTGTATATATGGTCAATCAATTCAAGTCAAAAGAAAAAGAAGATAAAGGTACTTTAAATTGGACAAACTATAGCCAGCTGCAAGGAAACAAACCATTGGAGGAGGTTGATATTTGTATGAACAGGAAAGCCAGCTACAAAATAAACAATCAAAGTCATAAAAATAATATTCTTCTTGCCTAGCTACTTGAATAGCATACATCATCAAGCAACAATGCAGAACCAAACATATATGAAGCATCAGAAACCCTTTGCTGTAATAAGGTCTTTAGGATATTGAATTTCCAGTCTGTTAAGGCAAGTAGCTATATATAGTAAATAGGTATATTGACAATTTAATTGACATGACTAACATTTGTGGTTCTTATAATTTTTGTTTTTCTTAGTTTCAAGGCGCATGACTATGATCATATTCATTCATCAACAAGTATATATAATCCCACTTTTTGAGAACAGTATTATTCAGCTATAAATGATTATTTTCTATCAATGGTAGATTGTTGAAATACTTTAGGTTCATTGAGTTTTATTCCACCTACTTGAAAGTATTGTTCGCCAAGGTTCAAAAATTCTTGGTTATATTCGTGAACAAGAATAATATAATTCTATATCTTTTTATTGGCTAACTTTCTAATTTTTTTATTAGTTCTTTTTTTATATTAATGAAAATGTTTAGGTAAGTTGGGTGTTGGTGGCTCAAGAGGGGCGGGAATAGTCTCATAGCTTAAAAAGTACTTAATGAATGATGTAGTTATATATAACTCACCAACGACGTTCTTATTTGACAAGAGAATTTGAACTTACATCCTTATGAGGTACGAGTCGCATCTTTACAATTAGATCAACCTTCGTGTACGTAATCCAATTTTATAACATTGATTTAGCCATTGAATATCAAGTCAAAATTTAACACGATATTTGATTTTAATAGTATAATTTATTATTTTGACTACTGAAAAGATGGGTACTACCGTGTCTGTCTATCTGTTATTTTAATTGTGTTCTTGTGCTCGTCTCTTCCTCGTATCTCTCACTCCATCTCTCATTTGTCTTCCTCTTCTAAGTCTTTTTCATTTCTTGATGATGTTGCGGTTATTGAATTGTTGAACACTCTGTTGAATTTATTTTTTATAGGTGTTTATTTGATTGAGGGTGTAGTTTTTAGATTCCTTTTTCACTCTTTCTAATTGAATAGTTTATTATGTGGTTTAGGGGTGGGCACAACTACACCTTAACCCAACCTAACCCATAAAATGCTAGTTGGTTTGGGTTAGTTTCAAAAAGACAAACTCATACTAGACGAGCTGGGTACTAAGTCTGAAATACGAGAACCCAACTAACACATATCCACAACTCAATCATACCCAACCCACAAAATGCAGGTTGGTTTGGGTAACTGGTTTGGGTTGATTTCAAAATAGACAAATGGGTTTTTTTTTTTGGACCCCACCCCATCCCCTCCCACCCCCACCCAATACCAAAAACCCCAAAATGCCCTTGAAAAACTTAATTTTTTTTAAAAAAATAAGAAAATCGTATATACCCCTTGAGTATGTATATACGATGGCTATTTTATGTCCAATCGTATATACGTACTCAAAGGGGTATATACGATGGGTTTTTAATTTTTTTTAATAATTTGTTTTAATTTTTATTACTAAAAGGCTACTAAAAATTCGTTAACTAGTCAAAACTACTCCAAAAAATTATAAAAACACCACTAAAAATCTAACAAAACCAAAATAAGGCTATGCAAATTTTTTTAGATTTTTTGGAGACTATGAAAAATTAAAAAAAATCGTAAAAAAATAGTAAAGGATGGAATTTGGGATTTTGAGGCCGTAGTCCCGTAAGACGTCTCTTTAAGGGAGTCTTGATTCTTGATTTTTTTCGCTTCTAATGGCTGTGGTTTCATTACGATCGGAGTATGTTGCCCGAAAACCGATTTTTTAGCCTAAATTATTCGTTCGACGTATAACATCGTCACGTTTTAACGAACTACACACAAAACCTATTTTCAGGACTTATATAATTTTTATTTGACTTAAAAAAATACAATGGGGGTCGTATATACACCTGAGGGGGGTATATATACGACCCTATTTTTTGCCCATCGTATATACACCTCCCAAGGCGTATATACGATTAAGGTGGGGGTTTTCCAATCGTATATACGCCTTGGGGGGTGTATATACGATGAGCAAAAAAATAGGGTCGTATATATACCCCCCTGTGTATATATACGACAAAATGAGGTTTTCCAATCGTATATACGCGCTTGGGGGGTATATATCGATGAGCAAAAATAGGGTCGTATATATATACCCCTCAGTGTATATATCGATTGGCCAAAATTTTTAAAAAAATACGTTTTGGAAGGGCATTTTGGGGTTTTCAGTGTGGGTGGGGGTGGGAGGGGATGGGGTGGGTCCAAAAAAAAAAACCCTAGACAAATTCATACTGGACAGGTTGGGTACTGAGTCTAAAAATTGAGAACCCAACCAACCCAACTCAGCCCATGAAATGTGACTTTAAATATGTCAAGCCAAAGTCTAGGACTATTCTAAGATATATCATGTAATTGTTTATAGAAGAGAAAGTTATATTAAAGTTTTTTACTGTCTTTAAATCGTCAAATGACTCTATTAACAATTGATACTTGATCCTCAATAAAAAACTTCAATCATTGCACGTTATGTTGATCATGAATGATGATAATTGAATAAAAAGTTTTGAGATTTGGTTTGATTTATGAGCTCATTACGTACGTTGATGTTAAAAACCGAGAAATCAAAAAATACACTCATAGTGGTTATTCTATATTACTCTCATGTAAAAATGGTTCTTAACTATATATATATATATATATCTAAAAGTAGTATACCTTAGATACACATACTCGTTTTCCATAGAAGTTAAAGTATTTGTGATGATAAAAAAACCTTAATAAAAATAATAACAAAAAATATATATAATGGGATGTCACACCCCCATTGGCCTTTGCTGTCTTAAAACTTTCCGAGGAGTAGAAGGAAAAAATTGTTTTCTTTAATTTCTAAACATGGAAAATCAACAATAGTCCCTATTGAAAATAATCTATAACTAGCTACCCAAATTAATTCCCATATCTCAAGAAAATGGAAGCCACATCATCAAGAGCTAGCAGAGCACTTCATTTATTTAATTAGTAATGTATTTTAACACATTATTGGTATCTATAATGCTTACCAACATAAAAAGTAGAAGGCCACTTATTAAATTGTATCAATAAAAACAAAGAATGAACATAGCCAAAATATTGAAGCTGACATTAAATTTCAAGTGATACACGCATGTCAAAAAGCGATATGGTGCAAATCTAGTGCCATCTACTACTTTCATTAGAGTTAGTAGCTATTATGTATCTTTGTTTGTACCATAATAATACCCTCTAAAATTGGAAAAATAAATGGGAATTTAAATTAAAACTAGTGTGTAGTTATCAAGCAAGTTGCATGATGTTAAAATATTAGAGAGAATATTACACTCTCTTTGTCTAGGAAAATTTTGAATTATACTCTTATCTCTTTTTCTATGCTCCTATCTTTAAGAATATTTAGGAAGTGAATAAGTATTTTGATTTTGTTAATTTTAATGTAATCAAACTGTCGACCATATTTTTTCTCTATTTGTTATTATTCTTGAACTCTAGGTATTAAATATTATAGAAAAATAAAAAAGAATAAAATAAGATTTTGTGCTAAATTTTATAGTTGATAAAAATATATATTTAAATTTTATTATACTTTTTAAAGTCATTAAATCAATAATATATAAGTATAAAAAAATTTACATGTTGCATTAAAAGTTGTAAAGAATAAAACATCTTGAAATTGTCATTCAAAATAGTTGTCATTAATAAAATATTAGTTTTTGTTAAAATTGACTAAAGGGTAATATATATTTGGGTTAAATATATTTTTGGTCCTTATAATTTTTTTTTGTTTTAGTCCTAAAAATATTTCACAGACTTTTGATCATCCAATATTTTTTTCGTCAGCTTTTGACTTTTAATAGCGCTTAGAAGTGCTATAATAGGTTAAGAATGCTATTAATAGTCACGATTGCCTAAAACCGAAAATAAAAAACTTGGAGACCAAAAATAGGTGAAAGCAATTTGAGGGACTAAACTAAAATTCCAAAATTTTAAAGGGGCCGGGAACATATTTTTCCTTATATATTTACTTATGATAAAAAGTATACTTTTAAGATACACTTGAGGTGCTAGGTAAATGGTAAGAATTTAATCTTGTATCTTCAAGCTGCTAAGTTCAAATCCCCTTAGAAATAGTGCCACTTTGATTAATAAAATTCTTCACCTTATCAATTTTTTTTCAAAAAAAAAGTATACTTTTAAGATAATAAGATAGGGGAGTGTTATTCAAGTTTTGAGAGAAGTCTAATTTACCCTAAAATATATAAAAATATTATAATATCTGATGATTCTAGTATACCTCAAATTGATTCTCCAATATAATTTCTTGCAATTTTTAATATTTCAAATTTGTTTCCCAAAATTTATGAATATTTAAGGTCCAAAATTAATCTAAACACGAATTAGTATCTTATCTTTTGAAATACCCATTCAAGGTCTGAACATAATTAATTTATTAAAGATCCTTTTTTCACATAGTAAAAAAACACTAACCAAACCAACCACAACTTTAATTGTCAGAATAGTTTCTCAAGTTTTTTAGTAAAGAAACTTTTCTCTCTCCTCTCTCCTCTCTCTCTAAATTTTCCATATTCTATTTATTTTCCTGTATCAACAGTACTCTAAAAAGGTTATAAATAGAGCATCCTCAACTCAAGGTTCTACTCAGTTGTACACACAAACAACATCTCATCACATCAGAGAGAGAGAGAGAGAGAGTGAGAGAGAGAGCAAATATCTTCTTAACCATGGCAGAGAGCCTTCGTATGGCTGTTGCTGTTGTTGGTACTAATTTCTTTATTCCTTAACTTCTTAACATTATCACCTCGGTAGCACCGACATTTTTCGATTGAAGATCTGTCTTGTGTCCGACACGTGTTGTATGAGACACAGACACTAACAATTCAATTACTTAAATTTTTCAAAATTAAAAACTAGTGTCTGCGTGTCTGAATCTATGTTGTGTTAAGTGACCGACCCATTTGGATTTTCTTGCAGGGAATGTTGCCTCAGTGTCCCTGTATGCTGCACCAATGTATGTTAAAAAAAATAACACACTAATTTTATTACTTTCATCTTCTAATTTTTTGAGATTTTGTGTATAACATATTGACATTTTTTTTTTGTGTAGTGTTACATTTAAAAGGGTGATAAGGAAAAAAAGCACAGAGGAATTTTCATGTGTTCCTTATATCATAGGACTCTTGAATTGTCTCCTTTTCACTTGGTATGGATTGCCTGTTATAAGCTACAAGTGGGAAAATTTTCCTCTGGTTACTGTTAATGGAGTTGGAATTATTTTAGAACTTTCCTATGTTCTCATTTATTTCTGGTACTCTTCAGCCAAAGGAAAGGTAATTAATTACTATCTTCTCTTATAATGATTAAAAAAAAAATTACTAAAAATTTTACATTTAGTTTTAAGTAAATATCAATTGATCCAAAATCTAAGGAATGCCAATGATATGTATGGAAATTTTAAATATTATATTTTTCTTAAATAAAAACAGGGGAAATAGCTAGTCTATATTATTCTAGCAATTTTTGTCTTACTTGCATGTATATTTTCTCCATCAGTAATTTCATTCATTAATTAAAAATATTATAACATCAAATTACATTAAAGAAACATGTGACTTAAGAAACATTCTGAAACTCATTTTTTACACAGGTGAAGGTGGGTTTAACACTAGTACCAGTTCTTCTAGTGTTCTGCTCCATTGCTCTTGCATCGGCTTTCGCCTTCGACGATCATCGGCACCGGAAGCAACTTGTTGGTAGTGTTGGCTTGGGGGTTTCAGTAGCAATGTATGCATCTCCTTTGGTTGTAATGGTGAGTCATCTTTCTCTTCCACTTTAATTTTAGTAACAATCTTGCTCCTAACTTAAAAGGAAACAGAGAAGGAGGATTCAAGAAAATAAAAACAGAGGAACACAATAGTATAACTATATAATCCAATAATCCATGTAAGTTATTTTATTTTTTCAAAATAAAAAAAAATAAAAATACTTTGACTTGGTTTTCTGTTGTATACTCTAAACGAAAAAAATGACAAGGGCTCAATCTCAGTAGAAAGTCATTTGCCACGTACAAGCAAAATCTAATGATTTTGTTCTTTAAATTAAGGACAAAAATTTAATAATTTATTACTTGAGTGATTTTATCAAAAAAGAAACACTAGTTAAGTGAATGGCTATAAATAATCCATCTAGTAATTTGATTTGGGTGGTGAAAAGTATAGTCAAGCTTAAAATGATTTTTAATTTATTTGTTATTATTGTTATTGCAGAAGAAAGTGATAGAAAGCAAGAGTGTGGAATTCATGCCACTACCTTTATCTTTGTGTTCATTCTTAGCTAGTTTACTGTGGCTGACATATGGACTTCTCATTAGGGATA
Source organism: Oxytropis ochrocephala (assembly GCA_020916435.1). Taxonomy (NCBI): domain Eukaryota; kingdom Viridiplantae; phylum Streptophyta; class Magnoliopsida; order Fabales; family Fabaceae; genus Oxytropis; species Oxytropis ochrocephala. The sequence goes on along the minus strand of CM037090.1, from coordinate 121,114,165 downwards.
TATTCGTTGCTGTGAGTATCATTATTATCTTCATAATTATTATTATTATTATTAATTTAAGAAATTATATATCAAGATAATTTTGTTGATGTATTATTGATCCACTTTGAATAGGGACCAAGTGTGATTGGAACTCCCTTAGGAATACTCCAGCTGGTTCTCCACTGCAAATATTGGAAAAAGAGAGTTTCTGAAGAACCAAACAAAGTGGATGTGATTAAGGGAAGCTTAGAGAAAGAAGGATATGAATTGGGAGACATGGAAAAAGGAAACATGGAAAAGAATGTGTCAATTTTAGTAACTCCAACTCGTGAACCATGATGTTTTTCATCACCTATAGAGAGATTGAAGGTTTCAACTTGTTTTCTTTAAGGATTATTTCTTGTTTTTGTGTTTGTTAACTTAACCACCCAAATTAAAGCTACATGGTTAGTAATTTCAGCTACTTTGCTAGTGGATGTATTCATCTCATGAATTTAAGTTTGTTCCTACTTCCTAGTTTACACATTTCTTCTCGTGGAACAATGTTTTTAAAACAAGATATTGAATCGGCGAGAGCTCCAAGTCATGGTTCGGTTGGTTCATCCAGTTCAACCATGGTTGAATCGAATAACTAATAATTAAACAAAAAAATATTAAATTTGGAGAAAAAGTAAATCGACGGTTCAATGCAGTTGAACCAGGGTTCAATCCGGTCCAACCCGGTTCCGAGTGGTTAAACTAGTCTGTAGTTCAAATGGGGTTGAACCGACAGCTAGACTGTCCGGTTCTAGCTGTCGGTTCTCGATTCAACCGGTTGAGTATGTTTGTTTTAGCATTTCAACGGCCAAAATCTAGTTTGCGAAATTCGGGTAAAAAAATATACGCTCAGCCAACTTTGGATTTTTGTTAAATTTGTGCATAAGGGTTGTGTTATTTTCAACTATCTGGCCAGGACAATGCAAAATAAACAAATTCTTAGTAATGTTTATCTATGTATGCTCACTTTCTGATTGGTTAGGTTCAATCCCTCTTGATACCACTAAAATTCGTTGTTGCTAGGAAATGAAACTTCCTAACAACAACGAATTTTCAGTGGTTTTCTTGCATTTCGTACGAGCTCTCTTCTTAGTAAATATCATCGTTGTTTGTATTATGAGCTTGTGCGAAGTAAAAGTGCATACTTATGAGCATTGATGGTGCACGCTTCTTAAATTTTTGTCAATAGATACACAACTTTCCAAAGCAGGACTAGAGAATTTTTTTTTTATTATGAACCATAAATATTATTAAAAAAAGAAAAATAAACAAGAAACAAAAACCTGGAGAACAAGAATAAAATGGCACAAAAAATATGAGAATATTTGTTGTAACAATGTTATTGCTATAAATCATATATATATATATATATCGCAACACTTAAACTAACAAATTTGTGGGAGAAAGAACTAGATCATTTCTTATAAAAATAACGGTTTTACACATGTACTCACTCCGTCTTATTTTATCTGTCGTTTAAAGTTACGTTTGAGTATTAAGAAAATAAGTAGTTACGTTAACTTTTTTGATAAAAAAATGTGGTAGGACTAAAATATCCTTACACGTTTCACGATTGAAGCAAAGACACAGTTATTGATATTCTAAAGTAAGGATATTGCTGGAAAGTAATAATAAATGTTGTATTAAAATTCTAAAGTGACCGATAATTTGAGACAGAAAAAATGACAAATATGACACTTAAAATGAGACCGAGGGAGTAGTAATTATGCGTTTAGTTTTAGAAAAGATAGTTGTTATGTGTTTGTTTAAATATATTCGAATTTGTGCTTGCCAAAAAAAGTGTTTGTTTACAATTACAAGCCACTTATAAACAGAGCAGCAAGTCTGCTTATTATATGGACGGTTGGTTTTTCTTTTATCAATTTATACTTTTCCACAAATGTAGCAAAAATTAATGGTTAAAGGACACAAATTAAGCTTGAATATTAATGTCAAAAGTACATATGCTATATGTGGAATTAATTATTGAGCTACCACCACTAAAACATGCAAAGAATGAAGCCCATCAATTTGTTTCCTAAAAAAACAGAATACTTGATTAACAATGCCACGTTACATTTCCAATAATAATTCATATGCCAAAGTCAAAGCCAAAGCCCTCAAATGGAACCAACCAACAATATTTCAAAACAACGGTTTTTGGTTCATATGCCACTTTTGGTTTGCTACTCGGATTCTATGTTAGTCCTTAAGTTAATAGCTGAACCGATCAATGAATGACATCACTATGTCGCTGTTCTTCACAATATATTAAGGAGATATTATCTAGAGATTGGAGAGTTCACCTTGACCATACTTTGAGGGGAAAAAATTCTTGTGCAGATCACTTCTTGGCCAAATCTAGTGCTCGCTGTTGTAACACCCCTTAAATCATAAATATCAGAGTTTAAAAATTGTTTTTCAATCCATCCAAACGGGATGCTACATTCACTTCATTTAAACATCGATAATATAATAACAAATTCTCTTATAAATCAATATAATACGTAACACATAGCAAGTGAGACGGGATCCTCAAAAATACATTAATTTAGTTCACATAACAGGAACTTCCACATCTCGCAGCGGAATAAAATGACATCTCATAAAAGCAAATCATAGTCTCAACGATAACATGATATCCTCAGTAAAAATTATTCAACAGCCAAATAAACAAAACAAATAAAATCTAACGTCCATCCCCTGAGTGTTACGTATCAGAGCATAAGACCGACTCGAGAAATGAAGGAAAACAAGCCTTCACTCACGGTTACCTGTTGTAATGAACAACAAAAGGGGCGAGTCTAAACCGTATAATAAAGCTTATAATAAGTTGTATGCTAGAGCACAGAACTATACCAATCACAGCAATACATACATATACATTTATATATTTATATATGACAACGTTCATAATTTATATCTTTATATTTACAAATATTCGTATAATGACTTCAACAATTTATATATATATATATATATATATATATATATATATATATATATATATATATATATATATATATATATATATATATTTGCCACACAATCATATTACACACCAACCAAAATAATAATTATCAATGATGAGCATGAATGTATGAAGTGCAAGTATGCATGTGGTACCATCATCGTCACTTATTATTGCCAATTGGGCATATCATCGAGACCGCAGCCTTATATCGTCGAGACCGAAGCCTTATGTATGCATGTGACTTCATGAACAATTCAACAATTATAATTTCCACATCATCAACATCATCTATAACATCATCGTCACTTTGGCATTAAGCCCATCATCACTTATTTTGGCCAATAGACCCATCATCATTTAACAACAACATTGGCAGCATAAAAATGTGCCAGCATCAACCCACGGCACCAAAACAGCACATAAAACACAAACCGGCAGCAACAGGCGCCAAAACAACCAAAACTGGCGCCCAGTGGCAACACAGCCACACAAGGCGCCAAAATAGCAAGAAACTGGCGCCCAATGGCAAGACAAACCACCACAGGCGCCAAAATCGGGCAACATCGGCGCGCCGAGCGCAACACAGCACTTAGACACAACTAAGACATAAAGCGAGACACGATCTCGGACTCAGCGCCACCCAGCGCGCCTGGCAGCTAAAGCGGCGCCAAGGCAGCACGAGCCTGAGCAACAACATGGGCGCACCAGACGGCCGACCACTTGGCGCCTGGCAAGAACACACACAACCACGGCCTAGGGCAGCCACATTGGCGCCCCCCACACACGCACACACGCACAGCAACACGGCGCCTCACTAGGCGCCCTTGCCTAGACACAAGGCGCACACAAGCGCCATTTTGGGCAGCCATTGGCGCCCAAGGCAGCATCACGCACGCAGGGACACAATGGGCGCCGTTCTTCCTAGCATTTGGCGCCCTAGGTAGCCTATGGTTCCCTTAGCCAATTTTCTCCAAATACCCGTTTCAACAAACATTTCGCATGCATTACAATTCTTACACACATCTCATAATTCACACACTTTTCAACAACCACATAGAGAGCATCAATTCATCATACATTCAATCATACATAAAAAAAACAATAACATCCAAATGAGATCAATATAAGTCCTACAACCCACATACATCCCATTATAAACCTTATTATAAGGTAAGACCCACCCTTACCTTAAGTTTTTCGAAGACGAAGAGATCTCTACGAAGCACCAAAGTAACCACAGCAACAAAGACTCCTTCTTCCTATTCCTTCCTTGCTCGCGATCGTACCCTTCTTTCTCTTCTCACTCTCTCGCGATCTCTCTTCTCTCTTCTCTTCTTGTGTTTCTTTCTTTCTTTCACAAAATGAGACGCTTGTCTCCAACCCTTCCGCCTAGGACCCTAGTTCAATGGGCTTGGGCGCTTGGGCCGCTTCTTACCACCTTATAGTTACCGAGTACTACTCCCTTTATTAAAATAAAACACTATATTAATAATTTTAACTAAGTAATAATAATGTAACACTTAAATAATTTAATCAAATAATTAATTAAATTATTTTGGGTGTTACAACTCTCCCCCACTTAGAAAATTTCGTCCTCGAAATTCTTACCTGATTCAAACAGCTCTGGATAAGACTCCGCATCTTACTCGCTAGCTCCCAAGTCATGCTCTCACCAGCAGCTCCTAACCAAACCACTTTTACCAAAGCAATCTCCTTCCCTCTCAGAACCTTCACTTCTCTACCTTCAATCTGCACCGGCATAGTCTCCACAGTGAGATTATCCCGTACCTCCACGTCATCCATGTGAATCACATGAGACGGGTCTGGAATATACTTTCAAAGTTGCGACACGTGAAACACGTCATGCAAGTTCAAAAGGTTAGGCGGCAAAGCCACCCTATAGGCAACACTTCCAACCCTCTCTGTAATTTGATACGGACCAATGAAACGAGGAGTTAACTTTTTAGACTTCAAGGCACGCCCAACACCAGTCACCGGGGTGACTCTCAGAAATACATGATCACCGGCTTGAAACTCCAAATCCTTCCTTCTCTTATCATGATAGCTCTTTTGTCGGCTCTGCGACGCTTTCATCTTCTCACGGATCAACTTAACCTTCTCAGTTGTCTCGCGGACAATTTCTGGTCCAAGCACCACGCTCTCACCGGACTCATACCATCATAGTGGGGTTCTACACTTCCGACCATAAACGCCTCAAAAGGTGCCATCCCAATACTAGAATGGTAGTTGTTGTTGTATGTGAATTCTATCAATGGAAGGTAGGAATCCCATGAGCCTCCCTGCTCCAAGACACAGGCTCTCAACAAATCTTCCAGTGACTGAATTGTCCTCTCTGACTGACCATCAGTCTGCGGATGATACGCTGAGCTCAACCTCAACTTAGAACCCAACGCCTCGTGCAAACTCCTCCAGAACTCTGAAGTAAACCTCGGATCTCTGTCTGAAACAATACTACTAGGGACTCCGTGAAGCTTCACAACTTCCCGGATATAGATCTCCGCCAATCTGGGCACAAGATACGTGATGTTAATAGGAACAAAATGGGACGACTTTGTTAACCTATCAACAATCACCCAGATTGCATCATACCCTTTCACAGTATGAGGCAATCCCGTCACAAAATCTATAGCAATGTTGTCCCACTTCCACTCTGGGATATCCAATGGTTGCATCAACCCCGCAAGCTTCTGGTGTTCAACCTTTGACTTCTGACAAGTCAAACATGCATACACAAACTGTGCCACATCCCGCTTCATCCCCGGCCACCAAACCAATTTCTTCAAATCGTGGTACATCTTTGTAGCCCCCGGATAAATTATAGTGTCATACCAAAAAAAAAAAAAAAAAATTCCAAAATAACCCACTTTCTACATTATATACCAAAGTAACCCACTTTTTTTTAGTGGTGAACTCTCCCCCCACCACCCCAATTTCTCCACTACAATTTTGCAATTTTTTTTATTTGGAGTGGAGAACTCGCCCCCCACCACCCCAAGTTCTCCACATGATTTTTTAATTTTTTGATTTTCTTATATTTAATTTTATTAAAATGTAAATTAATTTAATTTAATTACAATAATTAATTTAAATAATTAGAATAATTAGTAAAGTATAAATACTAAATTTAATTATTAAAAAAATATAAATTTAAGTGACACAAAGTAATATTAAAAGACATGAATTGATTTAAAAGACTAATACGAAAAGTACAGTAGTAGTAAATGTGACTAGTTTACATTGCGGTTAGGCGATTAGTTTTGTTGTGACCTCATTTCTACAAATTCCGCATCGTTTGGTGCGGGTACCGCGTTCTCTTTGATCCATCTGCATGCGAATACGAGTAGACTGTGGACGGCCCTTTTTATCTCTTCGTTTAGTTGGATCATGTTGTAGTTCAATAGTATTGAAATCAGGCCATGAGGTCTCAGTTGGCAAGGGTGGGAACTCCACAATGTAAGTATTGAAAACATTATGCATTGTGTACGGTGGATCCACGAATTTCATGTGGTCGAAATTGCATTTTGCGCATGCTGCGATGACATGTGATAATAGGGATAATGAAGTGCCTGGAATTCCCCACACTCACAGGTTTTTGCTATAAGTCCACCACAAATGTGGTCACAGGTCTACCACTTAGTGGTCATGCAAGTTCCCGAACTCGGAACAATTGGTTGGCACGATCGTGAATTGCAACGCCATGCGTTTTTGAGACTTTAATGTTTTCCGCAATATTTTTCAACAATTTTTCAGAGAACATTGTTCCGGATGTCATCATTGTAACACCCCCTTTTTAAATGCTACTATTTAGCCAATTTAAAAATCAGAGTTTTCAAAATTTTCCACGCACTACAAAGAGAGTGCTACATTTTCATAAGATAGCATTTTAAAAGCTCAGACACAGCTGTTTAGTTTTTACAACAACTAGAATATAATTCGCCAGCACAGCGGAGTACCAACAAGTCTAGAAATATTTAATACATCACTAAATGACAGTCTAACAGCATCAAAACAGAATACTAAATGACTAAGACACCCCGTCCCCGGTGCTACATATCAGAGCATGACCATCACTAGACTACTTCATTCGCTATCACCTGCAGGTTGCCGACATGAGAAGCAACACGAAAGCAGTAGGGTGAGTCTCTTTACATAAATAATAGCAAATAGGATAAGCATTATATTAGGGAAGGTAAACTAGAGGCACACAATCACAACAACATCAACACACATTATTAAATCTACAATCTCCAAGAAACACCACTGAATGTATGATTAATGCATGAAAAATGCAACCCAAACTCCACGGGCATATGCATGTGGATCCCATCACCAAAATAAGCCTTGAGGGCACATCACCAATAAGGCCGAAGCCTTCTGCTCACCAATAAATGCACATGGTTTATGTGACGCCATGAACAATGCACCATACACACCATATTCACCACATTGAGCAAATAAGCATCATCACCAATAATTAATAGACACACCATTGCTATTAATTAACACACAATCACCAAAAGAGGTCATAGACCCATCACCATAATAAGCCTTGAGGGCACATCACCAATAAGGCAGCCCACTCCCTTATAATTATTTTCAACATTAAACACATCCCCATTAACACCCTTAAGCATAAACTCTAAGACCCACAATTAATGTCAAGGACCAACTCATACATAATGACTAACTTGTCACATAAGGACTAAACCGCCACCCACAGGGACTAAATGGTCACCTAGGGACTAAACAGTCACATAGGGACCAAAACAACACATTAAAAGGACCAATAGTGCATAGGGCCAAAATAACATTTTTAAGGACTAAAAAGGTTCAAAGGACCAAAATAGCATTTTTGAGGATCAAAAAGTGAGCAAGGACCAAAACGGCATTTCGAGGTGACTACGACACAACATAGGCGCATCTCCGGGCGCATTGGGCTGCCAGACTTGGCGCCCTGCACTGCGCCCTGCACACCCACACACGCACTGGGCATGCCAAAATGGCGCCCAGTTCCGCGCCACACCCACCAAAGACACGCAAGACACCACGAGCGCGCCCAGGCACGCTAAATGGCGCCCTGCGCCCGTTCCAAAGACACACACACACTGCACCGGCGCCACGGGCGCGCGATTCTCGCCAAATGCGCCCCACGACCAACAACACAAAACCAAAATTTTTTCCACACAACACCATCAAACCATTTCTTTTAAACAATTTATCAACACCCAATCCTCACCACAATCACTCCCAATTTTAATCAAACTCTATACAATAGTCACATTATCACCAATTAATTCAACAACACCTAAACTCCCATTTAGCACATAACCACCCATTTAACTCCACAACACCTAAACACCAATTTATTCCACAACCCATAAACACCAATTTATTCAACAACACCTAAACACCATTTAATCCAACAACACCTAAACATCAATTATTTCATACAACACATAAACATCAATTATTTCATACAACACCCAAACATCATTTATTTCATACAACACATAAACATCAATTATTTCATACAACACATAAACATCAATTTAATTCAAACAACATACAAATAACAAATTAATTACCCTAAACACCTAACCCACACATAACCACTAATCCTATAGTCTATTATGTATGAAAGAGAGCCCCCTTACCTCAAAATTGAAGAACCCAAGAAGCCTCTCCCTCAACAACACAAGAATCACCAAAAATGGATGTTCTCCTACTTTGAGCTTCAAAACCCCATCCATGGCAAAGTGGAAATGGAGGAGAATTAGTGGGTAAAACTTAAAAGGTAGAGCATGAAAAATGAGGAAGATTGGTACCAAATACCACTTACCCCAAGCAAGAATGAAATTTTCCTCTCCCTCCCTCCTATGTTCAGCTGCGCAACACTGCATGGCTGTCCCTCTCTCCATTTTTTTTCATTTCTTTGCTTCTAATGGGGAGGAAACCCTACCCCTAAGGTTATTTCTTTAGTTTGGGCCTATTTGTGGGCCATGGGCCCTTTATTTGCACCTCCTAGCTACTTCAACCACTCCCTATTTTAATTAAATCACCACTCCCTTATTTACTATCCAACACCTCTTAGTTATATTAAACACCCTATTATTCTTTAATATAACTAATCACTATAACACCTAATTAAATAAAACTCCAAATTAATTATTTGACTTAAATAAATGTTGCAAGCTTAAATAACTTAATTAAATGAAGGCTAAATTACTGTTTTGGTCCTTTATCTTTGGCCTCGATTTCATTTTGGTCATTTATCTTTTTTTTTTCTCGTTTTGGTCCTTTATGTTTCAGATTTGTGTCAATTTGGTCCTTTTTTGTATTTTTCTGTCAATGACCTTAACGGATGCCACGCCGCTGGCAGTTAACTGCTGACGTGTTTTCCATCGTATTTGATTTCCATCGTTTCGTTTTCCAGATTTGTTCTTCGTTTTCGTTTTCCATCGTTCTTCGTTCTTCGTTTTCCAGATTTGCAATGTCCAGATCTATTTTCAGTTTTTAGTTTACATTTTCAATTTCATTCCTTTCTGTTTTATAATTTGTAACTTATTCTACATTTTATTAATACATTAAAATGCCACGTCAATTAATGAGGACATGTCACATGGACGCCACGCCGCCAGATTAAGCGCCGCAGTGTGGCGTCAGTTAAAATCATTGATGAGAAAAATACAAAAAGGACCAAATTGACACAAATCGAAACATAAAGGACCAAAACGAGAAAAAAAAGATAAAGGACCAAAATGAAATCGAGGCCAAAGATAAAGGACCAAAACAGTAATTTAGCCTTAAATGAATAATTAAATTATTTTGGGGCGTTACAATCATCGCATGTGCCTGTGTTCCCCGTTTGACAAATATCCCGTTCCTCCTGAAATATGTTGCATCTATCAATGAACGGATAGGGAGATTCCGCACCCCCTTAAGGACATTGTTGATGCACTCTGCAAGGTTTGTTGTCATGTGCCCCCAACGGGGACCTCCATCGCACCACAGCAACAATTGTTCTAGGTTAATGTCTTCAACCCAAGCCACCCCATCAGGACCTAGTTCGTCAGCAATTTTATTTTTGTAGTGAATGACAGATCTTTCCGTCATTGAATATGCTGAAGCAAGTAAAGTAAGATGTTGGTAATTATGGAATGGAAAATAGAGATTAAAAAATTAAAAAAGTTTCAAAGATACTGACCCACATTGATGAGATGTTTCCTGGCAGGAGTGTTTTTGAAGTGTCTCATGAAGTTTGTGCTATGTGGCGAATACAAAAGACGTGTTTCCAGTTGGTGTTAAGACGCCTAACAACACTTTTGATAGACTCGTGTCTATCCGATATCAAACAAAGACCCTCTTGTGGTGTCACAAACACTCTTAAACGAGATAGAAAGAAATACCAAGCCTCTGCTGTCTCACCCTCGACAACTGCATACGCAATTGGGAAGGTGTCGTTCCTTCTGTCTTGTGCGATTGCCAAAAGAAGAACCCCTTTGTACCTACCATACAACCATGTTCCATCAACAGAGACCACTGGTTTGCAGAAATTAAAGCCTTTTATGCACGGGCCAAAACTCCAAAAGATGCGGTGGAATACACCTTTGTTGGTAACTTGATGTCCATTCTCATAGAATGGTTTGTACTGCCAGTCGATAACTGTGCCTGGTATATAGTAATAGAAACCATTTAGGCATCTGATTACTTCATTGTAAGAGTCTTCCCAATTACCGTAGACTTGTTCGATTGCTTTTTGTTTAGCAATCCAAGCCTTTCTGTAGGAACTCGTGTACGTGAATGTTGTGTACGACATCTACATTGCACGCAAAGGCTATGGGTGTATGTACTCTTTTGTTACAGTCTTGGGTCTGGTACCGCATGCCTTTCCTAACACCGTCTTGCACCCGTTCTTATGCTTGGCCACTAGCAAAGAGGTAAAAAATTTACACTATTTTAAAACTAGTAACAATTATATTTGATATTTATGTTAACCGTTCCTTTTTTTTACCAGATGGGTCAATACGCCACTTAACCACACCAGATGTCCAAGAGACCTTGTTTCATACAGAACAAGGATCGACCACATGACAGCTGAGGATTTTAAGTGGTTGCCTTATGATGATTTCACACTTCCAGCAGACGCATATGAGGGCTCCGCCATATGGACTACAAACACAGTTATGGTCTGTTTCCATATGGTAGAATGACACCAGGAAGATAGAGTAAAATTGCAATACCGACTTGTCCAAGAGATACCAGCACAACCACACGATTTGAATAACATGCACTCAATCACCATGCAGGGACAGCATGATGTCGATTGGGCTCGATATCACAGTAGCTGGATCGACTTATGGAATGATAGAGAAAATCGGTGTGTTGTGGGTCAACCGTGCTATGGAACACCAAAGCAGTTCGATAGATACATGCGCTGGTTTTTCAGAAATTCAAGGCCATACATTTTTGTCGACCAACAGCTAAGGGATCCACGTGTTGGTGGTGTTGTTGCTGATGTGGATGAACAAGATGAAGAACAGCTACCCGGTCCCCCAAGAACTCAAACCGAACGTCGACAACGTAACCGTAATCGTAATCGACGTCCGGCAGAAACTGAAGACAAGAACCAAACTTTTACTCAGACAGAAGAATATGTGCCACACCGCCACTCTATCTCGCACACACCAACATCTCAGGACTACCAGTCAGTAGAACATACCTATCGACATTCTACGGCTGGCAGTGACCCTGATATGTTCTTTAATCTGTTTGGTTTCCACGCCGGTACACCCGAATCTGCGATTTATGCTCGTAGCCTTCAAGAGAGGGTCGCCGGTGCTAGTTCTTCATCAGTGCCCCAAGTTTTTCCATACCCACCTCCCCCTGAGGTCGACCATGCTAGGTTTTCATTAGTGCCCCAATAATTTCTAGACCCACCTGCCCCTGAGGCCGGACGTGCTAGTTTTTCATCAATGCCCCAATTTTTTCCAGACCCACCTCCCCCTGCCTCGACTGAGGAAGAACCCGAACAACCACAACGGCGTCAATGTCCACAACGTAATCCCCGTCCTAGACGGTGTGGAACTGAGTCTCATCTTCTTCGTTAATACTTTAATCTATTATTAGTTTGAGAAGTTGTATTTCATAATTAAGAAATTGTATTTTTATGAGTTATTAAATTCAAGGTTTTAATGTTAAGTCACATTAAATTCAGTTGTATCAATAATTAAATATTTTATCTTTAATAATGCATTGTGCAGAGTGTGCATTGTGCATCGTGCTGCATTGTGCAGAGTGTGCATTGTGCAGAGTGCTGCATCGTGAAGAGTGATGCATTGTGCAGAGTGTGCATAGTGCTGACGTCTAATTTTATTTAACGGTCTAGATTTTTCCAACACTATTTAACGGCCTAGATTTTGCCGACACTAAACTCTCAAATCAACGGTTATGATCATTCTAAATCAACGGCTCACACACAATCACCTCTATTATTTTATTTAACGGTCTAGATTTTGCCGACACTATTTAACGGCCTAGATTTTGCCGACACTAAACCCTCAAATCAACAGTTATGATCATCCTAAATCAACGGCTCACACACGATCACCTCTATTATAAATACATTCTCAGCACAACACTAACATTCACACCAAGAGTTTACCCTCAACCTACCCTTGTCTTCTGAGTCATCTTCTCTTCTCTGCTTCTTCCCATAAACCATCGCCCCACCCGGCTCAAATGGAATGGCGGTTGTGCAAACCAGTACTAAATGACAAATTCCTAACCGCCGCTTCATCAAAGTGGAAGCGCTACCACCAAACGAACATGGTGTTGTGTTTCGTTGTCCTAACCATGTCTTCTGCAGGATGAGTAAGGACATCACATTCGCCCAACTGAAGGACAAGGCTGAGAGGAATATTTGTCCAGAGGAAGCATGGCGTAAAGACGTGGAGCGTATACGTTACCGAAAGTACCAACGTGGAGAAGACGGGACTGGCTATTTTTCAATTATGGAGATCCGCAGCGACGACGACATCCGCACAATGATGGAATATCATGCTACACTTCCCATGGGGTGACAAGTCTTAGAGTTGTACGTCAACACAATGCGCACTCCAAAAGAAGTCATTCATCTTCTGCAACAAACACCATCAGCACCACAACAACCCATACCGGAAAGAGTCATTACGCACACCTGTAAAATTTACTATCAGGGCACTGTCGAGGGCAGGCAACAAGATGGTGTGTATTTTGAGGGTCGCAACACTAAACATTCCAGACTTAAGAACAACATCACATTCGCCGAAATGAAAGAGCAACTAACGGAAAACGCGCACGTAGAGTGTGTGGAGCAAGAAATCACTAGTATCGTTTATCGCTGCCCCTACATCGACCCACGTAATCGTATTCGGTGGTGCCCCGTGCCTATCAAGAAAGACAAGGACGTTCGAGAAATGTTTAAGGAACATAAGAGGTTCCAAGGTTGGATTGAACCTTATCTCGAATTGTGCGTCGAAACCAGAGAGTCTCGCAATTCTATCGTCCGTAGGCTTATCCCTCCAGTCATCCGATGGCCACTACCAAAGAATGTATGGTGGAAGTAGAAGTAGTTTACATCATGTTTGCCTCTTCTTGTATTATGTTTTCCTGTCGTTTCGTTTGAAATTTTCTATCCTTGGATTTTTGCAATTTGTGTTTTTCATTTCTGTACTTATCCTATATTAAATTTTGTTCCAATTTTTAATATCTTCATTTTTTACCGTAATTACTTTATAAATAAGTTTACTAATTATTCTAATTATTTAAATTAATTATTGAAATTAAATTAAATTAATTGACAATTTAATCAATTTAAAATCAAGAAATTAAAAAAATAAAAAACGCAGTTCAGAACTCTCCCTGGTGGGGGGCGAGTTCTAAACTAGAAATAAAAAAAATTTGCAAAGTTTCAGTTCAGAACTCGATTCCGTGGGGGGCGAGTTCTCCACTGAAAATAAAAAGTGGGTTACTTTGATATATAATGTAAAAAGTGGGTTATTTTGGAAATTTTTTTGTTTTTTTGGTACCCAATGGTTTTTTCCCCACTTGTACCAAAAAAATAAGGCTTTTTTCATTTTTTGTAATAAAAAATAAAATGATAAATTATAGTGAAAGTTAATATCCTAATTAATCCGATGTCGAAAAAAAAGACCCATACTTCTTATACACTCCCCTCTACTCAGAACACATTACACCAACGTGTGAAAAGACATGTGTGCCCTTAATGAAACGCAGTGTTTTAATTTTTTTTTTTGGCACACCCCAAACTTGTCTCACATTGGTTCGATGGTTAAAAATGAACCAGATCGATTGTTAAAGTTCGAACCACTGTTAATGAGACATATTCAATGTTTATTTTTTGCACGCGTTAAAATCAAACGAAACGCGGTTCTTACACTTGACTCTCGTTCTCAAATTTGTCTCAATTACACAAAAAGAAATTGGAATGAATAGATTCATTTTAATTAAAAAGTCTACAATGTCGAATTTGTTCGATAAAACATAAGAAAGCCTACTAAAATGAACAACAGAAACATAACTACTATGGCATAGCATCTGTCTCCTGGCTGGCACAACTAAACTTCCTCAGCCTCCGCCCATGCTATTGGCCTCGTCAATGTCTTCATCCTGTCAATGATGCTCCATGCACGGGTACCCCGTGGAACCCTACCATCTAGCACGCCGCTCTCCATCTCAGCATAGAGATATTAGGGGTATTTTGGGAATAGTAGAGGTTGGGTAGTGTGGGATGAGTAGATGGGGAGTTGAAGAAGTATGGGCCAATAACCTGTAACCAAAAATAAAAAAGAGCCCAATCAAGTCACTAATTCCACACACCACAATTGACTAAACAGTACTTTTGCTATTAAATTAGAGTATAAATCGCAATATGCAATGCATAACCCATTAAAATAAAGGGATGATTCTTATAAAATTAATAGGGTTTTTTTTTTTGGACCCCCACCCTCTCCCCTTAAACCCCCACCCAGCATATGAAAAGACCAAAATACCCCTGTTTGTTTACAAAATCACCATTTCTTCACATAATTGGTCATACCTACGTTTGACCACCTTCACTCGCATATACGCCACACAGACGTATATACGATTAGCCCAGAAATCCACCAATCGTATATACCCCACCACAACCCTATATACGACGAGCAAGTTTTTACTCACCGTATATACCCCTGTCAAGGCGTATATACGATTAGCCTGAAATTCACCACTCGCATATACGCCCAGAATACCCTATATACGACGAGCAAAAGTAAGCATCGTATATACACCATTGTTGATGTAAATACGATGAGCAATTTAAATTTTTTTTTTTTACTAATTTTTTTTTCCTTTGCTTGCAGTGTCCGGCAGGCATAGAGGGAGACGCGAGGTATCTCCTATCGGACCGAGTACGAGGACTCAGAGGCATAATCAGCTCCATGCTTCAGCGAGGAGACAGAGACAGGCTGAACCAGCTGAGTATCAGCCTGAGCCAGCTGAGTATCAGCCTGAGGACCATGACGCAACTCGATGATCGGCCACTGGAGCTTTCTATCTTGGGGATTACGCAGCAGACGCAGTGGCCAGGATTAGCATAGAGGAGGCGGTTTCTCGGTATCATTCCCGGCTACTCCTCGGTATCATCCACGGTATCCTCGAAGACGATCCTCAACCTCTTCATTACCATCCCCACCTCCCGAGTATCGCAGAAGCCAGTGATTCTGTGTCGATACTCTATTACGCATCTATGTCCGAGTATCATGAGAGCCTCAAGATGATCGGGAGGAGCCTCGGGAAGAGCCTCACCCTCTCTTTTCACCGACTTGGCGGATCATGTCTGCAGTTCTATACTCGCTGACCCGGTAAGTTTTGCATTTTTTGCTTAAATAATTTATTTAAGTCACATAGTCTGCACTTTTTGCTTACATTATTTATTTATTTATTTTTATTTCAGGAGTATCAGCGTGTTGTCAAAGTATGGGCTCATGGCAACAAAGTCCATACTAGACTCCATCTTCATTACCCTGACCTACTTGACAAGCACCACTGCGTGGTCGGGACTCCAGATTGGCCCCACTTCTCCAGACTGGCCACGCCACAGTAGACCATGAGTTGATGTCGGCTTTTATCGAGAGATGACACTCAGATACTTCGTCATTTCACTTGCCATTTGGTGAAATGACGATCACTCTGGATGACGTCTCTTGCTTGCTGCATCTTCCCATCCAGGGGAACTATGCCACAGTATCTTCACTACGAAGACTGGAGACAGGGCTTACAGTATCTTCACTACGAAGACTGGAGACAGGAGAACTATGCCACAGTATCTTCACTACGAAGACTGGAGACAGTATCTTGCTTACAGTATCTTCACTACGAAGACTGGAGACAGGGCTGAGGCTAAGTGGCTGATCTACCTGGATGATCTTAGTGCAGATGTTCTTGGAGGCTATGCATGGGGTGCAGGTGCACTAGCTGCCATGTATGAGCCCTTGAACACTGCGTCTTTGAGGACTACGCAGCAGTGTGGAGGGTATGCCACTATTTTGTGTACACATTTTAACTTCTTGTATTTTTGTTAAATCGTGCTTGACTTTTGGTAAATTCTTGTGAATTAAATATGTTGTTTATTTCTGCATTTCAGGCTTGGATTATGTGGTATTTCCCTCGGAGCCACTAGCTGGGCGCTACAGGAAGAAGAAGTCTGACCACCTGAAGCTCAGCCACTACAGGAGGATGCTTGATGAGCTGAGGCCAGAGGATGTCTGCTGGCGACCATTTGAGGAGGACAGGGCTGGTAGACCCTTTGAGCAGATCTCCCTCTACAGAGGCTTCATCAGCTGGGCTGACTTCAGAGTTCCGTACATGCCTGATAGGTGCCTGCGACAGTTTGGGTACACTCAGATCATCCCGCGTGACCCTCTCAGTGGCCGTCCGAGTCATATTGACTACGTCTTTCGGATCGTCCACTTCATGGCATCTGTGGAGGACATCATGCGCACTACTCAGGTTGCTCGTGGCCGGATCGGTCATGCGTAGGTACTTACGGTGAAATGCGTTCGGGCTTCTATCCCCCGACTATTACCTGGCTCCACCATCACCTAGAGCTCGAGGCCGACACCTCCCCGAGCTACGCTACGACGATCTTGGACCGGATTAGGAGGTTGTGACCGCTTGTAGAAAGAGGATTCGTGATGGCGACATCGCGCATGGCGATCCGGCGTGTCGGACACACTCCATAGGTGGTGGGGATGGCAAAGACGGATGGCGTGGTCGGGAGCTTAGACGACGGGGAAGAGGGCGAGGGGGACGCCGTTAGGGATTTTTATTTGTTTTTGATGTATTTGATATTATATTGGCACTTTATTATTAACTTTTTGGATGTTTTATTTATTTTACGAGTTTCCATGAATTTTTGATTTCATTGATTCGATAAAACAAAGTTACACAAGCGATAAAATATAAACAACTTGAATAAAAATAGGCAGATAAAAATAAAATACAATAGAAACTCTTGAAAGTGGTGGAGTTAATCGACGAAGGATCTCAAATGACGTTCCTTACGGTTTCTACGCATGGATGAATGTAACTCTTCCATTTAAAGATAATATGATTGGACATCATCCGCTTCGGAGGTCATCCTCGGTGTTGACATCCACGGCGGACGGTGAAGACCTCCATCACCCATTCCGGTTTCAGATAAACGATACGAATTATCTCATGCTCGTCGTTCTCTGGTTGAACCATCCGCAGTAGTTTCTGCTTAAGAGCAGCAAATGATATATTGTGTTTTAACCTACACGATACAACATCTCTCCCATCGAAACTTATACCATCATCTTTCAAGATGATGCCCTGATGATCAGCAAACCCCATATTAGAATGAACGAGAGTGAGGGAAGAAGACTCGTAGTATGACATTAGCGAAGCTTGCATCATCTTCAGTTGTGATGTGTTAGAGAAGGAGGAAGTTGAAATTTTGGTGTGAAAATAATGATGGTGGGAGTGCGTATTTATAGATGAGATAAAAGATTATCAACCGTTGATTTTGTCGTGCAATCTACACTGTTGATCAACTTTGAAAGTGAAATCATGACCGTTAATTTTTTTTGTACAAATTAGGGAAAAAAAATTTTAAGGCTCATCGTATATATGTCCCAAATGACATATATACGATGAGCCTTTTTTAAAAAAAAAAAATAGAAAACAAAAAGCAATTTGAGAATTTCAGTGTGGGTGGGGGTTTAAGGGGAGAGGGTGGGGGTACAAAAAATAAACCCAAATTAATATTATTATAATGTCCATTACCCTTCACCTATCCACTCACCATTATCTTTCATCTTCAATAAGTGATATTTTATGAGTGACTTACACTTGAAGAGAAATAACAATACTTTCATCTTTTCTCCTTTCTAATTCTTTTATTTTTCTTTTGATATAGTCTTACTTATTTAATATAATAATATAACGAACACCAACTTTTTTCTAACATTTGAATAATATCCTATTATTCCTACCTATAATATTTTTATATTTTGAATTTTGTGATCTGACTAACTAGACTAGAAGCAGAAACTCTCAAGTCCAGGACCAGAACCATGTGCCTATGACTCACATTCACAATACAGCATTCGAGTTCACATGGTGGTGTGATCGATGGTCACAGTCACAGCACATATATAAGTACACATTTTCAAAGGGTATTTAGCTAATGATTCAGGTAATTATCTGACATCATCAAGTTCAGAGTCACATGGTTTGTTACACTAAAAATAGTACACTCTTAGTCGTATCAAAATCAATATTGTGAAAGCAAAATTGTCACTTAAAACCCAAAAAGTTTGATAAAAGCAAAGGGAAGAGATATGTTATATTACGATAATATTATCTAATCAAAAATTTCAGCCAAAAATAGAAAAAGTTAACTTTCAATTAATCAAATTTTTTAAATTATTAGCTAATCTGTTTTTTCACGGTTTTCGAGGCGTTGATTAAAAACTTGGTTAATTGATCATTTAGTTAATGATCTAAACAACTTGGTTAATTGATATTGTAAGTTTGTTTTGTCTATTTTCGTCTAAATTTTTTTTGTCCAAATAACATTGTTGGTTATATTATCTCCTATATAAGTATATAGGAACTTAATCAGGACACATATACATAGTACAAAACCTTTTTTTTATACAAAAATAGTATGTTTTGCACTTAAGTTTAAGGCAAAAAATAGTATTCTTTCTTTGTGAGGATCCTCCTAGGTAGTTTAATTTACTTGAAACCCAAGTAGGTTCATCAATGTATTTCCACCGCTAGTCATTAAACAACAATTAAAAATATCTAAAAATACTATTTTTATATATATATATATATATATATATATATATATATATATATATATATATATATATATATATATATATATATATAGCATAATGAATTTGATAAATGTACGACCAATGAAGTGTTGAAGTGTTGATTGATCCGTCTATGGGCGGTCGTTGAATAGGTGAAAGGACCGGTCCTGGCTTCACGCGTTGAGCACCTCGGGTGGTACCGCAAAGACACTCCGACGATCTAGTGAGAGGTCGCTCCGCGAGATAGCACAAGGTTAGAGAACGCACACGATGCCATGTGCGAATGGCGATATATATCTGGCCGATGTCCGACCGTTATGCGAGAAATTTCGGCCGGCGAAGTGCGCTCAAGCGGCGTGTTGGGCCGATCGTGATGGGGGTGGGCCGCAGTCCAATTGCTGTTGGCGATCCTCATAATTGCTAATACACCCGGAACAGTTGCCCTCAAGCCTAGGTCGGCGAGAGGCGGTGAGGCTTGAATCGATGCCCCGGAGTGGAGTTGCTTTGATGAAACGGACGCGCCGTTTGCTTTTCTACTGGGCGGTGTCGAGCCGCCGTCAACCATCGGCCGTCTTTGTCGCGGACGGTTGGTCTTTCACGACATTTAAGACGTGGCGTTTGGTGTTTCCGAGGTGCATGCGGAGACAACCATTGGTGAGAAGATGAAGCGTTGTGACTCTTCGTATCTCGGTCCCCCTTCGCGCTGCAGGTCGCGCTATAAATAGCCCCTTCTGCTGAGTTCATTTCTCACACTTCCAAGATTTGCTCGCCAACGGCCGACTCGTCTCTGCCGCCGACTTGCATTGAAAGCTGTTTACGTCTATTTGCGACCGATCTTCAACATCCGCTAAGGTACGAATCGACCGCTCCCTTTACTCTTTTAAACTTGAGCTTTTTCTTTAAAGTGCTTCGTGCTTTTCCACGCCTCGTGATAGGGGTGTCGGTCGAGGATGGCGGCTCGCCCCTCTCATGAGTGCTTTACTCGATCGACGACTCGATCCCTTTATCCGCAGTGTTTGTGTATGCCACGGACAAAGTTAAGCGCCCGTCTTCCGGAAAAACCGCCCAGTCTTTTCGCCACATACATGTCGAGGTAGGCGAACCCAAGTCGTCTTGGGCGACAAAAGCTCTAGCTCTCCAAGTAGTTCCTCGAGCAAAGACGGGCTCGAAGTTCTCGTTCTTACGGTCGGGATCGACTAGCTCCAAGAGTACTAGTTCGAGCCCGCCCATTCTCGCCGAAGCGGCCGAAGCAGCTCTCCACCGCCCGAGGGCGTTGTATCCCGAGTGGAGGAGAAGAGGAAGACGCCGATGTGATTATCATTGATGATGACGAGGCGCGAGCGCCGCCCCGATCGTGGGACGAGGAGATGGTGGAGGCCGAAGGCGGCCGAGCCGAAGAAGTCCAAGGAGAGGAGGTGGTTCGGCCCGAAGTCAATATTTTCGTTTGGAAGCCAACATCGGAGGATCGAGCGGAAGGGTCGGCCGAGGTCAGCCGAGGCCAAGTCCAAGCCGATGTGGCTCGAGATGTGTCTCGACATGTCTTGGGTGTCTGAGACTCTTCGCTCCAACAGAGCATTATCACGGATCGCCACGATGCCTTGCCCGATCTACGAGCCGTCTTGAAGACTCAGGTTTGGAGGATAAGAGGCATGAAGAGAGGCGAAGATATCGCGACTTACTCTTCCAACTTCAAGTTCACGATGTATCGGCTCGTGTTCGAGAAGATGAAGATTACCCTCCTTTTATCGAATTCCAACGCGATGTTCTGCGCCATATTGGGGTCGCCCTTTCAGCTCCATCCAAACGCATGGGCGTTTTTAAAGACTTTTCAGCGTTTGCTCACCAAGTGGGTCACGGTGTCGATGATGCTTTTCTTTGCTATCTTCGAGCCGTGGTGGCTCAGAGAAGGCCAACAAGGAGAAAAGGGAACAAGTCTCCTTCAAGATGCGAAGACCCATCACCGATTTTTCAAAGCGCCCAGAGTCGTTGGGGCGGCTGGAAAAGCCGAGACTTTTGGATCGTTCCAATCGAAGAAGCGGCAAGGCCGTTTGTGAGTTCACCGGACGGGATCTTTGGGTCCCCTTACTTCCCGATTATGTGGAATGAGGCTCATTTCTCGCAGCGTAGGGAGATTACATCTATACTGATGAAAGATCCGGGAGAGGCCGACACGGAGACTTTGGAGATGATAAAGTCATTTGGCGGGCATGATGCGTCCCAGATCCTAAGGGCGACATACCTTGCCGGCCTTTGTCTTATACGAAGGCTATGAACCGGAGGCCGAGATTGGTTCGCTTTTGAACTTTTTCGTCCTTATATTACATTGTTGACTTTCTCTTTTTCTTTTAACTCATGACTCGTTATTTTGCGAGAAAGGATGGCGCAAAGCCGGAACCGCCGCTTCCGCCCCGAAGCCGAAGGAGGGGCTAAAAGATGCGACGGTCCTCGGCCGGGGGATAACCCCGAATCTTCCTCAAAAGTCCACCAAACTCCCAAGAGCCGGGGAAAAAGCGGCGGCGGCAGGCCTCGGTCGCCTCCTCCCGATCTTGATCGCTCACCCAAGCGGGCCAAGCGTGATTGTCGAGTCTCGCCCACGAAGCGGAGGAGATTCCCATCATTCACCGAAAGCTTGGGTACGGCCGATCCGGAGCAAGCATCTGAAGGAAACCCATGGCGCTCTGCGCTTCTCTCTGTATGGGGGTCGAGAAAGTCATGGCCGGGCTGGTGGCCGAATCTGATGGTAATTTTATTTTTAGCCTTGTACTCTTCGTCTATCTTTGTTCGACCGACTAACAACCCGTCGACTGAATTTCGCGAGAAAAGACAAGGCTTTAGCCGAGGCGCAGCTAAAATATGACAAGCTCGTCCGATCGAAGAAGGAGGCCCTGAAGCGGGGAGGAAGACCGCCAAGCGGCAAAGAGGAACAGAGCTTCTTTGCTCAGTCGCAACTTTGAAGAGGCGACCTTGAGGCCGTGGGGAAGCGAGAGGCGGTTGGGTGGCGAGAGAAGGCCGAGTGGAGAAAAAGATCCTAATGGTGGCCAAGGCGGTCGGCCGAGAGGCTGCGATCGAGCAATTTTACAACGCTCTTGGCCAGCGCGGGTGTTGAATACCGTCTGCAGATCAACTTTGATGACAAGATGATCAAGCTTCTACGCACTATGTCGAAAATAATAAGATCATGTTGCTGCGAGAATATGACGAAGCGGTGGCAACGTCATTCGCCGGCCACCATTCTCTTTTGAAGCCCGCTGCAGCGGTGTAGTTTTGTAACTTTAACTTGCCTTCGCACGACAATTTTTCGCGCCGTGCGGTTCTTAATTAGTCGTGGCGCTCGGCTTGGCCGGCGCCCCATATTTGTAATGACAATCTTTACTTGCTTTCAATTACGCCGTTCAATTTATATTGCTATGTCTGCGTGCATTTCTTGCATTCATTCGCCTTTTTCATTTTGAACTTGTGGGCGCTCGGCGGCGTTTCGTCTACGCCGATAGCGCTGCGTTTTTTCGCTTCGCTTTGCGCGCCTTGTATGTTTATTTTCTCTAAGTCTTTGAGCTTTGAGACCGTTCGGTCGATCCTTCGCGCTTATTTCGAAGCATCCATTCTTTGATAAGTTAATATTCCAACGGGGCCTAGGATCGCCTGGCGACCTTCAATCGAGCCCTTTCGATGGCATTTAAGTAGATCGTTTTCGACGACCACCGCGATGGGTTATTACTTAACCTTTGGGCCATTTTCGATGGCCTCGATGTAGATCGTTTCGACGACCTAGCGTTGTTGGGCCATTTTCGATGGCGCCGGTTGGGACCGTTTCGATGGTCGCTTTCGATTCGGATCGTTCGACGATCTAAGGTTTGCGGGTTTTAACCCCGGGCCATTTCGATGGCACTTTCGGTTGGGACCGTTTCGACGGTCGCTCGATTTAGATCGTTTTCGACGATCTAAGGTTTCGCGAGTTTTAACCCTTGGGCCATTTCGATGGCACTCGGTTGGGACCGTTTCGACGGTCGCTCGATTTAGATCGTTTCGACGATCTAAACAACTTTGATAAGTCTTCGATCGCTCCTTCGCCACGGGCAATCTTGAGCGACCGGTCATACATTCTTGCGAGAAAGTAAAGAACACATCGTATTTCTAAAGGTCGGGCCTCGTAAAAAACCCGATTGGGAAAAGAGCGCTGCACGCTTTTCATTAATAGGTCGGTCGTCATTACATTCAAGTCACTTGTTACATTCAAGCGTAATATTTCCTAAGTTTTTCTCGCATTCCATGTTCGGGGATAGTCGCCCCATTCATGGTTTCCACTCGTATGCCCCCTTGCGGTCTTCTTGATGACTCGTCACGGACCTTCCCAATTTGGTGCCGCTTCCCTGGCGTGCATTCTTGTTTCCCACGTCGCCCGTCTTAGACGAAAGTGGCCGACCGAGAATTCTCTCTTTTGAACTCGAAGCGTTGTACACCGGTTGTGACCTTCGTTTGATCAATTGCTCTCTTAGCGAAGCTTGGGTGCGCGATTCTTCAATTAGGTCCAGTTCTTCTCGGATAGCCTTGGCCGTTGTCGATCACCGTAGGGGGTTTGAAGTCCTCCAATTCGGCTCGCCCATTTCTATGGGTATCACAAAGATCGATTGCAGTACACCAATCTAAAAGGCGACTCCGGCCGATGAATGAGGGGTAAATCGCCTGTAGGCCCACGAAGCTGATCGCAGCTCTTCGACCCGATTCCCCTTTCGCTTCATCCGATGCTTCGCTTTAAACCACGTAAGATAACTCTGTTGGCCGCTTGGCTTGGCCGTTAGTCCGAGGGTGCTCGACCGAGGTGAAACGTTGTTTGACCCCTAAGTCGGCCAACATTTCTCACGAATCTCTTGTCGCGAACCGGGTGCCGTTATGCGTTATCAATTCTTTGGGGATCCCAAAGCGGGCTAGCACACACCGTCCGAAGAACTTGGCGACTTTGGCCGATGTGATTGTTGCAAGCGGCTCGGCCTCGATCCACTTAGTAAAGTAATCACCGCCACGATCGGGAACTTGAGGCGGCACGGAGCGGTGGAAAGCGGGCCTAGAAGATCCATGCCCCACCACGGCGACGGCCAAGGTGAGACAAGACTTTGTAATTCGAGGAAGGTGCAATGTGAACATCGGCATGTATTTGGCATTTCTTGCACTTACGAACGAGCTTCTTGGCATCCTCGTCCATGGTCGGCCAATAGTAGCCGCCACGAGGGCCTTCTTGGCTATGGAGCGAGCGCCACTGGTGACTCCCACAAACACCTTCATGAATGTCCTCAAAGACATGGTGGCCGACCGACGAAGACACCTTAACAATGGAGAGGAGAATCCTCTTCTATACAATCTTCCTTCTATAACAGAGTACTTGGTCGCTCCGAGTCGACCAACTTAGCTTGCTTTGGGTCGTTCGGCTCCTCCCTTCAACAATGTACCTCGGGATGGGGCGATCCAATCGAATGTGGTGTGACACGCGTAAGCGGACAACAACTACGACTTGGCTTGGTCGAGACGCTCGGTCGATTTAATGTTTCTTGAATCACACTTCTATGATTCCTCGGAGTTTTGGTACTTGCCAGCTTTGATAGAATATCTGCTCGAACATTTTCGGTTCGAGGCACATGTACCACTTCAGCTCGGTCGAACTGCTTGAGCAGTTCTCTCACCTTTGCTAGATAACTTTTCAGCACGTCGTCTTTAGCATCATACAATTCCTTGATCTGTGAGACTACGAGTAGGGAATCTGATCTGAGTTCAACCCGGTCAACATTGAAGTCTCTGGCGAGCTGCAGGCCGGCTATACACGCCTCATATTCGGCCTGATTATTTGACGTATGGAAAGCGAAAGTCAAAGACACCTCCACGCCAAAGCCTTCGAATTTTCTAGAATTAGGCGGCTCCACTTCCTTTACTATTAGGCGACCCATCTCGTGCAAGATCCGGTCGCTCCGACTTGATCTTACGGAGTAGGAGTCATTTACGCTATAAAGTCGCCAAAGACTGAGCTTTTTGCGGCCGATCTGGATTCGAATTTGATGCCAAACTCACTGAGTTCTACCGCCCACTTTATCATACGCCCCGCCAGGTCTGGCCGATGAAGGACTTGCCTGATAGGCTGGTCGGTCCTTACCACGACCTGGTGGGCCACAAAGTAGGGTCTCAATCTTCTAGCAGCTATTAGGAGTGCAAGGGCAAACTTCTCTATCTTACGGTATCTCGGCTTTCGGGCCTCGAGTACTTTACTTATGAAATAGACTGGATTCTGCTTTAGCTCGTTCTCTCTAACTAGCACAGCACTGAGAACTTCTTCTGTTATGGCCAAGTACAGATATAACGTTTCGCCCGGTGACGGCTTGGTCATGATTGGCGGGCTAACCAAGGCTTGCTTTAATTCATCCAATGCTCGCTGACATTGCTCGGTCCACTCAAAGTCCACCTCTTTCTTCAGCAGTCTAAACAGTGGAAGCGACTTGCAGGCCGCTTTGGGGATGAACCTGGATAGAGCGGCCACCATGCCATTTAGCTGTTGTATTTCTTTTTTCGATGTGGCGGCCTCATTTCGCGACCGCCCTACACTTTTTTTCGTGGTTTGCTATATCCTTTTGATCGGTGGAAACCCAAGAATCTGTACGCCTCACCCCAAAGGTACACTTTTCGTGATTTAGTCTAAGTGAGTTCCTCCTAGCTTCTTCAAATATTTCCCGAGGTCGTTCACGTGATCCGGGTCGATTGATACGCTTTTAATGATCATGTCGTCCACATACACCTGCGAGATGCGACCGATCGCGCTTTTAAAAATCTTGTTCATCATCCATTTGGTAGGTCGCTCCCGTGCTTCGAGGCCGAAAGGCATCACCTTATCTTGAAAATTTTCCGATCGGTCATGAAGGTCGTCTTGTGCCGATCGGGCGGATACATCGTGATCTCGATTGTATCGCAGTAAGCGCCCGTAAAAGACGATGAGTTTGTAGCGAGGCCCCATCGACCGACCTTATCGATGTTGGAGTGCGGGAAGGCATCCGCCGGGCATGCCTTATTTAGATCAGTATAGTCCACACACATCCTCCATTTTTCGTTCTTCTTCTTAACTAGCACGACGTTGGACAGCCAGGTCGTGTACTTGATTTCTTCTATAAAATTGGCCTTTATGAGGTCCTCAACGGCCTTTGCGGCGGCTTGAGATTTTTCCTCGCGTTCGAGTGCGCGCTTCTTTGGGCGGCCGGCCGCGGCCCCTTCATCGATCGAAAGTTGATGGCAGGCTACCGATAGGGATGCGGGCATGTCGATGCCCGCCATGCGAGCAGTCAAGCATAGTCTCTTAAATCAGACAAGATCTTGCTTCACTTGCTCTGGTAGGTCGTTACCGAGCTTTACCGTTTTGGATGGGTCGTCACCCAATTGAACATCTACCAACTCCCCATGAGGCTCTGGTCTTATCAGCCTGTTTTTCGGTTCTCGAGCCAAATCATCATCGTTGTCCTGCGAGTCATTTATGCGGATCATACCGAAGCGTCCAAATCGGCGACATTAACTTGATGGCCTTCACTAGTGCTCGAGCGTTCGCCACGATCTACCTCGTCACATATTTCTTGAGTACAGGCGCGTGGCTTCTTCTTGCCGATTCAAGGTCGGCCGCCAAGGTAACCACTTGGTCGCGTCTTTCTTTGTAGAACTTCATTTTCAGATGTACCGTCGATGTAACGGCCTCTAACTTACCCAAAGTCGGCCTACCAATAATACATTGATAGCAGGATTTGAGGGGGAGTACGAGGAACGTCGTCCGACCCGATCCGCATGCAGTACTATCCCCGTGTGTCGTCACCAAAGCGTGACCAAAGACTCGATCGTTCCCAATGGGTAGGTCGTCGCCCCATTGAAAACTGTTAGAGGAGTAGGCTCGGCACGGGAATTATCTCGCCGATCAACTTTTATTTTGTCGATCAAGTCTTCAAACATGATATCGCCGAGCTACCTTGATCGACAAGAATTTCTGCACCTCTGTGTTTGCCATGACGACTCACGATTACCAATGGAACATAACTATTAGGGCTTGCCGTCGATAGTCGTTGTCACCGAACGAGATGGGGGTCCGCCGAGACCGGCGGTGGTGGTCTTTGAAGTGGATGCGACCATTAACAACTCGCCCCACTTTCTCTTGGTGGCTTTGTTAGATTCCCTGCGATCCGTGGGGTTTCCACCATGAATAACCATCGCAACATTACGGCCTTTGGATCGCCGGAGTGTCACGATCTTGGATCGATCCTTGTTTTGGGTGTTCTCTATGGCCGAGGCCCCTTTCCCCGTCCGGATCAGCTTCTTCGCTGTCTCTCTCGAGGTCGGTCGCCTTCCTCCGACCTCACATACTTTCCCAACTTGCCTTTCGAATAAGCTCTTCAATGTCATCTTTGAGGCCATACGATCGTTAGTATCGTGCCCCTTACTCTTGTGGTAGCGGCGGTATCTTTTGGTCGGTCGTGCCCCTTCTTGAGCACGAGTGGTTCAGCCGCTTAACTCCCACAAACTCGTTTTTCGACACTCATTTGTAGAGATCTGCGCAATAGAGGTGTTGAGTCGAGTGCGATGGTCAAACTTCTTATCTCGAAAGTCGGCCGATTGTCGCGGCGACCTTCATGACCTTTGGCCGGCTTACTTTTTTTTCTTCT
Organism: Oxytropis ochrocephala; assembly: GCA_020916435.1. NCBI lineage: Eukaryota > Viridiplantae > Streptophyta > Magnoliopsida > Fabales > Fabaceae > Oxytropis > Oxytropis ochrocephala. The sequence continues at coordinate 121,086,092 of CM037090.1, read as the reverse complement.
TTAGGCCGTACACGACGGCCTTTTTCGCCGCGAGTTTCTTCATACCGCATGTGGGCGTTGGCCTCGCGTTAAGAAGTGGTGAGATCTTGGTAATGATTCAATGTAAATTCTTCGACGAACGGTGGTCCGGTCGAATACCACGCAGATATTTCAACTTGTCCTTGTCGACAAGTCACGCAACGAACTTCACCTCGGTGTTAAACCGGTCGATGTATCGCCTCAGCGCCTCATTATCTCCTTGAACAACAGAATCCAAGTATTCTTCGTACCGATATTGGCAGCGATTTGCAGTGTAGTGAGACAAGAATATTCTAATCAGGTCGTCCCACGAGGAGATGGAATTGGGTCGCAGAGACTCCCACCATTCCAATGCTCGGCCGTCCAGTGACTGGGGGAAAAGCCTGCACTTCATGGTCGGTCCCAGTTCCCTATAGCAGCAGTAATTATTGAAGTATCGGAGATGCTTGTCTGGATCTCCTCGGCCGTCAAACTTGTTGAGATTGGGCGGCTTGCGGAGATCTCTCGGAATCTTATAACGCCTGATCTCCCTGGAGAACGGGCCATGTTCATTCTGAATGCCGTTCGACCCAAAGGGTTGCATTGCGAGGCATGCCTCGTTGCCGGCATTCCATAGAATCCTCCGGATGGGCGGTTGGTGGAAGGCGAGAGGCCTTCCGGTCGCTTCGCTTTGACCTCTCCTAGGCCGATCGCGCGGCGCCCCTAATTCTTCCATTTACGTAATCTTCCGGCTCTTCACGGGAATCCCAAGATCTCGCTTCTCGACCGAGCGTGACCGGACGACTCATTAGAGGAGTATCACGGTGGGCGGCGGCCGGTGTCGGGGCGGTGTTTGGAATCTTCATAGTCATCGGACATCGAGCGGCGTCACGCGCGTTCTGCTTTCGGGGCGACTGCGTGCCCCGCTTCTTCCGCCGGGAGAACGATGAGTAGTGCTCTCTCGGCGTGAAATGCTCCTTCGAGGAGGAGCGGCGTCTTGCGCCCGGTCGGCGGCGAAGAAGGTTCTCCGTCTTTCGCACGCGGCGGCCGGAATTGAACCTCTCTTTCATCTTTGGGAGATGAGTGCATCTCGCCTGCGATCACACGATTCTTGTTTTGCGGGAGTTGCAAAGCGGCTCGAGAGTTAAATGATCCGGTAGAGGTTTCCTGAATGCCCGCTTCCACCGGCTCGGGCGGCAAATCTCCGAGAACGGCCGGATGGATCTGGCTGGAGGACCGGGTCCACGGCCCGTTGTGCACAGAAGGTTCTTGTCGTGGAAGTCCTTGAGACTCGTGGATATGCGACGCCACGCCCCCGGGTGCATTGGTCGATTCGCCGGAAGGATTGAGTCGAGAAGCGGCCCGCGTCTGGGGCCGGTCGCGTGGAGCCATGAATGTGGTAGGATAGCGCACGGGCCTCCCACTGTGGTCGCCAATTGATCGTACCTGACCAATGAAGTGTTGAAGTGTTGATTGATCCGTCTATGGGCCGGTCGTTGAATAGGTGAAAGGACCGGTCCTGGCTTCACGCGTTGAGCACCTCGGGTGGTACCTGCAAAGACACTCCGACGATCTAGTGAGAGGTCGCTCGAGGCGAGATAGCACAAGGTTAGAGAAGCGCACACGATGCCATGTGCGAATGGCGTATATATCTGACGATGTCCAGGCCGTTATGCGAGAATTTGGCGGCGAGAAGTGCGCTCAAGCGGCGTGTTGGGCGATCGTGATGGGTCGGGCGCGCAGTCCAATTCTTTGTTATGGCGATCCTCATAATTGCTAATACACCCAGAAAGCAATTATATAGGTATGTTAGGATAAATAGCTTAATTAACTGTTTATAGTATAAACGATTATTACATAAGAGCTTATGTATAAGTTGTTTCTATAATAAGAAATAAAAAATAATGTTAAACAATTTACCTAAAAACATGTCATAAACAGTTTTTATAACCTCTCCCTAAGTAGTCTCATAAATAATTATGTTAGTAGAAAAGTCTAGATAAGCCAATCTAAACAGTCCCATAATAATTTATACAAAAAATATTCAATTATCGGTATAAATTATACAATATTTAATATTTATTTGAATATTTATATCAATATTAACTTTATTTATCATGATTTTTAATATGATCGTATTTGATTTCTTTGTTACTTTTAATCATCTATTAGTATTAATAGTTTATATAAATAATAAATAATTATTTACTATTAATGCATATTTATATTAATTCTTATTATTACAAAATATGATTTTTAAATTAATAAATTACCGTATTCTAGCAAATAATGTAAGTGAAATATTAAAAAGTTAATATTATCATATTTTAGAATAACGTCAATTTTTTTTAGCAAACAGAGAGACTGCCCGAATAACTTCAATTAAAAAGGCTAATGGCTAATTAAAAAGTCTGGTTGGCTAAATAACTTCAATTAAAATATAAGGGTGCAACTAGTATTCTGATTTAGTATTTCTTCTTTTTCAACTATTTTATTTTTCTTAAGAGACCCATGGCCCATATCAGTTCAGTTAACTATTAGTCGAATATGGCTAAGAGGAAGTTGGCTAAAGATTAACTCTTTCCTGTTTGTGGCCTCCATATTGGGACTTTGGAACACATATGTTTGTTTGTGTCCTTGGACTACCACCCTTTGGTTTGGGTTACAAATTTGCTTAGTCCCGTCTGGGTTTAATGTCTCTAATTTCAGCATTTGCCTTGATGAAATATTTGGGCTCAACCCTAACGATGGTGGAGGAGATGGTGTTGTGATTACCACTACCTTGTTTGCTCTTTGGCTTATTTGGAAGGCTAGAAACCTCAAGGTGTTTGAAGATAAGACCCCTAATCCCTTATAAACTCTAGCATAACTATTAGAGCTCTTAGCTATGATTTCCTTACTAGTAAGGGCCCTCCTATTGGTGCCCCTGGTGTGACCCCCCCTCGGTAAGTTAGCCATGCTTGGTATCCCTCGAGGATTGGTTGTATTAAGGTAAACTTTGATTCTCACTTTGATGTGAGCACGGGTAAAGGGTACTCAGGTATTGTTTCCAGAAACCACAAGGGAGAAATGATCTCCCGAGTTACCTCTAAGTTTTTTGCTACTTCTCCTCTTGTGGCCGAAGCCCCCGCTCTTTGTGAAACTATCTCCTTGGGTGCTAATCTGAATCTATTGCATGTGATATTTTAATCTAATTGTTTGTCCCTCGCCAAAATGTGTAGACACTACAAAAAAAACGGTCATTAGTGAGTGAATATTCGGTGGCTAACATGACCAATTCTGTCGCTAATTGCCATTAGCGAGGGACCAGTTCGGTCGCTAATTCCCTCCTCGCTAATGCAATTAGCGAGAGAAATAGGGTTCCGTCGCTAATTACCCACGGCCAGTTCCCTCGCTAATTCCCTCGCTAATTAGTGAGGGACACATATTCCCTCGCTAACTGCCACGCCTGCACATCCTATTGGTGACTGCCACGTGTCTGACGTCCCTCGCTAATTCCCTCGCTAAAGTCCAAAAAATTAATTTTTTTTAAAACCTGCTTATTTATTAATAAATAATAAAACATCAAATACCTAAATCAATATAAATACAACATTTCTAAAATGTTCCATCAGAACAAAATACTGAAAATTCAGAATCCAAATCAACACGTAAAATCAAATGTCAATACAACACAAAATACTGAAATGTCATAACAAAATACTCAAATGTAAAACAAATAATACAAAGAGTACTAAAAGGACCCGTCATCAGACTCCTCAGACCCCTCAAAAACTCGATACTCAGACTCATAAGACTCCCCAAGTTTCTGCGCAGGCTGAGACATACTCTCCTTAGACTGAATAAGCTCTATCATCCTCTTCATGTCATTCTCCACCTTTTGATGCCACTCTCGCTTTTGCATCTCCATCATTTGCTGCCACTCCAGCTTTTGCATCTCACTCTCTTGCAGCTTCTGTTGCGTAGCATGCAACTCCTCATCCATCTTCCTAAACAGCTCTCTCTCTGAATCTGATTGAGTAGAAAATGGTGTTCCTCTTCTAGAAGCTCTACTGGGGTCAACACCAGACGGGCTCATTAATGGAGCCAAGGGCCCCGTACCATACAGGCGACCCTTGTTCCAACCCGCTACTTTCTCCCAATGTGCATTCGACAGAGCTATCAAATCGGGAGTAAGTTGACCTGTGTGTTTGAGTTCAGGACCACGAGTCAGTTGAACCCATCTCTCCGAGTATGTGCCTCTGTTTTGTATAACCACAAAACATAGCATAATTAGTGCTCCATTCATTTTAACAAAGCAACATATATGTATATATAATACAATTCAAGTTGTGTATTTACATGAGTAACCCTCGCGCGCTCCTCAACATAGTGATCTTGAGTACCTTCCTTACATGGGTGGCCCTGTGAAGCTCAAAGAGCGAAGTGATAGGCGCCCCAACTTCTTACTCTGTAAAATGAAAAACATTTTCAACATTTGCTAACTAATTAACTAATGTAAAAAAACACACAGATATTTAAAATAATTTACCAATCGAATAGCATGTTGAGCCTGGCTTATGGACCCAACACAGTTAAGCGGGCCACCCTTTTCTGAGTTTCTATTCCGCTTCGCCTTTTCAGAATTATGCTTGAACTTCTCTGTTTCCCAATATGCCTTGAAGGCATTCCAAACATTTTCACCCATGTAAGGAGGCCTCACATTTCTACGCCTCAACTTATACAACATATCCGACAATTGACCACCGAACCTCAGTAGAAAACATCTCCGGACTTCTTCATCATACTCTTGGTGCCATGTCACTTTGTTCTGTATTAAGCATAATGAAAGTATGTATTAGTAATAATATTAAACATTACCAAACATTAAATTAAAACTAACAATATATAATCAAATCCCCCATACCCACCACCGGCCTGAGACTAGAGGCGAAGGCACCCTGCCAAGAAGGCATACCATCTTCCAAAAGTAATAAGTCTCTCCACCATAAAGAAACCTTTGTACCGCCTCTAGAAGGAATATCCCTTGTGAAAACAAACCTCAAAACACCATATCGGTGAAAAAGAAGCTGCCGCCAACTAGCATTAAAATCATTAATGCACCTCCATTTCCACTTACTCAAATGAGCCAAATTGAAAGGTTCTAGATTTTTCACCCTCAATCCACCATCCTTCTTAGGTCGACAAACTTTATCCCAAAACACCCAATAAACAGGACGCCCTGCTCTATTACCCCCCCCCCCCACAAGAAGTCTCTCTAGATCTTAATAAACTCTTGGATAACAATCTTGGGAACCTTGATGCTCTTCCACTGAAGAAACAACATTAAAATCCCCCACAACACACCAATCACCTTGGTCGCCCTGATATTTCAAAGCAAGGATGGCCTCCCAAACAACTTTTTTATCAACAGTCGAACACGGGGCATACACGTTCACCAAATATAATAAGGTATTCTGCGACAAACAATAAATACCCACATGCCCCGCACCTAAAAAACAACTCTTAACTTCAAACAAACCGGTTTTTCACATCAAAAGAATACCCCCAGAAAGACCCACAGAAGGCTTCGCAATCCATTCAAAATTCGGATGTCCCCAAAAACTACAAACCAAAGTGTCATCAATCAACTCCATCTTAGTTTCTTGGATACAAACAATATCAAAATTACCTCTTTTGATGATAGCAGCCACATGTCTCCTCTTGGCGCTATCACCCAACCCTCTTATATTTAAGGATACAATATTCATGGAGCAACCTTTCTTTCTCCCTCAGAATTTGCGCAAGCCGGGTAGTTAGCCGCGGTAGAACATCCATAGGATGTTATGGATGATCCTTGCGGCAGACCTAGCAAGCCTGCTGCCTCGTGCGGCCATTGACAACTCATATTTACATGAGTTATTTATGCTCTTATTACTTAAATTAATGCAAGTTCTTAAGTATTATTGTTGTTTGATTAAGTAAATATATGTTGTTTAGTGTAAAAGAGGGTTTGGAACTGATTTGTGATCATTTGGCATTTCGGTGCCCCATCTTGTGTTTTAAGGTGTTTGTTCAGTATGCTACAACATCGGAAGCTATAGCGTTGTGTTCTGCAGCTGATGAGAGAGAAAACAAAAAAGAAGTTTCTACAGCGTGTCAAATTGCTGCAGAGCAGTGCAGAACTTTTCCTGCAACCCACCTTTTACTTTATGGGACACTTGTCTAGGTTGTAATGGAGGATAAAAATAGTTGGTGGGATGGCTTGTCAACTTTTTTAGAAGATATTTTCTTTCTATAGAAGTCCCAACCTTCTTCTTCTTCTTCATCATGGAGTTGATGGTCTGAATAACTCTCTTGCACTCCATAGTAGAAATTCTGCAGTGCTGTGAGAGACGCTATAGTGTCAGGCGATTCTGTGAGTGATGCTGTAGCATCACAGGAGCTGTCATCATTTGGAGTATTTTCCATCTCTTTGTGATTTCAGTTTTATGGATTTAGGTAACACCTTTATGCTTTGTTTCTTGATGTTAGTATTTTAACCCTTGCTTGAAACTTCTTCCAATGCTTAATTTAGAACTATATAAGTGCATTTATAAGTTCAGACATGGTCTATAAATCGAACTCAAGGACTAATGTGGGTGAGTGGTTGTTTTAAGGACACTTAGAACAAACCATGTTTAAACCTAGACATAGGAAACCATAGTTCATAGGGTGAATACTGTGGAAGCTTAATATACAGGGATGGACTTAGTGACGAAACCTAGACATAGGACACCTAGACATAGGAAACCATGTTTGTAACGAAACTCTGATGTTAGTGATCGAAAGGCACACATCAAACACTACAGCACCCAATGTTATAGCGTCAAACAGAACACTAAACTGTTTTTAATGAATTACATAGTGAAAAGCATTCCAGATACTCTTATTCTGAATTACTACTTATCATCTATCTTTACTTGCTTATTTACATTTATGTTATTCACAATACTTGTTGACAACTTGTTGTTGTTATTTATGTTACTCACTAGCTAAATTACTAATTTAATTATAGAAAAGAACTCAACAATCCTCGTGGGAACGATCTTTACTTACTCTTTATTACTTGTTGCGGCTGTGTATTCTTGCACATCACCTTTTCGCACAACAAGTTTTTGGCGTCGTTCCCGGGGATTGTGAAAGTTAATTTCTATTGTTTAGTTAGTAAGTTTAGTTAGTTTACATTTTTTTTGTTTAGTGTGATTTGTTTTTGAACAATTTTTTTATTTTGTATTTTGTTTTGTGTTTGTAATGTGTTCTCTTTGCTGTTTTTAGTGTTACTATCTGTGTTTAGTGTTTTGTGAAAAAGAAAAATAAATCCACTTTATGCCATGGACCATTGGAGTTTTTACTTTATGCAAGAATTGAATTCTCAACAACATTGTTTTAACTATGGTTTCCATGGGAGTGAACATGAAAGGGGCTGTTGTGAGACAAATTTCATGCCCATGACAACCCAAAATATGGATTATGGCATGGGAAATGTTGTGTGTGAGCAAAATTCATATTCTCAAGCTCCAACCGAAAGATTACACGAGGAAAACTCTGATTTAAAAGAACTCTTAGCTCAATTCCTTGAAGATATCAAAGTGGATAGAGACAATTAACTTTCAAGTATCATGCAAGAATATAGAAGAGAGTTGTATTGAAGAGGTGGTTGAGCAAAATGAAGATAATTTAAAAGAACTCTTAGCTCAATCCATTGAATCTAATAAGGTGGATCGTGACAACTTTGAAGCTTCATGTAAGAATATAGAAGCTCACCTTAAGACAATTACAGAGCATCTAAAAGAAGAGAGTTGTTTTGAAAAAGTGGTTGAGCTAGAAGAAAAGAGTTGTATTAAAGACGTGATTGAGCAAGAGGAAGAAAAAGAGAGTGTAGAGTATGAACTTGAATGTGATCATTTGGAAATAGTGGAAGAAAAACCCAGAAAGACCCACAGAATGCTTCGCAATCCATTCAAAATTCTGATGCCCCCAAAACCTACGAATCAAAGCGTCATCAATCAACTCCCTCTTAGTTTCTTGGATACAAATAATATCAAAATTACCTCTTTTGATGATAGCATCCACATGTGGCTGTTATCACCCAACCTTCTTATATTTAAGGATACTATAATTATGGACAATCTTTTCTTTCTCCCTAACCTGCGTAAGTCGGGTAGTTAGCCGCGGTAGAACATCCATAGGATGATCCTTGCGGCAGACCCACAAAGCCTGCTGCCTCGGGAGGCCTTCTGGCCAACTGCACTTGTCCTTGTTGAAGAGAAGTCGTATTAGTGGCATTCGCCAAAAACTGTCCACCAGTGTTGGCAATGGAAAAAGTACCAGGCTGATGAATTACATAGTTATGATTTACCTGATTTGAGTACGCCTGCTGAGTCTAGTGATGCTCCCACTCAGTGGCCATTGATGCATGCCTTCCATAGGGTTATAAGAGGATGTCTGCTGAGGTCCAACAGGGTTGGTGTATGGCAGGGCCTGATGCGGTCCTCCCAGAGAATAAAGTTGTCCTCACTGTGATTGGCCGGAGACAATGTAGTTCATGGTGCTATTGGCTTGCACAACACGTCTTTGCTCCACTTCCTTGGCCTATTGCACTTCATTGTGCACCATAGGTTTAACTATGTCAGCCAATTGGTGGGACAATTGATACATGATGTCATTTATCCCCATGTTGATTTGTTGCCAGATAAACGACGTGGTCATGACCGCAGGTTCCTCGTACTGTTGTGGGGAACTGTCGCTAGACTCAGCGTTAACCGCAAGGGGAGTTGTCTCTGAAACACTTACTGACTCAGTGTTCTTTGTTTACAGACTTTTTTGATGCCGATGGTGGCTCCATACTTAGGTTTCTGCCAGAGCGTAAGTGCATACTGTTGCGTTAAAGACACACTTAGAGCAAGTGAACTCTTTCGCAGAAGTAGTATAAAAGATTATCGTATCCACAGGGATTAATTAGCAAGTACCAAACTAATCGAGACTATATATTGTTTAGACGAATAAATAGTTTGATGGTTATAGTAACAAAGTAAAAGGAAATATTTAAATAACTAGAATTAAAATGCAAGATAAATGGAGAGAGGCCTAGGGTCACGGTATCACTTGTAAGCTTCGATTCCTCTATGTCTAACTCTACCTGAATTCCCTTATTTTATTTAATTACCAATCCCTTTACTAAAACTATTAATCTGTTTGGTCATTCGCGATTAATATTTTTTTTCCTAAATTAACCCTAGTTTGGTCATGCTAGAATTTAAATTCAAGAAAAGCATAAAGTGCAAAAAGGTTGAATGATTGGAAGACTAAATTATGGTTTGGTCATGCCCTAATTATAGCCTCAATTATCCTATAGGTCCACCAACTAATTGCGATAAAGATCATACGATCAACTAATTGATTATAAACATGCAAATGGTAGCTAATCCTAAGAATGTGATTAAATCAATAAGACAGTATCAATTAATATAAAAATAGGAATTCAAAATATAATTTAGAACATAAAAAGGTCTCTAAACATGCAAGATCCACATAAGACCCTAGAAGAGGACTTAGGTGTCCATCATAATCAAGAACACTGAAATTAAAATAGAAGTCATGGATTACAGAGATAAGAATAACCCGGAAAGTAGAGAAGTTCTTATTCTATGATTCAAATCTTCTTTTTCTGCTCCAATGCTCTCTCACGGTATCAAAAACGGTACCCAAATACTCCTTTTTCCTCCTCTTTCACACGCTGTCGATGTTGTGCGGCTCTCTTCTCTATAATCTGGCTCCTTATTTTGATGTGCAGCACCCTTTTATATTTTGATGCCTAGGGTTGTGTGTTTTACTTTCTCTCCAAGTCATGAATCATGCACATTGTTTTTCCAAATTTGATGCTCACGTGCCTTATCTTTAGAAGTGGGCTTCCTTTCTTTTATCATGGCGTTTGCTTTTCCCACACCCCCTCCTACTCTTTCACACCCTTTAACTCCAAATATTCCAAAAATACCCTTAAGTAGAGTGCGTGTTTTCACCTATTCGGGGATGGGCAACCAAATATATTCGGTTGAGGTCAACCGAACAGGTAAAAAAGGTGAATGTGGTGTGAGCGTTCATTTTTTGTAATAAAATAGGGTGTTCGAACACCCTCATGTGAACCTGTTCGCATGACCTCGTTCGAACAGGTGAAATTACGCACAAGAGGGTGTGAAGTCAAAATTTAACACACACGAACGATGTCATTCGAACCTGTTCGAAGGCCCGTGTTCGAACAGGTGAAATTTCGTGAAAAAAAAGAGGTTTTGGCTGACCTTTTTGTCTTTTCACACCCTTATGGGGTGTGTTTTGAGTAGGAGGGAGTGTGGGAAAAGCAAACGTCTTTATCATGCGCTGCATTTCAACATGGTCTTGGGCTGATTGGATCCTTCCTTCAAATTGGGTCATGTCTTTATTTCTAACCTTTCCTCTAATTCATCCCACATATAAATATATATATATATATATATATATATATATATATATATATAATTCTTTTTTTGTATTTTTTCCTTTCTACAAAATAAAGAGCAAATTAAGTTAGTGATTTATATAATTAGTATATAATTGCTCTAAAAATGATCCAAAAGTATCTCTAAAAATGCACTAAATTGGAGTTTATCACATACGCCAACTATAATCCAGTCCAGGCGAATCACACGGAGGTGTTTGCTCACCTTTTCCTGTCCCACCGGGCATGCCAATTTTTGTTGCCGTCAAACACTTATGTCCTAGCCAAGGTGTAGGCCAGAGGTTTGGATAGTCTTTGATTCCTATTTTCTTCAAGCAATTGCGTCGAGGAGGAAACTCTGCTCCTCAAATATGGGTTTCCTGACTCCTCTAGAAAGGGTCAGGCAAGGTGAGAGGGGACGCGAGTGTTGGACTATACTACGGCTAATGCATAAAGTAAAGATAAAAAATGCGATAAAGGAAAATAAATTGAAATAAACGTAGAGTTTGATTGATTGTGTGTGTGCTTTACATTTATCTCTATTGCTATATATATATATACACAGGCCCTCGTCGACCACTATGCTAGCCAACATTTGCCTACCATCGGATTGATCTAAGATCAACGGCTCTCATTGCTTCACAGGCCCTCAACTAGACAGAGTATCTACCCATGATCCCACTGGCACAATTCTTCCGCTTGAAATTCAACTGTTCCCACGTTCTATCTTCACGCCATGTCTTGCCTTCCAAGTAATGCCCGCCTTTCCTCAGCCATATGGTGGCTCGGTTGCTCTAGATCTTCTTAGGTAATGGCTTAGGCACCTAAGCCACCTAGGCCTTGGCACTCTATAGGCTGGGGAAATTACTTTCCCTCGGCTTGGCTCATTGGCCCTCGGGCGTCGCCCTCCCTTGGGGGTTTTGTCGTTTAGTATGCCCCGAGGACCTCTTTTTGACTTCACTCTTTCTGGAAAATACACTTTTTAACCTTGTCATGTGGCTTGCCTTCATACCATTGACTCCTTTTTTCCTCTTTTAGCCCTCGGCCCACGACTTACTTATTTTTGGGTGTTAACAAGATGTAACCCTCAATGCCTTCTTATGTAATGCTATTATCGAACACAATCTTCTTGAGATATGATTGAATGTTTTCTATACTTAGATCACTCAATAAGATTCATTAGATCACTAATGAATTATAGAACTCAAATACTTTTTCAAAAATGTTTGTTTCCATCAAAACCTATCCATGGGATTTTACCTCAACATTCATCACATCATACTTGGTTTTGTAAAGCATGCTTCATGTATTATAAAGGAAATTTGTATGGTTTTATATTTGGAAGAATACTAGTAATTTATGTATATTCCATTTTCTCTATTATGGAACTAGAATTACCATAAGGTTGTATTTAATGATAAGGAATATTGGTTGTTATGCAAATTCTTCTATAATGAGTCTGTAGTATTTTCAAAAAGTTCCAAGATATATTTATGTAAGTTATTTATTATTTTAGTGGAATCAAAGTTTTCTCTAAGGGAATTTATTTACTATATTTATGAAAGTATTTATTATAAAAAGAGATTCAAATATATTTTCTGGTTGAATTCTATCGGTATCTATATAGTACATATCTATTCTTTGATGGACTTCATGACTCTTGTGATCTCCTGAAAGGGGATTTTGGATTTAGCATCGAAAAGGATACTTATGGGTGTTATGGGTGTTGTATTGAGACAATTGAGAGTCGAAATTAATTCTCTCGGTCCAAAACGCTTATGCCTTATCTGATATTCCAAAACTGAAAGTTACTTCTATTCTTTGAAGTCGACTAAAAGATTAGGGATGTTACATCAAACTTTGAATTTAGCAGTGGATCGTCCAACAAGCTTGAGCTTGCCGATCCCCATGCAATTACGCTGAGAAAGATCAAGCATTGATGAAAGGTTTGATTGAACTAAGACTATTCTAAGGCATTGCATAATAAGAGAGAAGTAAAAGTTCTTGAAAATAGGATTTGATTGATTGACATGTATCTAGAATATTTACAAGCCACATATTTATATACAATGGTCTCTATTGGCCATGGTCACTAGCCTAAATCTAACTGTGATAAAAAATTGTTACCCGACTAAGAATACATGCACTAAATATACCATGCACTTAACATCCTAAGAAACCACCCCAATAACTACCTATGACACTATTCCCTACATGCTAAGTGCATAGACATATCCTTGACTATTTTCATGCTTTACTCTTGATCTTCAATGCAACGCCTCACGTGGTTGGCCCACTTTCCGTCATGCATTTTCCTCCATCGTCAACATTTCCCTCGACTGATGGATCATCAGCTAGATTAGGTATACCACGTTGGACTACCTACCGTCTTCGCCGTGGATCTTCACTGGTGTACTTAGGAAGTTACTTAGAAAAAAGGAAATAACTAAGAAGTCAGAAGCCCTAGATGGATCTCTAGGAGATGTTCTTAGTGAAATTAAGTTATTTGGCTCACCCTGACTTGGCCATGCCTTTACCTCGGCTGAGGTCTCGCTCCACCAAAGACTTGCCAATTTTTAGGTGTTAACAATAATATTGTGTTGAGCATAATTTTTGTGTTTTCTTGTAAAATCTATATTCTTGTGTCCCATGTTTTAAACAATACACTAAAAGAAAGTTTGAAATGTGTTTGGACTGGGCCACGAGAGCCACTTAGAGAATTGGACCCAAGTTGACCCAATTACCAAGGACCCATGTCCATGACCCAACACAACACATTGTACCATGAGGTCCATGCGCAAACAGGGCTTAGAGCACCCCATCTCCTTGGATCCACTTCCAAGGCCCGATCCATTAAGCCTCAACGACTCAGATAACCCGAACGATCCAACGACTCAAAGCTAACACGGATCTCTATAAATACTGGCTCGAATAGCCACATAAGGTAGGTCTTTCAACCTGCATACTACACACTTCTCTAGTGACTTGAGAGTCAGAGTGTCTTTACAGGTACCCCATCTCGTTCAAACACACAGAGATTTAACCTGGCCAGGAGCACTACCAACTGCAGTCCTCGACAGACCCACAAAAGACAGCAAGGTACAGAACATTGATGACCACAGTGGGAGTAACACATCTCCTACCTCATTCTTTTATTGAGAACTCGCTCCTAGTTCCCCTTGGCACCCCTTGTTCAGAGCATCATTGTTGCTCAACCTTCACCCACTTGGCACCCCGTGTTGAGGGCTTGGCCGTTACTATCTCACTCACTAATGATGTTCCGGCTCCTCATCCTGAATAATTAACGACACCCTCAACCTTCACCCACTTGGCACCCCGTGTCCCCTATTTCTTTGTAATATTTTTTCACTAAATTTAGGAATTAATTTCTAGTTGTAATTTGTATTTGGATTTGAGAGTGTTGGACTTAGGATCCAAGAGTCGAACCTATATATAGTTTTCCTCTCCATGTAATAGTTAGAAAGGGCCACCATCAAACTTGACCCTCTATCCATAACAACTTGGATCAACCATCATCAGTTCATCATGACTCCTTCTTCACTTGGAAGAGCATTTGGGAACCAAATGAAGGGAACAAACTCTACTCAGAAGACTGGTATAATGTTTTAGGCATTTCATTGGATGAAGTTAAAACAACCCTTCTCACCGACCCTTCTCTACCAATTTCTGCCGCAAACCTCAAAGATGAGGTTAGAATCCTTCATCATATCTGTTCACACACCCTGTTGCCTAGAGCAAGATCATTTGAGAAGGTTACTACTGGAGATTGCATTCTGTTATACCATATGATCACCAAAACCTCAGTTAGCCTACCCTTCTTGATGGTGCATCATATGAATAATACCATTAAGGCAGACAAATCCTCAACTTCCCTGCCCTATGGAAAAGGCACTCTCCAAAGAGTTTAAACCTTATCGAGTAAAGATATTCGTGGCTGAAGGTATCACAGAGAAACCCAAAATCTTCACTGCTAAAAACCTCAAGCTCATGCAGATAGAGGTGACTACCAAGGAAGAAGAGAAGGATGGTAAAAGAAAGAAGAAACAGAAAACTAAGCCACTGGCTGAAGTTTCTGAAGAAGTTGTGCCTGAAGGGCCTAAAGAAGTGGTCATAAGAAGAGAGAAGAGAAGTAAAAGGAGAACTTATCCAATTCCTCAAGTTGTTGCACTTGAGAAGGGTGTTGTAAAAGAAACATCACATGAGAAGGGTCAACAAGCTGTACAAGAAGATATAAGGATTGAAGAAGAACAACAGTTGGAGGATACTGTTGAGAAGGATAAGAATGATGGGGATGTTGTCTTTGAAACACATGAGAAGGATGAAGCATCTGATTATGAGAGAACCATCACAGATGAGAAAGAAGCTTATGATCAACACTCTTCCCAAAAGACAAGGGAACCCTTAACTAAGGTGTTCACTAGAGACAGGGAGAGAAAGAAATGGAATATCTTTGATCAAGAAGCCACTATCGATTTGGAGCAAAGATTCATTGAGTTAGAGCCTCCAGAAATTCAAAACACACTAGAGAAGGTTGCTGGTGTTCAAGACTCTGGAGAGAAGACTGAAGAGCTGCATATTGAATCTTCTGGTGGCACCAAGTCTGAAAATACTGTTGTGCTAGAAAACACTACTCCATTCAACTTTAATGATGAGATCAATGTTGCCATACCAGAAGATGTGCCTGCAATGGTAGTTGATAAGGATCAGGCCATTGAAGAAAGGGAAAATGAGTTAGCTGAGAAGGAAGATTATGCTAAAGCAGACATCATTGAAGCTCCTCAAGTTGAGAAGGTTGACCCTGCTCAGGAAGTTGTCATTGAACCTTCTCAAGCAAATTTGGGGGAGGACATTGCTGAGCCTCACATGGAATTCACTCATGCATCACATCAGGGGGAGTTGAACCTAAACGTTTCTTCACCCATTAACCAAACCCCTCTTCCTTCTATGTTTCCTGAACAAATGCCAACCCTTCCACCTTTCTCACCTATTGCCAATGCACCTATCTCAGTCCAACCCTTCTCACCTATAACTATGCCAATTGCCACTGCATCAAACACTGAACCCTCACCTAATCCTACCATTTCTCGTGTAACCTCACACAACCTTGACCAACTCTTAGTTGCCATCAATATAGAAACCAACAACTCTCCACTTAAAAGAATCAACACCATCACCTCCTCAAATCTAAACCAATTCCTTAATCTTAACCAAACACCCATAGCTGACTCACCACAACCCATCTTTCCACCAAACACCACTGAACCACTCCCCTCTAATATGCCTTCCAAATTTGAGTCTCTTGACTCTTCATTCCTCAACATAGGTGAACCCTCTAACCCTGCACCTGAGAAGGTTCCTCAGGCACCCAAAGAAAAGGGCCCTTCTGAACCTGAGAGTCTCACCATTCGCATATCAAAGATGGAAAAGATGATGAGAAAGATGAAAACAACTTGTTGTTGCATCCGCTGAGGTCAAGCAATCCTCCAACAAGCTCAAAGGGCTCAAGCTACTAGAGATGAGCAGTATCAGTCTTGGATTCTGCAGCAAGGAATGACCACACTCGCTCCTAACATAACTCCACCAGAATTTGGTCCTCTTCCTCAGTTTCCTTATGTTCCAAGACTTTCTACTTCCTTCTCTTCTGATGGGTCATCCCCATCTTGAAGTAGCTTCTTAATGTCTTTGTCTGCCTCCACCTTTCTGATGCTTAGACAAAAGGGGGAGAAGAGTAGATTAAGTTTTAGAGGTCTTAGGATATTTTTTGAATGATCATTAATTGAATTATCTGTGATTGAATATACTATTTTGATGAGAAGCATACTTCTCATAGTTTATTTTCTTAGGCAAGAAAAGAACATCACTCTATGTAATCATTACAATGATTCTTTTGATGAGTTTAAATGAAATGAATGTTCTTGTTGGTATTATTTGAATTCTAATAATGAGATAAGGCTAGATTACAAATTATATGGACATTCTCAGGGGGAGTATAACTTGATATTGCCTTAGAAAATTTTAAGTAAAATCAGAAAACTCATCTCAAAGAGTTTGTCAAACATCAAAAAGGGGGAGATTGTTGAGGCAAAAATCCCACGCTAAGTTTTGATGATTAACAAACTTCAAATGAGAAAGCTTAAGTTATCTGATTTAAGAGATACTAATGTTTCTTCTTGAGTGAAAGACAAAGAACATGTACAAATCAAGTCTCAAGAAGTTATTTGCTTATAAGAAGCATCATGTAGAGAAGACTTAGAATTATGTTGCACACAATTAATCAAGAAAGGGTTCTCATGAAACAAATCAAAGGTCAAGACCAAAGTTTGGTAAACTTGAGAAAGATCATCATGAGAAGACTTGTCAAGTTTCTGTGCCAAGATAAGAATAGTGATAAGAAGATTCAACCTCAGAAGTATCAAAGTAAAATATACTATGAGAGGTATCCTCAGAAGGTATGAGATGAGAAGCATCAAAAAGACAAAGTTCATGATATGAGAAGAAGCAACATGAGAAGAGTCAATCTCAGAAGGGTCATGAAATTAAGAAAGATCAAGTCGAGAAAAGTCAAGTTGAGAAGCATCGTGACATGAGAAGAGTCATGATGAGAAGAGTCAAGTTGAGAAGCATCATGACATGAGAAGAGTCATGATGAGAAGAGTCAAGATGAGAAGAATCAACTCATACAACAACATAACATTATCTTGAGAAGCATCAACTTGAGAAGTATCATCTTGAGAAGTATCATCTCTAAAACTGTGAACTGATGAGAAGAGTCATAGTTGAGAAGAGTCATTGACAGTTGTGTTTTGTTGTCTTCTGCAGAAAAGCAGAAATACGGTCCGCACAAAGACAAAACACGCTCCAACAGCTATACAACGGCTATATTCTTCATCAACGACTCTTTTCTTTTAACCAGAGGATAAAACACATCATTTCAGCTATAAATAAACGCCTTGGGCACTGCTGATCAGTGTGAGAGTACATGAGTTCTTATCTTCCAACCTTCTCAAGTGTCAAAGTTTTCTCTCATCCATACTCAGCTGAGCTACAACTGAAGGGATTCATTTTGATTGTATTGTTTTGTAAAGTTAAACACCTTGTATCAATCAAACGCATAGAAATCCCAAAAACCCACACACTTAACTGAATACCTGTAAGGAACCTTCTCAAGTGGCATGTGTTGCTGTAGGACTTGAGAAGTGAGTTTACTTCTGCTAGAGAAGCTACCTAATAGATCACAAGGACTGTATTAGGTGTGAAAATAGTAGGTAGAGCTGTGTCAAGAAAACTACCACAAGAACTTTAAGCCATTGCGTGGTTGTAAAGTTGTAACTATTTGAAAAATAGTGGAAAATCTCACAGGGAGTGAGGAGTGGATGTAGCCCCGGGTTTGGGTGAATCACTATACATCATTGTGTCATTTATTGCTTTGAATATCTGTTTTAACACTTTGAAAACAAAACACTCCTCTAGGAGTTGGTTTATGAAAACTGAGAAGTCAAGCAATTGACCCTTATCTGCTATAAATGTTTTTACTCACAACACAATTTTCAACCTTCTCATCTAGATAGATCACTTGTGAAAATTGAATAGTTTACTTTCTTGAGGTAGAACTAATTTTATCTATCTAACACTCACACTTGGTATAATTTTATATTAAGAGATCTTGAGTAAGTAAGAAACAACTGACCCTTCTCACCTCAAGTAAATAGTTGAGAAGACAGTTTAGTTCGAATCTTCTCACCTTTGTTAACTTGTGAAGAAATTAGTTCTCACCCTTCTCACCCAAATAAAATCACTATCTTAAACTTATAGTAATGTGTGTATATAAAGTTAAAATGCTTTCAGGTGAATTCTAAAAAGGGCCACAATTCCAACCCCCCTTCCTTGTGACTTTTATTGACTTCAATTGATATCAGAGCTCGGCCTGGTTGAGCTCACTTAGCAGTGCAGGTGGTATATATATGTTAATTCAAAATCTAAAGTAATAACTTATTATTTATTTTTCTCATTTTTTTGTAAAAGATATTCTATTTTTTAGCACATTTAGAGTATTTAATAAAATTTCTTAAGTAATTAAGGGAAAAATACTAGATACGAGGAGAGAGGAAAGGAAACATTAAAATTAATATTTCAGTTTACGTAATTAATTACAAAACATTGTACGATTTTCTACCCATATTATAAACGTCAAAAAAAAAACTTGGTGAATTAATAATAATCTTTGCATTGTACGTAATTAATTACAAAACATTGTACCAAGCATTGATTGACTATAAACGTGGTTAACTTGGTGAATTAATAATAATCTTTGCATTCAGTTACATTACATTGCATTATAGATATTCATTAGAAGAGAAACTTCATTGGTTTGTATCCTAGCAAAATTTATCCTAGAGCTTGGTAAAACATTCAGCTCCTCCTAACACCTTAATAAGATCGAACACAATTTATTGTTTGGAAAATAATCAATCATCAAAGCATCAATCAGCGATTACAATCTAGTTCAATAGTCATATACTAGTGTACCCTTCATCACGGAGCCACTATAAGACTACAAGTAATCCTAATGCCTCTACTTCTATTGGTTCTGGAGTTCAATTTTCATTCTGTGTCATTGCTTTGATAAAAGTATCTTTATAATCTCTAATGCAACACCCAAACCCAAACCTATTTTAATCTTCAAAAAGTTCAACATCAAGATATTGCACTTGGTCAATTCTTTTTTTTCTCAAAACCCATGGTACTAGTAATTAATTTTGTGCACTTGTGGTAGGGATGAGAGAAGTGTGGAAAGAAAATGGTATGATTCTCAGAACAATGGTTGTTTTAGACAAGAAATAAGATAAGGAATGAGGCTCCACACTTAGTCTAGGAACAAGACAAAGTGATAAACCAAGATGAGGATCACCACAAGAAACGTGGTTTCTTATTAAGATCTGATAAATTTGTCCAATCCAGAACCAAATGTCAAAAAAAAAATCTCAATCTATCTATACTATTAACATTTAGAAATATATTCATTTAATTTTCGCCACATGTCAGCTCAACAGTAATTTAACATTCAATTCTATTTTGAATAAACTTCTATGATACACTATTCATCTATTTCCTATTTTTGACCATCATGAAACTTACAATACACTCTTCTTTTGTATTGCACAAGTACACTACAAAAGAGTGCTATTGTCAATGTTCACTTGCTCACTTGCCACTATGCCCTTCTCCTTCACCACCTTCCTCTAAACCCTCTCAAACTTCTTCTTTTTTTTTTGACAAATCCCTCTCAGACTTTGGTCTTTCTATTTTTCGAGCCGATAAATAAGGTCAAAACACCAATCACAATTTAGCTTAAACACAATAATCATTCACCCACTGTTCCCCAAAACCACACCACCATAAAAAATTTGAAATATTCTCATTTCAAACCAACAAATGAACCCTTTATTTCTTTCTTTCTCAATCTCATTGCAAAAAAAAATGGAAAGCCTAGCGTTAGGAGAAACGTTGTTAGTGTTCCCATATACTTAATCGGCTACTTCACTGTTTTCTCTGCACTGGTGCTCTCCTCTCCTACACCAATTGTGGTTTCGCAACTGCCAAATAACGCATTATTCCAGATAATTGTTCTCAACTACAACACCGCCTATATTGTAACTGATCTGTGACACACTATGTTATTTCTTCTTCGCCGATGTTCTCTTCACTGCCACACTCTTTGTCAACATTTTGAGTTTGTTTGTAGTAAGTAGTGTTGATGCTGTTGCTGAAGGAGCATAGGGGTTTTACCCATTTTTTAATTGTTTTTGCTATTTTTCTTCCATCATTTGGGTATTTTTTTTGCAATTCTTCTTCTACTATCAATGAGATTCAGATTAATTATAATCATGGAACAATTGATCAAGTCCTTAGGCGAGTAATTTATTCCCTAACTCAGATGTAGTTGTTTGTTTTTTCATGTAGAGTTTTCTTTTGGAATTTCATTGTCTTATTTTGATACTATATTAGTTAATGTCATTGTTGTTTCAGTTTATGTTTGTAAGTTTACAAAAATGAAAGAAAAACCATGGGTTGCACATGTATAGTGTTGATGTGTGGGTTATTAAACTGGTGGAATTTGATGGTCACACGCCGTTAATAGTATCAATCATGCTATGAGCAAAATTCATTCCCATACACTTCACAAAAATTTAATTTATTTATTTATTTTAAAGTTAATAATCTAATTAATGATTTTGATGTTAACATTTACTCACTTTTAAATTTTTTGCCATTACTAATTAAATATAGCTATTAGTATATATGTTTCGGTTACTATATCTATAATATCAGAATTACAAATAATTTCATTCAACAGTGCATCTGATTTTTTCATGTCACGCACGCTCACTACAAGAAAAACGATTTTTTTTGGCGGATTTTTCCGCCAAAAAACACCCAATTCCGCTGCAAATACGGGCATTTTTGGCGGATTTTGTCGCCGGTAAATGGCCCGTCGCAACGTGTTTCCAGCGAAATTTCCGCCGGTAATTTCCGACGGATTTAAGGTCATTTTCGGCAGATTTTTGTGGGGGAATTTTCGGCAGATTTTGGCCGGTAAGTTGTGGCGGAATTTTGGTGTTTTTGGCGGATTTTTCCGCCGCAAATTTTATTTATTTATTTATTTTTAGAAGACCAAATCCGCCGCAAACGGCTAAAAATTCCGCCTGAAATGTTTTTTTTCTTTTTCAAAGAAGTTGAGAGAAACTTGTACTATCTCTCAATTTGGTTTTGCGTTCTGTTCATCTTTCCCCTCTCTTTTTTTATATATGTGATTGAAATTTTCATTGTGATTAATTATATTATTATCTAATATAATGTAAAATATAGTTTAGGTAGTTCTGCACTTGTAAGGCTGACTGAGATTGTGTTGAATTGAAGTGTTAGAACAGATGAGGCTTCGGTCAAAAAAAAAAAAAGAAAAGATGAGACTATTAACACACAATATGCTATCATCAAACATAAAGGGAGTAGTAAACGGATTCCCATTACACGTAGAAGCACAAAAAGTGGTGGAGAAGAACGTAGAAATGGAATCAGACGAGTTTTTAAACAGGTTTCACCATGCTCTTTTAGAACTTCACCTTGAGAGAAATTTGAAAGAAGTTGAGAATGAGTGAAGTTTTTTTTTTTTTGACGCGAGAATGAGTGAAGTTGAGAAGTTGAAAATGAGTTAGAATGAGTGTGGATTCAGATTTATTGTGGGAGAGTGCAAAGAGCAGTTGCTCTTGCATTGATTGCAAAGAACAAGAGAGGATGAGAAAGGGAGAGAAATCAGATATAAGAGAGGAGAGGAAGAGTGAAGAAATTTGGGTGAAGAAAGAGAAATGGTGAGAAAGAGTGAAGAAATCAGATATAAGAGAGGAGAGGAAGAGAAAGAGTCGTTGGGCACTTTTCGGTGGATTGGGTGGACATTGCGGCGGAATCGTTTGCGGCGGATTGTTGGTCGTTTTTGGCGGATATGCATTTGTGGCGGAATGACCTCTCTCAATTAACTGAACAACTGCTTCTTGCTCCGACCCACCATGGAAGGAAAGCCTAAATATTTATTAGTACACAAGCATTCAATCACACCCAAATTTGCCACCACCTACGCCTTGCTCTCCATGCTAGTATTTCTACTAAAGAAAATCTCTGACTTCTGAAGATTGATGAACTGACCAGAAGCCTTTGCATATAACTCCAACACCTCCTTAAGATTCTTGCTCTCTTTATCACCGGCCCTGCAAAACAAAACATAAAATCATCATTGTTAAGCCACAACACGCCGAAATGAAACAATTCTTGGCCACAAAGATTTCAAAACCGTTTGAAAATGGTTGGGTTCAAACTATCTGGTCCTGGAACTTTATCAAAAAAGAGCTTCTATAAACTCGCTAACTTCAAAAGGGGGCAGCAACCTCTCATTATCCGTTGCATCAAGGTTCGAATCAAACAATTCACCACTGGGCCATAATCACCCTAAACCCCTTCAAACAACTCTCCAAAGTAAGAATGTGCCACCTCTCCCAAATCACTGAGTTACGGCCTGAGACCCATCATTCCGAGTCAAAGAGGATATGACATTCAAACAACGTCTCACACTAGTCATGGTGTGAAAAATTTATGAATTGTTATCACCATCCAGAAGCCAGTGCACCTTCCTCTTGAGCTAATAACGAACTCAAACGAGTTTGACATCCTTATAGTGATGTCATCCAAGTTCAAGGAACCTCTCAAAAGTCCAAGCTCCTCTCTACACCTCATGATATCCACTCTATACCTCCCCCTCAATTTATTTCCCCACACATCAACTGCCAACGTACAATTCTCCACTTTTGTCATAACGTCAAGCGAATTGGACTTTTTTGTAACAGAAAATGAAAAAGTACTAACGACGTACACATTATATAACTTAAATGACCTAAGTGGTACGAAAAAACTTAAAGGACCAACTTATTACAATTATTTAAAAGCACCTCCGGTGTAATTTTGCCAATAAAGAATCAACAAGTAAAAGTGCCACCTAGGTATAAAAAACTTACACTTATAATCATTTTTGTAACAGAGTTAACCGAAAGTATCAAAAAAGGACAACAATAATTTTAAAACATGAGGAATCTATTCGTTACAGTTTTTTTTTGACCAAATCTATTTGTTACAGTTAAAACATAAAACATAAGGGACGAGTTGGATCCCGTGCTTCTTCATTTGCTTATCAAAAAAATAAAACATAAGAGACGTAATCAAAAATTGAAAATAACTTAAGTACCGTATGGTATTTTGCCAAAAAATAAAACACTTTCAATATAGCAAAGAACCACACACGTCTCATGCCTTTAGCTTCTGGTTTCACGAGAACACAGCGCCTCTTTTAGAACCCTAATTTTCTGAAAGTCTCAGAAATCAGATTCCTTCTCCCATCGTATTCTCTCCCAGGTAATTTTTATCATATCATTGCACTAACTCTCTCACTCTCAGTTTGATGCGAATTTCAATCCCGATGTTGCCATTTGTTATAGGTTCCAAGCGTAGCGTTTTTTTTCCTCATCGTTGACTATGCTCTGCTAACGGATAATTTGTTTAAATGTTTATCGATAATTCAATCCACGAATGTCTAAGTTGGATTCTATGTGAATTTTATCCCCATAGTTGTTGATTTTGTTTTTGATGACTTGGTAGTGATTATTGTTTTTTTAAAGTAACTAGATAAAGACAATTATGCATAATACTTATACTTCAAAATGGGATATCTGATTGATAAATGGATTTTGTAGTCCAAGGGATTGCATATTTTTTGTGATTCCATTCAACAGGTTTAGCATTATTATCTGAAATGTCATCAGTATCTACTCAACAACAGTTCCGTTACACGCAGCCTCCATCAAAGGTTCTTCATCTGAGAAACTTGCCATGGGAGTGCATAGAAGAGGAGCTGATTGAACTTGGGAAGCCATTTGGTAAAGTTGTGAACACAAAGTGCAATGTTGGAGCAAATCGCAATCAAGCTTTTATTGAATTTGTAAGTTGAATGTGTCATTTTCTATCAATACTTTGTTTTACCTTTCAAATGAAGCTGTTGTAGTATTAGTTACAAATCATATATTGGAACCTGCAGGCAGATATAAATCAAGCCATTGCAATGATATCATATTACGCCTCATCATCGGAGCCTGCTCAAGTACGTGGGAAAACTGTGTATCTACAATATTCCAATAGGCAAGAAATAGTGAATAATAAAACTGCCGCGGATGTTGCTGGAAATGTCCTTTTGGTGACAATCGAGGGTGAAGATGCACGTCTTGTGAGCATAGATGTTTTGCACTTGGTAAGCAATTGTTGTATCTTAGCTATATATGCTAAAAATGTCATCATGTAGATGCCGATCTTTTAGTTTTGTGATTAGGTTTTATGGAAAAGTTGTTGACATGTATGTAAATGAATCAGCAGGCCCATGTCAAGGCAATATCTTCGATGGCAGCTTAGTGCTTTGGGAGAAAGAGCACATGTGTGTTTGTTTCCTTTCTCCTTTCTTAGCACTGCCTCTTTCTTCCCCTCAGCTCCTACCATTGTTGTAGTTTAGGTTTTTCCATTATTTTTTCATTTGTGCAGAGTGAATTAGTAAGCATTTTTCTTCGCAAAGCATTTGTTTGAATTGAAGTTAGAGTGGTCAGTGAATAATACCACTACCTTCAAAACTTTAAATATAATTATTATTTTATTAATATATATTAAGAAAAGCATTATCTACAATGAATCACTCAGCTAAATTATCTCCCCCGGCCTGCCCCCAATTTTCTGCAGCCAATGCTAGAGCCTAAAGCTATTGAAACAATTTTTGTGATAGTTTCTTGATGTTCCATTGACTCAGAATTGTTGTGCACAATAATCTAATTCATCTTTCGCCGAAATATGCAACAATATCAGTATTCTTTTAGCATTTCAAGAGATATTGATTTGCTCGAATATGCTGTTAGGATTCCCAAAACAGTAAAACAATAAGAACTTTGATTATAAAAAATACTAGAGAATTGAAATGGAAAACTGCAACTGTATTAAAAATAGAAAATGACTATAAACCGGGGCCTATGGCTCTAATAATAGATTCTCTATCCAAAACTCTGTAACAAATCTCATGCTTTCTCTCCACACCTCCAATTTATTATTTAATTCCCTGTAACTAATTAACTGCCAGTACACCCTTCACTTCCTCATTATCTTAATACCCATTGTCCTTTTCCTAGAGTAGACTCTCCTTATCTTGGGCCTACCATACGCTGGCCCATCTGTTACAGCGGCACTAGTAGGTTTTGCAGTAAAACAATCCTCATGGCCTCTAACATTATCCTCCTGAGAGCACAGATGTGTCCCCAAGGCTGAATTATGAATAATGGCTTTGTCGAACAGATTCATTTCTCCAAGTTGTATCCTCATTAGAATCTTCTTACCACTTAACCACCCACTGCCCAGTAGCTGAACCACCCTTATTATCTACCTGCTAGCCAAGACAGCCTCTGTCAGTAGCTGATCTTAACAAGATTTGTAGAGGGGGCCAAAATATTCAAGTAATATACTTAACAATGAAATAAAAATAAAATAAGCAAATATGAATTTAAAAAATATTATTTGTAAACAAAATTATACTATTAAAAAAATAATTTTGATGGAACAATATGGAGTTAATGAAAAGCTCAAAATCATGTTGTCTCTAAAAAGAAAAATGTAGAATGAATATCCAAATTAGTTCCTAATAAAAAATGTCTACACCAATTTAATCCCTAAGAAATGAGAAATATTAATTCAGTCCTCAACAATATACTTAACAATGTGGCCCCTCCCCGCCCAACCTACGATCCTCCATTGGCCTCTGTTACAACTGAATCTGCCAACTCTACCTGCAATGCCGTAGGTAAAAGTAAATCAGCCGCAAGTCAATAATCACCAATTGCCTTATTCAGCTGAGAGGCATGAAGAACTGGAAGAACCCTTGAATTCAAGGGTCATTTTAATTTATAGGCCACTGGTCCATACTGGATCTGAAATGGGCCATAGTAATGAGCAGCCAATTTTTGATTAATTCTCCTGTGCACAGATTGCTTCTATGAGGTCTAAGCTTTACAAACACCTATTCACCTATTTTAAGAGTGTTGAACACAGTTTCCATTAGCAAACTGTTTCATATGTTGTCACACTCTAAGAAAATTATGCTTGAGCTCTAATTGTGTAGATATTAATTAGACTGTCCATTTACTTTTTTCCTGTGTTATAACAACACTAGTAGTACCTTCCATACATTGGCCAGTGTGTTACAACTTACAACAACACTAGTAGTAAGTTCTGCTGCTGTAAAACCATCCTCACGGCCTCTAACGCGTGCATAGTGATATTTATGTCCAGTTATAACTGTTTATTAATTCTTTCTTGTATGCACAAAATGATGTTTGGTAGTTTATGTAAATGGTGAATTGTTTTATTTATTTTGAAATTCTAGATTTATTAGTGTTTTCAGCTTTTTACGTTACACCTTAGGTGGTACCAGACATTATTCATTTCATGTTCAATTAATAAGATTGATCTTAGTAATCATCATTCTGAAAGTTTATTGTTCAATTATGCAGGTTTTTTCAGCCTTTGGATTTGTGCATAAGATTACCACTTTTGAGAAGACAGCAGGATTCCAGGTTTAATAAGTCACCCTTCATCTATTTTGACTTTTCTTTGTATGCTATGGGTAGAGACTTATTCTATCTAAACTGTTTAGGCACTGGTGCAATTCTCAGATGCAGAAACTGCCACTTCTGCCAAGGATGCTTTGGATGGAAGAAGCATACCTAGGTGACAGTTGTATTACTTGTTTGACATGGTATTTATTTCAACTGTGTTAGACATATGGCTCTTGATGTGGTGCATGTCTTGGTCAACTGTTAGACTGTTGTGATTTGTGTATTTATACTCCAGCTTTTGTTTATTGACTTGTGGAGTTATGCACTGTTTTTGCATTTGTAATTGTTGAATCATTGAATGTGTGAAATATGGTTAGCTACATCATTCCATAGCATGAGTAAAAAATATGTTAAGTTTGACCACAACTTCGTAGTTATTGACACTGGTCCACCTGATAGCCTTTTACCCAAAGCATTATTATTGCTCAGTTGTTGTTTGTTTATGATGATTGGTCTTTAATTTTCCTCCTCCGGTATCAGGTACCTTCTCCCTGAGCATGTGGGACAATGTAGCCTTAAGATCACCTATTCTGGACATTCAGACTTAAGTGTCAAGTTTCAAAGTCACAGAAGCAGGTATTACTGATCTTTTGGGTATCTTATTCTTAGGCATACAGAAAGCCATGTTTTTGCAGAATTTTTATTGTTTTCGATCTATGTTCCACGATCTGTCTTTCTCCTGGCTATTTTTAATTGATTAGTTGTCATGGGTATTGGTTTTATATCTCACCTCTTGTATAAGTTTTTAGCCATTTTATTTGCATGGTAAAAAGTAACCAATTGTTTTTCAGTACTAGCGGGTGCACCCGTGCGTTGCACAGAGCAACAACTTCAGTTAATACTGAATTACTGTCTTGTTAAAATTTTCTTTTAAAATTGTCACGAAATTATTATTTTTAACCAATCGGCTATTAAGGAATGAATTTTGAGTATTTGAACGGTTAAAAAAAATTCTAACACTAAAATACTCCAAAACGTGCTACTTAGCATCACACATTACGTATTTCTAATGAAATTACATATTTTTTCATTAAACCCGGTTATTGAGGCACAAAGTTTGCATATTTAAATAGTTGATTTTTTTTCAAACAGAAAAGCATGAAAAAAACGCTACTTAGCATCGTACTTTACATATTTTGTTATGAAATTATTTTTACTCACCAAACCAACTACTGACCAACAAAATTTGCGTATTTGAACAGTTAAATTTTTTCAACCGCCTAAGTACCCAAAAACATTGTTTTGCATTGCACTTTTTTACGTATTTAAATCATTAATTTTTTCAAACTCTAAAGTACCTTAAAACATACTGACCAACATCACACTTTAAATAAAAATATCAAAAAAAAAAAGGAGGGAGTGATTGAAAAAAGAAAAAAATATTGTAAGAAAAAAGACGAAAAAGTGAGGAAGGAATGGAGAGGAGGGTTTAAAGTGATTAAAAAAGGGAGAGGGATGATTAAAAAAATAAAAAATTATTGTCAAGTGAGGTAGGGATTAAAAAAAGAAAAATAAAAAGGAGGGGGGGTGGGGGTAGGGGGTGGGAGGCGTGTGGGAGAGAGGGAGGGGGGTGGGAGGGAATTTGGCGCCAAAAAGTGGGAGGGTCCCACAGGAGACTTCCAAGGCTTTATATTTTGTATGATTTGATTATGATAGGAACCAAAAGTTTAGGAGATTTTAATTGACAGAAACTGAATTGTTTGTCACTCTAAAACAGAAGATGATTCCCCTTTCGTACAGTCTGGAATGTATATGAAAAAATAAAAATGAACAAGATTATGGAATGGAGCCTGCCTCCATGCAAGATGAACATTGAGAAGTTAACAAACCGAAAATAAACTGAGAGAAGGACCAACTCCGCTGCTCAGCCCTAAACCATCCTAAACCGCTTTCAGTTGCCCATCACTCCCTAAATAATCGTTCCCTCTCCCCAATAGTTTCATCCACTTCCCCCTCTCCCCTTCTCTTTCCATTCTTTCTAGTTCTATAAACGTATATT
Organism: Oxytropis ochrocephala; assembly: GCA_020916435.1. Lineage (NCBI taxonomy): Eukaryota > Viridiplantae > Streptophyta > Magnoliopsida > Fabales > Fabaceae > Oxytropis > Oxytropis ochrocephala. The sequence continues at coordinate 121,057,345 of CM037090.1, read as the reverse complement.
TTGGCTTTTCAATAGGCCTAACTTATTATTGTAATCCCTTTGTTTTTCTTGTTTCAGAGACTACACTAATCCTTACCTTCCTGTTGCTCAATCAGCCATGGACGGAAGCGGACAGGTAAAATTTCATTAGCTAATTTGGTGTTGATTTTCTTTAGAGTTTGGACCTTCTTAAATGTGCAAATGAATATGCCCTTCACGCACATTGGTGAGGGATGCCTATCTCTCTTGCTTGGGGCTTCCATGCATGCTGACTTCCTTACTGAGGAGCGTGTTTTTGTAAATTTACTTGTATCTTTTTCAGTCCATGATGGGTTTGGATGGGAAGAGACTCGAGGCCGAGAGTAATGTTCTTCTAGCATCAATTGAAAACATGCAGTATGCTGTAACCTTGGATGTCTTGCACATGGTACTTTGAGCTACAATTGACAGTTGACTCTTTTTGACATGATTGATTTCCAGTTTAGCTGATATTATACTGCTTTTTTCCTGGCTATTTGTGACAGGTTTTCTCTGCTTTTGGACCTATCCAAAAGATTGCAATGTTTGACAAGAATGGTGGTTTACAAGCTCTGATCCAATATCCAGGTGAGCTTAGGTTCTTTCAATAGCTGCACTTATCTTTGTTTTATAGTCGTTAATCATTTGTTCATACCAGTATGTTTGTCATTGTCAATATTCTCTATGTTGCTTAGGTTTTAAATTTTATATCTGGTGACAGTATTCAAATGTGCTTGTGTTTCTTGTTTCTGTGAAAATCTGGTACTTATGATCTACTAATTGATTGAAGGGGAAATTCTTAATAGATAAGCATATATGTATCTTGAAGTTTCTACCGACTTGATTTAAAATTTAATGTTGCTTGAAAAAAAGTGGTACTTCACTAGAATTATTTATTTTGAGCTTGAAATCTGTAAGAAAGATGCTTTTAGCTTCACCTTCATCTTCTTGTTACTAATCTTATAAAAATGCACCGTTTCTTGTAAATTGTAACTCGTAATGATTTTGGACTTGTTATCGTCAGAACTGTGTACTTATCTGTTAGGGTTTGATATGAAAACTAGTAGACAATGTACCATGGTGAAGCTATAAATTTCCTGTTAAGGAAACCCAGCACATAATTATTTAATAAATGTTAAAAAAAATTAGAAATCTGAGGAGATTTATTCAGAGTGGGGGAGGGGCTGTGGTCCCACCTTTCTCCTATCGACTCCATTGTTGAGACAAAAGCTATGGATGCATCTATGAGTATGCAGAGTGGTGATTTTTGTGTTGGTGATAAGTAGAAACATTTTATTTGTTTTATTTTACAGTCATTGTTATATATGTCTGAGACCTTGACATGCTATGGATTATAGATATTCAAACAGCCATTGTAGCCAAGGAAGCCTTGGAAGGACACTGCATATATGATGGAGGATTTTGCAAGCTTCACCTCTCTTATTCACGCCATACTGATCTTAGTATAAAGGTAACCAGCCTAAGCTGTCCATAAAATGAGAAATCATGTCATTTGAGTAATGCTGGAAAAGTAACGCAATGACTAAAAGGAAAAGTATAAATGATTAGTAGATACATCTTGTGCCACTGATAAACACATGGTGTTTCCATTTGCTATATAAGAAAATATAGTCAATCCTTTTTGTGTGTTGGGTACTTTTGCTGAACTTGAAACTGAGAGACTCTAGTTTCGTACCTATGGTTCTACTGGATCCTGTCTCAGATTATTTCAAATTTTCTGTATGGCGTTTCCTTTTTATGTTTTGGGGGTCAACATCAATTGGTTTTATATTGTGAAATCATTCTTTTTCAAACTTTCAGCAAGTATGTTCCATTTGTGGTTATTCACATTGTGTATAGTAAGGTGGTGCACATGTTTGAAGATTTGTGTGATTACAGGTCAATAATGATAGGAGCAGAGACTACACCATTCCTAATGCACCTGTAATGAATGCTCAGCCCTCAAATTCAGGGCAACAACACCAACAATCAGCTCCCATGACTGGACCTCCTGCTCAACAGTACAATGGACCTCCTCAACATTACAATGGACCTCAGTACCCGCCGAATCCCAATCAGACTTTTGCACCGCAATCTCAGGCTGGATGGGGAACAGCTCCACCTCAAGCCATGCATAATAATCCTTACATGCCACGTGGTCCGATGCCACCACAAGGGCCCTCTGGAATGATGCAGTTTCATGCCACAATCAATAGCTTGCTCTGTTGTTTTACCAAAAAATGGCTAACAGTCGGCACATCTGCAGATATGAGGACTATCAAAATTGAGGGTTCCTATATGGGTAAACTGGCCCATATTTTATGGGGTGATTCTGATCATAGTTTGTTTCAACCATGTTAAATTTGAGATTTTGAATGTAAGCAGTTGTCAATAACTTAGTTGGCTGGTAAACTACTTAAATTACTTTTATTTTTGTCTTTGTTCGTGATTTATATCGGCTTGTAATTGTATGTTTTTATTTTCTTGACACAAAATTGTATGTTTTTATAAAAGTTTCCTTTAAACATTACTAATTTAATGTCAATGAAATATAATTTATCAGTGAAATTTTACAACTTTATATAACTGTTAATTCAAAATGAAATATGACCAATTATACTTTTATCTGTTGAAAACTTATTTAGGTTTCAAATTCAAATCTATGTTATTGTTTGGATACTAACTTCTTAAAACACGAGAACTTATCATATCAGTACGGATATATAAGTTATTTTTATAATAAAAAGTTAAATTATTTTATATAAGTTATTTCATAAGCTATCTTAGAGAGTGTATGAAAACTTGATAAAAAATTGTTTGAAAAATAGTTTGTAGACATATATGCTTTTTTTCACAAACTCTTATGAGTGTTTATCACAAGTACTATCTCCTGGTCTTTTTTTTTTTTTTGGTCGAGTCCTGGTCTTTTATATAAGCAAACGAAACAATTGGTCAAACATCATTTGATATATGTGACAAATGCTCCAACAATAAGAGTCACGGGCATCTGACTAGAAGATTTGGGGTCACGGGCATTTGACTAGAATATTTGGGGTCAAATGGGAGAGTCACGGGCATCTGACTAGAAGATTTGGGGTCAATTGGGATCCCCTATTGTAGCCAAACTACCTAACGACGCGGTTTGGCTGTAGTAAGTCAAGAAAGACCCGTCTTCTGGGCCGCCGGGGTAAGGGTATGTAGATGCTGATGTGGAAGGGTCATCAGTAGGAGCGGATTGCTGCTAATCATCAGCACCAAGATCAACCACAACAAGATGAGCATCATCATGCTCAATATCAGCACCAATATCAGTATCAACATCGTGTGCTAGGTCCACGTGTGTGTGGCTGGGCCCGACGCGTTCATCTATATTTCTCTTATGGACGGAAGCAGTAGCCCTTGGTCTTCGTCATACCTTATGGACGGAAGCAGTACTGTTCATGTTTGGGTACTATAGTGACGTACCTTGTTTTTTAAAAATTTGAAAAAACAAGGTACGACACTATAAAACCGAACCTATATGATGGTGTCAGACCATGTTTTTTCAAATGGTTTGGTACCATAGTGTTGAACCATGCTCAAAACCAAAAAAAAATGAAAAAACAGAAACAGAGAAAGAGGGAGAGTACCTGGATGCGAGAGTGAGAGAGATGGAGGTGAAGGGGACTGAGAGTGAGAGAGCCGAAGGGGAGTGAGAGTGAGGGTGGGTGGGTGTGTTTGCGAGAGAGAGTGAGAGAGAGTGGCAAAGGGGAGTGAGTGAGAGACGAGAGTGTGTAAAAGAGGCAAATGTGTGGGTGCGTTTGAAGAAGTGAGAGAGGTAGAGTGTGGGAGGAAGAGGTTTTGGAGATGGGATTTTTTGGATTTTTAAGGTTTGGAGGTGTGTGGTGAGTAGGGGGAGTTTAAAAAGTATGGGCCAATAAACCGCATACGGGGATATGGTTTAGGTTAATTGGGCTCATCAAGTATTGGGTGTGTCTAGTAACTACATAGGAGAGATTAAAACTATGTCTCATATTATCTTTTTGGGTTTTTTTTGTACCCCCACCCTCTCCCCTTAAACCCCCACCCACGCTGAAATTCCCAAAATGCCCTTCAAAAAATCTGTTTTTTTCACTAAATTACACGAATCGTATATATCTCTTTTGGGGCATATATACAATGGGTAAAAATTTGACATCGTATATATGTTCAGTGTGAGTATATACGATTGATGCGTTTTAAGTCAATCGTATATACGCAAAATGAACTTATATACGATGGATAAAAATTTGACATCGTATATATGTCCCAAAAGAGATATATACGATGGGCTTTGTTTTTGTTAACAGTTTTGATTTTATTACCAGTTATAATTTGAAGTCTCGCGATTTGATTAACATCAACGGTGTAGATATATTGGATAAAGTAAACGCAGATAATTACAAAAACGCGATATAATATATATACACGTGTAATACAAAAATGTGTGAATCTATCTACAAGCCGTCAATAGAATCATCGGCTAAATCTATACATCTAGACGCATCATCGTGGAGTGGGAGGTCGCGACGGAGGACACATAGATCGCCATAGGGTAAAACGTCCAAGCATACGGATGCAACCATGAAGCGGCATCTCGTAAGTAAAGTTTGGTACCACCGTGGGCAACAGGAGGCAACAGATAAGTGGGAGAGATTGAAAGATGCAACTTAGATGAACTGTAAGTGCCTCTCAAAGGCAGATAAGTGAAATTCATAGGTAAAGAAAATCGAACCAATGCAACATTATACTGGTTGCAACCATATACCCCATCTCAGCAAATCAAACCACTTTGACTCACGACGTCCGTATGACTCGATAGTTAAAGCTTTATAAGCTCTAACAATGGTTCTTCCCAAACATGTCGTAATACAAGGTTTCGCCCTTTGTTTCCGAATCAAAGCTTGCCTAATCAGAGGCCGTGAGTCCTCACCCATGTCAAGTCCAACCGATCGTTTAAAACCGCAGCTACCGCCACCTTCAACATCAACAATTTTTTCAACATAGTTGCGCACGCAGCTTTGGAAGAAACGGTAAGTGGATTTTAGTCTCACTGTATCGTGATAATACTCTGAAGCACCCCGAGATAATTTGGTTGACCGTGGTAGGAATTTTGGAAGCCCCTGATTCTTCACTGCTTTACCTCTCATCCACGTGCTCCCACCCGTAAGGATCACGCTTAGCATCAAAAATTTCTTTTTACTTCTTTGGTGCACCTTTCGCTCGACTTTTGATTTAGGTGCAACCATAGAAGAAGTAGAAGGGAAAACTATCTCATTCAGCTGCCTCTTAATAAGAAACTTCTCCTCCTCACTCACTTTATTAAATCTTGCCAAGATAGCATCAAACTGGTAAGAAATATCGCATCCAGATGATTTATCCTGAGTGGATTTATCATCTATTGCATCCAAACTCAACTGTTTCCAGTGATCATCAACAACAGTAAGCGGAATAGAATTACCGGAAGCATGAAAAATACCTATCTCACAAGCACAAGGAAGTAGATGCGTCTTCCTTTGAATGCACGGCATCACCCTTTGTCGTATCCAACCCCAGATTTCGACCTTTCAAACTCCTTAACCACGTGTCTCAGTGCAGATAAAGAAACAAGTCCTTGAAGATTTTTAAACAGTGGAATATTGGACTTGACTTCAATTCACACGATGCTTCGTTGAAAAAAAGACCGATAATTTGATCAAAATGTATTGCCAGCATGTCATCAATAGATATCAAACATTTTGATAGATCACCCTTCGAGTAACGGATAGAAATACCTGTTGGTTGTGGAATTCCCCAAGTGTGGGATTTGGTTAGTCCATGCTGAGATAAATCGCTCCTGTGTGCGTTGTCAACCATGTGTCGTGCACATATTTAATGAGAGCAGTTTATCGAGCAAGCAAACCTCAAAAACTTCAGATTAGATAGATACTCGACTCATCAACGTAATCAATAATACATAGCCGCAGAGAGATTCGACCTCCTCCCGCTCATCCTTGTGAACCAACTCCTTAATCTTCGCTTTGACATTTTTTGTAACATGCCAATGACACAATAAATTTGTAGCAAAGCAGGAAAGACATCAAGAATAGCGGATATACAAACAGATCTCTGCGTCACAAGAAAACTCGAGGATGAATAGAATGCAACTCACATATACCTCGCATTTGCTCCAATACCCAAGAAAATGAATAGCAAGCTCCCGCCCAATATAAGCAAATGCAACGTGGAAGCTTATCTCGGTGTTTGTGACTCTACAAATCTGTAGAAGAGGCAAATTATATCCGTTGGTCTTGTAGGTTGAGTCAAGAATGAGAACTTTGGGAAACAACCCGAGCAACTTTATAGAAGTGGGATGAGCCCACATGATATCACCGATTTACATCGACATGGAATCTTTCTAGACCAACATAGATAATTATGGGATTCAATCAATCTCAACACCTCCCGAATGTCCGCTCTAGGACCCTCTTTGTAGACCGGTGTTTGTGACGACGCTATAAACTTGACGAAGACTAGTCACATTCTCCGGATCTAGCTTCTTCAAAGCAAGAATAGTAGCTTTCGGTCCGACATCAAGATCCGCATGCTCGTAACTGGATCCTTTTGCGCGCTTAGATGCAGACGCCCAAATAAACAAGTACCAATGGAAGTTTTGAGCAACTCGTGCGTGTGTCTACCACATTTAACTCTCACACACCAACCCCACGATTTAAGAGTGCAAGTAGCTTTCAATCTAAAAGGACACCCTCTCCTTTTAGAACCGAAACCCTTGAATCATTAGTAAACCCGCCTTGTTTCTCACAACCTAAAAACAATCTTATCTCGCTTTCCCTCTTTCCATTTGCTTTCTCAGATCTCACAATAACAACAACTACACCGATAGTTCTACCAACAAATTTTGGCCCACTCCTCCACAACGTGTAGAAAATATCTACAAAATATATAATTTACTAAGTACTTAAGTAATTTAATTCCATTTACCAAACTTGAGTAACAAAAATATACCGATATCGTCGTGGAAAGTCGGTGTAGTATCAATATCAACAGAGCCAACCGAGAGCTCGTGATCATGGCTGGCCAGAGCGGGTCAATATATGTTCCAACAAAACAGATAGCAACTCAGAAAAAACGAAAAAATAGCCCATCAGATATACCTCCTCAACCATGTATATACGATGGGTATTTTTTTCACATCGTATATACATGGCCCGGATGTATATACGATCGATCTTCAAGCACACTCAGATATAACCTATATACAATGGGTAGTCAACGAAGCATTTGACACGCAATCGTATATATGTCTTGAAGGACATATATACGATGAGTAGTCAACGAAGAATTAATAACGCAATCGTGATATATGTCTTGAAGGACATATATACGATGGGTATTTTTCAGTCGGCGTTAAATATTAATGTAATCGTATATACCTTCCATTGAGGTATATACGATGCGTATTAATGTGGGTCCCAGTCAGAGTGAATTTAATGAAAGTCAAAATGTGATTTATGGTAGGGGTAAAATTGGAATAACAATAATGGATGGGGGTGGGAGGGGATGGGGTGGGGGTATAAAAAAACAAAGCCTATCTTTTTTAATTGTTACTAAAGATTCGAATGGAGTCGAGGTTTTTTTTATCCTTGAGCTTACGGTCCAATAGGAGAGGTTGAACAAACTTACATAATTGTGGAATCTGATTCAAAAAATGTGATTGACTGGATTAAAAAAAGTGACTTTCTTGTCCTTGGAACCTTAGACAATGTTTGGTTAGTAAAAGCAAGTGAGGGGAAATAAATGGAAGGAAAGATTGTATATAAGAAAAGAAAGAGAATAGAAAAATGAGAGGATTATTTTGGTTGTTTGATATAAGATAAAGTAGAAGAGAAAGAAATAAAGATTGTTGTATATGGGATGGTCCTCATTTTTTGTGGTGGTAAGATATTTTGGTTCTGATTATGGTGATTGTCTGGATGACCATAAATCTACTTCATGATATATTTTTATGTTAGTAAGATGATTCATTTCTTGGAAACGCGTCAAAAAATCAATTACAACAACTTCGAACGGTTATTGATCAGTATTTGGTGGTGGTTTTTTTTTAGTCGAACCGCTTCAAGAATTTATGAATGGAGTTGCAGAAGCGGCCAAGAAGACGGCGACGATCCGCGTTCTCCAAAATCGGGCGCGTGGAATAAATAATTGATTTATCATATTTTGACGGATAACAAGAAAAAAAAAGATGATAAGACTTGTCATATTTTAAAATTAAAAACAAAACAAAAACAAACGGGCCGCCCATGGGCCCATGGGCCCGCCGCCCAATAACATCATCGCCAATCCGGCAGCCGCCAAAAACATACCGCTGATTTTGGGCTACTATTTTTAGAGCCCAAGCCCGCCCAAAAAATCGGGCCATTGGGCCGGCCCATTGGGCCGAGCCCAAATTGACAGCTCTAGTTATGAGGCTAGTTGTCAAGCTACATGGTTGAGGAACTTAATTTTCAAATTTCACGTTGTGGTCAGTATCTCCAAGTTTTTAACTATACATTGTAAGGTCCTTCTCTTGAAACCTTTAGAGTATGTTTGGGAGGAGAAGGGAGGGGAGGGCTTAGAAAAGATTATTCTATATTTTAATATATATTTGAGATTTTAAAAAATTAAAATAACAATTTAATAGATAACAATATAACATGTTTAATCACACCTTATTTGTGTTTAAAGACATTTTTTACCTTTCTCAATTTAGAATTAAAAAGTATGCCCTCCCCACCCTTCCTGTAACGCCCCAAAAATAATTCAAGTATTTATTTAATTAGGTGGTATATTGGTTGGTTAAATTAAAATAATGATAGGGTATTTGATTTAAATGAGGAGTGGTGGTTAGTAAAAAGTGAGTGGTAATTTAATTAAAAGAAGGAGTAGTGCAAGTAATGGAGGAGGTGTGAATAGAGGCCCATGATAATTAGGCCCATATCCATGAGATAAGTTGGGTGTCGATGGTGGAGTGCTCATTTGCAACCAAAAACAATAGAAAAGTCAAAGAGTAAAGTAAGAGAGTAGAGAGAGAGAGGTGTGACAGTTTAAGGGAGAAGAAGAGGAGACCTTGGCGTGGGGAGCTCAAGCAAGGAAAAGGAGCTTGATTGTTGGTGATGGTTGGTGATTCTTGGTGGAGAGAGTACTTGTGTTCTTCATTAAGGTAAGGGGGCTCTCTTTCACCTATAATAGAGTATTTGATGAGTGTTATGTGTGAGTTAGACTCTAGGATGATTTGTGAGTTGTTTGTGTTGCTTGTTGTGTGATTGATGTTGTGTTTGCTTCACTTTGGTGAAATTGGGAAGTGTGTATGGTTGTTGATGATTGGTCATATGTAAGACCTAGAAAGGAAAAATGGGTTTGAGGAACCCTAGGCGCAAGGGCGCCATTTTTGGTGTTGTCACCTTAGTGGTTATTTTGGTGTGTGTTGGACAAATTTTGAATAAATATGTGTGTAGTAGTTGTGTTTAAGTTTGATCATAGTATGAGAATCAAAGAAAAGAGGGAAGATGAGGGTTAGGCGCCTAGAGCGCCATTCGAAGTGAAGTATTACTGTGTGCCGAGGAGGGTAGGTGCGTTGTAGGATGTGTGCGTCGAAGGATAGTGAGTTGAAGTAAGGGTGTGCCGAGAAGCATAAGTGTGTGTCGTAGGGGTGTGCGCGCCGAGTATATGTGCGTCGAAGTATGTGTGTGCCGAGAAGAGTAGGTGTGTTGAAGTGAGTATGTGTGCATTATAGTATATGGATGTCAAAGCTAGTTTAACTGAAGTAGTGTAACCGAGGTAGTGTAACCGAGGTGAGTGATGGTTGAAGTGAAGGAGTGTAACTGAAGTAGTGTAACTGAAGTAGTGTAACCGAGGTAGTGTAACCGAGGTGAGTGATGTTTGAAGTGAAGGAGTGTAACTGAAGTAGTGTAACCGAGGTAGTGTAGTAACCGAGGTGAGTAATGGTTAAGTGAGGAAGTGTGACAAGGTGATTGATGGTCAAGTAAAGTAGTGTAACCGAGGTAGTGTAGTACCGAGGTGAGTAATGGTTAAGTGAGGAAGTGTGGCAAGGTGAGTGATGGTGAATTAAGGAAGAGTAACTGAGGTATGGATGTCTTGAAGTGAAGTATAGGTATGTCGAATCTAGTGTTGTCGAGGTGTAGTGTATGTATGCTGAGGTGTAGTGGTCGAGGTGTAGTCCTTTTGGAGCGAAGTGTAGTTGTCGAGGTGTAGTGTATGTATGCTGAGGTGTAGTGGTCGAGGTGTAGTCCATTTGGAGCGAAATGTAGTTGTCGAGGTTTAGTGTATATATACCGAGGTGTATGTGTTGAGGTGTAGATGTATCGGATTGTAAGCGTCGTCGTGTAGATGTGACGAAGTGTAGGTGTCGATGTGTAGGTGTCGAAGTGTGGAGGTAAAGAAGTGTGATGAGACGAAGGGTAGTGTAGGTGTGTCGAGGTGCAGTGTGGTGCGCCAAAGTGCAGTGTGGTGTGACGAAGTAGGGGTGTTCAAAACCGAACCAAACCAATAGGGAAACCGCAAACCGAACCGAACCAAACCGATAACCGCAAAAAACCGCTTTTGATCGGTTTAGTTCGGTTCTTTTTTTCATTGCACCGCGCGGTTCGGTTCGATTCGCGGTTTTGATTTCCGAAACCAAACCAAACCAAACCAAACCGCAAGTAACACTAAGGCTTGTTGAATTACAACATTCCTTACTAACCCAAATGCAACTTCAAACCAACTCTCACTCACTTACTAGCCCAAATCCAATTAATTTTTTGACTCACTTACAAACAATCCATATTGTTATGTTTTAAAAATTACAACAAAATATTTAATTTAAATTCTTTTAAACATTGTCTTAAAGAATTAAAAGAGAGTGATTTATATACTATATATATTTGAGTAGATTTTTTCTTAAAGATTTATGTTAGTCTTTAGTATGTTAGTTCATTTTAACTCCGTTTTAAATTATTTTTGTCTTGGAAAAAACCGAACCAACCGAACCAATCCAAACCGCATTGGTTTGGTTTGGTTTGGTTCGGTTTTATTTTAGGAAACCAACCGAACAAAACCAAACCGCATGTAATTTTACCTTGCGGTTTGGTTCACTTTTTGCCTCAAAACCGAACCAAACCGCACCGCGAACACCCCTATGACGAAGGGTAGTGCATGTGTGCCAAGGTGCAGTGTGAGCGTGCCGAGGTGTTGTTTTGATGCCAGGGTAGCGCAGGTTGCTGCCAGGCCAATATGGGGTGTTGTTTGGGTGCCGAGTACGTCTAAGTTGTTAAATTGTGAAGCCAGTTGGTCCTTAGGTGACATTTGGTCCTTAGGTGACGTTTGGTCCTTAGGTGACGTTCGGGTCCTTATGTGACGGTGAGGTTGATGTTAGCCATATAGCTAGTGACCGATGTGTTTGATGTTAGCCATAGAGCTACTTATTTTGGTGTCGATGTGTCCGGTGAGATGGACGTTAGCCATAGAGCCATTGATTGAGGTTTGATGTTAGCCATAGAGCTACTGATTTTGGTGCCGATGTGTCCGGTGAGATGGACGTTAGCCATAGAGCTATTGACGATGTCTAGGTGAAATAGACGACGGTGTAGTGACGATGGATTTAATGACGGTGATAAATCCAGTGCCGGTGTGAATTCATACATGGTATGATTGTTTGTGGTTGATGCATTGTTCATGGAGTCTCATGCCTCATATGCATCCAAGGGACAGACATAGGCTTCGGCCTCGATATTGTAGACTTCGGTCTTCATATCACAGGGGGACTCGACACAAAGCTTCTACCGATATTGTTGGCTTCGCCTTCATATCATTAGTGATGATATAGGCTTCGGCCTCGATGGTACCACATGCATTATACCCTTGGTGTTGGGTTGCATTCATGCATATACTCATGCAATTGGTGATGTTCTTGATGATTATGAGTTGGTGTGTCATAACTTGATGATGTATGATTGTCTAGTGAGTAGGGTGTTTCTAGTTTGCCTTTCTCTAACATAAGGTTTATAATAATTTTTATTATATGTGTTAGAGACTCACCTTCTCGCTTTTTATGTTGCTTCTTATGCTCAAGAACGCAGTGATCCCGAGTGAAGGTACTTCCTTCCTCACCCGTTGTGGCGCCTTGCTCGATGTGTAGCATTGAGGGGGGATCGAGTAGTTATTAGTTGTTTTAGTTAAGTTGTTGAACTATAATTTAGTGATGTATGACTTGCTTAAGGAACCGATGTTTTGAGGGTTCGCCCCATTAAGTCGTTCTATGTATCACGCAATTATATTTATTTGTGAAAAGTATTGTTGACTAGATTAAAGTGATGTTTTGGTGAACGTAGCATTCCCTTGAGGATATATCTTTTTAAAAAGAAAAACGATTTTTGAACTCTGATTTTAAAATAAATTACCGCTGAGAAAATGGGGTGTTACACTTCCTCCTAAAACCCCCTCCAAACATACCCTAAGACCTCGAGGAGGTCAAAGATAGTTGAAATAAGTTGAACTCCCTTTATCTATTAAGATTCTCTTCATATCAAAATTGGCCATGGCGGCCTAGATTCACGATGGGTATGTTCTTGCTTGGCTCATCGTGGATAAGGTTATAATTTGTCTCTAAAGGCTAATGTTGCTCGTACTTGTTTGATTTGTTAAGTTGGAGGGGCATCGGTGGCAGGAGTGATACTCATTATTTCTTTGAACTACCTCCTAGCGATTTTGGAGTTGGCTCCTCCCAGGTTAGGGAGTCCACGAGAAATAACCATCGCAATAAGGTGAGGTCGCGCCTACCTTCATTTTTCGTCCTCCTCAGAATATTCTTCCTACTCAGTGACCATCGGATTCCCTTTCAAAACAATTCCCACCACACACTAGAAACACACCAACTTCACACCTCTCACCCTTAGATCTAACTAATACAAATCCCACCCATCCATTCCCAACCAGATCCCTGCCAAGCATTCAACAACCAATAGTTTCACACCTCAATCCCTCAAAGACCCCATCGCCAATTTCAATTCTCCATATGGGCTGAAACAAATTCATGGGTCAGACCACATGCCTTCTTCGCCTATTTTGGGCCCAAACCTTGAGGACAAGGTTTCTAGTAGATTTGACGGTATTGATAGCAATATTAATGGGCCCAACCCCAAGAGAACAATCCAGAAGCCTTTTTGGCTAAAAGATTTTATTTAATTTCTGTTTTGTGGTTCTTCTTTAATTTTTGAATTCACTAAATTAGGATGTTGACACTTGTAAGGTGTTGATCTCTAATCTAGCAGAAACCCTAGGCATTTAAGTGTAATGTTCTTTTATTGAATAGTATGAAAAACCTAATTGCCTCTTTATTGTTCTTAAATTAATACCTTTATTTTCTGGTCACTTGCCCTAATTTCTTGGTTGTTGTAGAACCCTCTATCAGATTTCAGGTAACAAAATCTGCAAACATGAAGAAGGTTGAAGGGTAATGAGTTGCAAATTTCAGTTTGAGAAGATAGAGTTTGGAATGGGAAAAGTGAAGAATATGGAGACAAGGAAGACAATTCACATTTTTTTTATTTTAAACAAAAAATAATTATAAAATAATAAATTTATGGCTAAATTACTGTTTTGGTCCTTTATCTTTTGCATTGATTACTGTTCTGGGGTGTATCGGAAATAACAGAGGTGCATAAACAAAGGCAGCCGCCCATTCCAAATAAACGCCCAAGCCCGTGGGTTTGGCGCGCACAATTTCGGCGACCGACCGGATTTCTCGAACGCCAGTCGCCCCGGTGGTATAAGTACCACCTCCATCCACAAGCACTGTGCACGCTTTTCCTACCCAGTGATACCTTGCCTGTTAGCACACCTCTGACTCAAGCGTCAGAGTGTCTTTGCAGGTACCACCCGAGGTGCTCTCAAGACCGGTCCTCATTCATCTTTAGCGACCGGACAGCGGAGCAGCGAACGACATCAACACTCAGTGATCAAGGTACGATCATTTTGTCCTTTATCTTTTTTTTCTCGTTTTGGTCCCTCATGTTTCATTTTTGTGTCAATTTGGTCCTTTTTGTAATTTTCCATCCATCATTTAACGGGACGCCACGCTGGCGCTTAATCACGACGTGGCGTCCATCTGACGTGTAATCATTAAATAACATGACCAATGGAGGACCAAATTGAAACAAAAAAGAAACATAGGGGACCAAATTGAAACAAACACAAAACATCAATCACTCTCCATCTTCTTCATCCTTCTTCATCTTCTTCTTTTCCGGCAGCCACCACACCACTACCTCCGACGAGCCGCCACCACCACCTCCAACGAGCCACCACCACACTCTCTCCACCACCACACAGCACCAAAATCGAACCCTAAATCCTAAATCCTAAACTAAATCCCTAAATCTTAAATCTCAATACCAATCCTAAATCACAAGTCCTAAATCCCACTCCTTCAAACCTTCTGCAGAAAAGCCTCTCAGCACTCTCAAGCGAAAAAAATCCAGATTTGAAATTACATAGTCATTGTACCTAACATAATACTCACAGGAAAAATAACCTGACTTTTCTTGGCTAAGGTGAAACTAAAATTTCAATTATGTTTCAAGGCAAGGAAAAGCAAGACAATTAGTAGCACATAACGAGTTGGTTAACCCACTCCAACTCTGATATGATAAATACTCCAACTCTGATATGATAAATACTCCACTAACAAATCATCCTAGGCTAGACAGTACCAAGTGGTGATAATAATATTTTTGTTTGATTTTCTCTTCAAACCTTCAAACGCAGCAAACACATTTATTTTTGTTTGATTTTCTTTTCTTCTTTCTTGTTCGTTGGTTATGTATTGTTGTTGTTGAAAATTATTTGATCTGATGGTTAAAATTGCAGAAAGGTTTTTGAGATGATTTATCTCTTGGATTTGGGATTTAGAGATTTAGGATTAGTATTGAGATTTAGGATTCTATTTTGGTGTTGTGGTGGTGGTGTGGTGGTGGAGGAGGGAGGGTGTGGGTGGTGGTGGCTCACGAGGAGGTAAGGTGGATCGTTTGAAAAGAAGATGGAGAGTGATTGATGTTTTGTGTTTGTTTCAATTTGGTCCCCTATGTTTCTTTTTTGTTTCAATTTAGTCCTCCATTGGCCATGTCATTTAATGATTACATGTGAGATGGACGCCACGTCAGCAGTTAACTGCCAGCATAGCGTCCGTTAAGATGATGGAGGAGAAATTACAAAAAAGGACCAAATTGACACAAAAATGAAACATGATGGACCAAAACGAGAAAAAAAAGATAAAGGACCAAAATGAAATCAAAGCCAAAGATAAAGGACCAAAACTGTAATTTAGCCTAAATTTATCCTATGTGGCATGCCAAGTAATGTTGAGGCAAAATCCCAAAATGGTTTTGATGGTTAACAAACTTCAAATGTGAGAAGCGTAAGTTCTCTGATTACATATGTTACTAATGTCTCTTCGAGTGAAAAATAAGAACATGAGCTGTTAGCCATTTCTCAAGAAGATATTTACTTATAAGAAACATTCATATGATAAGACTTGAAGCAATAACATAAAGAGTTGGCCAGAGACAAACATGGAGAGAAACCTCTCTTGACATGATTAGAAGACAAGACCAAATATGGTAAACTTGAGAAATATCATCATGAGAAGAGTCATCCTCAAAAGAGTCACCATGAGAAGATTCATCATGAGAATAGTCATCCTCAGAAGAGTCATCATGAGAAGATTCATGATGAGAAGAGTCAACCACAAAAGAGTCAAGATGAGAAACATCATCATAAGAAGAGTCAAGTTGAGAAGCATCATGACAAGAAGTATCAAGATCAGAAGAGTCATGATGAGAAGAGTCAAGTTGAGAAGAGTCATGCTGAGAAGCATCAACATGAGCAACATTAACATAAGAAGCATCAACTTGAGAAACATCATCTTCAGAAGACTCAAAGATGAGAGGAGTCATGGCTGAGAAGGGTCATGATAGTCAGAACATTGTTGTATTCGCGTATGCAAAAACACAACTGTCTTAAAGATAAAAGCATTCCAACGGCAATAAACTACTATGAAACCATTGCAACAACTATTTTCTATGGACCAGAGGTTATTACACATAATTTCAGCAATAAATAAACGCAATGGATCATCGCTGAAAATGTAAGAGTAGTCCTCAAGTTTTAGACAAATTTATGGCACTAGTATTATCACAGAAGATAGGAATACCTGGATAGCTTAGAGAGTAGTCCTCAAGTTGATTTTGATCCAAAGTATCTGAGAACAACACCCTGCTGCAGATACATACTCTGCTTCTGTGGTTGACAAGGCAATTGTGTTTTGCTTTCTGCATGTCCATGATATAAGTGATTCTCCAAGAAGTTTACATGAACCACTGGTGCTTTTCCTTTCAACTTTGTCTCCAGCATAGTCAGCATCAGAGTACCCAATTAAGTCAAAATGGGTTCTTTTTTTGTACCACAAGCCAGTGTTAGGTGTGCCAACAAGATATCTAAAAATTCTCTTTACAGCACATAGATGAGTTTCCTTAGGAGCAGATTGAAATCTTGCACACAACCCTACTGAGAAGACTATATCTGGTCTACTTGCAGTGAGATACAATAGAGAACCTATCATACCTCTATAATCCTTCTCAGATACAGGTTTACCTTTCTCATCCTTGTCAATACTTGCAGAAGGGTGCATAGGGGTTGCCATAGCTTTTGCATCACTCATTTTGTACTTCTTAAGTAGATATTTGATGTATTTCTCTTGGGAAATGAAGATACCATTCTTAAGTTGTTTTATTTGCAAACCAAGAAAGTATCTCAGTTCACCCATTAGGCTCATTTCAAACTCGCTCATCCTGAGCTTTCCAAATTCATTACATAGCTTTTTATTTGTGGCTCCAAAGATGATGTCATCAACATATATTTGCACAATAAAAGTAATTCCTCTTTTAGAGATTTTCTAAAAAGTGTGACATCAATTTTTCCTCTTGAGAAGCCATTTTTAAGAAGAAATGTACTTAGTCTTTCATACCAAGCTCTAGGAGCTTGCTTGAGACCATATAGTGCCTTAGTTAATTTGAAAACATGATTTGGATGTTTCTCATCAACAAAACCAGGAGGTTGATGCTCATATACTTCCTCATTTAGAAAACCATTTAGGAAAGCACTTTTCACATCCATTTGAAAAAGTTTGAAATCTTTGTGAGCAAAGATAAGCAAGAAGAATTCTAATAGCTTCTAGTCTAGCAAATGAAGCAAAGGTTTCATCATAGTCAATACCTTCCTGTTGATTATAACCTTGAGCCACTAACCTTGCTTTATTTCTAACCACCTTACCATTTTCATCCATTTTGTTTCTGAACACCCACCTAGTACCAAAAACAGATTGATGTGAGGGAGAAAGTACTAAGTTCCATACCTCATTCTTCTCAAATTGAGCAAGCTCTTCTTGCATTGCTTCAATCCAAGATTCATCAACAATTGCTTCATTTATGTTCTTAGGTTCTATTTGAGATATGAGAGAACTTTGAGATGCTTCTCTTCTAAATGAGCTTCTTTTTCTTACTGGTTCAGATGTTTCTCCAATTATTTGGTCTTGAGGATGATGAGAGACTAGTCTCCAACTTCTAGGTAGGTCAGAAGCTTGAGTAGGTTGCTCATTTGGTGTACTAGAGGGCTGAGAAGGGTTGTTAGTTGAATCTTCTTCAACTTTCTCATTTGTATTACTACCCTTCTTGCCTGTTTCTTCTGCAATAATTTCATCATCATCTTCTCTAATAGAACTGTTAGTGTCCATAAACATAACATGCATGCTTTCTTCTACATCTTTAATCCTAAGATTGAAAACTCTATATGCTTTTGAGGTAAGTGAATATCCTAAGAAGAGTGCAGGATCAGATTTGACATCAAATTTTTCTAGATTATCTTTGTTGTTCAAAACATAACAATCACATCCAAACACATGAAATTATGAGATGATAGGTTTCTTTCCTTTCCAAAGTTCATATGGGGTTTTGTTTAAGATTTTTCTAACTGTAGCTCTATTCAAAATATAACAAGCAAAGTTGTTGATCGTCGCCCTAAAAATATTTTTCTATTTTAGAATCATTGAGCAATGTTCTAACTTGTAACGCCCAAAAATAATTCAAGTATTTATTTAATTAATTTAATTAAGTGGTATATTGGGTGGCTATATTAAAATAATAATAGGGTATTTGTTTTAAATGAGGAGTGGTGGTTAGTAGAAAGTGAGTGGTAATTTAATTAAAAGAGTGAGTAGTGCAAGTAATTGAAGGAGTAGCCAAATGGGCCCAACGTCGCATGAGCCCAAGTACATAAGGTCTAGGTTTAGTGTCTTAGACACTTAGAGAAAGAAAAAGAAAATGAGAAGGAGAAGAGAAGAAAGAAAGGAATCGGCTACGATCGAGAGAAGAGAGAGAGAAGAGGATCGCAAACCGTGGGAGAGAAAGAGAGAAGAGGAGACTTGCGAATCGAGGAAGAAGGAGCCTCATTGCTGCGTTTTCTTGGTGATTGAAGGATTTCTCATCTTCCACAATTCTTGAGGTAAGGGGAGTCTCATAGTATAAAGGGTTATGTTGGGTTGTATATGGGAGAGTAGTCTCTATAATGCCTAGGTAGTGTTGTTGTTGTGTTTGACGATATGTTTGAATGATTCATGAATGGATATATTGTTTTCTTGATTTCGTCTTGGTGATTGTTTGACGATCTATGAATATACATATATTGTCTGTGATGATGTTTGTGATTGATCATAGTGTTGTGATTGATGTTAAGTGGTGATTTTGTGAGTATTGCACTTAGTGTTTTGATGAGTTGATCATGGGAAAGACCAAGAGGTGAGAGGGAAAGTGACGAGTGAGATGAGTGAGTGAAGTGAGGTAGTGTAATCCGAGGTGAGTTAGTGTAACTGAGGTGAAAGGGAAGGTGACGCGTGAGATGAGTGAGTGAAGTGAGGTAGTGTAACCGAGGTAGTCTAATCCGAGGTGAGTTAGTGTAACTGAGGTGAAAGGGAAGGTGACGCGTGAGATGAGTGAGGTGAAGTGAGGTAGTGTAACCGAGGTGAAAGGGAAGGTGACACGTGAGATGAGTGAGCGAAGTGAGGTAGGGTAACCGAGGTAGTGTAATCCGAGGTGAGTTAGTGTAATTGAGGTGGAAGGGAAGGTGACGCGTGAGATGAGTGAGGTGAAGTGAGGTAGTGTAACCTAGGTGAGTTAGTGTAACCGAGGTGAAAGGGAAGGTGACGCGTGAGATGAGTGAGCGAAGTGAGGTAGTGTAACCGAGGTAGTGTAATCCGAGGTGAGTTAGTGTAACTGAGGTGAAAGGGAAGGTGACGCGTGAGATGAGTGAGCTGAAGTGAGTAGTGTAACCGAGGTGAGTTAATGTAACTGAGGTGAAAGGGAAGGTGACGCGTGAGATGAGTGAGGTGAAGTGAGGTAGTGTAACCGAGGTGAAAGGGAAAGTGACGAGTGAGATGAGTGAATGAAGTGAAGTAGTGTAACTGAGGTAGTGTAACCGAGGTGAGTTAGTGTAACCGAGGTGAAAGGGAAAGTGACGAGTGAGATGAGTGAATGAAGTGAAGTAGTGTAACCGAGGTGAGTGAGGTGAAGTGAGGTAGTGTAACCGAGGTGAGTGAGGTAGTGTAACCGAGGTAAGTGAGGTGAAGTGAGGTAGTGTAACCGAGGTAAGTGAGGTGAAGTGAGGTAGTGTAACCGAGGTGAGTGAGGTGAAGTGAGGTAGTGTAACCGAGATGAGTGAGGTGAAGTGCAGGGTATGCGTGTCGAAGCCTGTGTGTGTGCCGAGGTTCAGCAGTGTATGTGTGCCGAGGTTCAGTGTATGTGTGTCAAAGCCTGTGTGTGTGCCGAGGTGCAATCAGATGTGTGCCGAAGGCGCTTTGGCGCCAAGTGTGTCGTCGTTGTTGCCGGGTTTTGTTGTCGTAGGCGCCATACCGTGCCGACTAGTATGGAAATGTCTTGTTGTGTCAGGGAACGATTAAAATATGTTGATGTGTTGTTGTGGGTCAAAAAGACCAAATATGTTGATGTGTTGTTGCGCGTCAAAAAGACCAAATATGTTGATGTGTGGTATGTGGAAATAAGACTAAAATTTAACGTTGTTGCCGTTGAGTCGGAAATGACCAAATGATGATGTTGATGAAGTTGTTGTGCATTGGTAGACTGTTGTTGTTGTTTGTTGTTGATGATTTTGTTGGGTCAACTATGACCACACTTTGATGTTGATGATGACGGGTCATGTAAGACCACCCCAAGTGATGATGATGTTGCGCGACGATATAGATCTCGCGGTCTTGGAGCTATGCTCAAAGCGACGCTTATACCGAGAGGTTATTGTTGTTGTTGATTGTTTTCCGAGGTGATGTACATGGTGTCTCATGCATGCATATGCATTATTGCGACGAAGGCTGCGGTCTTGGAGCTATGCTCAAAGCGACGTTTGTGCCCGAGAGGCTATTTTTGTGACGATGGTACCATATGCATATACCCGATGTGAGTTGCATTTCATTCACATATGTCATGCTCATGTTGCCGTTGCTTGTTGCTGTTGTTTATGTTGTTGATTGTTGGTGTTGCTGCGTGATAGTTGAAAATACAATGTTGTTATGTTATGGTTATTATAGCTGCTAGTCTCTAGTATATTACTTATCATATACTTTTTATGCTGTTAGAGACTCACACTTTACTGTTGAATGTTACCTTTGTGGTAACGTGCAGGTACACGCTAGTGAAGGAGTCTTTTTCCTTCATTCTTTTCGAGTCAGTGTCGTTGCTCTGATACGTAGCACCTGGGGGAAACAAACGCTAGTCTATTTGTTGTTTTATGGTTTCTAGACCTTCGTTATTTTGTTCTCGGATTTTTTCTATGGATTGTATGATGTTGAGATGATTTTATGATGTGCTGCGTATCTTTTTGAAAGTTCTAATTGAACACGCGTTGTTTAAGTTTTGAGAAGTTGATATGTGACGCCCAATGCATGATGAATTTAATTTCCGCACTCTGATAATTAAATAAATGAATGGGTAGAATTGGGGTGTTACACTAGCCATCTCTTGCAATGTTCTATTTTTTCTTTCAACAACACCATTTTGTTGAGGAGTTCTTGGACAAGAGAAGTTGTGAGACACTCCATTCTCTTCAAGAAAAGTTTTAAATAAGGAATTTTCAAATTCTCCTCCATGGTCACTTGTAATTGCACCTTTCTCATTTTGAACTTTCTTGAAAAATGTTTTAAAACTTTCAAAAGCTTCATCTTTGTGTTTGAGAAAAATCACCCACGTGAACCTAGAGTAGTCATTAATGATAGCAAAACCATATCTTTTCCCACTAAGACTAGCATGTTTAGTTGGACCAAAAAGATCCATATGCAAGAGTTCCAAGGGTTTTGAGTTGAAATCATGTTAATAGGTTTGAAAGATGACTTGACGTACTTTCCTTGAATGCATGCCTCACATGATTTATCCTTCTCATATTTGATCTTTGGGAGCCCTCTGACCAAATCAAGTTTGGATAGTTTTGAAAGAGTTTTCATGCTTATATGACCAAATTCCTATGCCACATCCACTTATCATCTTCATTACAAATTAGACACATTTGATCAAGAAGATCATCTAGACATATGCTATATAGATTATTAGTTCTATGACCAGTGAAAATGGTTTTACCAGACTCAACTATTTATTTTGCATACATCAGATTTAAAAGTCACTTCATGTCCAGAATCATATAACTGACTTACACTAAGTAAGTTATGCTTGAGTCCTTCTCCCCTGTCATATGCCTTGAGCACCCACTATCTAGGAACCACAACTTCTTTCTTGATGCTAAGAGGCATATCTGCATTTGTTTTTGACAAAGATTTAGGTACCCATTTGTCTTTGGGTCCTTGAGGGTTAGTTATTGTAACACCCCCTTTCTAATTACTACTAATTAGCCAATTTAAAAAAATTAGAGTTTTCAAAAAAAATTCTACGCACCACAAAGAGAGTGCTACATTTCATCAAACAACATAAACAACACAATTGCATGCTCATCAAATAACAAGTACATGATACATAGCACATTATTCGGCAATCCTCAAAACACCTGGCTAGTGGACAACACGGTCCATACAAATCATCAAGCAATGGAAATAAAACATGTATCGCAAAATAGACAATACATCACCAATAACGGTTTGAAACAACAACAAATAAAACACTAGTCTTCATCACAGCGAAAAGTAGTTGTGCAAGTGTACACAATCGCAACAAGTAATATATTGATAAGTAAAGTTCGCTCTCCACAGGATTGGTATTAATTTTAGAGTTTAAAAAGGAATTACACTTAGAGGAACAAGTAACAAGTAATTGAGTAGCAAAGTTCGCTTAAACAGATTGGTTAAGGTAACAAGTTAAAAGGTAATTAAGATACAAGAGAAATAAGTTGGATTGCTTTCACTAAGTAAATTCTCAGTAAATAAGACGCTATAACGTCACACGCTATAGCGTTAAGCGCTGTTGTAAATGTTTTGTGCCTTTCGGGCCACTAACGCCGTGGTTTCATTACAAGATGCCTATGTCTAGGTTCTAAATAAGTTCACCCCCGTATAATCAAGATCCCACAACTTAAGCTTTATAAACTATTGCAACTTCTATGTTCAGAGGAAGCAAAAATTGGTTAAATGTCTTTAACCAACCTTATCGTTCATATTAATTCTTGAAGTCTTTCCATGGTTCATGTCTGAATCCACAGAAATACTTGTTTTACGTGGCCAAATATAAAACAAGTTGGGAATAATTATAACACAAGGATTAAAACAACAAACGTGAGAAATTATATATGTAATATTAAAGGTTCATTACAAGTTCTAGCAACCCAACTCAAGGAGTTTAGCTCATGTTGAGCATCATCAAAATAACACAAACAAACATACTTGCATTACCGTAGGTAAGAAGGAAATTACAAGTGCAAAAGATACAATCTTGAAGTCTCCTAATCATCCACGCAAAGATGGTACATCATCAGCTTCACACCATGAGAAAAAGCAGAAAATTACAAACAAAGAGAAAATAAAATCTAAAAGCTTCAAGTGTTTCAATGGAGAAGAAAATGTATCAAGTTCTATCTCTCTCTAAAACTCTCTAACTCTCGGTCACTCTCTCGAAAAAGGAGAAGGAAGATGATGTAGTCCCTTAGCATGTGGTGCATGTCTTCTCAAAAGTCAATAAAGTTGATGTTTGCTTTTCACCAACTCCACTATTCTTCACTCATGCGATGCCAAGTGTCCACAAAGATCCAATAAAATCCGGGCATGTCAGCAAGTACAGTGGACACAAGATATGGAGCTTGGATTAATGAGCTTGGCGCCAAAAATGCACTTTTACTTTAGATGCTCAGCTGATCTACCTTCTAGACGCTATAGCGTTAGACGCTATAACGCTAAACACTGCATTACTCACAAAATACATCAAAACATTCACAAGGGCACTAAATATGCCAATTTCATAGCAAAGCAATGTTTAGCCCTTCCTTTCCTAATATTAACAGAAATGCACTAAATACTATACTATTATTACTTGAGAACTTACTTAATTTAATGATTAGAGGTATAAATAACTCATATAAATATGAGTTATCACACCCCCAAACTTAAACCATTGCTTGTCCCCAAGTAATGACACTTACAAAGGCAAAACATACTGACACTTATTCACATAACATAACACATGATCTGATCAGTTCTTCATTTCTAAGCACACTCATTCAAATATATTCTCAATGGCTTAGTAATTCAGATTCACACTCACACCAACACACCAATGCATTTTAATCAACTTCTAAGCTTATTATCACCACTAGTGTGTGTGTGATCTCGACTCATCTCAATTCCTAGCTAGATTCAGATTTTTCTTAGCCTTGGGAAGAGTGACCTTCTTTGGTGACACCAAAATTTCTTTCAAAACAATGACTAGACTAACATTTTCACACAGACTGAGGATTTTGCACATAATAAAAGTGGCTTGATTAGTTACTTCAGGCCTGTGGTTAGCGTTCCTAACCTAATGATTAACAGAGACGCTATAGCGTTTTGTAACGCCCCAAAGATTACTAGATATTTATTTAATAAATTGTTGGGGCTTAGATTGTGGAAAAATATTAGAAATGAAAATACGGTATTTTTATACGCTATTGGTATTATATGATTAATAATATTATATATTTATTCTATTTCTATTAAATGCTAGTGTGGGAGATATTATTTATTTAAGGAGTTATTTTGGTCTATTGAGGTGTTAAAATAATAGTTATAGTGATATTGGGCTCTAAAAGTATTTAAAAAGGAGTTTTTGGGCTGTGTTACTCGCATACACCCTCTCTCCGGGTGCTAAGCGCACCCCACCATTGAGTCACTTAAGCCCCGCCAGATCCCCAAACCCACTAATAGACCTAGGACCCGACCCAACCTGATCCTCTTCTCCCTCGGCGTGAAGCTCTCTGCGCAAAAGCGGCGACCATGGTTCTCCTCACTTGCCTCATTTTCGTTCTCACTCTTCTCTCCATTGTTGACCCTCAAACTCCACTCTCCCACTCGAAAATTGCCAACCGAGCACGAATATGGAGTCGGTTTCTTCAATCGTGGTCTCGCTTTCTAGTCTCTCATCACTCACGCACGCCGTAGCAATGGAGAGCTCGCGTATTGCCGCTGCTTTCTCTTCGTCGCTTCTCTCTCAGGCCCAAACGCTCAACTCGGGTAGATGCATGTCTCGCTCGTAATCACACGGTCATGTTCCATTGGAAGCTTGTTCAGATCTAGATTTGAGTCTTTCGGTTCCCGACTTGAATCTCGCTCGGGTACTTTCCGATAGGTACTTCTTTTTCCAAACATTAGTTAATAATTTGTTAGATTTAACGACACGTATTTATAATAAATTGTGATTGGGTGATAAATTGATTGTTCTTGTATTTAATTGTATGTGCGTAGTCAAACATTCTCGCCGCTGAGATTAGATCACGCCGAGAGTTTGTGACGCGTCTTTGCATTGTGTCAAAAGAAAGAAAGAAGGAAGAGAGGAGCTCATTGCCGTGGTCGGTTGGTGACTCAGCAGAGAGCTTCGCCTTTGGTTAATTTGAGGTAAGGGAGTCTCGCCTTATAATAGAGAGTATAATAGGGTGTATGTAGGTCCTGTGGTCTCTATTGTTGTTAATTGATATTGAATTTGATTGTTGATTGAGTGCTTGAATTGATTAAATTGGATAACCGCATGAGAATCGATTTATATGTTGAAGTTAGGGTTACATGACTTTGATTTCGTGCTTCGTGTGCTATTGATGTTTAAAATGAGCAATTGAAGTTGTTGATATGATCATAGTGTGTTTTTGGATTGGTGTGGGTGATTTGTTTTGGGAAGAATTGGTTGAAAGTGAATTAAGGGACTTGAGTCACTATAGGGCGCCATATGGCTAGGGAAATGGCGCTCGTGTAATCGTGCGATGTGTCCGGGTGTGTGCTAGCTAGTGGGGGCGCCAAATGGCTGCCCTGTTGCGCTCGTGTTGCTGCTGCTGTGTCTCAGGTGGCGCCAAAAGTTGCTGCCAGTGGCGCCGCCAGCGCTCGTGTCGCAGATCGTGGTGTCTCGCCAGGTCTTGCTTTGGTCTAAGACCCATGTTGCCTGTGGGGCGCCAGATTGCTAGAAAAATGGCGCCCAGTGGTCAGGCCGCCACGTGGGGCGCCAAGTTGTCGAGTTTTAGGCGCTAGTGCCGTGTTGCATGTGGTGGCGCCGAATCGTGGGAAAAATGGCGCCTAGTGTCCGCCTCTGTGTGTGTCAAAGTGCAGCTTTGTTTTGGTCCCTAGGTGACAGCTTTGGTCCCTAGGTGACAGCTTGGTCCTGTGGGTGTGGTTGTGGTCCCTAGATGCCGCTTGGTCCAAAAGGTGTCAATTTGGTCCCTTAGTGTTGATTTGGTCCTAAGAGTGTTTTAGGTCCCCGAGTGAGGTTTAGTCCTCCCGCTGAGATTAGTCCTTGGGACTTGATTGTGTTGAGTAGAGACCGAGGTGATTGATGGGCCATGGGGGGGCGAGTGAAATTGACCATGAGATGAGAGTTGGTCGGATTGATGTATAAAATGATAAACGATATGAAAGGTCATACCGGTGTATAAATGAAACCGATGATGTGTGTGTGTTCATGAGTCACATGCATACATTCGCCGCGGCCGCGACGTTATATTGTAAAGGCCGCGATGTCTCGGTGTTTTATTTTGGTCATGGCCGTGGTGTAGAATGAATATTGTAAAGGCCGCGGTCCGTGTTTTATTTCTGGCCGCGGCCGTGGTGTATAATGAATAATGATGAGGTCGCGTGGCTGGTGATGATGGTACCACATGCATCTTTGCATTACATTGCATCCATTCTCATAAATAATATTGAACCGTCTCGTGATGGTTGTGATTGATTGACTTCTATGAACTTGATATATCGCTTATTATAGTTTCTATTATGTGGTTTGAGACTCACCTTTTTCGTTGTTGTTTACCCACAGTAGCCATGAGTGAAGGCTTATTTCCTTCACTTTCCACGAGTCGGCCCGCTTCTCGATAACGTAGCACCTAGGGGATGGGATTAGTTTCTAGTTGTCGCTTTGTTTATTGTTGAATCGTTATATTATGAGATATTTATATATTATTAATGAGATCGTTGTTTGTCTCTTTGAAACTATTGTTATTTCCATTGCAGTAGTGTATGATGTTTATTTCTGGTTCGTGGTATTACTTAATAAAGTTTTGAGAAATTCCATCCTAAGATGGTGTTGCGATTAAATCGTTGAAAAGAAGGAATTATATTATATTTGTTGTTAATTGAGTCAGAAGTGAGTGTAGCACTCCATTTGAAAAATAATTTGTTATACTGATTTTTATTATAAATGGTAGGGTAGAAATGGGGTGTTACACGCTTGATGCTATAGCTACTGAACAAAAATTGACAACTTTACTGATCAGAATCCCTCATTATCGAAGTTCCTTTGCACTTTTTTTTTTTTTTTTTTTTAAATGTGGCCTTTTTGGAACAACCCAGCTTTTGTTTCAGGTAGCTACAACCTTTTACATATATATATACTTTATTTACAATGACTTTCTTCGTCACTAACCACCCTAAGACCTTTGTACCTAGCCTTTATGCAATCCAAGCACCCCCAAACTTAGCTTCTAAAGCTCTTCAAGTTTTTAGTCAAGCTTTGATGTCACCTGGTTAACCAGACTAACCTAAGCATCGAGATAGTCCTAGGCTAACTAAGTTTTTCCTCCTAACTACGTAGATTTTTATGTGTAGGAGCAATAATAAACAAAGATTTTATCTAAAAGCATGGCTCTCTTTACTCACTCACACAATCATCACTAAAACTAGTCCAAAGAGAATACATTCAATGACTATAGTTAAAAATTAAAGCACTGAAACGAAACATTGATAACTTTAGGTCCTCCCCCCACAACAAAAGTGAGCAGTGTCCTCACTGCTCTAATGGATTAGGAAGAGGCCCAAAACAAACACAATCACAAAATTAAAACAAGTCTTTAACATCTGTGAAGCGCAAGACAGACGCTATAGCGCTTCACAATTTATTGGAACATATACTATAACTAAAAACTAATACAGCAGAACATTAAAATCATTTCTTGATTAGACCAGACCTGGTCCTTGAACTGACACGACTTGGTTGAGGAGGCTTTGCCGCCTTTTTCTTCTTCTTCTCTTCCTTCTGGCCTTGATCAGGCGCTATAGCATCAGACGCTATAACGCTACCACTTGGGGCTTCCATTTCTTTTGATGCCTTCATTTCTGCTAACTTGCTAGCAGCTTCTTTCTCCTGTTCAGACACGTCCTGTGCAGCTTTTTGTGCTTTTGGCTGCACCCTTCCTTGCTCATCTTCCTCAATCACAGCAAGCTTTGCACCTGGGCTCCTTCTTGCAGATGCATATGTTGGCCTCTTTGTTGCCACATGCTTTTCCTTCAACTTACGGCTTGGTGTGCCAGATGGCAATGGGCCTTGGACTACCTCCTCGGGAGGGCTATCAACCATAGCCTGAGCTTCTTCTTCTGAACCTGCAATAATGTTAGTTTTTGATTGTGGGCTCCTTTGGGCTTTTTGCTTAAGCCTTCAGGTGATTTGGTTGCACTTGACATAGATGAGGTTGGGCTTTTATTCTATTGAAGTTGTGAAGTGTATAGGTCCTATGCATGGTGTATCCTTCTAGTTTTCAATTAGATGATAGTAAAGAATTGTTCCACACTCTTGATGTTGCACACTTGAACACTTTGATTTCCTTCTCGAGTATGCATCGGCTTGGTGTTAAGTGTTTGGAGTCTGTTTCTTTTTGCCTTTGTAATCTATTCGAGTCTAGTTACTCCTCTTTTCACCTGCTTAAATAAATGTAAATGTTTAGTGTTTGATTGGTGGGATTATGTTTCATTGAAATTTAGGAAATATGGATCATAGAGGGTGACTAGAATAAATGCATGCTTAAACAAATTGTGAACTCTAATTGTCTACAATCGATTTTATTGTCTCGATTTGGTTGTTACTTCCTTAATTGTGTTACGTGGTTTTGTAAGTTGAAAATGAAATGAGTTATGAGATTGTTTGTGAACCTCCAATAAACAAATTTTACGATTGGATACAATATTGGTATCAAACCTATTTTTAATAAACTAATTCCTATTAGATTATTTCAAGCAGCTTGTGCCAATTGTGTCGGGTGTGGGTTAATGAGCTAAATATGGAATGCATGTTAAGTGATAGAATGCATGTTGGTATCATTGTCAGATATTGTTCGCATACATTTGCTTTATGGAACTCCAAGTTAATGACGCACTGAGTACCCTATGTGACATGGTCGTATGGTCTTCATGTGTGATTGAATAGTATTATTTTTGTAGAGATCGTTTAAATTGAATTGTTTTGGTGTGTTTGCTGTGCGTTCTCAAACTTGAATTATGAATACAAAATAATGCACGCTGCGGTGAACGAGTAAAAGAGCCAGCAAGTAGGGTAACATTTTGGGTGCGTAAATATTGACATGCCACATTAAAAGGGAATGCAATGGGATTAGGAGTTAGTAATTAACCTTATGTTAATATTTTGATGCTTTACTATTTGAATAAGAAATAATTACTATTGATTGAATTTAAGAGTATAAAGAATTTTTGTGCTTTTGGCTGCACCCTTCCTTGCTCATCTTCCTCAATCACACGCAAGCTTTGCACTGGGCTCCTTCTTGCGGATGCATATGTTGGCCTCTTTGTTGCCACATGCTTTTCCTTCAACTTACGGCTTGGTGTGCGGATGGCAATGGGCCTTGGATACCTCCTCGGGAGAGGCTATCAACCATAGCCCGAGCTTCTTCTTCCGAACCCGCAATAATGTTAGTTTTTGATTGTAGGCTCCTTTTGGGCTTTTTGCTTAAGCCTAGGTGATTTGGTTGCACTTGACATAGATGAGGTTGGGCTTTTTCGAGTTGCAGGTGCTATAGCATAGATCGCTATACGCTATAGCGCTACCGTGGTCAACAGTGAGTAGGATTTTGGGGAATAGGTTGTTGTGGTGATGCGGTGGTGGACTTGGTTCTTTTTCTCGGGAATGGGGATTGGGACAGTGGTTCTGTTTGTCTTTGGTTCGAGTGGAGTTGGTGTTTGTTGTGTAGTGGGGGGTGAGCTTTCTTTGGTTGGGATGGGTGGAGGATGGTGGTTTGCATTGGGGGTTTCAGGAATAACTTGGTCTTGGGCTTGTGGGGAATGCATTTGGGGTGAAGGTGGTCTGGTGGGGCTAGGGGTGGGGTCAGCATTCAATTCCTCATACTCCTCACTTCCTGATTCTTCCTCTTTTTCTGGGCTCTCCTCACCAGACTTCTCCTCAGACTCAGACTCTTCCTCCTCCTCAGAGTCATTAACCTCCTTCATCAGCCTCCTTGTTTCCTTTTCATCTTCCTCACTGAGCTCCTCCAAATCTTCAGTATTTAGAGATTCCTCACTGCTCACCTTTGTCTTTTTCTTAGTAGGGCTCTTCACCTTCTTCAGGGCAGGGCTTCTTGCTCTCTTTTTGAGCGCATCTGCGCAGAGGCCTTTTTAGTGACCTTTCTTCTCGCTGAGGTGGCTCTCGCACACCCTCTTCCTCAATCAACCAATCGGGAACACAGGGGTTCCATCAATTCTTTTTCCCCGCACAACTTCTCCATCACGCCTTTCTCCCACTCGAATTTGGCCTTTACAAACTTGCACAAAGGTGCTTGTTGATTCCTTTTCAACCGATTAAGCGCTATAGCATCGACGCTATAGCGCTAGAACTTCTTTGCACTGGTTTGAAACACACGCAGGATGTCTCTCTTGAGGAGTTCTTCTTTCATCACGAATCTCAATCTCCACTTCACCGCTTTACACAATTCAAGTAATTAAACAAGGGAAATAGAGATTACCATCGGGTTTCAAACCTACTTTTCTCAATCTCCTTGCAATAATCTTTCCCACGTCAATACTTTCCTCCAAGATAGCATCCAACACAATTAATCATTCTTCTCCACATTGGTTGTGTGAGAAGTGGGCATGAGTGAGTGTCGATAAAAGTGAACCACATAGCAGCCTTCATCCACCAGAATGCCTTCTTCACCTTGAACTCGACCCAAATCTTTCCCAAGTTGCTTCTTCCACACAGATCCTCTTCTTTACCTCCTCCATTTCATCATGACCCTGTATCAAGCTTTTTCTCCAACGCCTTTCCGAATAACCTAACTTGAAGTGCTCATTGATTGCACTTGGGTGAAATCAACCATCTCACCCCTAACCATGGAATAGGTTTGGGGCTTTCTCCTTTGGAGGAGGAATACCCTTGTAAAACTCCTCACCAATGGCACCACAAATTCCCTCCGTGCTTGATGAATTTCGCCATCCTAACGTCAGAATCAGTAAACGTGAACACATCGTGGGCTTTTTCTGTTTTGAAACCCTCTCGCCTATGAAATTCATTTTCCAATGCGTGCGGGATCATCCTTTAGATCCAGAGGCTTTGATGGACTTGGTTCTGATGCTTTGGCTTTTCTAGGGGGTTTTGAGACTGACTGCTTCTTCACCATTTTAAGGGATTTTTGATAGAATGAAAAGGATTTGTGAAGGAATGAAAAATTAGTTGCAGAGAGAGAAGGAGTAGGAGTTATGGAACGATGGGGGTTAGAGAAGAAGAAACAACGATTAGAAAGAAAGAAAGAAAGAGAAGGGAGTGGTTGAGTGAGAGGTTATTGGGAATTGAATGAAGTGACCGTTGTTGATGGGGCGGAGTGACTGAAGTGATTGGGGGTTTTCACACGTGGGCGCATAGGGTGAAGCAGTTGAAGTGAACAGAGCGCGCGTGCCACGTCCATGATAACCGTCCCCTTATTTGAAATTAAAAAAAAATGCTTCCTGCAGCCAGCTACCACCTTTTGACGCTATAACGCCAATGTCACACACTAGACCTTCAATTTCCAACTTCCTCAACACAATAATCTTCCCTCCTGCACAATAAAAATAACAGTAAAAAAATGTTGATTAGTGAAACCTTGGGGTGCCTCCCAAGAGCGTTTGTTTTAAGAGTCTTCAGCCAGACTTCTTCTTTTGATGTTAGGGATCTTGGAGATCAATTGAGGTCTTGTTCCTCATCACATTGTCACCATGGTGCGCTTGACTCTTTGACCATTCACTTTGAAAGTAGTGTTGGTTGTTTGATCATATAAATCTACGGCACCACGAGAGGTAGACCTTGACCAATTTGAAAGGTCCGACCATATCCGGACTTAAGCTTGCCAGAAACAATTTTAACCTTGAATTAAAAGAGAAGCACTTGGCCTCCCTCAATCAGTTCTCTAGTCTGAATCTTCTTGTCATGCCACACCTTGGTCTTCTCCTTGTAGATAGCTGAACTTTCATAGGCAGCATGCCTAATCTCTTCAAGCTCATTCAACTGCAATAGCCTTGCCTTACCTGCCCTATCAAAATCAAAGTTGAGCTTTTTGATGGCCCAATGAGCTTTGTGTTGTAATTCAATAGGGAGGTGGCAAGCTTTTCCAAACACAAGTCTATAGGGAGACATTCCCAAAGGTGTTTTGAAGGCTGTCCTGTAAGCCCATAATGCATCATCCAAATGGATTGACCAATCCTTTCTTGAAGGCCCCACAATCTTTTCAAGCATCCTCTTGATCTCTCTATTAGACAATTCAGTTTGCCCATTTGTTTGTGGGTGATAAGCAGTGGCAATTTTATGCCTCACCCCATATTTTCCCAAGAGAGACTCAATCAACTTGTTGCGTAGTGAGAACCCTCATCACCGATAATTGCTCACAGGTGTCCCATATCCGGTGAATATGTTCTCTCAAGGAACTTGCTAACCGACTTGGCATCATTATTGGGAGAGCCACGGCTTCAACCCATTTTGAAACATAATCCATGACCACCAATATGTACAAATTCCCATGAGAAGGAGGAAAGGGACCCATGAAATCCATGCCCCACACATCAAAGAGTTCAATCTCAAGAATGTTGGTTAAGGGCATTTCATGCTTGTTTGAGATGTTCCCAGTCCTTTGACACTTTGCATGACTCTCTTCACCAATTCCCGAGCATCCTTGAATAATGTAGGCCAAGAATATCCACATTGCAAAGACCTTTGCAAATTGCTCGTTCCTCCAAAGTGTCCACCACATGGTGAGGCATGACAATGCTCTAACACTTGAGGTTGTTCTTCTTCTCGCAAGGCATCTTCTTATCACTTGATCTTGACATTTTTGTAAAGAAAAGGTTCATCCCAATAATAGTCCTTTACTATATGGAAAAACCTTTTTCTCTGTTGATAGTTTAGATCTGCAGCACAATTCTACTCACCAAGTTATTCACAATGTCCGCAAACCAGGGAGCAGATCATCGACGCTTATAGCGTCTTGCGTTATAGCGGCGGCCGCTATGGCGTTACGCGCTTGCTGAGATATTGTCAACAATTTCTCATCCGGGAAGATTTCACCGTGATGTACCTACACCTTCAAGCCTAGATAAATGATCAAGAACCGGTTCTCCACCCCCTCTTATCACGAATTTCCAAGTCAAATTCTTGGAGGAGGAGAACCCATCTAATTAGCCTTGGTTTTGCATCTTTCTTAGAGATCAAGTACTTGATGGTCGAGTGATCTCGTGAAAACAATAACTTTTGTGCCCACCAAGTACGATCCGAATTTGTCAAATGCAAACACCACGACCAATAGCTCTTTTTCTCGTGATGTTGTAATTTAATTGTGCTTCTACAAGTGTTTTGCTTGCATAATATATAGAATGAAAGATTTTGTCATACCTTTGGCCAAGCACACAGCTCCCACAAAGATAGTCACTTGCATCACACATTAGCTCAAAAGGTTTACTCCAATCAGAGAGTGATAATAACAGTAAAGTGATGACTAATGTTTGTCTTTAATTTCTGAAATGCTTCAAGGCAAACTTCATCAAAATTGAATGTGGTGTCATGTTGAAGGAGTTGACATAGAGGCTTTGAGATCTTTGAGAAATCTTTAATGAATCTCCTATAGAAACCAGCATGCCCCAAGAAACTTCTTATACCTTTGACACTTGAAGGGGGTGGCAATTTTTCAATAACTTCAATCTTGGCCCTATCCACCTCTAAACCTTTCTTGGAAATCCTATGCCCTAGCACAATTCCTTCTTGCACCATGAAGTGACACTTCTCCCAATTAAGCACAAGGTTTGTTTCTTCGCACCTTATCAATATTTCTTCCAAGTTGTCCAAACATATCTGAAAACTATCCCCAAACACAGAGAAATCATCCATAAAAACCTCCATAGACTTTTCAATGAAATCAGAGAATATGGACATCATACATCTCTCGAAAGTTGCAGGGCATTTGCGACCCCAAGGGCATTCTTCTAAAAGCAAATGTGCCATAAGGACATGTGAATGTGGTCTTTGTTGGTCTTCGAGGACAATTGCTATTTGGTTATAGCCGAGTAGCCATCAAGAAAGCAATAATAGTCCTTACCAAAGAAGTCCGTCCAACATTTGGTCAATAAAAGGGAGAGGAAATGGTCCTTCTTTGTGGCCTTGTTCAATTTCCTATAGTCCATGCAAATCCTCCACCGATACCAACGTCCTTGTAGGAATTAATTCATTTTTGTCATTTGTGATCACAGTTACACCACCTTTCTTGGGCACACACCGCATGTGGCTCACCCATGCAATCGTAAATAGGATACACAATTCCCGCATCTAACCACTTGAGGATTTCCTTCTTTACTACCTCCTTCATTATGGGATTAAGCCTTCTTTGTCCTCCTCAATGCTATGTTTAGCATTTTCCTCCAACACAATCCTATGCATGCAGATTGTAGGACTTATCCCATGTATGTCAGACATTTGCCAACCTATTGCCTTCTTGTGTCTCTTCAGAGTTGAAATGAGCTCCACCTCTTGGTTTTGATTCAAACTAGCAGAAATGATGACAGTAAAGTCTCATTTTCCCCAAATATGCATACTTGTGTGCTTGGGCAATTCCTTCAACTCTAGATCAGGTGGTTTCATAATGGAAGGCACACTCTTCTTTAGGTTTGAGTTCTCTTGCTCTAGTGACTCATATCTTCTAGCCCAAACCCCATTCACAAATTGCTTTTCTTCTTGAAATTCCTCTTCTTCCCACAATTCATGTTCCTCAGTATTGTTAAGCACCTTTCCCAAGTGGTTGTTAGTTTTTTGAAAATGTTTTTGCACCACTTGGTCAAGAGAAACCACAAAGGAACACTCTTCAGTATTGACATCTGGGAGCTTTAATGCATTCAAAACATTGATCTTAACTTCTTGATCGTTAACTCTCATTGTCAATTCTCCTTTTTGTACATCAATTAGTGTCTTCCCAGAGCTGTAAATGGTCTACCTGAATTATAGGTACTCTCTGCATCTCGCTTCAAAATCTAAAATAACAAAGTCAACAGAAAAACAAATTTATCTACTTTAATTAAAACATCTTCAAGTATTCCCTCTCAGATAGGCAAGTGACCTATCGCCTAGTCAAGGCTTCTGTAGTAGGCCCGACAGGTTCCTATACCCAACTGTGTGTAAATGGACTTAGGCATTAAGTTAATACTAGCCCCTAAGTCACATAAAGCACGACCAGAATAAAAATTTCCTATGGAGCAGGGTATTGTGAAACTACCAGGGTCCTTTAATTTTTCTGGGAGTTTATTTTGCATCAACATGCTACATTCCCTACCATTGCCACGCTTTCAAATTCTCCCAACCTTCTTTTCTTTGTCAAAACATCTTTCATGAATTTGGCATAGTTGGGCATTTGTTGTAATGCCTCAACTAGAGGAACATTTATATGCAATTGTTTTAACACCTCAAGGAATTTGTTAAATTGTTTGTCCTCATGTGCCTTTTTAACCTTTCGAGGTAAGGTGGAGCAGATATTCGTGCACCAATTTAGGTTCGTGTGTTCTGTTTGCATTTGACGCTATAACGTCAGTGCATATAAGCGTCAGAAAATTCTTTTCACTTTCAGCAACACTTGACTCTAAATTCTTGGGTGCAGTACTTACCTCCTTACCACTTCTGGTGGTTATTGCTTTCACTTGCTCCTTGCCTGGTGCATGAGATGAAGCGAGTTCGATGAGTAGATGGGAGTCTACCATTTTGCCTTTGAGTGAGAGAGCAGATGCAATCTGCTCCACTTGATTCTCCGAGTTTTGATGGATGCTTCATGAGTCCGCATAGTTGTTTTACAATCACTGATGAATGACCTTAGCAGAGACTCCATTGAATTGTCCATAGCAGGAGCAGTCTGTCTTGGAGGTTGTTGTTGTTGTTGCCTTGGAAAGCCTCGGGGAATAGCAGGAGCATTTGTGCATGTGTTAGCATTATTTCCTCCCCATCGAAGTTAGGATGGTTCCTCCAACCTGGGGTTGTATGTATTGGAATAAGGGTTGTTACCCTTGTTGTAACCACATAATTGATGTAGAGAGGATTTGTTGTGCATTCTTCATAAAGATGAGCCCCTCCACAAAGATACACAACTAGCTTATCCAGAGGAGCTTGTTCAATTGCAGCTACTGATTGACTCTTTTTAGGCGCTTATAGCATCGGACGCTATAGCGTTGGCGATGATTTAATTCCTTTATCATGTTTGTCGAGTTGCCACTTGGGGTGAGAGAGAGCGAAACCTCACTCACTTCATGAACCCCACTACTTTCCTTGTAGAATTCAGCCTTTCAAGAGGCCATGAAGAATCTGTTAATGGCAATGCGCTCCATGAGCTCACAAGCTTCATTATATGATGAGTTAAGAATTACACTTCCGGATGAGGCATCTAACATCGACCTAGTAGGTGCTTCCACCCATTGTAGAAAGTCTCCATCCGAATTACTATAGGAATTCCATGATGTGGACACTTCCTAAGCAATTCCTTCCATCTCTCCCAAGCCTCATGTAATGTCTCACCTTCTTTTTGCTTGAAGGATGTGATGTCATTCCTCATCCTAGCATTCTTGTTTGGTGGGAAATACTTCTCCGTAAACTTCTTTGTCATATCTTCCTAGTTGTGATGGAGTTGGACTCAAGGAATTCAACCAAGCCTTAGCTCTGTTTTTAAAGAATAAGGGAACAGTTTCACTGAAAGCATCCTCACTCACCCCTGGGATAATGAAATTACTGCACACTTCTAGAAAGTTTCTTAGATGAGCAAAAGGATCTTCTTGAGTGGACCCTCCAAATTGTCCAGTTGTTTGGAGCATAGGCTTGAACTAGAAGTGAGTAGCAGTCACAACAGGCCTGGTGATGCTTGTTTCCATGGAATGTGGATCAAACACAGCATAATCTCTCATTGGTCTGTCTCTGTCATTCACCATTTGATCAGGTCCTTGATTAATGAATCTGTCTTTGTACCAGTACTCGTTATCAACTTCAGTATGGGTAAAAGGACCTTGCCTTCCACCTCTTGGACCTCTTCCTCCTACTTGTGAGGGAGTTCTTCCCCCAATTGAGACTCTACCAGTATGATGAGAGTGCTCAGACATAGTTGGTCTGAGTTGTTGTAGCCTTTGTTGGCGTCTTAGCCTTCTGAATCTTCTCTCGGGTTCTGGATCAAACTCAAAAGTAGGTGGTTCTGATCTAGGCATACGCTATAACGTCAAACGCTATAGCACTTCCTGTAACACACCACAGACAAATGCCAAGGTAAAACCTCCCTAAGGATGTAATAATTTCTAAACAATAAAAATTAAATGCAATCCCCGGCAACGGCGCCAAAAACTTGTTGTGCGAAAAGTAGTTGTGCAAGTGTACACAATCGCAACAAGTAATATATTGATAAGTAAAGTTCGTCTCCACAGGGATTGGTATTAATTTTAGAGTTTAAAAAGGAATTACACTTAGAGGAACAAGTAACAAGTAATTGAGTAGCAAAGTTCAGTTAAACAGAGATTGGTTAAGGTAACAAGTTAAAAGGTAATTAAGATACAAGAGAAATAAGTTGGATTGCTTTCACTAAGTAAATTCCCAGAAATAAGACGCTATAACGTCACACGGTATAGCGTTAAGCGCTGTTGCAAATGTTTTGTGCCTTTCAGTCACTAACGCCAGGGTTTCATTACAAGATGCCTATGTCTAGGTTCTAAATAAGTTCACCCCTGTATAATCAAGATCCCACAGCTTAAGCTTTATAAACTATTGCAACTTCTATGGCTAGAGGAAGCAAAAATTGGTTAAATGTCTTTAACCAACCTTATCGTTCATATTAATCCTTGAAGTCTTTCCATGGTTCATGTCTGAATCCACATAAATACTTGTTTTACGTGGCCAAATATAAAACAAGTTGGGAAGAATTATAACACAAGGATTAAAACAACAAACGTGAGAAATTATATACGTAATATTAAAGGTTCATTACAAGTTCTAGCAACCCAACTCAAGGAGTTTAGCTCATGTTGAGCATCATCAAAATAACACAAACAAACATACTTGCATTACCGTAGGTAAGAAGGAAATTACAAGTGCAAAAGATACAATCTTGAAGTCTCCTAATCATCCACGCAAAGATGGTACATCATCAGCTTCACACCATGAGAAAAAGCAGAAAATTACAAACAAAGAGAAAATAAAATCTAAAAGCTTCAAGTGTTTCAATGGAGAAGAAAATGTATCAAGTTCTATCTCTCTCTAAAACTCTCTAACTCTCGGTCACTCTCTCGAAAAAGGAGAAGGAAGATGATGTAGTCCCTTAGCATGTGGTGCATGTCTTCTCAAAAGTCAATAAAGTTGATGTTTGCTTTTCAACAACTCCACTATTCTTCACTCATGCGATGCCAAGTGTCCACAAAGATCCAATAAAATCCGGGCATGTCAGCAAGTACAGTGGACACAAGATATGGAGCTTGGATTAATGAGCTTGGCGCCAAAAATGCACTTTTACTTTAGATGCTCAGCTGATCTACCTTCTAGACGCTATAGCGTTAGACGCTATAACGCTAAACACTGCATTACTCACAAAATACATCAAAACATTCACAAGGGCACTAAATATGCCAATTTCATAGCAAAGCAGTGTTTAGCCCTTCCTTTCCTAATATTAACAGAAATGCACTAAATACTATACTATTATTACTTGAGAACTTACTTAATTTAATGATTAGAGGTATAAATAACTCATATAAATATGTGTTATCATCTACTAACGCCCCCCCCGGGTGCTACGTATCATAGCATGACTCTAACCAGACTAGGAAGGTGAATACCTTCACTCGGGATCACCTGCACGTTGCCGACAGAGAAGCAACATAAAAGCAGTAGGGTGAGTCTCTTTACATAAATAATAGTATTTAGAATGAGCTTTATATTAGAGAAGGCAACTAGCAACCATCACATTCCAACAAATAGCATACGACATTAAGTATAGCACATCAAAAGCAGCACAACGGCAACATCAACAACAACATCCCCATCAAACATCAACATCGAACATCAACAACTCTGAGCAAAGCTCTAGACCGCAGCCTTTAAACAACACTGAGCAAAGCTCTAGACCGCGGCCTTTAGACAACAACACTGAGCAAAGCTCTGCATCGCGACCTTCAGACAACAACATCGAAAGCAAAGCTACAGGACCGCGACCTTTAAACAACAAACACGAGCATAGCTCTAGACCGCAGCCTTTAAACAACATAATCATACATCATGCACAACAACATCATCAACACCATCATTTGGTCAAATATATATCAACAACCGTCTTAAGCAACCACCTTGAGCAACCACCCTAAATTCACCAAGACATCATCAACCATTAGCTCTAAGGCTAACACCAAGACATAGCTCTAAGGCTAACACCAATGTCAAGGACCAACTCACACATAAGGGCCAACTTGTCACCTAAGGACTAAACCGACACCCACAAGGACTAAATGGTCACCTAAGGACTAAACCGACACCCATAAGGACTAAACGGTCACCTAAGGACTAAACAGTCACATAGGGACCAAAGCAACACAATAGAAGGACCAATAGTGCACAAGGACCAAAACAACACTTTTAGGGACTAAACGGTGCAAAAGGACCAAAACAGCAACTTTGAGGACCAAACAGTGCAAAAGGACCAAAACAACAACTTTGAGGACCAAACAGTGCAAAAGGACCAAAACAGCGTCTAAGACAGAAAACTAGCGCACGAAACTTAGACACAGGGTGCTGGAACTGGCGCGTGCGCGCCACTCACGCACGACTTGCGCGCCAACAGACAGTAAGCACAGGGGACTGGCGCGCGGCGCGCCACTCACGTGCGACTTGCGCGCCAACAGACAGTAACCTTTCAACACTAAATTCAATTTTTCTTAGACAACCACACCTATACACCCAAACTCCCATTTCTCCAACACACACCCATACACCCATTTCACCCATACTCACCCATACACCCATTTCACCTACACACCTAAACAACACAATAGTGCATAACAATTCCATTTCAACAACAACCAACTTAAATTTATCAAATTGAGTTCAAATTCATTTTTGGGCAATTTATTCAACATCTTACTCTTATTACAATTTCATATTCAACCACATTGTGACAATACACCAAATACCATACTCACATAGTTCATATCAAGCTCATTTCAACAACACCATCATGGATTCATCAAATTTAATTCAACACAACACCCATTTGACACCAATAATCATGGGAACATTGTAGCCCAACCACCAATCTCAATCATGCCACATTCAACCATATCATCAACCACCAAACATGCATCATAATTCATGTTCATTTTCATTGAAACAATTTATCAAACACCTTGCATACATAGTTCACATTATGTCAAATTCAACAAGCAATCACCATGAAACCACCAAATTGAAATCACCCATGACATTAACATAAAAACAACACCACAATCAATCAATTGAACATCCTAGAACCTAACCCACATACAAAACACACTCTACACACTATTATGGATGAAAAGAGAGCCCCCTAGCCTTAGGAATTGAAGAACACTAGTACCCTCTCCTTCACAACTTCAAGACCCACCAAAAATAGCCACTCAACCAACTTTGAGCTTCAAACCCCTTCCATGGCAAAATGAAAATGAGAGGAAATGAGAGGATGAAACTTACACTAATAGAAAGAGCAAGAAAAATGAGGAAGAATGGAACCAAAACCCACTTACCAAGCCAAGATGAAGAATTGTTCTCCCTCCCCTTTTCCCCTTGTGACCGTCGGCCTCCCCCCTTTCTCTCCCTCTCCTTTTCTTTCTTTTCTTCCAAAATGGGGGAAAACCCTACACCCTAAGTTTATTTCTTTGGATATGGGCCTACTAAGGCCATGGGCCCTTTATTTGCACCTCCTAGTTACTTAAGCACCTCCTGAATAAAATAAAACTCTAAATTATTTATTTGACTTAATAAAATGTTGTAACCCTTAAATAACTTAATTAAATGAATAGCTAAATTATTTTGGGGAGTTACATTTATCACATGTATGGGATTTTTATGTTGTGTTTTACAAGCTGAAACATGATGTCCAGTTTGTTTACACTTTGAGCATTTGTTCCTGGGTCTTCTTTGACCCTTCTTGGATAATTGCCCTTGCTCAGAAGGTGTTAAACTCTTCTGAGAAGCTTCAAGTTGTTGTGCATAGAACATAAGCTCATTGGTTAAATCACTAACTTGTTTTCTAAGATTTTCATTTTCCTTTTCTAGTTCCAAGTTAGGAGTGATGGGAATTTCTGATGTTTTCAAAGTGAAGAGTTGAAATTGTTTTGACAACTTAAAATGAGATGATTGAAGTGTGGAAATTATTTTTCCCATTCTTTCATTTTGTATTTTTAACTCCTCATTCTTCTTTTTGATAATTCCTAGTTGTTCTTTGAAAACCATGCATTTTCTGGATAATATATCAGAATCATATAACAAACTATCAAAAGAGGATTCAATTTCTTTGCATGTTTCACATTTAAGGAGTTCAGAAGTTTGTACCTCTTTTTGTGGTTCTATTCCTGTCATGAGACAAAGATTTGCAGATTCTTCTTCTTGCTCACTTGATGATGACTCTTCTAAGTCATCCCAAGTAGCTAACAGGGCCCTTTTTGAGCAATGGACAATCTTGTTTCATGTGGCCAGACTTTTTGCATTCAAAGCATGTGAACTTTGATTTGTCTCCTTTGGATGTATATCTTTTGAATTGATTCCTTCCTCTTCTTTTGTTATTTAGCCATCTGTTGATTCCTTTTAGATATCAATGCAAGCTCTTCTCCTTCTGTATCCTCACCACTTTCTTGCTCATCATCATTTTCTTGAGAAGATTTGAGTGCAGCTCCTTTTCCTTTGTGAGAAGGGTTGCATTCTTCTTTGTGAGAAGCTTTGAGAGCCACTATTTTTCTCTTTGGATGTAGCTCCTCCATGAGCTCTTGCTCATGAATCTTGAGGGACCCAAGCAAGTGATCAATGTCTAATTCAAACAAAGTTTTGGCTTCTTCTATGGCTGTCTTCTTAGGTCTTCATGCCTTTGGAAGGCATTTTAGCAATTTGCTAACCTTCTCAACATTTGGGTAGGTTTTCCCAAGTGCACTCAATCCATTTATGATAGCAGTGAACCTGCCAAACATTTCATCAATGGTTTCTTCTTTTGACATCTTGAACATTTCAAATTCATGAATGGGCAATCCTTTCTTAGCTTCTTTGATTTGATCTATTCCTTCATGAGTTGTGTGTAGTGTATCCCATATTTCTTTTGCAGTTTCTTTTCCCACAATCTTGTCATATTCTGCTCTTCCCAAAGCACAAGTAAGATAGTATTTAGCTTTGGAGTTTTGCAGTACTTTGTGTTTCTCCTCTGTTGTCCATTCAACCTTTGGCTTTGGAATCCTTGTATTTGGAACAGGATCTGTTATTGTTGGGGTGAATGGTCCATTCTCAACAATGTCCCAAATATCAGTGTCTTGAGATTCAAGGAACAACTTCATTTGATTCTTCCAATAGTAGTAGTGTTCTCCATTGAACCCAGGTGGTCTGTTAGATGTGGCACCTTCTGGCAAGAAGGTGACAGAGTTTGGTTTTGCCATGACTTCTTCCAAGATCTTTTCCTCTCACACTGTTAAGTGTGCTAAACCCAAGAGGCTTAGCTCTGATGCCAATTGAAGTCACCAATGTCACAAGGAAGGGGGGTTGGAATTGTGACCCTTTTTAAATATTCCTGAAATAAGAGAACTTTGATTCACAAGTTTTGTTTGAGAATCAAGTGAGTGAGTGTAATGAGTTATACAGAAACAATCTTCTTAGTTAAGTAGATGAGCCAAGAAGGGTGATTGAACTGTCTTCATAGTTATACAGAACTGAGAAGGATCAGTTAGTACTTCCTTCACTCTTCTCACAGTTGTTTCACAATTGTTTCAAGTCGAGTTTTGCTGTGGATGATGTAACTAGTTTATAAACTACTTGTTAAGAGTTTCAAAAACATTTTATAGTCTTTAGAAGGTTCTGATAAGGGTTGAAAAACTCTTGTTCTAGTTATTTCTAAGAAGGATCAAAAGTGACTCTTCTTAGGTTTTCAAAAATCTCTCCACAAGAGGAGTTTTTCTCAAAGAGTAAATAAAGACTTAAAGCAGTAAATAACATATGGATTTATAGTGGTTCACCCAAAAAGAACATGGGCTACTCCACTCCTCACACCTAGTGAGATTTTCCACTATTTTCCAAATAGTTACACCGTTTTACACTTCACACAAGTTGAAAGCTTTTGGTAGTTTTCTTCTCACAGCTCTACCTACTGTATACTTCACTAATAGACTTCTTCAAAGCTATTAGACTGCTTTTAACACAAAAACACTCACTTCTCAAGTCCTACAGCAACACATGCCACTTGAGAATGTTACCTACTTAGGTTCTTTTGATTACAAGGGTATTGGGATTACTTAGAGCTTGGTTGACATATATAGGATATACATGAATGTATTACAACACAAGACTTAATACATACTCAGAGATTAGATGAATCCCTTCAAGTTTAAATGCAGTTGAGTATGGAAGAGAGAAACCTTGAATATGTGAGAAGGTTGATAGCTCAGATTTTAATTCACTCTCTTAAAGATCAATGAAGACCAGAGCTGTTGTTATATAGATTTGTTGTAACCCTTTAACTCCTGGTCTAAGAAATAGATTCGTTGCATCAACAACTAGCTGTTTGGAGTCGTTGAAATACACTCCTGTTGTCGTTTTCTGCACTCTGCAGAAACAAGCTGTTTACATTTGTCATCACCCTTCTCACAGTGACCCTTCTCACTGTGACTCTTCTCATGACTTGTAAAGTTGAAGATGAAGCTTCTCAAGATGAATCTTCTCATGTTGATGCAGTACTTAGGATGATGACTCTTCTTGTCATGACCCTTCTTAGGTTCATGACACTTCTTAACATGATTCATATGATCACGACCCTTCTTGGGATCATGACTCTTCTTATTGCGTACCATCTTCTTCAATTTTCTTTGTCATGACTCTTCTTATGCTTGATCTTCTTAGATGTTCTTCTCATATTGCCACAACATATGATGAATCTTCTCAAACAGAATTCTTCCAAGATTACCAAGTGGTTCTTGACTTCAATCCTT
Organism: Oxytropis ochrocephala; assembly: GCA_020916435.1. Taxonomy (NCBI): domain Eukaryota; kingdom Viridiplantae; phylum Streptophyta; class Magnoliopsida; order Fabales; family Fabaceae; genus Oxytropis; species Oxytropis ochrocephala. The sequence goes on along the minus strand of CM037090.1, from coordinate 121,013,124 downwards.
TATGCTTGGAAATCTTCCTTTCTTAGAATAGTGTAGACAATGTTTCTTTTCTATTTCTCTTAGAATTAATGCTTCTCATAAGCAAGAATCTTGTTGAGAATGCTTTGAAGTCCTGTTCTTATGAAACACTCAACAAGGGCATTAGTAATACATATGATCAGAAACCTTAAGCTTCTCATCGTTGAGGTTTGTTGAACATCAAAACATTTTCTAGGGATTTTGCCTCAACAGTTGTATCACCTAGTAAAGAACAAACCAGTTAGTCTACCTTTCCTCATGATCAATCATATGATAAATGTCATTAGGGCTGACAAAACCCACACTTCTCTCCCCTACGGGAAATCCCTTCCCAGAGTGTTCAACCACTATAAAATCAAAATCTTTGGAAGTGAAGGTGTTGTTGAAAGAAAGAGCTTCACTGCAAAAAATCTCAAACTCATGGGCATTGAGGTCACCAAGGTAGAAGAAGAGAAGAAGGAATAGAAGACAAGAAAGCTCTCTAAGGTGTTCAGTCACACAAGCAAAGAAGAATCCATTGTTGAAGTGATGAGAAAAGAGAAAAGAAGCAAGAGAAAGAATGATGTACAAGTACAAAAGACTACTGATGAACAAGAGAAGGTTCACAAAATGGAAATTGACCCAGAGAAGGGTCAAGAGAATGAAGTGAATGAACCTGAGAAGGTTCAGAATGAAGAGGAGAATGCTGAGAAAGAAGCCTCTAAAGAGAAGAGTGCTTCCGTGGAACTAGCTAACTCTCAAGATAAGGGTATCTCTCAAGAGAAAGTTGCATCAGAAAACTCTGATGTTGAGAAAACCCTCATAGAGCAACCAGCACACTCTGATAGTTCCTTCTCAGCAGTGATAAGAGCCCCTCCCTTGAAGTTCTTCATTAGAACAAATGGGAGAAAAGTCTGGAGAATTGTAAATCAAGAAGCAACAAGCAATTTGGTACCAATGGTTGAAGAAGAAACACCTGTTGCTGCTGAAGAAGTAGGTTACAATACACCAGGCTAGAGAAGGTTGCTGGTGGTGAAAACTCAAGAGAAAAGACTGAGGAACTTAACCTCCGCTCTTTTAGAGAGAATGGCTCTGAGAGAACAGTTGTGCTTCAAGACATTTCACCATTGGACATCAATGTGGAAGCCATTGAAGAACCTGCTCAAGAGGTTGAAGTAGCAGAGAAGGTTGAAGAAGCTTCTGGTAATGAGCAACAAGATGTTGAGAAGGATGATCTGCCACAAGAAGAGCTTGGTGACAATGGTGTCATATCTGAGCCATTAACCCAAAAAATCCCGACATCACCTCAGGGGGGTTTCTCCATGGAACTCATGCTTCATCAATCATACAAACCCCCTTGCCCTATTTGTTCCATGAACAAATGCCTACTCTTCCACCCTTCTCACCACTCATATCCCAACCCTTCTTAGCAACACGCCCTTCTTAACTCATGTTCTTCCCATATCCACTGTTCCTCCACAAGAACCATCACCTGTTGTAACTATCTCACACACTACTTCACACAACCTAGATCAACTACGTGTTGCAATCAACCTTGAACATGGTATTTCGTCACCACTCAAAACCCACAATACCATAACCTCCTCCAACATTAATCAATTATGAACCTGAACCAGTCACCCATAGATGATTCACCTCAACCTTGTATCCCTTCCATCAACATTGAGTCTAACACTTTTGACATGTCATCCAAATTTGGGTTTCTAGATTCCTCTTTCTTCAAAGTATAGGCCAACCTTCTGGTGCTGCAAATGAGAAAGTTGCTGAGGAACCTAAGGAGAAGAGCCATGCTAAACCTAAACCTCTTGCGGCTCGCATGTCTAAAATAGAGAAAATGATGAGAAGAATGAAGACTCTGTTGGGTCTCTAAATTCCTCTATTGATTATTATATTATATTTATGTGAAGATCGATTGATAAAAAAAAAAATTAATATTTATGAAAAGATCTAAAAAGACGAAAACATTTTCAGCTGGAGCCCAAATTGACCACTTAATATATCACAAGAAGATAGATAGTCAATTTTTGTAATAGATAAAAATCTCATAATCTCAATCCACACACACTCAAAAAAAAGTCTAAAGGCAGTTAATCAAATCAAAAAAGAAAAAACAAAATCTAAAGGCAGCGCCAATTTGAGTCCTTGGATAAGGTATAATTCTTACATTACGTGCATCTTCTTCTTCCTTACACCCCAACACAACACTCTTCTTCTACCTCGACGAGAGAGGGAGGAGAAACAAACCCACACAAAAAACCCACTGGATACTAATCATAAACCCTAATAATCACAACAACCAAATTCAAATCCAATGGCCACTATTCAAGCTTCTCTTCTCTCCAAACCTCTTCTCCCATTCCTCACTCCAAACCACTCTTCCTTCTTCCTTCACCATCTCTCCTTCAATCCCACGCGCTTCCGCCCGCGCGTTCCTTCCACACCTCTCCTCTGTACATTTCGCCCCGACACTGTTAGTTCCACTTCCGAACCCGGTTCAATTGAGCCGGACCTCGATTCTGTTAACGCTGAAGCTATAAATTCAACGGATGATGACGGAGCCGTTACGGTTTCGGATACAAACGAATCGAGATTCGAAGCTGTAGGTGTTGAGAGTTCTGAGACTGTGGCGGAAGGTGGCGTTGATTCTGAGGGAGAAAAGAAGGGTTCGAATTTGGTTGTTGGTGATGGTAGGTTACCGATTGTGGTGTTTTTGGTTGGACTTTGGGCGAGGATGAAGGAAGGTATGGAGAGGGCATTTTCGGAATTGTTTGGATGGTGGCCGTTTTGGCGGCAGGAGAAGCGCTTGGCACGGTTGATGGCGGAGGCTGATGGGAATCTTCAGGATGCTGCTAAACAGAGTGCACTGTTTGTTGAGCTTAATAAGCACAGGTTTGTGTTAAAATATACTTGCAGTTGGATTGGAAATTGGAAATCTTGTCACGTTTTTATGATTGATGATGGTTTAGGAAAAAGATAGTAGAAAATTTACATGTTGAATTTGTGGAAATGAATGAGTGTTAGTATTGAAGAATGTTGGTAGGACATTTTACAATTTGCTGGGGAAATTGGAATCTTGACATTACGGAAAATTCAGCTAGGTGTACGATAGAACTGCGTAGTTCATTAAAGATTTTAAACACAATATGGCGGAAAAAGCACTGCCAAGTTCTTTATAGTTGTGTTTGGGAGTTTGGAGGTGAAGGGGGTTTGTTACTAATAATTAAGTAGTAATTTGAAGAAAAATTAATCTCCAAACCCTCCAAAGTCTCCTCTTAGTTCATTTTTCAAGTTCCCCAAATTTGGAGGGTTGTAGGAGAACTCATATGATGAACTAGGAGAAAACTTTGGAGGATATTTTTTCTCCAAATTACCTCTAAATTGTTTGTACAAAGTCTCCCCTTCCTTTCCCTACCCTCTAAACTTCCGAGCACACCCTAAGAGTCTGTTTGAGAGGGCGATTTTGGAAGGGAGGGTTATGAAAGGCTAACTTTATGTGTTGATATATATATATATATATATATATATATATATATATATATATTGAGATTTGAAAAAATTAAAAGAATAAGATGATAAGTAATTATATAACATGTCAATCAACATTGATTTGTTTTTAGAAATATTTTATAATTTCTTTAATTTAGAAGATAAAAATAACTCCTCCCCTCTAAATCTCTCCATCCAAACAGATTTTTAAGAATATATAGGGAAAAAGCAGTGCCGAGCCGAGTTCTTTAAACATGAAGGTTTAGTGTGTGCATTTTTTAAAGATTTTAATTAAATCATTCTGTGTTAATTTTTTTATATTTTCTAGTCCTGAGTCCGTCATTAAGAAATTTGAAGAAAGGGATCGAGCTGTGGACAGTAGAGGTGTTGCCGAGTATCTTCGAGCGCTTGTGGTCACTAATGCTATTGCAGAATATCTTCCAAATGAGGAATCTGGAAAACCCTCTAGCCTTCCCACCTTGGTAATTACTTAGAAATTATACTATTCATGATCTGGTTATTTTGTTTTTTCAGTCAATATGTAGTGTGTATTACTGGATTCATAGTGCTCATTGTTCATTAGGTAGAGGAGTGTAGTAGGCATATTTTTTCCGTATTCATTTGTTGTGATATGTATGTTCAAAAGTGACTTTTTTTGTTTTATTTTCCATAAGCATCGTTTGCGTGTTTTGTAATTGGTAAATCACTTGAGTGACTGTTTTGATCAAATTGCTTAACTGATGCGTGTCATTGTTTTGGTGAACTGCATTATTTTATGTAAATATTTTTCTTTTCTGAATGGATCTATTTTTCTTATTAAGTTGTTAATTTGGAAGCACATAGTTCTGATAATGTAGAAGTAAAATAGAATAACTGGAATGTAATTTTAACAAGACGTGCGTAGGCAATAGATGGAGATGAAATTTGAGGTAGTGAGGATACCATTTCACAAGTTACAAGGTAGACTTATTTTGGATCTATCTATCAGAGATGTTATGAAAATATAAAACCATTCACGTATTTTTACCAGTGCAGGATATGCAGCTCATCCTAGCCCACATACCTAGAGTACATGTTGGTATGCATTGCGAAAACGGGCCTAGAAACAATTAACCTGTATCGGCGCCTTATTGTCTGGTAAAAAAGTAAAAAAAGTCTGAAAAATTATATAAAATACGAAAAAATGATTAAATTAGCAAAATTACCTAAAATATAAAACTTATTCACATATTATCAGAGGTACTGCGCTAGCAGTACCATATAGGATAGCTTATTAAGCTCTATGTAATTAGTTACAACTTCCCTAGTTAGTTAGCAGAATCAGTTACAGTTTGTGTAACTGATCTCTAACCATATCAGCTTCCTATATCTTCTACTCACCACTATATAAGTGGCATCTATCTTTGTAATATACACACAATAATGAAATGAAAGATTACTCTCTCTATCTCTCACTAGAATAGAACTTTAACATGGTATCACCGAGTCATTCCAATCCGGGCAACGACTCTTCCACTCGCGGCAGCAACACTCCCACGGTGCACGCCACCGCAACTAACAATGCCTCACCACCGGCGAAGCTCAAGTCTTCTTCCTTCAGCGCAATCTCAGAAAAACTCGATCAGGACAAATACCTGCTATGGTGTCAGCAGGTAGAACCGGTAATCAAAGCGCACAAACTGCATCATTATCTTCTTCATCCCGCAATACCTGCAAAATTCTTATCAGTCACAGATGCAGAATCTTTAACGATTAATCCATAATTTACTCGATGGGAACAACAAGATCAACTCTTGTTGTCTTGGTTACAATCCACCATCTCCAAAGATATGCTTACTTGAGTGATTGGATGCAAGACATCTTCACAGTTATGGGACCGCATTCATGAGTTCTTCCAAGTTCACACACAAGCGCGTTCGTGTCAACTTCGCTGTGAACTCCCTGGCGTTACTCTTGAAGGTCTTACGATATCAAAATACTTGCTCAAGATTCAAAATCTTGTAGATGCTTTGTCTGCCATTGGTGAACTAGTGAATTCTCGCGAACACTTGGACATTATTCTTGAAGGATTGCCTCAAGAATATGAATCCACTATCTCTCTCATTGCTGGTAAGTCCTCCATGGTGTCTATAATTGAAGCAGCTACACTTCTTCTTGGACACGAATCGCGTCTTGCACGCTACAACAAGCAATCAACTCCTGCTGCAAATGTTGCAGTCAACTCTTCATCCAATCAAGGTTCTTCGAATGCTCCGGCACAAGCGTTCACTGCAACTAATGACGATCCCGCGCTCAATGCTCAAATTCAAGAATCACGTGGCACTAGTACTGATCGTGGTGGACGTAACGATGGCCGTGGTAGCGGAAGGAACAACACACAATGTCAAGTTTGTCACAAAGTTGGCCACGATGCATCAATATGCTTTCATCGGTTCAAACACAATTACAACGCTGGCAACTCACAAGGTGTTCGACAAAATGCCTCACAGGCGCCACACAACACCAACTTTGGTGCCTATGCAGCACCTTGGCCTTACCCAACACCATGGAGTGCTCCTATGTGGAATCAACTTGCAAGACCTACCACAGCACCTCAAGCTCAGTTTGCTGGTCCCTATGGCTTGCCTTTCATGCAGGCGCCAATGATGATGCGTCCAAATGCTAGTGCTCCCTTTGCTCAAGCTTTCTACGCTGGTGCTGACACCCCAGGATCACTGCCCGATCCTTGGAACAACGACACAGGTGCGTCCCACCATGTGACAAACGATCTTCAAAACATCCATGAGGTATCACCTAACCCGTGTCCCGGTGTTGTCACTATTGGCAATGGCTAGGGCTTACCTATAGCAGCTATTGGCTCGACCAAGTTCTCTTCCTCACTTAACCCTAAACGCAATTTACTCCTTAAAGGTATACTCAATGTGCCTGCTATCACTAAAAATTTACTTAGTGTTAGCAAATTTACCAAAGACAACAATGTTTCATTCAAATTCAGTCCTAACTCGTGTCTTGTTCATGCACAGGGGTCCAATGAACTTCTGCTCAAAGGGCCAGTGGGCAAGGATGGTCTGTACCGCTTTGACAACTTGCTCACAGCTAAGAATGCATCCAGTTCACATCTTAATTCAGCTTTTTCCAATTCTGTGTGTCCTAGTAATAGTAGTGTTCCTTGTTCTTTTTCCACTGTCAACTGTAAAAACATTAATAAGTTTACCTTCTGCAAACACTGTCACTGCTGTATCTCAATCTTTTCCTTTGTGGCATGCCCGTTTGGGGCACCCTAGTGCTGAATATCAAAAACTAGTACTCAACATTGTAATATTCCATTCATGAATAAAGCTAATACAGATTTTTGTAGCTCTTGTTGTCTTGGTAAAGCACATAGACTTGCATCTCATGCATCTAGTAATTCTACTAATGCTCCCTTTGAACTAGTCTTCACAGACCTTTGGGGCCCTGCTCTTGTAGCTTCTCACACTGGTTTCACTTATTACATTGCCTTTGTGGATTCCTACACTCGCTTCACCTGGTTATACTTGTTGAAGAGGAAATCTAATGCACTCTCTGCATTTCACATCTTCAACAAAATGGTAGAAACACAGTTTTCTACCAAGGTAAAGTCTGTACAAAGTGATTGGGGAGGGGAATTTAGACCCTTCACTCAATTGTGTGAACAACTTGGCATCCTACATAGACTGATTTTCCCTCACACTCACCACCAAAATGGTTTGGTGGAGCGCAAACATAGACAGATTATGGAGACTGGTCTGACATTATTAGCACATGCTTCTCTTCCTATGGAATTTTGGGATCATGCCTTTCAAGCAAGTGTCTACCTCCTCAACAGGCTCCCTACAGCTGCTCTACACCATAAAATTCCATACATCAAGCTATACAACAAGTCACCTGATTACAAGTTTCTCAGAGTGTTCGGATGCTCCTGCTACCCCTTACTAAGACCCTACAATCAACACAAACTTCAATTTAGGTCTGAAGAGTGTCTATTCCTTGGATACTCAACTAGTCACAAAGGTTATAAATGCCTCAACTCTTCAGGAAGAATCTTCATATCCAAAGATGTACTTTTCAATGAGTCTAGATTCCCATACATACACCTCTTCTCTATCTCCAGCTCTGACTCACGATCAACACCTCATATACCACCCAACATCCCTATTGTTCCTCTTCCATCACTACCAGAAACATCTCCTGTGCCTTCCTCACCCAATACACCTCATCACAACCTTACACCAGATATCTCTTACAACAACTCCTTCACCTCATCCACTCAAACATACCCTACTCATCCTATCAGTACATCTACCACTAACTCAACACAAGCAGCCCCTTCCCATGACATCACCACAACTTCTACTTCCCAAGATCTACCTACCAAACCACCAAACACTCACCCCATGACTACAAGGGCTAAGAGTGGAATAGTGTGTCCTAGAATCCATCCCACTCTCCTCCTTGCACATGTGGAACCTAAGTCTCACAAACAAGCTCTCACTCAACCCAACTGGCTTGCTGCTATGAAGGCAGAATATAATGCTTTACTACAAAACAAAACGTGGTCTCTAGTCAACTTACCTCCAAATAGGACTCCAATTGGCTGCAAATGGATTTTCAGAGTTAAAGAGAACCCTGATGGGTCTCTTAATCGTTACAAAGCTCGCTTGGTTGCCAAGGGATTTCATCAAAGGTATGGTGCTGACTATAAGGAAACCTTCTCCCCCGTAGTAAAGCCAGTTACAGTCCGCACTGTGTTAACCATAGCTGCTGCTAAATCATGGCCATTACTTCAACTCGACATTAATAATGCCTTTCTTAATGGGTTCCTTGAGGAAGACGTGTTCATGATTCATCCTCCCGGCTTTGAAGTCAAGGACAAAACCCTTGTGTGCAAACTAAACAAGGCAATATATGGCCTCAAACAAGCCCCTAGAGCTTGGTTTGAGCGCCTCAAACAAACACTACTATCATTTGGTTTTGCTAACAGCCGCTGTGATCCATCCCGCTTCATCTATGCTCATGGAACTACTCTTGTGTACATGCTCATCTATGTGGATGACATCATCGTTACGGGCAACAATACTGTGTTCCTTAAATCTCTAGTTGCTAAACTAAACACCACGTTCTCTCTCAAAGATCTCGGCTCTCTAGATTACTTCCTAGGTATTGAGGTGAAAAGACAACAAGATGGTTCCCTGATACTCAAAGCAAATATATCCGAGACCTGCTTCAAAAACACAATTTACATGAAGCACACACTCTACCTACACCTATGGTTGCTTCCACCAAACTGTCAAAAATAGGCAGTGACCCTTGCAAGGATCCTACAGCTTACAGATCTGCAGTTGGAGCATTGCAGTATGCAACTATTACTAGACCGGATATAAGCTTTTGTGTCAACAAAGTATGTCAATACATGTCCCATCCTCTAGAGTTACATTGGCTTGCCGTTAAAAGGATTCTACGCTATCTTAAGGGTACAATATCTTGGGGAATTCAACTTAAAAGAGTTCCTATAACTCCATTGTCACTGACAGCATTCTGTGATGCTGATTGGGGATCAAATGCTGATGATCGTAGGTCTACATCAGGAGCATGTGTATACTTGGGAGGTAACTTAGTCTCTTGGTGGGTCAAGAAGCAACCTGTGATATCTAGATCAAGCACAGAGGCCGAATATCGTGCTCTAGCACTAGCAACTACTGAACTACTTTAGCTGCAGTCTCTACTCACTGAACTGGGCATACCTTTCACTACTCCTACCGTATTTTGTGACAACATGAGTACAATTTCCTTAGCTCACAATCCTGTTCTACATGCTCGTACAAAACACATGGAATTGGACCTCTTTTTCCTACGGGAAAAGGTACTTCAGAATCAACTCGTGGTGAAGTTTGTTCCAGGCACTGCACAATGTGCAGATATCATGACAAAAGCACTCCCAAACACCAAATTTGAGGAATTCAGGTCCAAGCTTGCTGTTCGTTCTACCCCCAGCCAAGCTTGAGGGGGAGTATCAGAGGTACTGCGCTAGCAGTACCATATAGGATAGCTTATTAAGCTCTATGTAATTAGTTACAACTTCCCTAGTTAGTTAGCAGAATCAGTTACAGTTTGTGTAACTGATCTCTAACCATATCAGCTTCCTATATCTTCTACTCACCACTATATAAGTGGCATCTATCTTTGTAATATACACACAATAATGAAATGAAAGATTACTCTCTCTATCTCTCACTAGAATAGAACTTTAACACATATTAATTAAATATCAAAAAAGGTCTTTTTATATTATCCAAACATCAAATAAAATATCTACTTGTAAAATAGAATTGTAAAATGAGTTTATACATGTTAACAATTAGCTCACTTGTTCATGAACGTAACCTGTATTTGAGTGCTCTGCAGACCAACCGGTATACATCTGCATCAAAACGGATCATCTACCACTGGGTTTTGACCCGTGCAAATAGTGGGTAATACAGATCGGTTACCCAGCTTTAGTTTTTAGCATAAGCTTAAGCTTCTAGGATAGTTCACGACACTATGCAAACAGTGGGTAATACAAACCACTTACCCAGCTCTAGTGTTTACCTAAGCATAAGTTTTTTTGGATAGTTGCTCTTACTCATGACACTATCTGTCATGATGATGGAGAAATAGACGGAGATGCGAACATGAAGTTTGGATGAAGGAGATGGAGAAATGCCTAAAGTGTTATTCATGAATTGTGATTGAAAGTTGCGTCTTAAACTTAGTGAATTTTTTTTATCATTCAACCAAAAAAATTGCGATGTGGTATGAATGATACTCAATTTTTGCCATAAAAAACCAAAAAGCGCATAAGCTCAAGATTACAAAAATTAGGATGTGGTGTGAATGAGTAGACATAAAGAACAAGACAAGATAGGATGAGAAGTGAATGCATTGGAGAGAAAGTAAGGGTAGCATCTATTGGGGCGTAGATGATCGAATCGCACCTAAGATGGTTTGACAATGCAACAATATGATCAACAGAAGCCTTAGCAAATACAGTGGACGAAATACAGGATACCCTATGGTTAGACATAGAGGTAGGGATGCCAACTGGGTTGGGATCCCCGTCCCTGATCTCCACCATGGGAAGTTTTTCTCCCCCATCTCCATCCCCACAAATCCCTACTTTACAAAAGAAATTTATATTATTTTCAAATTTCTTATTTGATTTATGAAAATAGAACTTGTATAGGGGGATGAGTGCTGCCACGGCGCTGTGAGTTTTGGGTTTTCAATTCTCATGTTCATAGAGTAAAATTCGCGATCTGGAACCAGGACACTTCTTTCAAACTTTGTTGGTGTTTCCTCCCTGTCCCTGTCCCCGTGAATGAAGAATTCCTGCTCCTGGGGCCTTGTGTGGAGTAGTCTCAATGAGATACAGGTGCAAATTGATATCTCTAGACAGAGGGTTAAAAAGAAAAACTCTAGAAGAAACCATTAAATTGACTTAGTTATGTCTAAATGAATTTTTTGAGGATTTGGTTCTTGACAGAAAACAATGGCATTGTTTGATCTATGTAGTTGTCTAACCTAACAAGAAAAATGATTTAGTGTTTTTTATTCAAAAAAAGTGGTACTTATTTTGTTCTAAATTGATACTAATTTTTAGGCAGTATTTATCCCACTTTTGTTTCTGAATCTGAATTATTTTGTTTGCCTTTGATAGAATTGATACTGTGCATAGTAAAATTGTATTGTTATTGATTGGAATGAAAGAGTACAAGTGGCTGCTATATATAGCAGATTGATTACAAAGGATAGTTAGAGTAACTAACTCATAACTCTAAAAAACAGAAATAACAAACTGTTAACAGTTTGTTCTAACTAACTAGAAACAGAATAGAAACTAATAACAGAATATAATGACAGCAGAATAAAAACAGAGAAAACTAAAGAGTTGCCTAGCTTATACTCTATTACTCCCCCACAAACTTATGTGGTGAGCAGTGAAATTCTTGAAACATTAAGTTTGTCCCTAAGATAGCAAAAAGGGCCCTTTGCCAAGGGTTTTGTAAGTATGTCAGCAATTTTCTCTTGTGCTGGAACATGGCAGACTGTAAAGGCTTTGCTGAGCACTTTCTCTCGAACAAAGAAAAGATCCAGCTCCATATGCTTGGTCCTCGAGTGTAAGATAGGATTATGACTCAAAGCTACTGTGCTTTGATTATCACAGTAGATAGTTGGTGTAGAGTGTGAGATCTTCAGCTCATGTAAGAGAGATTGAACCCAAAGGACTTCTGAAGTTGCCAAAGCCAAGCTACGGTATTCAGCTTCTGCACTGCGGGGGTGACATACTTCCATCCGGGATCAGTTCTGTTAGTATTGGGAGTTGCAGCAGTAACCGATGGCACCGAAGCTTGTGACGAATTTGGTTGAGACATATTCTACGAACTAAATAGAGAGACAAACTCAACAAAATGAAACGAAACAAAGCCACAAACTGATATATCAAAAACAGAATATATATTATATTATATATAGTATAAAAACATAATATATTATATACCAAAAACAGAATATACCTATATATATATACATATATAGCATCATATATATACCTAAAACAGAATATATTATACAAACAAATAAATAAAAACAGAAAAAAAAAAGAATAAGCATATATAAAAACTGAACAGAAAAAAAAAGAACAGAAAAAATAAACAACCATGAAGCAACGAAAGGATAGAAAACAGAACAGAAAAAGAAAACTTAAAAACCAGAGTCAAGAAAAACGAAGAGAGAAGGATAGTAACCTGCGATTTGGGAAGAGAGAAGAGAGAGTTGCGAAGTGTTAAGAGAGATGAGAGGGTTGCGACAAAGCTGCTGGTGGTGGTGGTTGTGCAGTCGCCGCTGATGGTGGCGGTTGCTGGTGAAGCAGAAAACAGAGCGGGAGAGCGAGAGAAGAGAGAAGAGCGTGAGTTAGGGTTTGTTTTTTTAACCCTGGAGTGACTAACCGTAGAGAAGAGATAGGGAATATTAGAATTAGGGTTTTCGTTTTTTTTAAGGATTTGGGCCAAACCGGGTCGGGTTTTGTTTTTTTTAAAACATAACAATATCCGCCATAACCTATCGTGGCGCCACAACCGCCATGTTCATGGCGCCCGCCATGGCGCCTCCGGTGGCACACTGCCATAAAACCGTTTTTCTATGGCGGGCGTTCCAAAATCCGCCACGCCATAGCGCTATGGCGGCGCCATAACCGATTTTTGACAACACTGTTCTGCAGTAGATCTAGCTACTAAGGATTGTTTCTTTGACCACCAACTAATGAGATTAGGGCCTAGGAAAATACAAGCACCTGATGTGGATCTTCTGTCATCCACATCACTGGCCCAATCCGCATCACAACAATATGCTTGGAGAGATAAGGGTGTAGAAGTAGAAGCTGGTTTGAGAACAAGTCCATAATCCAAGGTGCCTTTGAGGTACCGAAGTATTCTTTTAACTACTGTCCAGTGAGTATCAAGAGGCTGAGATAAGAATTGACATGCTTTGTTGACTGCATAGCCAATTTCAGGCCTAGTTATGGTTGCATATTGAAGAGCACCCACAATTGAGCGATAAATAGAAGGATCTTCAAAGTAATCAGAGCCAAACCGAGACAATTTTAACTTTGCTGGGAGAGGTGTGGAGATTCCTTTTGCAGTATCCATACCAGCTCTTTCAAGTAATTCTCTAATGTACTTTGATTGTGTGAGGATGAGAGAGCCATTTTTAGTAGCTTTGACCTCAATACCCCAGAAAATAGTCAAGAGATTCAAACTTCTTTAGAGCAAAAACAGTGGTGAGTTTGTCTATAAGTGACTGAACAACATTAGTAGAACTTCCGGTGATGATAATATCATCAACATATATCAAAACATAGATGCAGCAAACCTTGGTGCAGTAAACTAGAAGAGAAGGATCACATTTGCTTTTCACAAACCCAAAGTTAAGGAGGGTTTTTGTGAGGCGATCATACCAAGCTCTAGGAGCTTGTTTGAGGCCATAGATGGCCTTATGCAACTTGCAAACTAAGGATTTGTCTTGATGTTCAAAGCCACTTGGTTGCTTCATGTAGACTTCTTCCTCAAGGAAGCCATGAAGAAAAGCATTGTTTATGTCAATTTGCTTGATAGACCATCTATTTGTGAGAGCCAAAGTAAGAATAATCCTCACTGTAATAGGTTTGATTACCGGAGCAAAAGTTTCTGAATAGTCACAGCCTTCTCTTTGATTGAATCCCTTTGCCACAAGCTTGGCTTTATACTTGTTAAGTGAACCATCAGGATTCTCTTTAATCCTAAATACCCATTTATTACCAGTAGCCTTCCTGCCCAAAGGTAAGTGAACTAGAGACCAAGTACCATTCTTTATGAGAGCATCATATTCAACTTGCATTGCTTCTTTCCAATGTGGAGAAGTCAATGCTTGTGAGACAGTATAAGGTTCAACAGTAGTCAACAAAAGAGTAGGATGAGTCTAGGTTGCACAATACCATGTTTAGCTCGAGTCATCATAGGGTGAGTATTTTGAGGGTGAATCAATGAAGGAGCAGTGCTGGTAGTGTGAGAGGGGGGTGGTATAACAGTAGGAGAGGGTGACTGAGAATGTGTAGAGGAGTTTGGGTCAATGGTAGAGGATGCACTGGAAGGTAAAGGTGTAGAAGGAGCTAAGGATGGAGGACGAGAGTGTGTAGGAGCTGTTGGTGGTGAGGGTGGTTGAGAAGGAGTAATCGTGGCTGTAGGAGGAGGCTGATTTGGCATTTGTAATGGTGGAAGAGTGAAGTATGTAGGAGCAGTGGGTGGAGAAGTGACAAAAAATAGTCTCACATAAGAAAAGTTAGTCTCATGAAATAAAACATCTTTAGAAATGAACAATCTACCTGTGGAATCAAGACATTTATAGCCCTTGTGGCTTGAGGAGTATCCCAAGAAGATGCATTCTGCAGTTCTAAACTGAAATTTTGTAGAATGATATGGTCTAAGAAGAGGAAAACATGAACAACCAAACACTTAAAAAGTTGTAATCAGGAATTTTGTTATATAAGTTGGTACAGGGGATAGTGTTCTTTTGAAAAGGGGAAGGTAATCTATTAATTAAATATACTGCTGTATGAAAAGCATGATCCCAGTACTTAATTGGCATAGAGGCTTGAGATAGGAGAGAAAGACCCATATCTACAATATGCCTATGTTTTCTTTCAATTACCCCGTTTTGGTGATGTGTGTGAGGACAAATGAGACGATGCACTATACCCAAAGAGCCTCTGATACCATGATAGAATTGATACTGTGCATAGTAAAATTGTATTGTTATTGATTGGAATGAAAGAGTACAAGTGGCTGCTATATATAGCAGATTGATTACAAAGGATAGTTAGAGTAACTAACTCATAACTCTAAAACAGAAATAACAAACTGTTAACAGTTTGTTCTAACTAACTAGAAACAGAATAGAAACTAATAACAGAATATAATGACAGCAGAATAAAAACAGAGAAAACTAAAGAGTTGCCTAGCTTATACTCTATTAGCCTTCTTATCTTAGAACCCATGATAGAATTGATGATGAGCTTAAAATCTAATTTTTGTCTTCTCGTGATTGCAATTTTTACATTTGTTAACAATAACATGAATTTGTGATCACAATAACATCCTCATTTAACCATTTTAGTTCACAATTTATTTATGTTATTTTGTGGACAACTTATGGCAAACATTTTTTCAGCTGCAAGAGTTGAAGCAGCGTGCATCAGGTAACTCAGATGAGAATTTTCTTAACCCTGGAATATCTGAGAAGCAGCCATTACATGTGGTTATGGTAATAAATTTGTTCAATTTTCAATTTGTATCTCGGATTCTATTTATCACTCGTTTTCAGGAATCTTATGAAGCTGTTTCATCCTTTAGGTTGATCCAAAAGTATCAAACAAATCACGATTTGCTCAGGAGCTTATCTCAACTATTTTGTTTACTATAGCTGTTGGATTGGTCTGGTATGAGCCTTTAGTCCCCCTGTGTGTGTGTCTCATTCTTGTGTATAGCATCCCTTCTTTGATCATTGTTGTATACTTGTGTTTCTACTATATATCCTGTCAGGTTTATGGGTGCTAATGCACTTCAAAAATATATTGGAAGCTTGGGTGGGATTGGAGCTTCAGGTGTTGGTTCAAGTTCTTCCTATACCCCAAAGGAGCTAAATAAGGAAATAATGCCAGAAAAGGTTAACATGTTAATCTGTTCTTACTGACATACTCTCTCTTTCTATTACAATATGACATAGATTATTCTTTTTTCTTTTTTTGAGATTTGTATGATTGAATAGTCAAGATATGCATTTTCTAGATATTTGGGTTGTCACTGAGTATTTTGGATGAGGAGATTGTAAATGCAATAGAATATGGACAGTGGCAATTTGGGATGACATATTTAATACATGCACAATCCTATTATTACCCAAATAAGATAACCGTGGCTAGTCATGCCACTGTGTACTATTTCATGGACTAGTCAACAATGTAGTTGGAAAATGCTACCACCTCCATTTGATTTTGAAGTGTATCTAATGCTATCAAATTAGTGATTACTATTAGGGGTTCCTTATTTGTGGCATGGAAGGTTTGCATGTACAGTAAATAAGCATATCAGAAAATCTGCCGCACCTTCTTATATAATCATATTTTTAATCTATCTTTCTCTCTCATTGCAGAATGTAAAAACTTTTAAGGATGTGAAAGGTTGTGATGATGCAAAGCAAGAACTTGAGGAAGTTGTAGAGTACCTAAAAAACCCAGCCAAATTTACGCGCCTTGGAGGAAAGTTGCCAAAGGTAGAAAGAAGTTATTTTGCCTTTTTTATTTTCATGATAGCATTTAATCATATTTCTTTCTTCCTTACATATATCATATATGGCTTCTCCTTTATAGGTAGACCTGGCTTTTCTACCACTGTTTATGAGCTGATAACATATTTAGTCTATCTCTATATGGACTTTGTGTTGTTCACACAACAAACCTGTTATGTTTTGGTCATCATGATATTACGTATTCTTTTTTGTTTTTCTTGCATGCTATGCTGATGAACTCGCTTTTCTTGTAATCAAGTATCATTCTTCTTAGTGCGTATTGATTGTAATGTTTTATGCATCAAGTCAGGCTTAGACACTCCTCTTTTCAGGGTATTCTTTTGACAGGGGCACCTGGGACTGGAAAAACTTTGCTAGCCAAGGTCAGTTAATTTATATATTGTCAGTTATTTATTTATTTATTTATTTAACTTACACAGTTAGAATTTGTCTTCTTCTATCTGCATTTTGGATTCATTATTATTCTTGACGTGGCACACTGTCTCACCCAGTTTTATGCTGTATGCTATTGGGAATTTCATGGAAGGAAATAAGTCTGGACTCTCGTTCATGTCTCTCGCGTTGATACTTTTTACATTCTTTGCATAATTCTCCTGAGCTATAACTGAAGTCATACTTTCTTTTCACAATCATTTTACTCCATTGAAATTCATAATTCTCATGATCTGATAGTGTTTTGTTTATCTTGGACCTTGAAGGCTATTGCTGGAGAAGCTGGTGTTCCATTTTTCTATCGTGCAGGGTCAGAATTTGAGGAGATGTGAGTCATCTTTTGCTTTCAGCATTTTGTTTAGCTTAATTTTGAGAAGTGGGCATATGCTATATAGCCTTGAGATCTAAAATTTTATTTTGCATGTTATTATGCTAAAATGAGGGTACGTTATATGTTATTCCAAAAGTGGCATACGAATTTTGTTCTCTTGCTACTTAGTCAAGGAAAGTGAAGATGTCTGTTATAATGCAGTATGTTTTGCTTTTCTGTAATTGATTGCTAGATCCCACTTATTGCTATTCTCGTGGGATTATGCCCTTATCAATTATATGCCTTTAGTTTGTCCAAAAAAAAACTATATGCCCTTAGTTGTTATTATTCTCATTTTCTGCGTAGTTGCCTCTATTTTTCTGTTATGCATTTCCAGCAATTCCTCCATCTTTCTTTTAACAGCTTAAAACTTCCATCAAATTGTGGAATTGGTTTGCTCAGACTGCTCCTTGCTTTCTGGTCTTCCAATCTTCTCATCCATTGATAGGTCCTTTGTAAATGAGTTTCTCCAATTATAGCTTAAGAGGGGGTAGGGTAAAAATTGTAAATTAATTCATTAATTAGTTATACTTTGGCTTACTTTCTACTCCCTCCATTTCACAATACAATACATGTTGTTTTTAAAGATTTATTTTGTTTCATTTTACTTGTCGTTTTCAAAATCCAATGCAGCATTAACTTGTCAATAATACCCTAAACTATTTATTGCAGAGAGAGAAATATGTAGAGTGGAAAAATAAATAGTTAAGGGTATTTTAGAAAAAAGATAAATATTTCCATCAAAAAGACAAAAACATCAAAATTTATTAGTCTTATTGGTATGTGTAAATCACCTTAAAACGACATGTATTGTGGAACGGAGGGAGTATTAAGTTAGTTATTAATTAGTTTTGGGGTTGTTAGTTTGTTAGGGATTAATATTTAGTTAGTTATTGTTAGTTGTGGGTTGTTATAATTCGGTTGGGTAGTTAAGGGTTAGTTAGTTTCACTCCCTTCTATCCCCCTTGTATTTGAAGCCTATAAATAAATGCTTCCACCGTCATTTGGAGATATCTTTGGACTTATTGTGCAATTGAAGGAATTATCTGGATTCAGCCAGAAATTTTAGCCGGGTTGTGCCGGGGGCGGAGAGCCTTTTCTCTCCAACACTTTCACATATTCAATAAAAATCTCTTCAATTTCTACTCCATTTGTCTTCGATAGCTCTTTTTCTATTACGGATAGGCAGGTACCTATCATCCATGCTTCCATTTTAATAGATACCGTGCTTCCTCTTCTGGTTTACATGCTCATTGTCATATTCCTTGTCATGCTCAGGTTTGTTGGAGTTGGTGCTCGACGTGTAAGATCGTTATTTCAAGCAGCCAAAAAGAAGGTTTGTTGCTTTTCGTTGACGATATCTCAAAACTGTCTCCTATTCTGGTTTACTCTACCAAATTGGACATTTACTTGTATCTGATGGGGGAACATGTTTTTGTCTCCATCTTTTGCAGGCTCCTTGCATCATTTTCATTGATGAAATTGATGCTGTCGGATCAACAAGGAAACAGTGGGAGGGGCATACAAAGAAGACATTGCATCAACTACTTGTTGAAATGGATGGGTTTGAGCAGAATGAGGTATCTTGAACGGTTTGACGTGCAATTATATTCCTCTGCTTTTGGAATTTTAATCATCATATTTTACATTGTAGGGAATAATATTAATGGCTGCTACAAACTTGCCGGATATTCTTGATCCAGCTTTAACGAGGCCTGGTAGATTTGATCGACATGTAAGTTCTTATGTGGATTTATTTCCCTGATAAAAGAATTTATGAAGAGAAAGAAGAGTAGTAGAAAGATGATAACAAGCCCTCTTACAGCAAGTCATAAACAAGCTAAACAAGAGAAAATGAAAAATATAAAACATGGCTAAATAATACTTTCCAGTTTCTCTCTCAGTCCATTGGAAACCTATTGAAAGAACGATGAGCTGAAAGCCTGGAACCCACACGAAAGAAAACGACAACTGATGGGGAAGAAATATCTGATTAAAAACTCCATCTCTGCACTCATATGCAACAAACCTATGTTTTAGGAACCAGAAATTGGTATTGGAAAATATAGGAAAATAGGAAGCTATGCTCCTTACAATCACAAGACAACTGTAAAAAAAGTAGAACAGGAAAATAGGAGATGAACTCCTCCCTCAAGCAAATGTTTGCCTAGACCATTACCCAACATATTCCAAACCCTCTATGTCCCCTCTTCACTTCCTTTGTAAACCAGCTTACCTCATTTTCCCCATAATTACAAAGTCACCCTCCCCAATCCGCATGTACCACCTGTCCACACATTCTATTATATTACAGCACCTTTTGAATGAATCTTTGCAATATTCCCCATCCTATCCTTCTAACATCCGTGAGTCTAACAACGTTGAAAATAAGGATGTTAACAAATGATCTTAGTCACAACCAAAACCACAAAAATTTGAGGAACAAAAATAATATGCGGAGCCTCAACAAACCCATTGTTCTCTTGTTTGTGATATAGAGTACTGGAGTAATGCTTTTATAACATAAGAGATGAGAAAACTAATGAATTCTGAATTCCAGATTGTTGTACCAAATCCAGATGTACGTGGTCGGCAAGAAATATTGGAACTCTACCTGCAAGATAAACCTGTAGGTGATGATGTAGATATTAAAGCAATAGCTCGTGGTACCCCAGGATTCAATGGGGCAGGTGAGTTATTTGTATAAATATATGTGCATTACTTAAGTTTTATACTGCGAATCACATTCTTCTGCAAATCCCTGATAGATGTTTTCTGTAATTATATATTCCCTTAAACTAGATCTTGCAAACCTGGTGAATATTGCCGCCATTAAAGCTGCGGTTGAAGGTGCAGATAAATTAAAAGGTGCACAGTTGGAGTTTGCAAAAGACAGAATAATTATGGGTACAGAGCGGAAAACAATGTTTATATCAGAAGAGTCAAAAAAGGTATGTATGTGTATGTGTCTGGAAATTTTGTTTGATACTTAAGAACTTTGGCTAGTATAATTGATGTGAACTTTAAGTTTCCACTTCCACTACATTTTATAAGCTTATTTTCAAAACTTTAAGCTAATGTGCTACATTATCAAAAAATTCTAGAGTTATCTTTGTAGTTGTAGTAAACCCATGTTGTGAGCTTGCGGTGGGATTACCAGAATACTAAAAATTCGGGAAATGAAACTTCAACTGTGGTAGTAAAAAGTCAACACGTCTAAAAGATAGAAAATTTTGGTAACCTAACCATTCCATATACTGTGCAATGAAATGGCATGCGAGACTTTTTTTATATGTATGAAATTAGAAAAAAATGGATGACTGTCTGTTAAGTCAGTTCTTAGCTGGTGAGTTGGATGTGGATAGGTTAATTTGTTCTTCTGTATCTACCCTGAACCTTTTATCCAGAGTACCACTCTGACGTACTGATTGCTCAAAAACAAATATTATATAATTTTTTGAACATCTTTTAAGTGTATTTTATGTTGCATAATCATATTATTAATGCTTATAAAATTTCAGCTTACTGCTTATCATGAGAGTGGCCATGCAATTGTTGCCCTTAACACTGAAGGTGCACATCCAATTCACAAGGCAACAATCATGCCACGTGGATCTGCTTTAGGAATGGTCACTCAGCTCCCCTCAAGTGATGAGACATCAATAAGCAAGAAACAGTTGTTAGCTCGCCTTGATGTTTGTATGGGAGGAAGAGTTGCAGAAGAGCTTATCTTTGGTCGGGATTCTGTCACCACTGGAGCGAGTAGTGATCTTTCCACTGCTACCGACCTTGCCCAATACATGGTAATATTCTGCTCCCCTCTTTCGTGTCCAGTTAAGTCTTGGCATTTATTGGGAGAAACCCAAGTCCCCCAATGACTAGAGATAAAGTCTCGAAAGATTATATAATGAAAGGGCATCCTCACCTTACAAGCCGGTTTTGTAGGGTTGAGATAAACCCAACATAAATTCTAAGAGCATTTATTACTTCTCTACAAAAATTATTCAAAATGATAGGTTTGACATTCCTCGGGTAATTTTCAATACTTATGTAGTTAGAAGTTTCTGCTGAAATTCTCAACATATTTTTTCATTTTAAATTAAGCTTAAAATTTGTTGCTCGAGTCTGATGTTTTATGACCTCTCTTCATAAGGTATCAAGTTGTGGGATGAGTGATGCAATTGGGCCAGTTCACATTAAGGATAGACCAAGTTCTGAAATGCAGTCACGTATTGATGCAGAGGCAAGTATTATGAATCTATATATCCTTTTCAATATTCTGTTCATGAAATGTTTGGATTAGTTGTTTACCTCTTCCAAGAATATCATAATTGGAGTTGAACTTCTTTGTGTGTTCCGCAGGTCGTTAGACTCCTTAGAGAAGCATATGATCGTGTGAAAGCTCTTCTGAAGAAGGTGATAGAACAAGTCCAAAACAAAGTGGAATTGGGACAATTTTCTGATATTTATTGACACAAACGGAATTACATTATAGCAAATTACACACAAATCACACAGAATAACACTAGGGCACTAGTTCTCCAAGGTTTCGAGAGCCTTGACCTCTCCCTCACCACAATCACTTTCTGAAATTCTGGATAACTGCCACAACATGCAGTTTTCCTATTTATTTCATACCCTAACTGCCTAATCTTAATAACTGCCGCATTAACTGTTCATTACATAACAAATTAACATACAAACTGGCTTAAACACCCCCTAACTGTCATAGACAGACCCTAATCCCCCCCGGCCCTTCTTATAAACATTTCTTATAAGAGGGCTAACATACTTCCCCCTAAAAGAGTCACCTTGTCCTCAAGGTGAAATGAGAAAGTTGTTCCTTTGATCTAGAGAATTTTTTAGACTTTTATGATCATTGAGAATAATGAAATGCCTTACCATTAAGTAATGACTCCTGTTGTAAATAGTGTCTTTATCTAAATATATATATTCGGCCCGGTTACCAGGCCTGTGAGGTTTAAGCTTAGAATATGTCTATTTAAATGTTTTAGTGCTTGTACTTAGAGACACAATTCTAATAATATTCAGAATATTTTTTCTACATATCCTTTTCTAAACAACTACCACAATGACCATCAATTCTCTCTCATACACAGATTTTATACATGGGACGTATGCAACTATAGGGTCCATGTATAATATCTATCAGAAGGAACATGTATAATATATATTAGAAGATATACAGGCTCATCCCTTTCCTTGTTTTTCCTAATTGAGAAGTGTATTTATTAGTACCACAGATTATATATGATAGAACACCAATTGAGTTTTGTGTTTAATCAGTGTTTATTATGATGGAAGACAATTTTATTGCAAGTTAGAAACTGTAGCAAGGATGCTGTTACAGAAAGTAAGAATTACAGCAAAGATGCTGTCCCAGATATGAAAGAAACTCTTGCCGAGGATGAACTCTGTCCAGACTACCAGATACACATCCCTTCTTCCTACTAACTTCTACTCTCCTCATATATTAGGAATTCCCTTACTGCTACATAAATGTCCTTCATAATTAATCTTATTGATTTTGACCCTGGAAAAAGGATTGGAACGTTTGCATAACATTGGGTAGAGGATCATAGGCGTATTGAAAAATTAAAACCAAATGGAACTTTTTGAGGCACATAACACTGACTAACAAAAGTTTGAATCTTGAATCATGGAATGTTTGATATCTACTGTTCGGCATCTGAAAAGTCATAACTCTAGTAATTTTTTACATTTCTTCAGCATGAGAAGGCATTACATGCTCTGGCAAATGCGTTATTAGAATATGAGACACTTAATGCAGAAGAAATCAGGCGATTACTTCTCCCGTATCGGGAAGGAAGACTGCCAGAACAACAGGAACAAGAAGAAGCAGAAGAGGATCTTGTACTGGTGTAACCTTTCTCTATACTTCCTGTCTGTTACTGTACTAATTATAGGGGAAGCTCTGTACAGTGTATCTTGAAGTCCTACAGGTATTTTTCTTATTCTGTTTATACAATTCCCCATGTTTGTGCATCCTATTCTTGTCAAAAGATGATTATGGGAAGCATGTTTTACACCTTGAACTCTGAAGCAAATAGTCCTGTGTACAAGATGACATGGGTCAGCTATTAGCGTATTGTTGCTCTTGCTGAGGGAAATATTTTTTGGAGAACCGTGTAATTTGTAGGATATTAATTTATTGGACATTTGGAGATTTGTGTTTAGTAACCTATGCATTCTTCATTTATTAGAAATTTATTTTTTATCATGAGACCCAAGTGTGTTAGCAAAGTTAAATTGTCAACGAAAGTTTTAACAGAAATAAAACGCAACTCATTGGATGAGCTTGAAAACCAGTAATTTGAATTTCTAAAGGAATTTGCCTTTTTTGCGAGCATAGGAAAAATTCAGTTACCTGTGCATAGTGAAAAATGTTGAAACCTAACAAGCCTGTCAATCTTTATTGATACACTAACATTAGAAGAGTGTTATCTTAGAGCGAACAAGGGAGGTTGACCCAAAAAAAAATTGAACGGTGTATATCTTTAAATTTCATTTAGATTAACATACATTATATGTAGTTGATATTGTTTAACTCGTAAACGTTAGCTGTGTTTTTAAAGGCTTGCTTTCTCTAGCTTATCATTGAAGTCGTCATGCCCATTTTTTTTGGTTTGTAGAAGTGACAATTGCCACTAAACTCACGCACACAACTGTGAGGTCCTAGGTTCGAACCAGAGACATGATATCAAACCTAGTAATTTCGGTATTTGTCAGTTGAGCTAGGCCTTACGGATCCTCACACCCTTTGATTTTGGGCTAGTTTATTGTTTTCAAATTTTTATTCTGTTTTCCAATTGATACAAACACACACCCTATGAATAAGCGGGGATAGTGGTGAAGCATGTTACCGTTGCATGGACCTCCAAACTTTATTTTAGATTACTTTTTCTTGATTACATGTGTATTTTTTGGACAACCTGAGTACGTGTGTATAGTACGTGTATAAACTACAAAACGGAAAATGAAAATATAAGGCCATTGGTTTCCCCCCACCCCTCCCTACTCAGTGCACATTCCATAACACTGCGAAATGACCAAAATGTCAAAAATGAGGCCAGTGCCTCTCTGTTTTTTTTTTTAAATTTTAGTTGGTTCGATTATGGCCACCGGAACAAGTTTGGCCAGCCTCATCCGAATGTTTAATATGTTGACGCACACCCCTCTTTTGAATTTTTGTTGGAGATATTTTAATTGGTTCGGTTGCCCTTACCTGAACGTGTTAAGGAGGCAGTAGCCAAACGTGTCGCAGATTGTAGTAAAAAAATAATTCATTAATAGGCCATTAAAACACTGAAATGGAAAGAGAGGAGAGTGATGGAGGGAGTACATGGTGCGTAGAATGTGAGATTGAAGCTTCAAAAATGGTGGAATTGAGATTGTGAGGGAGAGTGAGTAAAAAAATTGTTTTTGGGGTGAGAGAGTGAGAGATTAATGTTTTTAATTGAAGGGTATTTTTGGGATTTAGGGGGTTTGGGGTGTGTGTGTTGAATAGGGAGGGGTGTGGAAAAAACAATGGCCAAATATAAATCAAACTAAACGGATCCAAAGTTCCAAGCCTTTTTAGCCTCTTTTTGTTTGGCGCTTGCTTTTCCCACACCCCCTCCTACTCGAAACACACCCCATAAGGGTGTGAAAAGACCAGGCAAAACCTATTTTTTTCACAAATTTTCACCTGTTCGAACACGGGCCTTCGAACGAGGCCGTTCGAGTGTGTTAAATATGGACAAACACCCTCTTGGGCGTTTTTCACCTGTTCGAATAGGGTCATGCGAACACGTTCGAATAAGGTCATGCGAATATGTTCGGATGAGGGTGTTCGAACGATCTTTGTAGAATTGCTGCGAGAATGGACGGTATTGGGCGTTTGATTCCACAAGCGTTTTAATCAACGGTTTACAATCAGTCAAATGTGTCGGATAAAGGAGTGAATGTCATTCCCTTTGGAAAATGTGCCTGAACGGATAGAATTTAAACGGCTCAGATTTGTGATATAAAAATGAAATCAACGGCTGACATTTCACCATGTCTATTATAAAAGGGGGTTCACATTCTCAGATCTTCACCAAACCCTAATCTGTTTCTTCACCAAAATCCTCAGATCTCCTGAAATGGAATGGCAATTGTGCCCAACCCAGTACTCAAACGACAAATTCCTAACGGCCCTTCATCACCATGGGATTGTCACCACCGACGAACATGGTGATGTGTTTCGTTGTCCTAACCATGTCTTCTGCAGGATGAATAAGGACATCACCTTTGCCCAACTGAAGGAAAAGGCTGAGAGGAAGATTCGTCCAGAGGAAGCGTGGCGTAAAGATGTGGAGCGTATACGTTTCAAAAAGTACAATTGTAGAGATGACAGGACTTTCCAGTATTCAGTCATGGAGATCCAAAGCGAGGACGACGTCCGCGCAATGATGGAACATCTAGCTAATGTTCTGATGGGGCGACAAATCTTAGAGCTGTACGTGGACACAATACGAACTCCAGAAGAGGTCATTTATCTTCTGGAACAGGGACTACCGAAACACTAGTTTATTAGTTAGTTGTTTGCTTATGTTGGTGTTATGTCTTTCGTATTTGATGTATTTCGTATTTCATGTCTTTCGTATTTCATGTTTTTCGTATTTTGTAATGACAATAAATTTGCGCCAACCTAAAGGAAATTTCAATTTAAAAAACCGAATGAAACAAAGTACTTAAATTATACAAAAATTCCAAACATATATCGCCCCTAAGACATGATCTTACTGGGTGTTGCGCCCCCTCCTATTATACACATTGCCGAATCTCCTCCTAAACCTACGGAAGGGGTTGAGCAGCCTCTTGATGCGCTCAAAGACGCTCCTGCGTGGCTCCGGGTCAATATCATTGATGGTCCCATCCATCTCATCAACCAAATCCAGCAGCTCTGGTAGCATCTGTCACCGGCTTCTTCCCTCCTTTTCCGGTTTGAAACCGTAGGAGGTCGCCGACCGGCTCGCTCGGATGGTTGTGCTGAATTACCACCCCTGCTCCTCACCATATTTGAAACAACAATCAAGAGAACCAATTAAACCAAATTAAGAGAACCAATCACAAAAAGGCTGATAAACTGTACTGTCAAACGACTGTTCGAACGGCCACATGCAAACATGTTCGCTCAACCCCGTTCGAACAAGTCGGATTTGATTCCAACTCACAACAGATTCGAATGAAGTCGTTAAATGCGGTGTTCATGACGACCTCATTCGAACACCTTCGTTTTCATGTGTTCGAAGGACGTTGTTCGAACAATGCAGTTTCACAGGAAAAAAAACCCAAATGCCCAGAACAGGGAGAGGCTTACCTAGATGAAAATGGAACGATTAGAGAGTGTGAGAGGCCGCGAACAAAACCCAGAAACTCTTGAGGGTGTTAGTGGAGAAGATTGAGTGAGAGATTGGGTGAGATTGAGTGAGTTGGGAGAAAGTGAGTGAGAGGGAGAGTGAGAGATAGGGTTCGAATGAGGGAGAGTTAGAGAAGGAGAGTGAGAAACATGAGAGAGTGAAGGGAGGGTGTGGGTAATTTTTAATTTTTTAAATGGGGGTAATTTGGGAATTTAAAAATTGAAGGGGTGTGTTTAAGTAGGAGGGGGTGTGGAAAAGTAAATGCCTTTTGTTTTGTTTTTTTTTTTTTTGCATTTTCTGGACATTTTTGTTCAATGTTTCCGTGATTATGTGATCCATCTATTTGCTACTCGTGGCGTATTGTTTTTTTTTTGTTACCATGTTTTTGGTACGCAATTTCCACTGGCTTTGTCACTGGCTAATCTACGCCGGAGATTCTGGCTAGCCACAAATACCGATTTTACTAGTCTGTGTGGTTCTCCCCTCCCAACATAGTTTTTTGTGGCGTATTATTGAATTAATTATTAAAATTTGTTTCCAATACATGCATTTAGTTTGTGAACATGACCTATCCAAATATATTTTTACAAGCAGCAGCTGTAATATTGGTAATATATTAACAACATCATGCTATCTAAATATTATGACAAAGCAGTGTTATAATATTACGCTTTGAGAGAAAGTTCCATAATGGATCCATCTTTCAGATAAAGTTCTATAAGTAATCAAACACTAGCTTATGGGACCAAACACAAGATGTTACACATTTAATCACCTTTAAATTGAAAACTATGCCTCATTCAATTGAATTGTATTTGTTCTAAATCTAGTATTTGGGATGATATAGTTCATATTTGGTCAACCAAATACGTTGACATTGTGAGCAGAGTCATCATGAGCAGCTCCACATACATTCATTCTTTAGAGTCATCCACTAACAGAATAAATGAGTCTTTAATTACAACCACATCTCAGATATTAGTAAACATAATACGACATTGTTTGGGGTTAGGATCTTGGGGGAATAGAGTTGAACATTCTCCAAAAACAATGATAAATGACGAAGGATACGGTGGACCTATAAGGCACTCTCACATTCATGTTAGCGGTGATCCAAACATAGTATTCTATCGGTTTCACAATACACGTCGTTTTAAGGTAATTTACACATACCAATAAGACTAATAAATTTTGTTGCTTTTGATGGAACCATTTATCTTCTTCCTAAAATACCCTTCACTATTTATTATTTCACAAACCATATTATCTCTTTGCAATAAATAGTTAAGGGTATTATTGACAAAACAATAGTTAATGCTACATTGGGCTTTGAAAACGACATGTATTGAGAAACGGAGGAAGTATAATGCAGGTAGCCAAGAGAATCTGTAACCTTCGTATTTATATCCTACAAAAAAATAAATTCACCCAATACAGAGAAGGTCAATAGAATGTGAACATTTATGTCCCTTCAAGTTCACATGTGGATGGAAACTGTGTTTTAAGAACTGCGTCAGTCCGGGAACCAGATCCCTGACTGGTCCGAGCAGGCTCCTAGATCGGAAATGATATTTGTTTGGTGTGATATCATCAAACTCGCACTGAAATTTACATGCACCAACATTCACAAAAAAATCTAAGGGTGTTGCTTTTGTACCCACACATTTCGCCTCCATCCCCCCCTAACCATATGAAATACCTATTTTACGTTTAATTAAAGTTGTATATAGATTTATCTATTAAAAAGATAAAATCGTAGTAATTTTTTTTCAAAAACAGATTTATTTATTAAGATAAATCTGTTTATATTATTTTCACAACGATAGATTTATGTTTTTAGTAGATGAATTCGTAGTTAAAAAATGCACAACAGATTTATGTTTTTAGTATATAAAATCCGTTGTGCATTTTTCAACTACAAATTTATCTTTTTAATAGATAAATCCGTAGTCATTAATTTTTTCTATTAAAGACAATTCAATATTTACATATATAAGACATATAAATCCAAACTATATTATATTATAATTATAAGTCAGCTGCTAAATATTCACATAAGTCAGAATCTATGTCAGTTGCTAAGTCAACAAGTACAGGTGGATTAGTTAGTGGTTCGGGAGCCGAAACTAAATCCTCCCATAGTTGAAGACACCCAAAATATGATTCCACCCATGTATTAGTCTCGTCTAATGCAAAACGCTCACACTAAATATCACAAGGAGGCAATGGACACCCATGAGCCAATTTAACCTGGACCCAATACCAATCATAGTGACACTCCTCCTCATCAAATATGAACCTCTCAACAAGAAAAAAAATATATGAGTCTGTCAATGATAATGAAGCTAAGGCGACATTATATTTGGTAGCTTTAGTGTAGCCATATCAGACATCAACATCCACTTGTCCAAGCCATAACCAGCAACAAATAATGACTCTCTAATAGTTGATAGTCGGTTCCCAAATAATTCATTATATAGACCAAAATGTGAGTTTATTTCGTGAATTAGTTCCTGTTGAACTAAAGGCTGACTTTATTCTCCAAATTCAAGTCCAACAGCAACAACTCGGTAGCCACTATTTTCATCCCTAACGACATCAAAAATGTCTGCAACGTAGGGTGGAAATGTGGAGGAAACCATGCTAAAAGTGGCATAACATGTTGTGGGGATCAATGTGATGTCCACTGCGAGCATTACCGTGATGTCTGATGTGATGGTTTCTTTGATGTCTCTTGTGAGGGTTTCTTTGATGTCTATTGTGAGGATCACTGTGATGTCCGCTGTGATAATTGAATTAATTATTAATACATTTTTCGCTTATTTGGTGCCCCCTTTGTCTTAATTTTAGAGGGTGTTGTACGGTAAGTACAAAGGAACCCTACTAATGACAATCACTCATGATGGAAGAAGCAACTACTTCCCTATAGCATATGCCGTTGTGGAGGGTGAGACAGCTGATGCATGATATTTCTTCCTATCCCATTTAAGACAGTGGGTCCGACGACGCTAGGAGGGACTCAGTTTTATGAGGATTCATTTTGGATCTTCTCATGGGCTATATTGGCTTGCTTGTTTATGGTTTTGGTTTTGCAAAGGTTTCTTGATAATTCAAAATGGTATATTGTTTGGTCTACAATTACTTCATGGTGCCCATTATTAGCTTGATATTCAGTTTGCTGGAGTGCACTGAGTTCGTATTTCCTCTTGATGCAGGGTGCTTTGCAGCATATATCATTTGCTATTTTGTCATGCTATCTTCCTAGTTTTTTTTTTTTTTTTTTTTTTTTTTTTTAAGTTTTGTTACTTGCTGTTGTAGTAGTCATTTTAGCTTTGCTCTCTTTTTTCTTTTTGTTTTTTTGGGTGTTTGGCTTACATGCCTTATCACATGTAAATTTAGTTGGATCTCTTCCCCTTAGGGAGAGTTAACTATTATTGTATTGGTGTTTCTTTTCTAGTTTTGGTAGCATATGATTTTATGCGCTCTACAGCCCTTCCTAAAAGGTGGGTAGAGTGCGTTCACTGTGATGCTCGAACTAGATCATATCGATGATATTTCAATTTATCAAAAAAAAATACTGAAAGGGAACAATAACACATTTTCTTGGAAAATAAAAAGGAGAATGCATACATTAAGAGAAGCTAATGAGAAACTGTATTACCTACCTCTTTGACTTTGTCTCTATAAATATTGGGATTATGAACTAATAGAAATGGCCTCCTTTTATATAAGGCTACCTTTTTATCTTATTTAGGTTTCGTTTGGGAGTTACGACTAGCATCTATAAATTTTCGAATTTCCTGCAAAATTTCCTACGAATTTTCTTGAAACATTCGCAGAAAACATCTTACCGCGAAATTTCCTGCGGATTCTAGTTCACAGATATTAGTCTGTGGGTTAATTGTTTCATGCAAACTTCCAAATCAGTTGGAAATTTTTGCAGGAAATTCCGCTGGAAATTTACTCAGGAAACTCCAGCACAAAGAAGCATAACAAAGCAATCCTCTTTGCTATTCTTTGCTGACCTTGCTTTTCCGGATTTTAATTCTAGAAGTAGCATGTTTGCCTCCTAGAAAAGCAACATAGACAAACACTGGTCCCTGTTATGATACGTAAATGGTGAAAATGATTTGTAAAATACTGAAATGTATACTGAAAATACTAGTTGAAAACCATATTAAGAAATTAATCAAAATTACTGAACTAACATTTTCAATATTGATTAAAGCTAATTAGTATTATGAGAAGACTATTAAGAATTCTTTTGTGTCGTTTAATTAGTATCAAAATTGATTTGTGTGCGCATTTATAAGTATATTAATGTAATTAAAGTTATACATATTCTATCTTCACATACCAGATATGTAAAGATAAGATATTACTCTATTCTAATTCTAACAAAAAAACATATGATTCTAAAAGATTATGATTACAAGAAAATATTTTGCAAATGATTCTATTAAAGCACAAAAGATGAGTTTCCTTAGAAGAATTTTTTTGTTATACATTGAATTTAATATTCTTTCTTCCCATAAAACACTTGAAAGATGGACATTATTATTAGCAAGAGGGAATGGATTTATATGAGGGCTTTCATATCCTCCATTTTTGTCCATGATATCAAAATCTTTGGCCTAGCATAAATTACTTTGTTGAAAGTTTGCAATAATATTCTAACTCTCTAATACCTGTAATTATAATTACTTTTAGTATTACACTAATGCTTTATTATAATTACTTTTATGTTTCCTTTATATTTGGGTTGAATAATAGAATTGATTGCACAATTGTTGTGATTTAATCATTAGTAGAATGCATATAAGTGAATTAGGAGGGGTGGTATATGTAAAAGTCTGGTGTTGTACTCCAAGCCCAACAAAAACCAAACTCAGCCTACTTCCATGTCAATCTATAGCTGAAAGAAAAGGGTCCATGCTTCTTAGAACCCCCTACTCACTAGAACCCCCCACCGACCATATATTCCTAATGCCCCCATCATTTTTTTTTGGTTTAAAAATCCCCCAACCACACACACCCCCTCACATTCCTCCTCCACACTACAACCCCCAACCACAGACACCCCTTCACATTCCTCCTCCTCTGTTCGTCGTTGTCCTCCCACCGTCCTCCTCCTCCTCCCTCAAGGTAAGACTCCATCTCCCCTTCTCTCTCTTCCATTTTTCTTATTGTTTTTCACTGTATTACGACGGCTCGATGGCGCAGAGGCCGATCTAGGTCGATCAGGCGTGCGCCGCACCATCATTTTTGCCTTCTTTTTGTTACTGTTGCAGCACGGTTCGCTCAAGCGTGCGTCGAACCGTGCTGTTTTGGTCGGATCTGCCAAGGCCAAACTGCACTGATTCTGCTTTTTTCCCTCTTTTTTCAGGTATGGCAAACTTCTTCGTGACTGTTGATCGCTACACTTGGTGTATCACCGTCCCAGATGAGCTTGATCATCTGCCTGACTCAGTGTCATTTTGTATGGATATTGGAGGCACGGTTTACGGCTCCAACGATGGCGTTTGCATGATCTCCGTTGACAACGGGGAGTTCGTTGACGCCAACACCTACGGCGCCCCAACAAGGTTGACAATGTTACTCTCAACCTTGTCTACCATGGTCAGGGGCACTTCGATGTCTATGGCGCCCCCGCTGAGTCTGATGTATACACTGAGTCTGAGAGGTCACACAGTGATCCTGACTCAGACTCTACGAATGATGAGTACCGGGTTTATAAACAGACTCGGGAAGCCACTGAGTCTAGTGACTTCGACTCCAGTGCAGGTTCTGACGACTCTGACAGAGAGTCTGGTTCCGGCTCTGATCCCTCTACTGAGTCTCCTGTCATTGTTGACTGAGATTTTATTTATTTGTCTATTGCAATTGTAATCTACGTAATAAATGAAATTTTAATTTTTTTTGTCTATTTTATTTGTTTGTAGTATTTTTAAGCAAATATATCCGATTAGTAAATCACAATTAAATTTAGACATATATATTAAATTAGCACGCTCCCATTATTTTGCTATATATATATATATATATATATATATATATATTAAATTGCAATAAATCACAATTAACCTATATAATCTCGGGGATAGTCAAACCCGTGTAATCTACGTAATGAATAAACAACATAACCAAATAAACGAAACTACTAGTTTTATTATTTAACGAGTGTAGCCATACATCGAAATAAATGACATAAAAAAACAAACGAAACTACTGAGAGAGAGTTGACTAATTTTTAGGGAGTGTGCTCTCCATAATACAAATTACCTCTTCCGGTGTGCGCATCGTTTCGACAAACAGCTCAATGAGCTGACATCCCAAGGGGGTGTTAGGATGACGTTTCATCATTGCGCGAACATCGCTGTCGCTCCGGATATCCATAGCTTCATAGCGGCGAGTGCCGTCTTCTAGACATACGCACTTGCGGTAACATATACGAGAGATGTCTTTGCGCCACTCTCCCTCTTTGCGAATCTTCCTCTCCACCTTTTCCTTTAACTGGCTGAATGTAATATTTTTTTCCAGCCTACAGAAACAGTTGTCGCGAGATTTAAAAGAAACACTATCGGCCATGTTCTCGACCGATCCAGAGCGATGTAGTGCAGTTAGAAATTTGTCTGGCGATCTCTGGGTTGGGCACAACTGCCATTCAGTTAGATCTTCCATTGCTAATGGGTTGTGTGAAAATCAGCGAAGAGTGAGAGTGGGATTTAGTGAAGAGTGAAAAATCTATGAAAATGAGAAGGGTGTGAGAGGCTATTTATAATAGGTGTGACCGAACGTGAGCCGTTGATTTAAAACGATCAGAATCGTTAAAATTATAACCGTTGTACACAATTTCCAAAAATTTGAATTTTAGGCGCCAAACTGGACGGTGGGTACTGTTAGGCGCATGCTTGGTCAACTATGTTCGACCCTTGCTTGATCGAACCTGGTCAAAACACAAATTGGGGTGTCTGAGTAATTTTTGACTGGTTCGGCGCTGCCAGATTCGACCTAGGTCGCTCAAGCGTGCGCCAAACCGTATTTAATATTTAAAAAAATATAAAAACCAATTTTCAATAAGGGCTTTTGGTCTTTTCACACTAAAAAGGTGTGTCTAGTGAGTAGAGGAGGGGGGTGTTGTAAGAAGCATGGGCCAAGAAAAGAGGGAAAAACATCTCGTTACACCATTTCAGTTTTTAAAACAAAAGAAACAAGAGGGAGTGAAAGATAGAGCTTCGAAGAGAGAGAAGAAGACAAAACCATGAGGTCTTCTTTCTTTCCAACTCATTTTTAGTAAAGTCCTTCACAAATTTCATTTAACTATGAGTTTCAACCTTGTAAATCCTTCCATCAAGAAGCCACAAAAAACAGAGATAGGGTTTTAAAGTTGACATTGTTAATTTGAAGTATTAGAAGTTACTCGGGGGTTGTGAAAACTAAATTGCTTGATTTTCAGAAATTTGATCAAAAATGTGAGTTCCTCTCCCAATCCCTTTAGTTGAATGGTGTTTGGAATTGTTTTAAGCGAATTGCATGCTTAGAATTCAGTCTTAATAGTTTGAATCTTCATCTTGCTTGAATCATGCTTATAGTCATGTTGGATGCTTATTGAGTTGTTAAAAATTTAATTTGATGGATTACGATGACTTGATTCTTGTTGTGGTCCCTAATATATTGCTGTTGTTAAGGTTTACTTGAGAGATATGACTTGATGAAGGTTAAAATGTACAAGATAATAGATGAGAAATGCCAAAGTTTTGAATATCTGCTACAACTGTTGGTCCAACACAGGCAGTGTCACTATGACACGGGCACCCGTGTTGGCTTCGGTCAGACACTGCAAAATTTTAAAGAGCAACATGAACTATGTTGCTCTAATAAGGGTAGTCGTGTTGCTATCGGTCACTGTACCATAATTTGTAATACAATAATCATGTCAATATGTTTTATATACTTGAAATTCAATTGAAATGAAAATTTGAAGTACAATGTGATTGTGTATCCAAACCTAGAGAACTATACTATAAGTATTATGTATATAATAATTGGATTAAGGAATGGTTATAGCTTCTTGAAGAGAGAAGTCATGAGCTCGAGTTCAAAGCATGTGCGTGCACCCTTCTAAATCGGTTGGGTGAAAGATTATCCGCTGAATGTGGTAGTTTTACCTTTCCATTTTTATTAGGATTGCGCTATCGGTAATTAAATTAAAAGGCACTATGAGTATAATTATAGTGAGGTACCGTTTCATAATCTCTCTCTCTCTCTCTCTGTGTGTGTGTGTGTGTGTGTGTGTGTGTGTGTGTGTGTGTGTGTGTGTGTGTGTGTGTGTGTGTGTGTGTGTGTGTGTGTGTGTGTGTGTGTGTGTGTGTGTGTGTGTGTGTGTGTGTGTGTGTGTGTGTGTGTGTGTGTGTGTGTGTGTGTGTGTGTGTGTGTGTGTGTGTGTGTGTGTGTGTGTGTGTGTGTGTGTGTGTGTGTGTGTGTGTGTGTGTGTGTGTGTGTGTGTGTGTGTGTGTGTGTGTGTGTGTGTGTGTGTGTGTGTGTGTGTGTGTGTGTGTGTGTGTGTGTGTGTGTGTGTGTGTGTGTGTGTTGACAACATGATATGACAGGTGATAAATTATTAAAAAACCCTTGAAAAGATTACGATCACTATCATTCCTATATAGATATAGTCACACCAGTACTTTGCAGCACCTTGGATTGGTGAATTTTGGTTAATCAACTTTGAGTAATATTGCATCAACACTAATAATCCTGTGTTGAGGCAAAATCCTTGATAATATTTTGATGTTCAACAAACCTCAATGATGAGAAGCTTAAGGTTTCTGATCATATGTATTACTAATGCCTCTTGTTGAGTGTTTCATAAGAACAGGATCACACATTTAAATCTCAACAAGGTACTTGCTTATGACAAGCATCACTCTAAGAGAAAACAAAAAAGAATCATTTTTCACACTATTCTAAGAAAGGAAGCTTCCCAAGTATAAGAATTAAGATCAAGAACCCTTGGTAATCTTGGAAGAATTTTGCTTGAGAAGAGTCATCATGTGTTGTGGCAATATGAGAAGGATATCTAAAGAAGATCAAAAGCAAGAAGAGACATGACAAGAAAATTGAAGAAGATGAAATGCAAAAATCAAGCTAAGTCATGATCCCAAGAAGGGTCATGATCAAAAGAATCATGTTAAGAAGAGTCATGGGCCTGAGAATGGTCATGACATGAAGAGTCATCATCCTAAATTGCATCAACATGAGAAGATTCATCTTGAGAAGCATCATCTTCAACTACAAAGTCATGTGAGAAGAGTCACTGTGAGAAGGGTGATGACAGCTGGGAACAGTCTGTTTCTGTAGGGTGCAAAAAACGACAACATGAGCGTATTTTAAAGGCTTCAAACGACTAGCTGTTGATGCATATACTATAATCCTTGGACCAGCAGTTAATACACAATATCAAGTCTATATAAATCATTGTGTTAGGAGTGGAGTAGCCCATGTTCTTTTTGGGTGAACCACTATAAATCATTGTGTTATTTACTGCTTTACTTCTTTTAGTTTACTGTTTGTGAAAAACTCCTTTTGAGGAGAGATTTGTGAAAACCTAAGAAGAGTCATTTCTGACCTTTCTTAGCAGTAACTTGAACAAGAGTTTTTCAACCCTTCGCAGAACCTTCATAAGTCTAAAAATATTAAAACTCTTGATAAGTAGTTTATAAACATAACACATCATTCACAACAAGGCTATACTTGAAACAATCATAAAGATAACAGTAAGAAGAGTGGAAGGAAGAACTGACAGACCCTTCTCAGTTTGCTATAACTGTGAAGACTGTTCTATCACCCTTCTTGACTCATCTTATTAACCAAGAAGATTGTTTTCATCTAACACATAACACTCACTCTCTTGATTCTCAATAATACTTTTGAATCAAAGTGCTTTTATTTCAGGACAATTTAAAAAGGTCACAATTCCAACCCCCCTTCCTTGTGACATTGGTGACTTCAGTTGGCATCAGAGCTAAGCCTCTGGGGTTTCGCACACTTAACAGTGTGAGAGGAAAAGATCTTGGAAGAAGTCATGGCAAAACCAAACTCTGTCACCTTCTTACCAGAAGGTGCATCATCTAACAGACCACCTGAGTTCAATGGAGAACACTACTACTATTGGAAGAATCAAATGAAGTTGTTCCTTGAATCTCAAGACACTAATATTTGGGACATTGTTTAGAATGAACCATTCACTCCAACAATAGCAGGTCTTGTTCCAAATACAAGGATTCCAAAGCCAAAGGCTGATTGGACAACATAGGAGAAACACAAAGTGCTGCAAAATTCCAAAGCCAAATACTATCTTACCTGTGCTTTGGGAAGAGCAGAATATGACAAGATTGTGGAAAAAGAAACTGCAAAAGAAATATGAGATACACTACAAACAACTCATGAAGGAACAGATCAAATTAAAGTAGGGGTGTGCATGGTTTAAGAACCAAACCAAACTGAACCATATATATGGTTTGGTTCGGTTCACAAAACCATTTCTGTAAAAAACCGGTTTTCTCTTCAAACAGGTTTAGGTTTGGTTTCGAACCGGTTTTTAACCGGTTTGCATTTAAAAACCGGTTTCCCTACTCAAACCCCTTGAAAACCAGATTTTCTTACCGAATTGGTTTGGGTAAGTACGGGGTGTCACATTTTGGGTTTGTTGACGTTGTTAGCTTCAACCTTCTTTGTGTGCTTGTATCCATTGTAGACTAAATTAATTACCTGTACTAACTATAATATACTTATATCCATCGTAGCTTTCTTCGTGTACTTTTTTATATTTATTTATTGATTGTATAAAAATATAATAATAATAATAATAATAATAATAATAATAATAATAATAATAATAATAATAAATGAACCCACATATGCTGCATAAATAGCATCTGGAGTTGTGGATACATGTATTTGAGATTTCTATGAGGGATGCAAGTATCCAATGGGTGTAAAGGATAAAGTGAAAATAAAAATGTAATGTAAACTATAAAGATAATTAGAGTCACCGTAGGACACAAAATTCTCGGTTTTTTACAGTGTTTAGAGAACCGGACGGAACTAGTCAGGCTAACGGTTGGGATCGGAAACTGGTCTGGTTCACTGGCGAAACTGAAATGTCTCAGAGCCGGTCAAATGTTTTTTAGTGGAATTGAGTTTAATCAGTCTGTTTTTAAAAAATAAAAAATTCTACTTTTAAATTAAAAAAAATTTAGTTAAATAAAATGTCAATGACAAGTTATAAAATTACATATACATAGTTTTTTTATTTATCATTTTGATTAATATTTAGTCCTATGAAATACATATAATAATTATTTTATCTTAGTTTATAATTTAGTTATATCTAAAATTTATCACTTAATATACCATATAATCAGTGTCTTTGCCAGTTCACTGACCGATCTGGTTCAAGTACCGTTCGATCATTGAACCTTGAACTAATACCTTCACCGGTTCAATGACCAATCCAATTTTCCAAACATTGATTTTTCATCACGTGTTTAGTGGAATGTGTATACACTACATAACTCATATGACAGATCAGAGTCAGAGGCAACATAAGATAGCTATGACTAGAGTCTAGAATTACTAAATTAATTTAAAACAAGAATAAAAGATTGAATACCTTATTATAAAAAAAAATTAGTAACTTAGTAATGGTCTGAAGTTTGAAACAATAATAATAACTCACGGCATTGTTCATACAGCTTAGGTAGATCATCGAGGCCTTTTTTTTCTCTCAGGTGCAACACCCCATATTCCGTTATAATGGATGGAAAGTAATAAACCGGTTCATAGATTGAAAATTTGGGCCACTAATTTACTTTTAAAAATAGGATTGGTTTGTAAACCATATAAATGGTTCTGGATTTTTTTGGTGTAGTGCGGTCTAGTTAACACAATTGGACTGGTTATCCATACCATTTGCACACCCCTAAATTAAAGAAACTAAGAAAGGAATGCTCATTCATGAATTTGAGATGTTCAAAATGTCAGAAGAAGAAACCATTGATGAAATGTTTGGCAAATTCACTGCTATCATCAATGGATTGAGTGCACTTAAGAAAATTTACCCAAATGCTGAGAAGGTTAGCAACTTGCTAAAATGCATTCCAAAGGCATGGAGACCTAAAAACAACTATAGAAGAATCCAAAACTCTATTTGAATTAGACATTGATCACCTGCTTGGGACCCTCAAGATTCATGAGCAAGAGCTCATGGAGGAGCTACATCCAAAAAGAAAGACAGTAGCTCTCAAAGCTTCTCACAAAGATACTGATTAATAATAAAAGTATTGATTAAAGTACTGATAAAAGTCGCAAACCTTTGGTACCATTAATCGATAATAAAAGTACTGATTGAAAAACTTAAAACAACACTTTAAAGTGACCATATTGAAGCATGCACATACATATATGAATTATACATTAGGCTTCGATTTGCTTTTGGCATCATCGTAATGGGGATGATCATTAAATCTAGGAGGAAAACCAAAGTGCTTCTGAACTAGAACCTGATTCTGATCCAGTTCCACTTTTTCTTCCTTGAGATCAAACAGTGCATGACAATGAGCACACCAGCTCGTGTTTGTTCTCTAGTCCATCCTCAGCTTGAAAAGATACAAGAGCCAAAGTGATTTCACTGTTCATCATTTGAATGCAAATGTCCCGTTATTGATTCTTTACATCAACCTCTTCTATTTTTCTTCTTTTCTTTCATATTTGTAGTGACTTGTCGCATGAGCGGTAAAACTCCGTGACTTAGAAAACACCTTGTTGCACTTTGGACATGTATAAAATGCTTTTTTTTTTTTTTTGTGAGGGGGAAGGTTGTTCATTTGATCGCTACCCAAGCTTCAATAGTAAACAAACCATTTGTAACTTGTCTAGCGCTTTCACGGTAGCGTCATCATCGGTGATAAACATTTTGAAGTTTCTTAATTTTCATTTCTCCCATGTTTGGGATCTCTTCTCCATTCTCCGCCTTCACAAAGTCTCGCACCTAGACTTGCATCTTCACAAAGGAAAAAAAATAAGTTTCAGTAAGGAAGTAGAAACCATAAAAAAAATTCTAGGCTTAGGAACACAACTAAATGGTGTGGACAAGCCGAATGGAGAAATAGAGAAGACAAGTTTATAACAAAGGAAAGCAAACGACATGAGCATCCATTGAAGGAGAGGTATAATAGCAACTAAGACCAACCGAAAATGTACCTAGCCAGGCATCTGAGCAATAATTATAAAATTAGTGAAGTATTAGGATTCTACAACTTTTTACCCGTTGCCTATTTACTTTCAAAATGTATCCTTTCTACACCTATAAAATATGCATCAATTTCATATTTTTACATTCAATTATGCATATTATCTTACCCATGTTTAATCAAGGAAATCACAGTTGTTGATGACTTCAGTTAGATATTATGAAAATGAACAGTAGAGCGAAACACAATAGAGAAGGTGTAGAAATATATGACAACATCGACGGTTTCCTTTTGAGCAAGCTTTCAATGATAGTTGACAATCGGATATTGCGCCATTCATGGATCTATTGGAGAAAAAACAACATATGACTAAACGTTAGAAAAGAGACGATAAAAAGATATATTACACAAATGAAAGAACATTATGAATCACCTGAGTTAGTTTTGTACAAAATAATGATCTGAGTAGAATGAAGTTCCAATTGATGTACAAATCCCTAAAAGTATCTTCACAAGCAATCAAATCATACAAGTATATGTGAGAACATATCTTACACATGAATGAGCGATTTAGATAGATGGTAAAATACTCCTTACAAACTATGAAATCACAATTTAACAAAAATAGGGAAAACGAAGGAGATACTTTTAGGTCGGGCGAAGCGCCGCTGCGAGTTTTGCTAGTGATCTCAATCTGCAGAGCATAACCACGTATTTATAAGGTTGTTTCACGAGAGGAGGAACTAGGGTTAGGTTAGGCTTTTAGGTTACCCAAATTGAAATATTTTGAATAAAAAAATTAATATAACTTTTGTACATAAAAATCAAACATATATATAAAATTCATTCATTAAAAAATCATAAATATATGGTATGACAATTTAGAAAAATACGTTTATGAAAAATCTCAAAATATTTAAATAAATGCTTGATTTTCCTTGGTCTTTGACTAGTAAGAGACTAAAAATAAACTATCTAAGCCTTAGATCAATAGAAGAAGAACTATATAATCTTTGGAATTGTGACCCTTTTAAAATTGTCCTGAAATAAAAGAACTTTGATTCACTAGAGTTATTTAGAATCAAGAGAGTAAGTGTTATGTGTTAGATAGAAACAATCCTCTTAGTTAATTGGATAAGCTAAGAAGGATAATTGAACAGTCTTCACAGTTATATCAAACTGAGAAGAGTCAGTCAATACTTCCTTCACTCTTCACACTGGTTGTTTCTGATTTGTTTCAAGTAGAGTTTTATTGTGAATGATGTATTATATATGAATAACATTTTTCAAGAGTTTCAAAACATTTTCTAGTTTTAAGAAGGTTTTGAGAAAGGTTGAAAAACTCTTTGTTCTAGTTACTGCTAAGAAGGGTCAGAAATAACTCTTCTTAGGTTTTCACAAATCTCTCCTTAATAGGAGTTTTTTTCAAGCAGTAAACTAAAAACTTAAAGTAGTAAATAACACATGGATTTATAGTGGTTCACCCAAAAAAAACATGGGCTACTCTTTTCCTCACACCCAGTGAGATTTTCCAAATAGTTTACACCCTTTCACACTTCACACACAAGTTGAAAGCACTTGGTAGTTTTCTTCTCACAGCTCTACCTACTGTATACACCACTAATAGACTTTCTTCAAAGCTATTAGACTTCTTTTAACACAAAAGCACTCACTTCTCAAGTCCTACAACAACACATGCTACTTGAGAAGGTTTCCTATTTAAGGTTCTTTTGAATACAAGTGTTTTGGGATTACTCAGAGCTTGGTTGACATAAAGGAATATACATGAATGTATTACAACACAATACTTAATACATTCTCAGAGAATAGGTGAATCCCTTCTGGTTTATGTGCAGCTGAGTATGGAAGAGAGAAAACTTGAATAGGTGAGAAGGGTTGTATCTCAGAAATTTAATCCACTCTCTTGAAGATCAATGGAGACCAGAGCTATTGTTATATAGACTTGATATTTTGTATTAACTGCTGGTTCAAGAATTTTAGTTGTTGCATCAACAACTAACCGTTTATAGCCGTTTGAAATACGATCCTGTTGTCGTTTCTGCACTCTGTAGAAACAGGTTGTTCCAGCTGTCATCACCCTTCTCACAATGACTCTTCTCACTGTGACTCTTCTCACATGACTTTTTAGTTGAAGATGATGCTTCTCAAGATGAATCTTCTCATGTTGATGCAGTTCTAAGATGATGACTCTTCTTGTCATAACCCTTCTTAGGCCCATGACTCTTCTTAACATGATTCTTATGATCATGACCCTTCTTAGGATTATGACTTCTTAGCTTGATTTTGCATTTCATCTTCTTCAATTTTCTTTGTCATGACTCTTCTTGCTTTTGATATTCTTTAGATATCCTTTCTCATATTGCCACAACACATGATGAATCTTCACAAGAAGAATTCTTTCAAGATTACCAAGTGGTTCTTGACTTTAATTCTTATTCTTGGGAAGCTTCCTTTCTTAGAACAGTGTAGACAATGATTCTTTTGTTTTCTCTTAGAATGATGCCTCTCATAAGCAAGTAACTTGTTGAGATTAATTGTGTGATCCTGTTCTTAAGAAACACTCAACAAGAGGCATTAGTAATACATATGATCAGAAACCTTAAGCTTCTCAACATTGAGGTTTGTTGAACATCAAAACATTTATTAGGGATTTTTCCTCAACAATAGGCTATTTAGCGACGAGCTTGGGAGAGCTGTTGGAGCTTCCCTTTACCTGCAAGCAATCGGTCGGGCAAGCAAGTTGAAGATGAAGAACGTACCTCGGAGCGTTCACTATAGTAGGGGAGTAGTCCGAGATTGTCGTCGTGGAGGCATTCCTCGGTTTCAGATGGAAGTTGTTCGGAGGAAGAAATGAAGGATATGAGTCCTGGAAGACAGTGACGTGTCTCCCACTATGGTCGCCATTGTTCGGTACCTAGACTTCGAACTTGGCCCAAAATTCGGGGTACTTGCTTTGTGGTGAATTCCAGGAGGCTCCGAGTTGTGAGCCGCAAGTTGGTTGAAGATCATACTCGGTTATTCTGTAGTTGCTTGAAGATCCACGTCGGGTGGGGGGTACTTGCAAGACACTATGACGCTCAAGTCAGTATGTGGCCGAGTTAGAGGAAAGAAACAGAGAATTAGAGATTCCAGATCGTGTCTGGAGAGAGGGAGTGATGAATGGAAAGAATCTTACCAGGGCCGAGGGGCGCACCTCTATTTATAGAGGGAAAGAGCGTA
The DNA here is from genome assembly GCA_020916435.1 of Oxytropis ochrocephala. Classification (NCBI taxonomy): domain Eukaryota; kingdom Viridiplantae; phylum Streptophyta; class Magnoliopsida; order Fabales; family Fabaceae; genus Oxytropis; species Oxytropis ochrocephala. Next base: position 120,970,006 of record CM037090.1, on the reverse strand, counting down.
TCGTGGGCGTCGGATCTGACGAGAAGATCTTGGCCCTCGGGAATCGGAGTGTACTGCGTGTTGCGCTTTTGGGCCAGCCTCTTTAAGTGGATTGGGCTCAGCCCAACCCAAGGTAGGGACTTTGAGTCTTGGTCGAAACACTTCTAGTATAACCGAGGCGTTCTGGGTCCAAGGACTGACCTCACCGATGGCTCAGCATACGTAGAAGAAAACAATGATGTAGCTCCCTTTGAGGCTGGCACCGGATGCCCTTCGGCCAAATCAAGATCGGCTTACTAGGGAAAACAGAGTAGTGTGTCTCCTCGGTCTTAGATCTAACCATTTATCTGCAAGGGGAGGGCAGCGCCATCACTGACTAAAACTGAAACGAGACTGATCCCGTCCTCGGAGACATCGAGACGGGTCCATCTCCTACCTAAAAGGCATGAGCAGCGACACTCGCCTAACGACGACGTTGGCCGCGTTCAAAAGTAAAACTAACCTCAGTTGAGATTCACGCAAGTCGGCCTGAATAATGATCTCGGGGCAATGAGTGATGAACTCGGTCCACCAGGAAACCCAGAATGCACAGTGTTGCACGACGGGGAGTGAACTCGGCACGGTGGTCTGAAGAAGGAAAACTTTCAAATCACTCAAAGCTCTCAAGGAAGTAAAATTTGAGAATGAGGCAAAGTGAAGAATGAATCTTCGACTTAGCTTTTATAGGCTTCAAAGAGAGCGATGCGAAACGACGCGTCCCATTAATACACAATTCTGACATTATGACAAGACAGTCTCGGTTCCCCAAAGCGTCAACTCGATTTTCCCAAACATGACGTTGTTGCTTTCCACTCACAAGTTAACACGTGGTGCGACATCATTACTTTTCCCCTCGTTGAGAATGCAAGACAAGTCAAGCCGAGGCCGACCTCATCCTCTGGCCGACCTCGACGACTGGGGGACCACTGTTCCGGCCTAGGCCTAACTCATAAGAGTTGGGCCAGGCCAAAACCGTTATTGGCTAAGACCCAATCCAACATTTGGAAACAACTTACTTGTCGTTCCGCAAGAACCTCCTACAACGGTCCAGATTGCCACGGTCCAACGCTCTGGATACGGCACATCCTTCTATAAATAGATGTGCACCCCTCCATTTTCAGGGACGTTCTCATTATTTGCATACATCTCCATTTCCCTTGCTGACTTAAGCATCAGAGTGTCTGCAGGTACCACCCTCCGGCGAGCTCAAGTAAGCAACCTCGGCGGATCCTAAGTACATCTTCAACCATCCGAAGCACATCTCCTAAATACCCTGGATCCAACTGCCGTCCGAGATCCAGGTACTGAACAGTGTGAAATCACACTCACCTCTTGCCACTGTACTGTACATTTTTTGTTTCGCACCCGTAAATATTTCTCTTTTCATGAAACTTACATGTAATCAAGTTAAAATTTAGAATAAACTTAGGGATTGTAGCGTCTAACTACCATGCCTGTAACTACCCCTTAGCTTTCTTCTTCAAATAATAATTTTCATGTTGGAATTAGGGAGAGCTTAACACCCAAAGAAACAAACAGTTAAACACAACAGGCCATAAAATCCTCCTAACACATTGTGATCTGACAAATGTGAGTAGAAACCTCGTGATTGCATAAAATCGCGATTTGACAAATGTGAGTAAAAACAACTAAACCCTCAATTTAAACTCCAAACTACCAACTTCCCTCCAATTTAGTTTATGTTACGGGGGTGTATTGCACTAGGCGCACCCCTTGTTTCTCAATTTAAGAGCACATTTCACTATCAATGGGCCAGTTCGCTGAGGCCCATATTCCAGCGCCTGGATCCAACAGTGAACGGCTAGGATCTAAACCCTAGATCGGATAGCCCTGATCAATTGGCACTTTTGGTGCTCTCTTGTTATTTTTAATGTGTTTGTTTAGTGCTGCAGCATTTGACGTTATAACGTTTGCGCCCTACGTGAGCAAGAGAGAGAAAAGTAAAAAGCACAATTGGAGCTCATACTTTATGTCATTTCAGCCCATATTTAAAGGATATTTTTTGCTGCTAAAGTCACCAACCAAAAGGCTTTATAGGGACACTTGTCCACTTGCATGTGGAGGGTACTTTTGGTTGGTGGCATGTCAAATCACCTTTTTGAACAAGTTGGCTTTATCTTTTGCAAATAGTCTTCTTCTCTAAGACACTTCATACTTGTTGGTTCAGTTGGATGGAGTTTTTGACACATTCTCTTCTCCATTTTCGTTCAAGCTTACTCACAAAAACTCAAAGTTAAAATTCTGCACTTCAATGCTTCGAAGCAACGTTATAGTGTCACGGGACAGATTTGTGCAAAGGAGTTTGAGTGGTGTAACTTCTATGCTATTCTCCTTCTTTTGTATTTTCAGTTATATGAACATGGTTCCCATCATAGTTTGTATTTCCTTGTTTTTGTTAATCATGAGCTAAGCTTTTTGCAGTTGGATGTTTGTAACTTTGTAATGACTTTTTAGTAGTTTTAATGTAATGTTTTGATGTTGCATTTTAATTCTTGTGTGAAACTTCTTTCAAACTTATTTTTGAACTGATCAACTAATTATAAGTACATTTGTAAATTCAGAAATGGTTTACAATTCAAACTCAAGGATTAATATGAGTAAGTGGTTGTTTTATGGACACTTATAACAATCCATGCTTAAACCTAGACATAGGAAAACATAGTTCATAGGGTGAATACTGTGGGAGCTTAATATACAGGGTGAACTTATTTAGAACTTAGACATAAGCGTATTGTAACGAAACTCTGACGTTAATGACCGAAAGGCACACATCAAATGCTACAACACCCAACTATAACATCAAACAAAGCATTAAATTATTTTAATGGATTTACATAGTGAAAAGCATTCCAAGCTTCTATTCTGAATTTCTACATACCATCTATCTTTACTTGCTTATTTACATTAATGTTATTCACAATACTTGTTGACAACTTGTTATTGTTATTTGTGTTACTCACTAGCTAAATTACTTTCTTTAATTATAGAAGTAAAATCAACAATCCTCGTGGGAACGATCTTTACTTATCATTGTATTACTTGTTGTGATTGTGTATACTTGCACATCACCTTTTCGCACAACAAAGGCCTAAGTGTTAGCGGATTTCATTGCAGAGATGACCCCGATCGAGCCTGAGGACGAACTATGGATCTTGCACGTGGATGGGTCATCTAATCCTAAAGGGAGTGAGGTCGGTCTAATTCTGGAAAGTCCCACTGGTGTTGTGATCGAGGTATCACTCACCTTCAGTTCCAAACTTCAAACAACCAGACGGAGTATGAGGCATCCATCGCTGGACTCCAACTTGCACTCGACCTATTAGTCACTCGAGTCAATCTGAACACCAATTCATTATTGGTATTTTCCTAGATTAGGAAGCAGTATAGAGCTAAGGATCCGACGCTGCAGAAGTACTTGGCCCAAGTATGCGAGCTTTTGGCTCATTTCCAAATGGTCGAAGTTAAACACGTTCCAAGAACGGAGAATGTCAGAGAGGGCATTTTGTCCAAGCTAGTCAGCACTAAAGCACCTGAGAACCATGGCTCCGTGATCTCGGAAGTACTCAGCCGACCTAGGGTCAGCCTGAATCTGGAGCTGACTACATTTATATGCGTCGTCGAAGAGAGCAAGAGATGGATCTTGCCAATTTTGAAGTATATTGAGTCGGGGGATGAGCCCCCGACCCGGCCCCTCACGAAGCTAAAATGATACGGAACAAGGCATCGTCTTTTTCTGTGATTGACGAAGTTCTCTACAAAAGGGTTCTCTCTTCACCGCGTTTGAAGTGTGTCGAAGGGGAGGAAGCGGATTATGTGTTGGCCAAAATTCACGAGGGAATTTGTGGAAAACATCTCGGCAGGAGGTCGCTAGCTAGGAAGGCCTTAAGTGGTGGCTACTTTTGGCCGACTATGGAAACCGATGGTAGGAACCATGTTAAAAAATGTCAGAAGTGTCAAATTCATGCAAACGTCCATGTGGCTCCTCCCACCGAGCTTACGAGCCTCACCTCCCCATGGTCTTTTTCAAAGGCACCTGGCAAAATCAAATTCTTGGTAGTGGCAGTTGATTATTTCACGAAATGGATTGAGGCCAAACCCCCGACCACTATCAATGCAAAGAACTGCATCTCATTCTTCAAGAAAAACATCATGACCAGATTCGGGATACCCGAGATGGTGGTAAAGGATAATGGAACCTAGTTTGCCGACAAAGGATTCAGAAAGCTGATGGCCAACCTTAAAATCAAGCAACGCTTCACTTGGTGGAGCACCCCAAACCAATGGGGAGGCCGAGGCAGCAAACAAAGTGATTCTCAATGGACTAAAGAAGCGCTAGGACGATGCTAAAGGAAACTAGGTAGAGGAACTCCCTTATGTCTAATGGGATTATAGAACCACGCCCCAAAGTTCTAATGGTGAAACGTCGTCCCGGTTTTCGTATGGAAGCCAAGTAGTTATTCCGGTTAAGATCAGAGAGCTGAGTTGGGGAACGTCCAACCCAAAGTCGCCAGAAGAAAACGACCAAACTTTAAGGGAGGAAATCGATCTTGTGGAAGAAGTCCCAGGTCGGGCTTTTTTCAAAGAAGTAGTGGTAAGCAAATGGTGGCAACCCGGTACACCTCGAAAGTTGTCCCAAGAGATTTTGAGATCGGTGATCTCGTTTTATGACGAGATGATGTCGGATTGAAGAAAGATGCACAGGGAAAACTTGCCTCCAATTGGGAGGGTCCATACCGGATCGTCACTAAACCCGGTAATGGCGCTTTCGAATTGGAAACTTTGGAAGGGAAGTTGATTCCGAGTACTTGGAACGCTGTCAAGCTTAAAAAATATTATAGCTAGCCTCAGATTGAGCCTACGAGAGGTTTGTAATCTGAATCGTCAGTATTCGCTCACTCAATGCAAATGTAACTCGACTATTATTGGCCTTGAAACTCAGTTTTGTAAGAAATGTCCAAGGTTAAGAAGGGGGCAGGATGGCTTAAGATCGCATTGCCGCCCTTGAAAATCGGTATAAATCGGAATACGAGCGACCGAGGTAGTCGCAACCCTTGGGACGAGTTCAATCTGGGTCGAGTTCCGGTAAACTGCCCCAAGGACGAAGCAAATTACTTGCGCTTCAAAAGCCGCAACGCTTGATGGGTTGAGGGGTTGCCATCCCCGTAACTGACGAGTTCAATCTAGGCCGAGTCTTAATAAATTGTCCTGAACGCGATATACATAATTATGGAAAAAATTTATACGATTAATACGTGCAATTGAAATACTAACCGAAGTAATTAAAAATCGGAGTTGATATAAAGCATACAAACATTAAAAACTATCCCAGATACGATCGGGTCTTCGAGCTCAAAAAGGGGTTAACAATTAATGAACAAAACAAAACATTAAGCAATTCACACTAAGCTAGAGGAAAGATAGTGGAGATAGTTTTGGTTGTGAGGTCGACCTTGACGATTCGAGCGTCCTGTACCTCATGGTCAGGATGCAGCACGTTAGGGTCTGGCACAAAACCAAGGTAAAGAACAGCTGCTTGCTGGAAAGCATTTTCAAAAGTTCCATGTGCCATCTCAACAAACTGCGCCCAAACACCGACAATTTCCCTATCATCCTCGGCTTTCTGCTCCCGAGCTTTCTGCAGCTCGGCCTCCAACTCAGTAATCCGGTCCTGAAGGGATGAATTCGGCTTCGACACTTGTTTTGCCTCAAGCTCAGTTACCCGAGCCTGGAGAGTCAGGTTGAGCTTAGCCACCTTATCAACTCTAGATTCTACCTCCTTGAGCTTGACCTCAAGATCTTTGGCCTCCTAGACAACGTCCTCTTTGTTCTTATCTACCTTGGCATTCTCTCTCTTCAGTTCAAAAATCTCTTATTTGGCTTTGTTCAAAGCTACAGAAGTTGGTTCCAGCGCTTTCCAAGCTTACTCAACTTCCTTCTTGGTTTTTGAAAGAAAAACAAAGTTATAAGTTTCGGTCCAAGGGTGGATCAAGTGATGGGAGAGTCGCAAAGCATTACCTTTGACTTGACCACCAGCCTATTCTTTCATCTTCTGGACAAGGTCGGTCATGTGCTTAAAAACCGAAAGTGACGCCCCAAAAGGGTTGGACCAATATTCCTCATAGGTCACCTTCAGAAAGTCGTCCATGGAAAAAGGGACCGACTTGTGCCTTTTGTCTGATTTGTGCTTTTTCTGATTTGCGTTGGAAGACCCGCTCAGGTCCATAAAGTCCCTCTTCTCCCGACTCTGCGTATTGGAGGTGTTACCTGGGGTGAGGAACAGACACATTTTTCCTTTTCCGCACTCTAAGAACGAGGGCGGGATCCACAACATCGGCGGCTATTGTGTTCACTGGTTTAGGTTGCAGAATGGGCTATGGTCTTCGAGTCGGTGGAGCCCCAGTGTTAAGCCTCACCTGGGCAAATTTGTTGGCAATTGACATGTTACCTGCAAAACAAATAGAAAATAAAGGCGAGTTAGTGCACATGCAAAATATCTACAAAAAACTAAAAGACGAGGACTTGGTGACCGATCCTACCAAGCACCTTCTTAGTCTAGGACCTTTTTCCAACTCGGACCAAATTCCAAGTGTCAAAACCATACTCTTTGGGTGATTTAGTCGGAATAAGATCGGCGCAGAGCATCATCATCCTAATGGTCTCCCTATCCTCCTCACTCAAGCTCGACTCGCTTGCGATTGAAGTGGGCCAAAGACCAACCAATGGGGAACTTTGTAGACAGTAGAAATTGCTCGTCCTCACTTTAGGTTCTGCATATTTAATTGCATCGGCTATCACCGGTTCAACCCAAAGAATCTATCTTTCCACTCGAACTTCAGGATATCGTTAAAGGGCCGAAAGGTTAAAGGCTCACGTGTTCCCAGCATTCTGTGTTAGGTCTAGTGCCTCCTATTGACTTCAAAAAGGTTAAAGAACAACTTGACTGATGTTGGCCTCTCCAAATGGATGCTTACCAACTCGAAAGCTCATATGTAAGCCCAGGCATTGGGGTGAAGCTGCGAAGGGGCAACCTCCAATCTTGCCAAGACCTCCTGCTGAAAACGTGTAAAGGGGGGTCGGATGTGCATAATAGCCAAGACCACATAATACATAATAAACTTGAGCGAAGATGGATAAGTAGCAACATGTTGATCTTCGGCCATGCACTCAACATTCCAAACTATGTTCTCCCGTCTCGAGATTTGCTAGGGCGAACCTAGACATGTTTGCTCCGACCTCATATTTAGACTTGGTAGCTCTCAAGGCTTCAGAAACCCAAGAGTAATATCAGGGAGTGGATATTAGCATCGGGTGGGGGAGGTCGAGGGGGCAGACCCTTGTGCTGGGGTAATCTCATGTTGTTTCAATTCCCCAGATCGTCCAACAACTTCATAACTCTTGCTCTCCTCGATGCTATCCATGTATGTCTCGCCATCCGGATCAGGACCCTTTGGATTTTCAGAATTGTTACTCCCTTGGTCCTCAACTATCTCTGTATCCTCGGAAGAATCCGAGCTTGATTCCAATGCTATAACCTTGACAGGCGGTCCCTCCGCCGATTGCTCATTCGCGCCGAAATGATTCCCTTCTCCAGGTTGAGCATTTAGGGTCGGGCGTACGATCCTCCACAAATCTCCCAGTGGCCTGATGGTCTTCTTCTGCCTGATATCTCACCGAGCCGAATGAAGTTGGTCGCTAACCTCAGGTTGTGCCCCATCGGCCTCCACCTGCCTATGACCCCTAGCTGTACTAGACCCCGAAGCCATCAACTTTGCAATATTTGGGCGTTGCCCCACTATTTGTTTGATCCTCCCCAGTTCGGACCTGCATGAATGGGGGCATGCGATATCAGGAGTAAACGACGTGGTGGGTTCGCGATAAGGCCGGAACCCGACCTGACAACCCCCAACCTGTGAAAATAAAAACAGACTGAGGGAAAGTCTCGGCCAAATTCGGAATCGGCTTGATTAGCTTTGCGGATTCGGGCGATCTTACTCCATTGGAACAGATGAACTCTCGCCACGATAGAACGAACTGAAATCTGAAGAATACAACACGAAGTCTAGATTCGCCGGGATTGAACTAGGAGGTCAAAGCAAATGTTTAGATTTCGGAACAAATGTGAAATTATTGAACCATTATATATAGTGGGCAAGCGCCACCAACAGGCCGTCAGCCAAAAGGACGCGTCCCATCAATGCCATTTATGGCAGGCGCGAGAATCGAACCGCCATCAGTAATCTGACACCTCGGGACCATCAACAGCCACTTCGATCAAATCAATCAATCATTGTAGGAAGAGCTCGGAAGATCGACTAACCCGAGGCTGGGGGCAGAAACCTTCGGAGGCATAAGCCCCACCTCGGCGTAGGTCGCCTTTCAAGTACTTCGACATTTAAGCTCGGAACGGATGCACAAGTCAAGATCGCCTCTAGGCGACCTGACTTGGGGGGGCAACTGTTACGGAGGTGTATTGAGCTAAGCACCCCCCCCCCCCCATTTTCTCATTTTAAGAGCACATTTCACTATCAATGGGCTAGTTCGCTGACGACCATAAGTCAATGCCTGGATCTAACCGTGAACTACAAGGATCTAAACCCAAGATCGAACAACCCCTTGAAATCTATAATTAGCCACCAACACAACACCCAAGGTATGCACACTTTCCCAAGGTCTTGCAGACTCAACTTTCCCACATTTCTAAAATTTTGTAAAATTTGTCAAATTTAGAAATTATTTAAAAAAGTAAAGATTAACTAGTTGTGTGTCAAAAAAAACTAGTTGGATTTCACAAACTTTATAGACTAATTATTTTCATTTACTTAGGGTCCGTTTGATTTGCAAACAAGACAGTACTGGACTGGACAAACTTTTGTCCAGTACATTGTTTGGTGTACCATGGACAACACAAGCAAAAAATGTAAATTTTACTATAATTCTTTTTCTAATGTTTATAATGATTTTATATAACATATATTACAATGAAATTAAAACTTATAATGAAAAACGCTTGAAGGAGAATATGGAAGAGAGAGATAGAAGGAGAGAGAAAGAGAGAGAAAGAGAGAGATGAGGGAGTGTCATGAGATGATACAAGAAAGATGAGAGGTAGAGAGAGGGGAGAAAGAGAGACGAAGGAGATAAGTCGTGAGATAATAAAATATTAGAGAGGTAGAGAAAAAGATAGAGAATAATGGGATAGGAGAGAGAGAGAGAAGAATGAGATAGGAGAGAGAGAGAGGGGGAGAATAGAGGAGAGAAAAAATTATTGAACAGGAAATAAAAATAATATTTTGGTATTTTTTGAGTGATCGAGAAAAGTTATCTTATGGGATGAGAAAGTTGTCTTGTGGTTTTGTGAGGCATGAGAATGCTGGTGCGTTAGAAATCAAGAAGCTCGAAAATGTGAAATCATAATTCTTCATTGATTGAATTGTGAGAATACAAATTGTACTTATATGTTCCAGTTAGTCTAACTAAGCGAGGCGATTAGACGATTACATTCCAACCCATCGCTAATCGCCTAATCTTTATTACAATGAGAACTAAACTTCTTGAATTACTAATCGAACTATTTAATCTTTGCTATTATCCTCTAATATTCCCCACAAGCTCAAGAAGATTTAGTACTCGAGCTTGTCTCTAAAAAGGCGAAATTGAGTTTCTTTGAGAGGTTTAGTTAAAATATCTCGCTATTTGTGCTTGTCTTGATGCATAAGTGACAACGAGGATTTGTTAAGGACTTTCTCACGTCACAAAGAAGATATCCGACTCCATATGTTTGGTCCTTGAGTGTAACACATGGTTATGAGTGAGAGCAGCGTGCTCTGGTTGTCTGATAGATGACGGAGAGGGTGTGAAGATTCTCGAGTTCATGCAAGTAGTGGATCGAATCCAAAGAACCTCAAAGAAATGCTAGAGCCAAAAGCGATATTCGCCTTCGGTGTTGATTTGGCAACTAAGGTCCGCTTGGACCACCAAGTAATTAAGTTTGGACCAAGATAGATGCGTGCACACGATGTGGAGCGTCTGTCATCAATATCGGATGCCCAATCTGCATCACAATAGGCATTGATTGCAAGAGGAAGACCGACGAGAGCAGTTGCAGGGTAATCCCATGATCAATAGTGCTCTTTAAGTAGCGTAGTATCCTTTTTGACAAAGAAATCCAATGAGAGGTGAGAGGTTGAGACATAAACCGACACACCTTGTTAACAGAGTAACCAAGTTCAGTGCAGTTTTGTGACATCTTGTAAAGCACCTCACGATGCTTCAGCAGAGTAGAGGATCCTCAAAATAATCACTTCCATGTCAGAGAGCTTCAGGTTGGGTGGAAGTGGTGTGGAAACTCTACCTGCAGTCATCCATACAGGGTTGCCTGTAGTATATCTCGTATATACTTAGATTGTGAGAGATGAAGTGATCCTGTTGGAGTGAATTTACACTCAATTCCCCAAAAATAATCAAGCGTTCCTAGTTGTTTTAGGGAAAAGGTTGCATGTAGTTTCTTGATAATGATGTTGATAAGAAGTGAGTGAGGAGCTGTGATGAGGATGTCATCAACATAAATGAGAACCATTAAGTGCGACCTTTATTGTTGTAGATGAGAAGAGATGGATCACATTTGGGTCGTTGAAAACCATAAGAGCCACGAGTTACGGTTAGACTAGCATACCATGCGCGTGGAGCTTGTTTCAACCCATAAATGGCTTTCTTAAGATGGCAAACTAAGGAGGAATCACCCTTGATAAAGCCTCGAGGTTCTTGATATAGACATCTTCTTCCAATTGTCCATGTAGGAATGCATTATTAATGTCAAGTTGTTTGATGGGCCATTTATGAGTTAGTGCCAAGGTAAGAATAACTCGATTGTGGCCGGTTTTACATTTGGAGAGAATGTATCGGTGTAATCTCGCCATGTTTTTGAAGAAATCCTTTTGCTACTAGCCTAGCTTTATATCCATTGATTGAGCCATCCGGATTTTGTTTAATTCTAAAGATCCACTTGCACCCAATTGCACGTTTACTGGCCGTAAGGGGACCAAATCCCAAGTGTGATTGGCTTTGAGAGCATCAAATTCAAGTTGCATAGCTTGAGTCCATTGAGAGAGAGGCAAGAGCCCGTTGAAGCGTGTTCGGTTCTCGTAGTAGTGAGGTTGTGAGTAGGAAATAAAGGAGGTTTGAGATGGCCATTTTTGATCTTGTTTGCATGGGGTGAGTGTTGAGAGGTGGTGGAGGTGAAGGTGAGGGTGAGTTAGGGTCAATGGTACTAGAGGCATCGGAGGGTAGAGGTGTAGGAGGTGATTGAGGCGGGATAGGTGAGTGGTGTGGAGTAGTATTATGTTGTAGGTTTGGAGAGTTGTGTGGTATATCGAGTTGATGGGGCGAGAAAGGTGAGTGAGCAGTAGAAGGTAGGGATGGTGAAGGGCTTAGGGTAGGACCATTGGAGCCGTGAACAATGTTTAATGGTGCTGCATAGAAGGATTAGTAGTTCTGTGTGTGTTGTGGGATTAGCATCGGTTAATTTACTTTGGAATGGAAAATGATTTTCATTAAAAGTACATCTTTAGACACATAGAGGCGACTGTTGCTCTATCAAGACATTTGTAACCATGGTGAGATGAGGAGTATCCTAAGAAGACACATTCTTTAGACTATCTTTGAAACTTTGGATTGTTGTAAGGTGTGAGAAGTGGATAACATGCGTGACCAAATGATTTAAGAAATTTGTAATCGTGTGGTTTTTGAAACAAAGATTTGGAGTGGAATGTGAGGTGAGAGAGTGGTGGCGATCTATTGATGAGATAGATCTGAAGGTGAAATGCATGGTCCCGAGAAATAATATGGTAAAGCAGAGAGAGAGGAGAGACAGGACTGTTTCTACTATATGACGATGTTTTCTTTCCACAACTCCATTTTGGTGATGAGTTTGTGGGCGGATGACTCGGTGAATGATTCCAAGATCGGTGAGGAGCTTGGTAAATGGTCCGAACTCACCTCCCAATCGAGTTGGGATGATTTGAGTTTCTTATTGAGTCAGAATTCGCTAAAGCTTTGAATTGTTTAAAAGCAGTTAAAGTTTCGATTTGTCATGTAAGAAGTAGATCCAAGTGTAAGGCATTAAAGGCATCAATAAAGAGACACATAGTACTTAAAGCCCATTGAAGAAGTCATAAAGGGGGACCCCATGAGATCACAATATACTAAAGCTAGTGGTTCATTATAGACGATTGAGATAAATGTGAAGGTAATCTGTGAGATTTTCCAAGACAACAAGCAACACGAAATTCTTTTCATTATATGGAAATGTTGACATATTACAAAGTTGCAGAACTTTATTCATAGTGTCTAAGCTAGGATGGCCTAGTTTATTATGCCAATGAAAATACAATGCGAGTTTGTAACTACTGAGAATCAATTGAGGTTCTTTGAATTAATGTAAAGCAGAATTATTTGAAATAGCAGGACTTGAGTGGAGAGGATAGAGACCTCGAGAAGACGACTTGCCTTGCGATAAAACTTGGTCATTGACACGAGATTTCACCAAGTAATGATTAGGATAAAACACAAAGATAAGCATTATTATCCGCAACAAATTTCTCGATGCTAATTAGGTTTTTGTTAAGTTGGAACATGCGAGTACATTCTTAAGATACAATGTGTGTTGTGGGTGTGTAGGTGATTGAAAAGCAAAGTTGCTAATGGGTGAACAGGTAACTTCATACCATTACCGAGGAAAATGTTCTCAAGGTGTGGTGGTGGTGGTCTTTGCGCCAGTGTGCAAAGCAGCATGTGTGTGACATGTTGGGTGGCTGCAGTGTCCATATTGTTGTTGAGCGAGGATGCGCAGGTAAGTTCTTTGTGTAATGAAGCTTGAGGAGCAGGAACAATTGTGTTTGGTGGCCAAGTTGCTGGAGTAGCAGGTATTCCTGGGCGAATATACTGATAGGGATTAGTTGCAGGTGGTGGAAATGCAGCAGAGCCATAAGAAGCGTCAAACCGATAATAGCAGTGAGAGGCTTCATGACCATGACGTCGACAAACTTGACATTGAACTGATGAACGACCACCACCGCGACCTCCCCGGCGACCAAATCGTCCTCCTTTACCGCGATTGTTGAAATTGCCCCTTCCCCCAAAACCTAGGGTTTGCGAATTGGGGGAAATTCCTGAATTCGGATTGCTACTTGTGTAATTGGCCTGTGCGTTTGCATTAGGTTGTAATTGCGACGATTCTTGACTATCCTTCGTCGTTGATTGAGTGAGATTGAGCGAAGATGCTTCTTCAAGAAATTTGGCCTTCTCGAGGCTGCTCATGAGGCGAAGTAGAGATTTGATCTCTTCAAGATCAAACCATCAATTTTATCGTTGATTAACGTGATCAAGGATTGAAATCATGTGGCAATCCTTCCAAGATTGCATCCATTTGATCTTGAATGGTGACGGTTTCACCAATTGAAAGCAAGGAGTCCGCGGCGTGTTTCACCTTCGGCGTAAATTCGAAACCGCACTCGTACCTTTCTTCATGGTACGCATTTGTTGGCGTAATTGGCGTGCTTGAGCCTTCGTCTTCGATTGGAAGGCTTGGTGTATGTTGTCCCACGGTTGAAATGTGTGCTTGCAGTACCGACAGAAGGTAAAATCGATGGAGAAAGGGAGGCTTGCGGCCAAAGCTAATAATGATTGATCTTGTAATTCCCATTCGTGTATCTTTGGATTCTCCAAGTTTGGTCTGTCCATCTTCATCGAGAAATTGAGGCGGTATTGTTGGTGAAACACAATACCGATGAAGACGATGTGCACGAAGAACCGGCTCGATCCGTTGCATCCATACTAGATAGTTGTTCTCATCGAGTTTGATTGAAATCTTGTAATTGAATGATGACAAGTGGTGGTGATTGTGGGTATTTGGCGCAACCACCCGGTGATGGTGGTGGCTCGAAGCCATGGCGTAAGAGTAAGAAAGAGGAAACAGAGGAAGGAAAGGAGAAGAAACCACGCTTGTGGTTAGGAAGAAGCTCGTGATACCATGTTAGAAATCAAGAAGCTCGAAAATGTGAAATCATAATTCTTCATTGATTGAATTGTGAGAATACAAATTGTACTTATATGTTCCGATTAGTCTAACTAATCGAGGCGATTAAACGATTACATTCCAACCCATCGCTAAGCGCCTAATCTGTTATATTACAAATGTAACTAAACTTATCTTGAATTACTAACTGAACTATTTAATCTTTGCTATTATCCTCTAATAGGGTCTTTGTCCTCATTTCTGTCCAGTACCATAAACAGTTTTCAATTCAAATAAGGTACATCTAGAGTTGTCCAGTCCAGTCCCTTACTGCTTTGCAAATCAAACGCACCCTTAAAAAGACTAAATAAGAGAGAGGTAATGTCAGTTTATAGACTAAACTGAGGGTTCATAAACTACATTAAATAAAGTAAAGATAAAAATGTACTTGTTCAACGATATGCCAATGCTGAGAAAGAAGGAACCAAGTCCCCTAAACACATTATTATAATCGTGTGAAAATGTTCAACCTTCAGAATCTTCTCCAGGGATAACCTCAGTGGAATCTCATCCTTTGAAAACAAAAATAAAAAAGAACCAATCTATGTGCCAAAGAAAGAAAAAAAAAACCAACTAACAGTAGAACTCTGTCATAGAATTTAAGTAAACTCAGCTACTGCAATTGGAAACTACAATTTCCAATCAGAACAATTCTACAGACAATATTTCACCACCACCTATATACACAATAAAGAACATACCATGAAGACAAAACCCGTACATCTTCAAGAAGCACTAGATCTTTCACCTTTCACCTGTTAATGCACTGTATCCAATCGCGTCTCAAATACAGTTATTTTTACTACTAATAAGAGAAAGCAACATTATATAACAAGGATAATCAATAGAGCAAATACTCATATAATTAATCGAAGCAGCGCAATCGCCAGTCCGTCTCCTAAGCCTCCAAGAGGAAAGCCCCTGAAGCTTCATCCGTGGCAGCTATGTTCTCACTCTCAGCAACTTTCTATTTATAAGCAAGGTCCTATGTCCGATCAATTAGTTCAGTGCGGTCTTGCACGGCAAGCCCTTCTGAGATATCAGCAAGTGATTTGAGATTGCACTTAATTAAGGCTTCGACGAAGTAGCAGGTCTCATCCTTCGTGTTCCCTTCTGGTATATCCACCACAAAAGATTCAATTACCAGTGTACCTGGCCTTCCATCAATAATTTCGGGGTGGAGCGACAAGATAGACGAGTAGTTCTGAAAGGTAAAAATATATTACTTAGATATATTGCAGGGTGTGAAGAAAATATACCCAACATACATTAAGCAATAAAAAACATCTGATTATTCCTGCATTATAAGAATTATGAAGCACCGACATAGACATGGAAACAACACAGACACACAGACACCGGTTTTAATTTGAATTTTTTTTGAAAAATACAAGTAATTAAAGTGTTGGTGCGGTGTCCGACACGATATGTGTCAGACACTAGACATGTCATCAACCGGAAGTGTCGGTGCTACGTGGAGCGGAAGAAACAATTCTGACTCAGACTAGCACAATATTTATGCAAAAACAATTTATAAGAACAAAAAAATTTGCTTATTTGATGTAATGATATGTTCATACCGTAAGTCTATGATCACCACCAATAATTCTGATGCTGAGAACATGCTCATTCTCATCAAGGAGCTCCAGTCTTTCTGTACTTGTAGTAGCAGGAAGCCCCGACTTAACATCGACTTCTCGCAAGCTCCCAATCTCAAGGTTTCCCTTTACAACACATCTGCTTATAAAAGGTTTGTACTTCTGGGGCTGATCAAACCTTCTCACCAAAGACCATACCTAGATAAAGAAAATCTAAGCAATGTAAATATATTTTACACATAGATAGTAGGTGCTAGCAATGCATAATCATTCAAGCAGTCGCAATGAAAATGGTTTCTGCACTATACAAAAAGTCAAAAATATTGTCATGAAGCATACAAAATTCTTTAATCGAGGAATATGAAAATAGAACGAAATTCTATATCGCTTTGCACTCGATAACTTTTTTCCAGTTAAAGGGTAAGACTCAACTTTTGTGACACACTTCTGCAACAACCAAATCAAACTGATAAAGAACCTCACAAATTCCCCCAAAACATACCCTTTCCTTCCACTTACAAAAGAACAAGTTAATCGGTATGTATCGTCAGTGTAAACTTTTTTACACTGTCAACCAATCAAAAATCATATTGTACGTGTGAACTATAAAATGATAAGAATAAAAGTCTAACATTTTTATAACATATCAATTTCTAATTGATAGACGGTGTAAAAAATGTTTACGCCGACAATGCATACTTATCAAATCCAAAAAAGAATCTCTCACTCAATCAAAAACAAAAGTTCAACAGAACCATTTCTATAGGTACAAAACGACACAGGAATAAATATTTTTCTCGCAAATTGCTGAAACAGAACAAGAAAAGTAGTAACTACTCCAAATTAGAGCTGTTCTACCAGGATTATAAACAACATTTGGAAGAAAAGTTTAACAAAAATCACACCACCTTGTTTTTCATAAATTGACAAGTGATAACAAATAGATCATCACTTAAATTCTCAACACAAACATTTCTTGCAGAAACCTTTAAAATTTTAAAAATAGAAGCAGATTACAAGATACTGCTAAGCAAGTCAACCTAAAAATAAACCAAAAAAATAACACAACATTTTCATATGCACTCTTCTCCAAATCAACCAACCATTTCAACAAATTCATAACCACCTGAAAAATCAAAAACCACTACCACTATAAAATAAATCACTATTTAATCAAAAAAAAAAAACACATTCCAATAATTGTAACAGAATACCTAACAACCGTAACTGAATACCAAACAGAATACCTAACAAGCGTAACAGAATAAAAAGAAGGGTGACCTGAGGAACCGGTGCTCTGATATGTTTAACAAGAGCAGATGCACACTGATTCTCTCCAGGCTGGTGCCGGTGATGTCTTCTTATATATTCCATCTCTATATTGCTCAAACCTCTACTCCCAATTCCATTCATTTTTCCTCTCAAAACGCACCGTTTCACCTTCCAATCTCCACCATGAAACTTCGATGCCAAATCGATTCGAATCAAATCAACGAGAATCGAATCGGCGTTGTTCAGCGAAAGCTTCGAATAAAATAAAAAAGAAAAAGCAAAAAGAAAAGCGTGTGGTTTTCACTTTCAGATGAATAATAATAATAATAAAAGAAGAAAAGAAGAAGAAGATGCGTGTGAGTGAGAGTCAGAGTCACCGCCACGGATCGTGGAAATTACTGCTATAGAAGTAAGCTCTCTTGTTATTATCCCAGATTTTATTTTTTTAAATAAATAAATGGATTATTATTAAAAGGTTAAAAGTTACTTTTAGTTCCCGCAAATGTGAAGAAAATCAAGTTTAGTCATATGATTAAATTTTTTAAAATAGTTTTATAATTAGTGAAGCGTTACTACTTTAGTTTACTATTGCATTGTTATTACTTTAGTCCTCGCAATTCCACGACTAAACTGAATTTTTCGACATTTACTGTGACTAAAAAAGACTTTTAAATTTTTATTAAAATGTATAGTTGAGAATATTTAGTAGTTGTTATGTTTTTTTTGACAATAATAGTTGTTATGTTTTTGGTAAGTTCAGTTGTTAATTATTTGATTATTAAAAGTAAAATATCTTTGTTAAAATATTATTTGTCTGTTTCTTTAATTTAAAAATGGGTCCCCCACTTAGTGCTATTATTACAAACTAACAATTTGCTTGTCTATTTGCGTCTACGTCGCATTCCTGACCAAATCTATAATAATTCTATAATTTTAATGTAAATTATACTAGACTTTTTTAAGTTATTTAATTATAATAATTTGGTCTTTTAAGTTTTTTCATATCAATTAAGGCTTTTAATTTATTTAATTGTAATAAATTGATTCTTTAAATTTTTTTCGTACCACTTAGGTCATTTAAGTTTTTTGTATCATTTATGTCCTCTAAGTTATATAATTGTAACAATTTGTGGCTGTAAAATGTAAGTTAATCGTGATTTAAAAGTTACAATTAAAAAGCTTAAAAGACCAACTTGTTACGATTAAATAACTTAAATGATCTAAGTGGTACGAAAAAAACTTAAAGGACCTAAGTGGTACAAAAAAACTTAAATGACTTGTTACAGTTAAATAACTTAAAAGACCTCTGTGGTAATTTAACCCATAATTTTATTACAGGTAAACAATCATTTTGGTATTTGAATCTGTAAAATGTTATTATAATTTATGAATGTATCAAAATTACAAAATGCATCCTCAAGTACTGCTTTAATAAGTCATATTGGTCATTAAATGTGCTTTTTGTTTTGATCCTCAAATGTAGTCCATAAAATTATTAAAAATGTTATGAAATAAGTAGGATTATATCAAAAGAAGAAAATAGAATAGGAGAGAAGATTAGAGTATTTGTATTTCTCATCACAATTGTAAGTCATTACATATGAGGGTGATCCCTATTTATAGGATATGGATTGGCAAGTGAGTAGTCACTCATAAAATACCACTTACACATGATAATGGTGAGAGGGTAGGTGAAGGGCAATGGACATCCAATAATATTCATAACACTCTCCCTTGAATTTTCATTGAGGATATGTCTCATTAAAACCTTACTAAAAAAACCCAGTGGAAAAAATCTAGTAAAAGGAAAAAGAGTACAATATCCTTTTGTGAGAATTACAAAATTTATTTATTTCTCCCCCTCAACCAATCAATCATTTTTGAGACGGCGAAGATCAATCTTTTGTACCAGTTCTTCAAAGGTTCTGCTTGGAAGTGACTTTGTGAAAAGATCTGCAAGACTAGCACATGAGCAAATTTGTTGAATGCTTATATCACCATTCTTCTGAAGATCATGAGTGAAGAAAATTTTTGGGGAAATATGTTTTGTTCGATCTCCTTTAATGTAACCCTCTTACAATTGAGCAATGCATGCAGTATTATCCTCATAAATGGTTGTTGCATTTATTCTTCCGGAAGACAAACCACAAGTCTCTTGTATGTGTTGAATCAGAGACATTAACCAAACGCATTCCTGACTTGCTTCATGTAGTGCTAAAAGTTCTGCATGATTTGTCGTTATGGTTTGTTTCACAGATCTCCATGAAATTGTTGTACCACCACAAGTAAACTGTTCTGGAGTGGGCCAACAGCCCAATGGAGCACATTAACCTGAAATGGGCTAGCAGCCCAACATAGTCCAGCATGGCCCAAGCACATAAGACTTGGTGCGCAATTCTCGCGCCTGGCCGCATCTTTCGCAACGGCCAGGGCGCTACCATCAGAAGTAGTATAAAAGCAGCACTCAGTAATGAGATCAGGTAACGAAGTATATGCTTGACTCTGTTTCAATGGGGTCATTTTCATATCCCTCCTTTAGCAAATATTCACGGGGGAAATTATACCACATGCGTCCAGATTGTTTTTTCCCATAGAGAGACTATTTAATTTGATGGAGTAGTCCTCTCAATATCCAGGGCTATGTGCCTTAGGCAAGTTAAATCCTTCAAGGAGCTTCATGTAAATGTCACTATCAAGTGAGCCATATAAATAGGTTGTGACCACATCCATCATATGCAAATTAAGCCCTTCATGTGCTACAAGGCTAATTAAATACCGAAAAGTACATGCAACCACTAGAGGTGAATATGTTTCTTCAAAATCAATTCCAGGTCTTTGCAAAAACCCTTGAGCAACAAGTCAATATTTGTATCTTGCAATTTCACCATTCTCATTTTGTTTTCGCACAAAGACCCATTTATATCCCACTGGTTTCACACCTTCAGGTGTTCGGACTACAGATCCAAAAACTTTTCGCTTGTAAAGCGAGTTTAATCCTGCTTCAATTGCATCTTTCAATTTTGGCCAATTCTCACTTTGTCTACAATCTTTAATGGATTTTGGTTCAGATCCTCATTATCATTCATCACATTTAGCACTATATAATATGAAAAAACATCATCAACATTGACTTCTTGTCCGTTCCATTGTATTCCACTAGTGACATAATTTATTGAGATCTATATTTTCATGAATTTCAAGTAGAACATTGACTAACCTTGGCTTGACAATTGGCTTGATGAGTCTCTTCTAGAATAAATAACTATATATGTAAACAAATATGAAATTTCAATTATGTCTGATAAATAAAATATGTCAAAATAAATCATTTCCGGAAGGTCGCTTAGGCCTTAATTGAAGGACCATCGTGGTTCAAGGAGCGCAACTAGCTATGGTACTAGTTAAACGGGCCCGAGGGGGCCTTTATATTCGAAGCGGCCATGATGGGTCAAGATCGTGTCTAGAATCGATATGTTGACCATGAAGGACGCCCATCGTGCCTCAGGTCGACACAACTAGTCCGAAGCGACCACTGGGTTCGCGAAGGTCCGCAGGGCTCGACTCCGACGTTGCGACACTGGGCCACTTAGGGCATCAAGAAGCGCGTAGTGCTCGAAGGACCACTGGTCCGAGGGATCAACTTGGTGATCTGCGTGATATGATATGAGATTAACGCTTAAAGTCGTTATTAGAGAAACAAACGCAGGAACGACACTTATCGTGTTTATCCGAGCACACCTAACAAATGCATCTTCCCGAGGAGGAAAAGCTTTCTTCTTTTGGCAATGCATTAATGGTGCACGCAGACGCGCAATGATTGGTATCCGGTGGGATGCTTTTTGTTTTTTATTTTTGCTTTTTGCTTGTTACGTAATAAATGCATGAAATGCAAATGTGAATATGATGCAAATGAAATGATTGAATGCAAATGCTATGGTTCATGGTGCGATGATATGAAATGATTGATTGGGTGTAGAAACATTTTTGTGATGATGATGATGTGCGAGGCTTTGGATACGAGAGGCGGAGATGAATATTGATCATTCTTTTGGAAAAGTTAGTTTTGATTCAAACTTCGACAATCTCAAGGTCGTGATCTCTGACATCGACGGCGTGAAAAGGTACTTGATCGTATTTGCAAGCTCGTTCATTTTTCTCTTCCATTATGATGCCCCATGATGACCGAAGTTTATGTCCACAAAGTTACCTAAGTGGATTTTTAGCATCATATGATCAATTTGTGTTTTCTCTCTCAAGCATCGTTTTGTGAAGATGTATAGTAGTGCGAATATAGATTAATGAGTCGCTTAACTTGGGGTTCTAAAGACCTAGTGGTGTGGACATTTGTGGCACATGAAGGGTGAATGCCCTGACTGGTCTTTGTCAAGGTCATGAAAGGTAGGTTTTCCTGAGCCAAGAAATGCAGGATCGCCCACTTTAGATTTGATGACGGTGAGTGAATAGTTTGCCCTTGTCTAGTGGTGACAAGCTAGGGGTGTAGAAGGTGATGAATTGGAATGCATTGGTTTTGGAATGAAAGGTGGCAAGTAGGAGATGTTGTCTCAACCTATAGAGTCCGACGTTTCCTAATTATGGTAAGGACAAGATTGCCCCAACCAGAGTAGAAACATTTAGGATAGTGAGTTGAGAAATTGCCCCGTGATGGTTTTTTTGGTCGTGTGAATATGCGAGGGGATGAGATGGGTGTATGGTGAATGTCCCCATTTGTAGGTGGAGTGAAGGGTGATAGTGGTTGCCCCACTTGACAAACGGGAATTCAGGGGACAGTCGTTTTGGTGAGGTTGTGGAAAGTGCCGGAGTTAGAGTAATGGGTTTTGGAGTTTGTCCGGTATGGCAATGGTTTGGGTGTGGTATGACACTGCATAAATTTCCCAAGTTCAAATGGAATAGGTGGTGAAAGTGGATGCCCCGCTATAGGATATAGGGTGACGATCCTAGTATAAACTATTGGTTACCTTTAAAATGACTCTCAGACTACAATAGTCTCGAGTTTGCCATGATGAAAACTACACTTGGTAATCACTAAACCTTGTCTTAGTATAACTGTAACTTGAATGAATCTTGTGGTGCAAGCCTTTTGATTTTTCTTTTACTTTGAGTTTTTTTTTTTTTTGAGATATGTCTTTTTTGAGCAAACATATTGTAAATAAATAAACTTATTTGTCCTAAGATTAAGACTTTGAGAAACAAAAGCAATCGGTCATTGATCGGAATGTGGTCGATGGTTTAGTGATTTATGAGGGAAATGATAATTGGGCTCAAGGTAGTGTTTGGGGATTGATGGGACGGATGATTTTTTTTTTTGGGCGGTATGATTTGGCTAATGGTTTGTGAAAGAAGGGGTTATTAGGCTCAATGAAGTGTTTGATGATTGATGGGACAAATGATTTGGTGATGTAACTTGTCTAATGGGTGATGATTTATGAAAGAAATGGTTTGTCGTGGGCTCGCGGAGTGTTTGAGGGTCTATTGAGACAGTAATTGATGTGTCTCACGGTAGGATGGACTTGTTTAGGGATGTGACTTGACCAAGGGTTTATGAAGGATAGGATATTGAGGATAAGGGAAGTGTTTGGGGTTTGTTTCAGACAAGGATCTCTTATGCATTTAATGGCAAGAAGTATCACCATAATTGTACCACTTTTGCTTTTTCGTGGTTTTTCGATCCTCTTTTTTATTTCACTTTCTTTTTTTGATTTTGATTTTTTCTTTTTCTTTCTTCGAAATTTGAGTGACTTGATAAAAATGATACACCATTTTTGATGTGGAATTGATCCTTGTCTAGGGTGATTGAAAGTTTCTTTGGATTTTGGCTTAAGGTGGGTGGCGAAGGATTTTTTGAGGATAGGGGAAGATGGTCAAACTTCATTTCAAAACATGATTGCTAGTTTTCTCAAAAATTAACTTAAGGACAATAATTCGTTTACTTTTATATATTTGCTCTTTTCTTTATTTTTTTTTTATGCCCTAATTTTTGCTTAGGCCGCTCTTACGAGTTTTCAACCTAACGAGCATTTTTATATATTTTTTTTGGTAAATGACTTGCACCAAGGGAATACAACATTGACAAGGTATTTTAGAGATCACACATTTGCCCCAGCATGGAGGGCATAAAGTGTTATTTCACTTAGGGGAACCAACCAGAAACGTCAACTATGTACAGATGTGGGGAGTATGTACTTTATGGGTGGTCGGGGTGGGATTAGACTTTGACAGGGGATGATGGCAAAGTAGGGACGCTAACTGACTCAAACAAAAATAAACCCACATGTTACCCAAGTCACTACACAAATGCTTCGTAGAGAAATAACATTTAAAACATGATAGAAATTTTTGATGGGCATTTCGGTCATTTATCATGGGATGGAAGAGATGCAACGTTTGGTTAAAAAATGTGAGCAAGCTAAAAATTTGAAAACTGGGTGACTTGAAACACTTTGAGCTTGCAATGAAGTATGACTAAGCTCTTTCCAAAAGAATGATTTATTTCACAAGAATGTCTCACCTCTCATCACAATTTTTCTAGAGTTATGCTCATTTTTTTGTAATGCAAGATGTAAGTATGAATGTATGTGAAATGCAAATGTAATGATAATGTATGTGAATACATGATTTTATTTATCGCGTCGGGAATTATAAACTTTTCATTGGGAGAGTAAAGTACGAAATTTAATTTTGACTTCACGTGCACCCGCTTCTCTCCAAGGTAAAGATTTTTAATTCTCCGATCATAAAAGTGCTGCAACAATGTGAGACGTTTATTTGCCGTATTTTTGTAGTGCAAAAAAGAAAAATGCATGTGGTATATTTTCTAAAAAGTAGTAAATTACGATTTTTGATTTTTGACTTTTTGATTTTTAAAATTTTTTTGATAAAAGACGGTATGCATTAATGTTCGTTTGAATGCAAGGGTGTTAAGCTCCTTTGTGAACCTAGGAAGGTACCTTATGGAGTGGGTCTAAAGTTTCCTTTATAGTGAACCTCACAAGGATGGTTCTAAAGAATCCTACACACATGGTTCCTAGAGCCAAGGACTCCAATCAAGAACATCGACCCCAACAATAGGCAAGCTATTAGGAGGATAGCATCCTCAAAAGGAATCAAACTCTAGGTGAGATTTTCGTGACCACCCAACGAGACGCACGCCCCGCAGCCATCACTACGCAATCTCGTTCTAACTTAGGTTTATGCTCGAGTCAGGGTATAGGACCTTTCTCACAAGTGTGTGATGTGTAGAGGTGCGGTGTGTGTGTAGGAGCAGCTTTAAAATAAACCCAAAGTCTGCAAACAAAACAAACATTCATACAAATATCGCCTTCTATCCTATGGTTTATATATCACATAAAAATAAAACATGCAAAAATAAATAAATAAATAAATAAATAAATAAATAAATAAGGGAAGGGTAAAAATTAAATCCTACAACTAATTAGACTAGGTTTTGACTCTCTAAAACGTTAAGTCCCCAAAGTGGAGTCGCCACCAGAGTAACCTAAAAATCCGGGAAAGGATTCTTCAAGTTCGAAGGAAGCCGCCACCAAATTTTAGTTTAAGGGCAAATTCGGAAAATCCCTTTATGTTTAGGATAAGGCATTGTTAGGGTTAGGGAGTCGATTACGTGTGGGGAAGGTATTAGCACCCCACGACATCCATGGTCTAATTAATTAAGATTTATTTAATTATTACCCTTTTATTTGTAAAGAAAAGACTTATTTAAGTTTTTGGTTTTAGTGCTTGACAAGAGTGGACTCTTGCTCCTACGTACTCCGGATGCAATGGAGGAATCAAAGCTACGTAGTTCTTTCCCAAAAAGGTTTGTGGGTTGGTGTGTTTTTTAGTGTAGGGTCCTAGGATTCCTTGAACTGCATGTACCATCGATTCCTAGACGTTGACTAACCCGATTGTACAACCTGGCTTAGTCCTCTACTTTTTGAAAATGATTTTTGAATTTTTGAGAGAAGATTGTTTGATATGAGGTGGGTCCGTTTTAAAATAGGTATTCTAGAACTCCCGAACTGCACAAACTCATTAGTTCTAGAACATTTGACTAACCAGGTTGTACAACCGACTTAGTCCCCTATTTTTAGGAAAAAGTGATTTATTTATTTACTTATACATTTTTAGGATTCTTTGAATCTGCAAACTCATTGGTCCTAGGATGATGACTAACCTTTGTACAATAATGACTTAGTCTTTTATTTAATTTTTGAAGAAATAAACTAATTTGTGCATAAATAAAAAAAAAGAAGATAAAAGCGATAATTAAATAAAGACTAGGCAAAAAAATAAATGAATAAATAACTATATATGTAAACAAATATGAATAAATATATACATAAATAATAAATAAATAAATTATATTACAAATAAATGATAAATAAATATGTATATAAAAATAAACAAAATAAATACAAAACTAACTCGACTCGACGAGTGCCGAACCGGATCGAAAGCAGCCAAGGACTCCAATCTGGTCCATTTTGACTCAAGATCGCAAGAACCGCTTTGAGAATCTGGAAAGCCGACTCAAAACGCCCAAATGATCAAAGACAAAGTTTTTAGTGAAATGGGCCGCTATCGCTTTGACCCAATAGATCACTTAACCCGCCAATGATCTCCTCCCTAATCTTCACCTCTCAACCCCTTTTATATCCAATTGCTAGGGAGCTCTTGTTTCTTGTGAGCAAGCAATGGGACTAAAACAAAGTAGAGAAAGCAATTCCCCTTTAAAACACAATTTTCGTTTTTCTCAAACCTGTCACCGTAAATTTGCGATTCCGGATTCGTTAACCGTTGGATCGTCTTTCTTTTTTGACAGCAGGTTCGTGGACACATATATGTCTTCACTTTCACCGCTCAGATCGAAAAACGAGGTCCAAGGAGAGAGAAATTTCCTTCGAATAGTAGCTAAAAACTAACACCCGAAAATACGCAAAAAACTACTATTTTTTGTAATTTTCAAAAAAAGTCCAAAATAAAATGATTGAAAAAAGTCCAAAATAAAAACTATTAAAAAGAACTCGGACAAAATTGGGGTATAACACATTGTATTCCACTAGTGACATAATTTATTGAGATCTCTATATTTTCATGAATTTCAAGTACCTGATGAGTCTCTTCTAGGACTGAAATTTCAATTATGTCTGTAGTCTCATTGAGAGTTTCTATATCCTCGCTTGGACCATCTTTCTTTTTAGCTTCTTTTCTTGTTTGAGGATTTTTTATCTTTTGAACTGAATTGTCTACCACGCTTCAGGCGCGATTGAGACTCATTCGCAATATTAGATTGTCCAACTGGGACTTCTATTTTTATTGGAGCATTAGCTGCTGGTATATATGATTTGAACACACCTTTTGGATCAGTGAGTACATTTGGAATTTGATTTGCTAAGCTTTGCAAATGAATTAACCTCTAAACTTCAAGTTCACATTTTTTTAGCTCAATGATCAAGATGAGAAAATGATAATTCATTCCAACTGATCTCCTTTTTCAGCTCTTATTCTCTCCCCCTAATGTTGGAAATTTTGATTCATTAAAATGACAATCAGCAAATCGAGCTGTAAATAAATCTCTTGTTGTTGGTTCAAGATAATTTATAATCGATGGAGATTCATATCCAACATATATTCCCAACCTTCTTTGAGGACCCATCTTAGTGCATTGTGGTGGAGAAATTGGAACATACACCGCACAACCAAAAATTTAAAGATGGGAAATGTTAGGTTCTTGACCAAAAACCATTTGTAAAGTGGTAGGGTCATGATAACTTGTTGGCCTGATGCGAATCAAGGTTGCGGCATGCAAAATTGCATGTCCGCAAGTGGAAATTGGAAGTTTGCACCTCATAAGAAATGGTCTTCCAATTAGCTTTATACGCTTAATAAATGATTCTGCAAGTCCATTTTGTGTATGAACATGTGGTATAGGGTGTTCAATGTCAATTCCAATGGACGCATAATATTCATTAAATGCTTGAGATGTAAACTCAGCAGCATTATCAAGACATATTTTCTTGACAGGATAATCAGGGAAGTGAACTCTTATTCAAATTAGTTGAGCTAGCAATCTCGCAAATGTTGGTTGTGAGTTGACAACAAGCAAACATGTCACCATTTAGTTGATGCATCAATTAAAACCATAAAATATCTAAATGGTCCACACGGTGGGTGTATTTGCCCACAAAATATAACCATGTATACGTTCTAAAAAGTTAAGAGATTCATTTCTAAGTTTTGTTGGTGATGGTCTAATTATCAACTTCCCTTGTGAACAAGAGGTACATGAGAATTTATTAGATTGAAGAACCTCCTGGTTCTTCAGCTGATGACTACATGAATTTTCAATTATTCTTTGCATCATTATAGACCCGAAATGGCCCAACCGGTCATGCCAAACAACATATTTTTTTGTGATTTGTAAACTTCTGGTTTACAACAATGTGTGCTTCAATTGCACGGGTATAAGTGTAGTACAAATTCTCATCAAGCTCTTGTCAACAGAGGCGACCTCAGTCTTCCTCCAAATCCCATCTCCTGCGCCAAGGTAAGTCACAAATTCTACCTTCAATGTTCATTTATTATTATCTCGTGATTTTAGCAGGTCTGACTCATTCCCGAAACGACGTGATATTCATCACGGCCGCCATTCGCCACTATCTCAAGGCAAGGGAATCTCTAAATGCTCATCCCTTTTATCTCGGACTTCTATCTTACTTCAATTGGATTTCTATTCATTTCTGTCTGAGGTCGTGAATAGCCCACAACGACTCCAATAGCTCTTCTCTTCGACCTCACTGATGAATAGCCCACAGCGGCTCCAATAGCTCTTCTCTCCGAGCTCACTACTGAATAGCCCACAGCTGTTCCAATAGCTCTTCTCTCTAAGCTCACTTCTTAATAGCCCACAGCGGCTCCAACAGCTCTCTGATCTCCGAACTTTTTGCTCTTTCAGAGAGTTCGAGAAGGATGTCCACAATGACTTCATCCCAATTTCACCTCGTGCGAGCCTCCCTTCCCTCTGATCCCTGTAGAAATGAAAATCTCTTTCCATGTTTTGATGATACAAACTTAAAGGAATGAGTTAAGTTTTCTAAAACACCTATTTTGATTTAACAAGTTTTCAATCAAGTGTTTAAAAGAACAGGAAATAAGAATCATAGTTAAGATCTTGGCATTACAAATAAACCAAGTGTTTTTCAAAGTTCAATTATGCCAAAAGAAGGTTACCTACAGAAGGTTACCTTAAAGAAGGTTGAGTTCAGAAGGTTACTACAATCAGAAGGTTGATTAAAGAAGCTTAAAATAAAAAGTAACTTTCTTCAGAAGGTTGACTTAAAGTCAAACAGAAGGTTGACTAAAAGTCAACACAAGGTTGACCAATAGTCAACAGAAAGTTTGATTGAAGTCAATAGAAGGTTGACTATCTATGGAATATTGTTCAAAAGGTTGAAGGTTAAAGGAAGATTGAAAACTTCAAGCTTCGTTTCTGGAAAACATGTTCATATCCGAAATCTTAATCTGAAATGCATCAAATAAGTATTCAAGGAATTAAAGATTCAGAAATATTATCTTATGTAAAGAAGAAATCCTTGATTATTTGTTGTATCTTAAAAGCATGTTTGTTCACGCTTAAGAAGCTTCAGAAGCTTCAAAATTAAAGTATGTAAAATTGTATGTAGTACATGAACAGGGACTGAAGTGATAGAAATGATGAAAAAAAGTAGAGTGCTGACATGAAAAGATGTTAGCACAAGACAAAGCAAAAATGTTGCTTCAGAAGGTTGAAAGGCTACTACCTAGAGCTCAAAAATCATCATTACCTACCTACAAAGCTACAACAAATTCCAACGGCTCCTTCCTTCTTTCCAACGACCATATTTCAGATTGAGAGTCTATATAGAGTGCTGTTCTACTCAAATACAAACCATTAGAGTGAATTGGAACTTTTACAAGTCAAGCTTCTCTAAAGAAATCCAACCTTCTCTTCCACACTCAAAGCTACTACAAGTTCAGAATTGGGAAATACTATCTTGAGTGCGTGTTTGCTTGTTATGCTCTTAGAAATACTTTGTATTTATCTATCAACAAGCTTCTAAATCATCCCAAAACCCAAACCCCTTATTGTAAAGAAATATTGTGTAAGTTTCTCAACAAGCTACCTAGTGAGAGGTGAGTGTTGTTGGTGATTCTATTTGAAAGTTTCTCAACAGACTACCTAGTGAGAGGTGAGTAGTGTTGGTGATTCGGTTCAAACAGGAAATACCTTTAGGAAACTAGAAGAGAGTTTTCTAGTAG
This sequence comes from Oxytropis ochrocephala, assembly GCA_020916435.1. NCBI lineage: Eukaryota > Viridiplantae > Streptophyta > Magnoliopsida > Fabales > Fabaceae > Oxytropis > Oxytropis ochrocephala. The sequence goes on along the minus strand of CM037090.1, from coordinate 120,940,711 downwards.
GTTAAGACATGACTTGGTGAAGTTGTGTAAGTTAGCACTTGTCTTTTGTGTGTGATCAAAAGTGAGTGGAGGTGAAAAGTCTTTGGCGGTTGAAGCTAAAGCAAGTGTAATATCTATTTGGAGAATAGTGGAAACTCTCACGTGGACGTGGGGAGAGGAGTAGCCACAGTTTCTTTGAACCTCTATAACTCTCTTGTGTCATTATCCGCTTTTCTTATTAATTGCTTTAAACTGTCTTACGATCACCAAAGTTTTCAACTACTTCAGAAGGTTAAATTCACCAACCTTCTGTAGTCAAGATCAGAATTTTAAATAAGACTTACTTTGATTATCTTTTGAAAACAACACTCTTTACAAAATCAAAGACATCTAAATTCATCAAAGTTAACTATCTTTCACTACTGTCATACTTGATTATTGTTTGTGTAACTAACATTCAACCTTCTTATATCCAAGTTATCTTGAGAAACAATACAGAAGGTTGCAGGTATTAAAAATTAAAAAGAGTGCACAATTCAATCCCCCCTTTCTTGTGCAAATTAATCACTTCAATCCCTGGGCTGACGAGCTCCATCAAAGATCGAAGGTTTCCCAATTTTTCTTATTGCGAGCATGCCTTCCCTCTGATAAAGGAAAGGGACCCACAACGGCATCGGTTTGAAGATCAGTGGAGAGGGGGCCAACGGCGGCCTTCCCATCTTTGAAGAACAGAGAGCCCATAGCGGCCTTCCTATCTATGAGCCAGGGGGCCCGCAGCGGCCTTCCTATCTTGAATTCGGCTCGGAACCTCGGCAATCATCTATATCTTTCAACACTTGTGCTAAATCAAGGATGAATTATTAACGCCACCTACCTTGGCTATCTAAAGATATCGATCATCTAATATATTATCTTGGCATTCAATCAATATCATCTTGGCATTCAATCAAGGATTTTTTTTAACAAGTTAAAAGCCAACTGAAAGGCATTCAAGGCGTGAACAAACAAAAAACAATTAAAGTGTAGGTTGTTAGCCGGAAAAAGGATGGTGCCTTAGTCTTTACAAATCGATGTTGGCCCCGGACACAACCGAGGCCAACCACAAATTAAAATTGTTCAAAAATAAAGAAATTCAGGTAAATCTAGCCTTGGTTCTCCTCCTTATCTCTGGTCTCAGCCTTCTCTCCCTCGGAGAAGTTTTCTCTTCACCATCAGGACTGGCATTGACCTCTGTCGCGGGAGTCTCGTTCCCGACTTCAGCAGCCTCATCATTTCCCGCGACATCAGGGGAGGAGTGGGAGGCCGACACATAGATGACCTCATTACCGTTTCATAATTCGGCCATCCACAACTTTAGGGCTAAGTTGCAGCTACTCGACCCGAACTTTGGGCTCGAGCAAGACCACTATCTCTAAGCACCGGTGAAAACCAGGCTTGGGCGTAGAAGCATCTTTATTCTTCAAATTGATCTTCTCTTTCTTCAACTCTTCCATCTCGGCAACCTTCTTTGCCACTTCTGCCTCGCTCTCATCCTTGGTTTTCTGCAGGTCTTCTCTCAGCTTCTTGACCTCGGCCTCCAACTTTGGCATCTTGTCGAGCTTATTATTATACTCTGTGACTTTATTGTGTCCTCGTCAAGCTTTTTCTGCACACGGACAACTTCTCAACCTTGGCCTTCAAGCGTCGATTCTCTTCAGATATTTCTAAAAAATTGCAATCTCTGTGAGTTTTCAGTTCGTGAGCTGTGCGAATCAACTCACCTTCTAAAATTCTATTATTGGCTTCGGACTCGGTCGCTAGATTCTCAGTAATGGCCTCTTCAAACCTCTTGAAAGCTGCCTCACCAAACTTGGCAAATTTCGCACAGATCTGGAAATCGGCCAAGGTAATTTCCTCTTTCTTCTCTCCTTTCTTTTCAAGTGTTTTTAGTTTTTTGTTGTTGTCAGGGGTGTTGCTACCCTCAGCAACCTTTTCATGGCCCCGCTTTTGGACGCCCTTGGGTGCAGACATTTCCGGAGCAGACTTTGGATTTTTCTCAGAGGAAGTGTTCCCCTTGGAAGACTGGGATTGATCAGCATTAACCCTGGGGGTGGCACCAGACGCCGACCCCGCATTTTTATCTTCTTCTCAGCATTATTCTCTAGCATACTGACTTGCATGGTGATGTCAATATCACACCATCCAGGATGTCGTCAAGGATATCCATTTTTACTACAAGTAACAAACATGGTTAGAAATTAACATCAGAAGCCCCTGAGGCCAGCTCGGATCTGGATAAAGCAATATCAACAAAAATCCTAAATGAGAAAAGTACAAGTATTAAAGTATTCTTTCAGATTGGCCTCGGACTAAGCCAAAGCCTCAAACATTGAGCCGCAGTGAAATTTCAAGCCTTTCTCGGCCAACTTCTTCCCCTATTGGTTAATCAACTTGTAAGACTTCACATCTTCTCCGGTCAATTTGTTGGGCTTCACTGCATAGAATTTGTTCTCAATTGTCTCTCCACCTCGGATAAAATGATCCAGGCTCCAAAATAGAGAGAAATGTTCCTTGGTCAACTTTCCATCCTTGAAGTCGGCAATCGAGCGCTTCGTCGCACCATTCAAAGCTTGCATGAAAAAGAATAGCGGCTTGAAATCCTTATTTGAGTCATTGGCCAGTGTAAAGTAAGAACGCTCAGTGTGGTCAAGAAAGCCAATGTGACCCTGTCTCATCTTGTCTGACCCGGCTCTGGTGAACGGAAAACTTTGAAAAGGTAGTAGAAGACTTTAGTAGAAGGCACCCTCCCGAGGTACTCCATGGTATGTTCAAAACCTCGGAGGAATCCCCAGCTGTTCGAAAATATTTGTGATGGGGCCACGTGCAGAAAACGTAGGACTTCTTTCTAACTCATCGAGGGGAAGACAGATGTTCATAGTCTCTAAAGCAGCACCATAAAAGAAGAAACTGAGGCCCTCATGTATAGTGCACACCGGGATCCCGGTGACGGGCACCAACCTCCAGTTCTGCTCTGTAGGGCGACGAGGTACTTTTGGTAATAAGAAACTGGCTTATCCGACTTTAGCCTTGGGGAAATCTTGCAGATCTTGGTAGAAACCAAGTCATAGACCTTCTCTACTGGTTCCTCGTACTCTTCCCTCGTAGTTGCGCTTGGCTGAGCTCGAGAGCTCACCTCGACATTGTGTAACGCCCCAAAATAATTTAATTATTCATTTAGTTAAGTTATTTAAGGCTTACAACATTTATTTAAGTCAATTAATTAATTTGGAGTTTTATTTTATTCAGGAGGTGTTTAAGTAACTAGGAGGTGCAAATAAAGGGCCCAAAGCCCATTAGTAGGCCCAAATTCAAGGAAATAAACTTAGGGTGTAGGGTTTTCTCCCCATTTTGAAGGAAAAGAAGAGAAAAGGAGAAGGATAGAGAGAGGGAGGCCGACGGCCTGTTTTGGAGAGGAGGAGGTGTAACGCCCAAAATTTATTAGATGAGTATTTAACTAATTTAATTAGGTGACTATCTAATTAATTTAATCAAGTGATTATTTGACTAATTTAATTAAGTAATATTTTAGTTGGCTATATTAAAATAAATATAGGGTAAGTAATTAATTTAAGGAGGGATGTGGTAAATAAATAGGGAGTATTTTAGTAAATAAATGAAGAGTATTTTAGTTAAATTGGGAGGGTGTGTGTAAGTACCTAAGGGGTGCAAATAAGGGGCCCAAGCCCACTAAATGGGCCCAATTTGATGACTTAAACTAGGGTAATGGTTTCCAATTCAATGGGAGGAAAGAAAAACAGAAAAAAATGGAAGAGAGGAGAGAGTGAAAGTTTTGCAAACTGTCCTAGCAAAGGGGGAGGAGATAAATTCATTTTCTTGTCTTGGGTAAGTATTTTTGGTACCAATCAACTCCATTTTCCTTCCTCTACCCTCTAGTATAAGATTCATACCCTAATCTTGTGTATTTTTCTCTTTTCCATGGATGGGTTTGGAGCTCTAATATTGGAGAAAGCTAGTTCTTGGGTTTTCTTGGGTCATTGGAAGAGGGGTTTTCTTGGAATTGCAATTGGAGGTTAGGGGGCTCTACTTTACCTATATAATAACTTGTATGATATGTGTTATGTGTGGAATAGCACTAGGATGGTTTGTTTGTATGAATTTTGTGCTAATCATATGTTTGTTGTTGTATTTTATGTTTAATGTGTTAATACTATGATGCTTGATGTTAGAAATAAATGTGTTGTGAAATATGCATGCCATGTGTTTGATAAAATGCCTCAATGTGAAGAAATATGAGAATGTGTGGATTTAATGATGTCGATTAAATGCCTAGATGTGTGTTGTTTAAGTGAAAATTGAATTGTTGAATAAAAGTACTGTTGAATTAAATTGATGATGAGTTTTACTTGTTTATGGTCTTTGTGTGGTTTTCTGGACACTGTTTCAGTATTTTTAAAACTGGTACTGTTTGATTGAGTCAAAAATTATGTAGCTGAGTGTTTTCGAAAATAGACTTAAAGCCGGTCGTTTTGGCACTAGTTTCGTTAAATTCGGAGTTGTGTAGCTCCAGTTATGAGTCTCCAAAGTCGAGTCAAATTCCTAGAGTCAATCTGTGGGTAGGTGCGGTTTTTGCAAGTTTTATGCCTTCAAATGAACTCCGTTTTGAACGAATCTTTTTCCATTAGAAACTATACTCAAATTGCTTTTGTTCGGGCTAAGGTTTTGTCCCATTTGGTCAAGTTTAAGTCATTTTAGAGTAAAATGAAGTGGAGAGGGCAGAATCTGTCGATCTGGGACTGTTCGGGTTGTTTCTAAAAACTGTACTAATTGGTTCACTGTTTTGAAAATCTAAAGATATATCCAGAAACTACATATCTGTGGCTTTCCGACGAGGGGTCTCTTGTAATTTTTCGATGTCGTTTGCTATTTTAAATGCTCCGCTTGAAGTAGGTGCCTTCTTTGTAGGAATCCATCATTTTGTGCGGGTGTTGCCAATGTTGCCCGAAGTGTCAAAAATGCTATTCTGATCCTTTGAACCTTTTTAGTCCCTAAAAATGTCAGTTTGGTCCTTAGGTGCTAAATTAATCTTTGGTGTGTCAAAATGGTCCTTAGGTGTTGAAAAGGTCCTTATGAGGTGTTTTGGTCCTTAGGTGGGATTCAATTTAGTAAATGAGGTGTGGTGGTGAGGTGTTGATAATGAGGTGATGTTGGCTTCGGCCAAAGAGGTGGGTTGATAATTGATGTGGGCTACGGCCAAAGAGGTGGATTAATAATTGAGGTGGGCTTCGGCCAAAAAGGTGGGTTAATAATTGATATGATGTATTTATTGTATTGTGATGCATTTGTCATGGCGTCACATAAATCATATGCATATAAACAAGGTGGTATGGCTTCGGCCAAAAACAAGGTGGTATGGCTTCGGCCAAAACATGGTGGGTGGCTTCGGCCAAAAGAGGTGGTTGCCCGACGGGGTTATTGAGGTGGTTATGGATCCACATGTATATTGCATACATGCATACTCATACATGCTTAGAATTCTTGGTGATGCTTAATTAATTCATTATTGTTGTTTCTTGTTATTCTAATTGAATGATAAATGTCTTAATTGTTGTGGATTGATGTTGCTAGATGCTCTCCTAATATAATGCTTATCTTACTTGTTATTATTTATGTAAAGAGACTCACCCTAGCATTTTTATGTTGCCTGCTCTCGTGGCGACGCACAAGTGATTCTGAGTGAAGGTGTCCATGCCTTCTTGGGTTAAGGTGTCAGCTCTGATTAGTAACACTAGGGATAGGGGTTGTAGTGTTGTCAATCTCATTTTATGTATTAGACTGAATTGAATCATGTATGGAGTATGTTAAACTTATTTTTATTTTTATTTCCGCTGTGCTGTGAAACCATTTCTGGGTTATTGTAATACCTAAAACAGGTTTTGAGGGTTCGTCCCATTTGGATATGAATTATATTTCACGCACTAGATGCGTTTGAATTTTAAATATCATTTGATGAGGTTTTATTAAAAGTAGCACTCTCTTCGAGGTGCGTGAAAAATATTTTTTGAAAACTCTGATTTTTGTTTATTTAATTATTAATAAAGTATAATGGGGTGTTATAGGAGGAAGAGCAATTCTTCATCTTGGCTTGTGGTAAGTGGGTTTTGGTCCCATTCCTTCTCATTTTTCTTGCTCTTTCTATTAGTATAAGTTTCATCCTCTCATTCCTTCTCATTTTCATTTTGCCATGGAAGAGGGTTTGAAGCTCAAAGTTGGTGAGTGGCTATTTTTGGTGGTTCTTGAAGTTGTGAAGGAGAGGGTACTAGTATTTCTTCAATTCCTAAGGTTAGGGGGCTCTCTTTCATTCATAATAGGTTATATGATGAGTATTGTGTGTGGGTTAGGTTTTTAGGATAATTAATTGATTGATTATGAGTTGTTTGAATTAATTGGTGTTGTGTTGAATTAAATTTGATGAACCCATGATGTTGTTGTTGAAATGAACTTGATATGGATTATGTAGGTATGGGGTTTGGTGTATTGTTACATGGTGGTTGAATATGAAATTGTGATGATTGTAAGATGTTGGATAAATTGCCCAAGAATGAATTTGAACTCAATTTGATAAATTTAAGTTGGTTGTTGTTGAAATGGACTTGATATGCACTATTGTGTTGTGTAGGTGTGTGTGTGTGGGTGAATTGGTGTGGAATTTGGGAGTTTGAAGCATTGTGCCATTATTGCGTTGTTATGTGTATAGGTGAATTGGTGTTGAGATTGGGAATTGAGGCATTGTGCTACTTGGTGTTGTTTAGGGGTGGAAGGATGGTTAGGGCGCCAAAAATTGGCAGCCCATGCGCCTGGTGTGGCGCGTCTATGTGGGTGTGTCGCGCAGAGGGGCGCCAAATGTGGCAGCCCGTGCACCCGGTGTGTGTGTGTGTGCTGTGTTGGTGTGCGTGGCGCGGGCAGGGGCGCCAAATGTGGCAGCCTCGTGCGCCTGTGCCAGTGATGCGTGTGTGTCTCGGCAAGGCGCCAAGTGTGGCAGCCCGTGTGCGCCGTGTGCGCCTGCGTGCATATGTGTCTAGTGTGGTGTTGCCTATTTGGACCTTTCGTGTCGGGAACTCAAAATATTCTATTTAATTGGTGTTGGTATAACTGGGAGATTAATTGCTAGCCTTAGAGCTATAATTAGGGGTGTGTTAATGGGTGATGTATTTAATGATGAAAGAAATTATGGGTGAGTAGGCTTCGGCCTTATTGTAAATTATTGGGAGTGCCCGCAAGGCTTATTTGGGTGATGGTGAATTAATTAATGGCAATGGGAGTCTATTAAATAAGGGTGATTATGCTTCATGCATGTTGTGTTGAATATGGTGTGATTTGGGTGTGATTGGTGCATTGTTCATGGCGTCTCATAAACCATGTGCATTTATTTGGGTGACGAGGCTTCGGCCGTGATTTGGTGCCCTCAAGGCTTATTTTGGGTGATGGATCCAGATGCATGGCCCGTGGAGTTTGGGTTGCATTACATGCATTAATCATGCATTTGATGGTGTTTCTTAGCGATTGTGAATTTGTTGATGTACATTGATAATTGTCGTGATTTGGTGCTTCTAGTTTGCCTTCCCTAATATAATGCTTATCCTATTTGCTATTATTTATGTAAAGAGACTCACCCTACTGCTTTTATGTTGCTTCTCATGTCGGCAACGTGCAGGTGATAGCGAGTGAAGGTTCTTCTACCTTCCAGTAGGTCCGTTGAGTCATGCTCTGATATGTAGCACCGGGGGCGGGGCGTCTTAGTTACTCATTATTTTGGTTTGATGTTATTAGACTGATATTGGTGATGTATTGAATATGTTCTAGACTTGTTGTCATTCCGCTGTGCTGGTGAATTATATTCTGGTTGTTGTAAACTTAAACAGGTGTTTTGAGGGTTCGCCCCATTTTGATGTGCTATATATCACACACTAGTTTGTTTGATGAGCTTTTAAGTGCTGTCTTATGTTGTTTGATGAAAATGTAGCATCCTCTTGTGGTCACACTGAAAAAGTTTTTGAAAACTCTGATTTATCAATTAATTAGAAAGGGGTGTTACACATTGCCTCCTTCAGCATTCTCTGACATTTATTTGGCAACCTCTCTTACCGAGGCTGAAATGCCCGACTTCGCGGATGAATTAGCGTATGTAGAAGAAAACAGTGACGGAGCTCCCTTTGGGTCCGGCACTGGATGACCTTCGGCCGACATTTTCAAGATCGGCTTACCTGAAGGAACGAAGCTCTGCGTCTCCTCACTTTTGGTTCGAACCATTTATCTGCAAGGGGAAGACACCACTATCTCTCTCTTAACTAATTGGTTTATCTCAGCCTCGGAAAAGCCAAGGAAAATCTATCTCCTCCCCATGAGGCACAAGCAGCGGTAGCTGTCAAGCAACGACGTCGGCCGCAATCAAAAACATCAAAGGTAAAATTTAACTTCTAAGTTAATTGGCATACAAAGCTAACCTCGTTGCAGGATTCTGAACTTGGCTTGAATGTTGTAGTCGGAGCAATGAACGATGAACTCGCCCCACCAAAAGTTTCAGAACGCGCGACGGAGATGATCTCGGCACGGTGGTCGGAGAAATCTAAATTTTCAGAGCTCTAAGGAAACAATTCTCACAGATAAAGCGAAGTGAAGAATGAAATCTCCAACTCGCCTTATATACCCACCAAGAGGTGAGAAGCGACACCCCTCTTCAATGCGTCCCATCAATGCAGTACGACAAGACAACTTCAACTCTGTAAAGCGTCACCTCGATCTCTCCAAACGTCACATCTTTGTTCCTCCAATAGCAAGTTGACACGTGGCACTGCAATCAATACACTCCTTCAAAGAAAACATACTACTTAAGCCAAGGCCGACCTCATACTGCTGCCGGCCTCGACTTAGGGGCCACTGTTCCAGACTGGGCCAAAACCCCACAAGACTTGGGCCAGACCCAATCCAGATTTAGAAACAGCTCAACACGCGCTCCACAGTCTTGTGTGGCCAGACCCAATCCAGATTTAGAAACAGCTCAACACGCGCTCCACAAACACGTTTCCACATTCAACAGTCAGGATCTAAGCGCCCGTATCCGACGCTCCAGGTACGACACTTTCGCCTATAAACAGAGGTGCAACCCTCCAATTCCAGGTACACTTTCATTATCTCCTTATTCATTACTTACCTTTTCATTTCCCGTTACTGACTTAAGCATCACAGTGTTTGCAGATACTTGGTGTGGAAAAGATGTGCAAGTATACACGGTCACAAACAAGTAGTATAATAAGATCGAACCCACAGGGATTGGATTGATTCATGAAGCTTCAATACGAAGTAATTAGTGCTAGGTAACCAAGTAACAAAAATATTGAGGTGAGGTGTGTGTAACAATTTGTAAATAAAATATTAAGCAAGTAGTGATGCAGTGGAGAGATGATAGTTGGAATGTTTTCATTATATAAATTGCTTTCAAGTGTTCAGTGCAGTATGTGATGCAGGTGCACTGTATGTTGTTGCATTAGCAATGTTCCTTTCAGTCATTGTCTTCAGAGTTTCATTATAAGCTCTTATGTCTAAAATGCTAAATAAGTTCACTCCTGTATTTTAAGTACCCACAGTGTCACCCTATGGACTATGTGTTATACCCCAATTTTGTCCGTCTTCTTTTTCTCGCTGTAGTCGTTTATTTTTAGTAAGGGCGTGTTTCGGAGTCGCATGATTACGAGAATTATTAGTGTAGAGTCGGTTACTAATTTCAATCACTCCGTTCAATTAAATCAAACGCCGTTGTTTAAATTAGGCACGCACGCACGCGAATGATCGATCTTTTCGCGCGTCCTTCAATTTAGCATCCGTATTCGAGTTTAGTAAATGCGTAGCGAGTCTACCTAAAGTCTTTTTTCACAAAAAGTTGGTTTAAATTCAGATTTAATAATGCGATTCCGAGTTAATTTTGGGGTTTTAGTTAACGCGCCCATTTTTTTATTTTTGGTCTCGTTTTAGCGCGAGTTTTGTCGAATCCTACTGTTTCGTCTTTGTATTTGGCGGACTCCTTTTTTCTTATTGTTATTTTTATTTTTATTTTTATTTAATTTATTTGATCACTTAATAGTTCAAAAATGTCAAAAATTCTATTTAGTTTAATTTACAATTTAAGAGCACTTAATAGTCCAAAAAGTCCAAAAATACAAAAAATGATAATATAAAAAATACAAAGAGTATAAAAAACGAAAATTAAATAAAGGAGCAAATACAAGTAATCTCTCAAGTCTGTTCTTGCTCTCCAAGACTGTTCAGCAAATCTGCAAAAGCCCAGTCAAATAGCAATTAATGCTAAAACCTAATTTTCCACTATAAATAAACAACCAGAATCTGATCCAAACACACACGTAAATCAAGGCAGAAAACTACTGCTAAAATCACCCAAAAATAGGATTAGAGTTTCACATCGAAACCCTAATCCACTAAACACGGTTCAGTGGCAATCATCAGTAGCAGGCACAAACAAAAAAGCTTGGAGAATTTCAGAAGTTTGAGTACCGATTACTACCCTCGCACCTAATACAAATTCAATGGACAATCTTCCATCCATTTTTTTTACCAACGTGAGAGTCCCATGTGCCCATATCAATTCACTGACCCATTCTTGCAAAGGTATGAACGGCACTATAAAACACCTTTCCTTTCAAACGGTGGAGTTTCCCTTTCTTCTCTTCAATGGCGATGATAAATATGATCTTTATGTGATTTGCCTTCATCTGCATCATTACTGCTTCCTTCGGAGCCTCCTCTATTGCAATTTCTTTTCCCAAATCGCGATCTGGTTTGCTAATGCTGAAACGGGTTTTTTTTTTCCTCCATCTCCATCGGTTCTCTTTTGGGTTTCGTTGGCTACTGTTGTTTCTCTGTTGGATTGCTTCACGAGTTGCTTCACAACTTTTCATTCTTCCACTTTTTGGTTGATTTGCTATCGGGGCACTGTGAGTTATTTCGATATTCTTGTTATTTGGTTTTGGGCTTACATAATGTCTTTTATTTTTTTAATTTTTCTTAAAGGTGCAGAACGCTATTTACACCCCTATCGTTCACGCCGCGCACCCTTCCCTCACTTAAGCCCGGGGCCGCATCTTTTGGGCTCTCCTATGCTTAACCGGGCTTTCCTTTTGCACCTCCAATTAATTATGCAATCCTTGCGACTAATAAAACCCAAATTTACTATGTTCACCCCCTGTTTCACTTTTTAATTCTTTTCCAACGCAAACGTAAATAATTTTTCTCGCGAAATTAAATAAACGGCTAAGTCGGTTGTACAACCGGGTTAGTCATTATTTTAGGGCCAATGAGCTGTACAGTTCAGTAACCCTACAAACCCAACAAATACGAATAAACTATTTTTCTAAAAATAAACGGCTAAGTCGGTTGTACAACCGGGTTAGTCATTATTTTAGGGCCAATGAGCTGTACAGTTCAGTAACCCTGAAAACTTAATAAATACGAATAAGCCATTTTTCCTAAACAATAGGGGAATAAGTCGGTTGTACAACCGGGTTAGTCAGCATTCTAGAATTAATGAGCTGTACAGTTTCAGAGTTCTAGAATACCTATTCTAAAATCAACCCATCTCACAACTCCTCTCAAAAATTCAAAAATCATTTTCGAAAAGTAGGGGACTAAGTCGGTTGTACAATCGGGTTAGTCAACGTCCTAAGAATCAGTGAGCTGTACAGTTCAAGGAATCCTAGGACCCCTACATTAAAAAACCCCAACCAATAAACCTTTTTCAGGAAGAACTACGTGGCTTTGATTCCTCCATTGCATCTGGAGGTACGTAGGAGCAAGACTCAACCCTTGTCAAGCACTAAAAAACAAAAACCTAAATAAGTCTTTTTTTTTTTACAAATAAAAGGGTAACTATTAAATAAATCCTAAATTAATTAGACAATAGGATGTCGTGGGGTGCTAATACCTTCCCCACACATAACGACTCCCGAACCCTAACAATGCCTTGTCCTAAACCTAAAGGGATTTTCCAGATTTGCCCTTAAACTAAAATTTGGTGGCGGCTTCCTAAAGAACATTTCGAAGAATCCTTTCCCGGATTTTTCTGGTCGCCACATTTGGCGACTTCACTGGGGACGTATTTATTTTTAGAGAGTCAAAACCTAGTCTAAATAATTTAGGATTAATTCAATTCTTACCCTTTTATTTATTTATTTGCTTTTTACATAATTATGTTATTTATTTGTGTAAACCCTAGGGTAGAAGACGATACTTGTATGTTTGTTTGTTTTGCAGCTTTGGGTTTATTTTAAATTGCTCCTACACACATCGCACTTCTACACTTCACACACTTGTGAGAGAAGTCCTCTACCCGGACTCGAGCATAAACTTAAGTTAGAACGAGATTGTGTAGTGATGGCCTGCGGGATGTACGTCTCGTTGGGTGGTCACGAAAATCTCACCTAGAGTTTGATTCCTTTTGAGGATGTTATCCCTTCTAATAGCTTGCCTATTGTTGGGGTCGATGTTCTTGGATCGGGTCCTTGGCTCTAGGAACCATGTGTAGGATTCTTTAGAACCACCCTTGCGAGGTTCACTATAAAGAAAACTTTAGACCCACTCCATAAGATACCTTCCTAGGTTCACAAAGGAGCTTAACACCCTTGCATTCAAACAAACATTAATGCATACCATCTTTTATCAACAAAAAAAAAAATCAAAAAATCAAAAAAACAAAATTGTTATATTCCACAAGCTTTTAGAAGTTATGCCTCATGCATTTTTCCTTTTCTTTGCAATAAAAAAAATCCCATGTCGCATGTATTTTTATGACCGTTTGAGAATTAAAAGCTTTATTTTGGAGAGAAGCCATGCATGCTAAAGTCAAAGTCAAACTTTGTACTTTACTCTCCAAACGTAAAACTTATAATTCCTCGGCACGATAAATAAAATCATATATTATCATTTCATACACGTACATTATCATTACATTCGCATTTCACATACATCCATTCGCATATCATGCACATTCATTCATTGCATACTTACATCTTGCATAAAAAAAGAACAGTATAAATTTTAGAGAAAAACTATGACGAGAGATGAGACGTTCTTGTGAAATAAATTACTCTTCTTTGGAAAAGTTTAGTCTTACTTAGTTGCAAGCTCAAGGTGTTTCAAGGCACTCAATTTTTTAAATTAGCAGCTCCAACATTTTTTCTAACAAAGTGTTGCATCCCATGATGAATGACCGAAATGGTCTGCCAAAAATTTCTGTCATGCTTTAACTAATGTTAAACTCTCTATGAAGCATTTATATAGTAACTTGCGTGTAACATGTGTCTTCATTCTTGTTTGAGTCAGTTAATGTTTGTACCTTATCATCATCCCCCGTCCAAATCTAATCCCACCCAAACCACCCTAAAGTACATACTCCCCTACCTAGTCGACTTTTTGGTTTGTTTCCCCTAGTGAAATAACACTTTAGGCCCTCCATACTGGGGCAAATGGGTGATCTCTAAAAAACCTTGTCAACGTTGTATTCCTTTGGTGCAAGTCCTTTACAAAAAAAAAAAAAAAAATTCAAAAGGCCCGTTAGGTCGAAAACTCGTAAGAGCGGCCTAAGCAAAAATTAGGGCATATAAAAAAAAAGGGAGAAATAAAGAAGAAGAGCAAATATATAAAAGTAAATAAATTATTGTCCTTAAGTTAATTTTTGAGAAAACGAGCAATCATGATTTGAAATGAAGTTTGACCATCTTCCCATACCTCGGAAAAACCCCGTGCTACCCACCTTAAGCCAAAATCTAAAAACCTTTCAATCACCCTAGACAAAGATCAATTCCACATCAAAAGCTCGAAAGAAAGAAAAAGAAAAAATCAAAATCAAAAAAAGAAAGTGAAATAAAAAAAGAGGATCGAAAGACCACGAAAAAGCAAAAGTGGTACAATTATGAGCTGATACTTCTTGCCATTAAATGCATAAGAGATCCTTGTCTGAAACAAACCCCAAACACTTCCATTGTCCTCAATATCCTATCTTTCATAAACCCTTGGTCAAGTCACATCCCTAAACAAGTCCATCCTACCGTGAGACACATCAATTACTGTCTCAATAGACCCTCAAACACTCCTTTGAGCCTGACAACCATTTCCTTCATAAATCATCACCCATTAGCCAAGTTACATCACCAAATCATTTGTCCCATCAATCATCAAACACTTCATTGAGCCTAATAACCCCTTCTTTCACAAACCATTAGCCAAATCATACCGCTCAAAAAAAAAAATCATCCGTCCCATCAATCCCCAAACACTACCTTGAGCCCAATTATCATTTCCCTCATAAATCACTAAACCATCGGCCACATTCCGATCAATGACCGATTGCTTTTGTTTCTCAAAGTTTTAATCTTAGGACAAATAAGTTTATTTATTTACAATATGCTTGCTCAAAAAAAATATATCTCAAAAAAAAACTCAAAGGAAAAGAAAAATCAAAAGGCTTGCACCACAAGATTCATTCAAGTTACAGTTATACTAAGACAAGGTCTAGTGATCACCAAGTGTAGTTTTCATCATAGCAAACTCAAGACTATTGTAGTCTGAGAGTCATTTTAAAGGTAACCAAAAATTTATACTAGGATCGTCACCTATATCCTATAGCGGGGCATCCCTTTCACCACCCATTCCATTCGAACTTGGGGAAATTTGTACAGTGTCATACCACACCCAGCCCATTGCCATACCAGACAAACTCCAAAACCCATTACCCTAACTCCCAAGACTTTCCACAACCTCACCCAAACAACCGTCTCAATTTCGTTATCAAGTGGGGCAACCCTATCACCCTTCACTCCACCTACAAATGGGGACATTCACCATACACCCATCTCATCCCCTTGTTATATCCACATCAACAAAGCCATCACCGGGCAATTTCTCAACTCATTACCCTATATGTTGCTACTCTAGCTCTAGGGCAATTCTGTCTTACCATAAATGGGGCAACACCAAACTCCATGTGTTGAGATGAAGCCCATTGCTTTCCACCTTTCACTCCAAAGTCAGGGCATTCCTAGCTCATCATTTCCTCTGTCCCCTAGTTATTGTCATCACTAGACAGGGGCAAGTTATTCACTCACCATCATCAAGTCTAAATTGGGGCAATCCCGCATTTCTTGGCTTGGGAAAGCCCACCTTTCATGACTTTACCCAAAACTTGTCATTCACCCCTTCATGTGCCACAAATGTCCACACCCTAGGTCTTTAGAACCCCAAGTTAACTGACTCATTCATCTATATTCGCACTATTATACATCTTCACAAAACAATGCTTTAGAGAGAGAAAACACAAGTTGATCATATGATGTTGGAAATCCACTTATTTAGTTGTGTGGGCCAAAACTTCGGTCATCATGGGGCATCAAAATGGAAGAGAAAAATGAACGAGCTTGCAAATACTTTTTCACATCAGTGTCTGTAAATAACAACATTGAGATTGCTGAAGTATTGAATCAAAACTATTCTTTTCAAAGAATGATCAATATTCACCTCTATTTCTCGTGATCTAAAGTCTCACATCTCGTCATTACCAAAAATGTTTCTATACCCCAATCACTCATATCATATCCTATCACATCATATCATATCATATCATATCATATCATATCATATCATATCATCACCTCATGCACCATAGCATTTGCACCGAGCATTTCATTTGCACATTTGGCATTCATCATTTTTCAATAAAAAATATAAAACAAACAAAACAAAAACAAAAAAAACAAAAAGCTTAAAAGCAATAAGCAAAAAGAGAAAGGAAAAGTCATTCCACATCCTACCGGATACCAATCATTGCTTGCACCATTAATTGCTTCATCAAACGTAGATTGGTTTTCCCTTTCTCGATAGATGCATTTGTTAGGTGTGCCGGATAAGCACGATCGGTGTTAGTCCCTATTTTGTTCCTCTAATGTCGGCGCTTTAAGCGTTGATCTCATATCGTATCACGCATCACCGAGGTGATCCTGCACCCCGAGTGGTCCTCGTGAGCACTACGCCCTTCTTCGCCCTAAGTGGGCAGTCGCAAACGTCGTAGTCGAGCCCGACGGACCTTCCGCACCCGCGTGGTCCTTCGGACTAGTTGTGTCACCTAAGACACGATTAGCACGCCCTTCATGGTCAACATATCGATTCTAGACCGATCTTGACCCATCATGGCCGCCGAGTATAAAGGCCCCTCGCACCGCTTAATTAGTACCGTAGCTAATTGCGCTCCTTCGCACCACGATGGTCCTTCAATTAAGGCCTAGGCAGCCTTTCAGACCTTAAGTGGTCCTTCAGAGCCTTGTCGCTCCTTCAGACCCTGAGTGGTCCTTCAGAGCCTTAGTGCTCTTTCAGGTCCTTGTTGACCCTTCATTCAAATCTCGGTTAATGCGCCAAGTATTAACCACTCCCTCTTATCTCTCAAACCTTCCACTTCCCCCTTAAACGGACAAAATTAGCGTCTATCTTATCTTTATTCCTATTTCTACTACGAAAGTTCTAGAGCTCAGCACTTTCTAGTAAAATACTAATAAAGAGGGGCAGCTGTTATACCCCAATTTTGTCCGTCTTCTTTTCTCATTTGTAGTCGTTTATTTTTAGTAAGGGCGTGTTTCGGAGTCGCATGATTACGAGAATTATTAGTGTAGAGTCGGTTACTAATTTCAATCACTCCGTTCAATTAAATCGAAACGCCGTTGTTTAAATTAGGCACGCACGCGAATGATCGATCTTTTCGCGCGTCCTTCAATTTAGCATCCGTATTCGAGTTTAGTCGTACGTAAGCAGGTCTACCTAAAGTCTTTTTTTCACAAAAAGTTGGTTTAAATTCAGATTTAATAATGCGATTCCGAGTTAATTTTGGGGTTTTAGTTAACGCGCCCATTTCTTTTATTTTTGGTCTCGTTTTAGCGCAGTTTGTCGAATCCGGCCGTTCTCGTCTTTGTATTTGGCCGGACTCCTTTTTTCTTATTGTTATTTTTATTTTTATTTTTATTTAATTTATTTGATCACTTAATAGTTCAAAAATGTCAAAAATTCTATTTAGTTTAATTTACAATTTAAGAGCACTTAATAGTCCAAAAAGTCCAAAAATACAAAAAATGATAATATAAAAAATACAAAGAGTATAAAAAACGAAAATTAAATAAAGGAGCAACACAGAATCTCTGGGGTCTGTTTTGCTCTCCAAGACTGTTCAAAGAATCATGCAAAAGCCAGTCAAATAGCAATTAATGCTAAAACCTAATTTTCCACTATAAATAAATGCCCGAATCTGATATCCAAAACACACAGAAATCAAGGCAGAAAACTACTGCTAAAATCACCCAAAAATAGGATTAGAGTTTCACATCGAAACCCTAATCCACTAAACACTGATTCGCTGGCAATCATCGATGAGTGTGCACAAACAAAAAGCTTGGAGAATTTCAGAAGTTTGAGTACCGACGATTACTACCCTCGCACCTAATACAAATTCAATGGACAATCTTCCATCCATTTTTTTTACCAACGTGAGAGTCCCATGTGCCCATATCAATTCACTGACCCATTCTTGCAAAGGTATGAACGGCACTATAAAACACCTTTCCTTTCAAACGGTGGAGTTTCCCTTTCTTCTCTTCAATGGCGATGATAAATATGATCTTTATGTGATTTGCCTTCATCTGCATCATTACTGCTTCCTTCGGAGCCTCCTCTATTGCAATTTCTTTTCCCAAATCGCGATCTGGTTTGCTAATGCTGAAACGGGTTTTTTTTTTCCTCCATCTCCATCGGTTCTCTTTTGGGTTTCGCACATCGTTGTTTCTCTGTTGGATTGCTTCACGAGTTGCTTCACAACTTTTCATTCTTCCACTTTTTGGTTGATTTGCTATCGGCACCTGTGAGTTATTTCTGATATTCTGGTTATTTGGTTTTGGGCTTACATAATGTCTTTTATTTTTTTAATTTTTCTTAAAGGTGCAGAACGCTATTTACACCCCTATCGTTCACGCGCGCACCCTTCCCTCACTTAAGCCCAGTTTCGCATACTGGGCTCTCCTATGCGAACCGGGCTTTCTTTTTGCACCTCCAATTAATTATGCAATCCCTTGCGACTAATAAAACCCAAATTTACTATATGTTCACCCCTGTTTCACTTTTTAATTCTTTTCCAACGCAAACGTAAATAATTTTTCTCGCGAAATTAAATAAGCGGCTAAGTCGGTTGTACAACGGGTTAGTCATTATTTTAGGCCAATGAGTACATGCATGATTCAAGAACCCTACAAACCCAACAAATACGAATAAACTATTTTTCTAAAAATAAACGGCTAAGTCGGTTGTACAACCGGGTTAGTCATTATTTTAGGGCCAATGAGTTTGCATGCGATTCAAGAACCCCCGAAAACTTAATAAATACGAATAAGCCATTTTTCCTAAACAATAGGGGAATAAGTCGGTTGTACAACCGGGTTAGTCAGCATTCTAGAATTAATGAGCATCAGATAGCTTCAGAGTTCTAGAATACCTATTCTAAAATCAACCCATCTCACAACTCCTCTCAAAAATTCAAAAATCATTTTTCAAAAGTAGGGGACTAAGTCGGTTGTACAATCGGGTTAGTCAACGTCCTAAGAATCAGTGAGCTGTACAGTTCAAGGAATCCTAGGACCCCTACATTAAAAAACCCCAACCAATAAACCTTTTTCAGGAAGAACTACGTGGCTTTGATTCCTCCATTGCATCCGGAGGTGCGTAGAGCAAGACTCAACCTTGTCAAGCACTAAAAACAAAAACCTAAATAAGTCTTTTTTTTTACAAATAAAAGGGTAACTATTAAATAAATCCTAAATTAATTAGACAATAGGATGTCGTGGGGTGCTAATACCTTCCCCACACATAACGACTCCCGAACCCTAACAATGCCTTGTCCTAAACCTAAAGGGATTTTCCAGATTTGCCCTTAAACTAAAATTTGGTGGCGGCTTCCTAAAGAACATTTCGAAGAATCCTTTCCCGGATTTTTCGGTCGCTACACTATGCTATCCAATGTCTAGGACAATTCTACTTATTCTAAGTGATCAATCTCAAAATAAGTGTTGAAAGAAGTATCAAGCAAGAACTAAAGTGCACACATCACATACATACACAAAACTTACTTAAAAGATCATTATAAGGTTAGAACATTCCAACTAATAAAAGTTTAGCTCATGTTAGACATTGCAAGGCATATATAAACTGAATAGATCATATTTATATTTATATAAATGAAATCACAAAAGAGAAACAATAGGATAGAAGTTTCACAAGTTGAAGCTCTTTGCATGAAATCCCTAGCAATGCAGGTGCATCAGCTACACTGCACTTAGTAAATACTACGAATTGAAGTAAAGGAAGATGTGTCAATCCTTCCTTGCCTTCTTACAAAATAGAAACTATCTATATCTATTGAAATTTGAATCTAACTTATGGATTGTGAAATTTGCTTTAATGTCTTGTTTTTTGTGTTTTGCCCGGAGTGCAAAAGCTTAAGTGTGGGGGAATTTGATCAGTGCATTCTAATGCACTCGTTATAGCTTTTCACTTGGTGATTTAATTGTTCTCTGTACCTAATTTTTGAGTCTTAGCACGTTTCTAGACTTTGGGTCTTATTGGAGCAGTATAGCAATTTATTGTTTAATTCTTTTTTTTTATTGCATATTGACCCTGGTCTACTCTGCAGACCATAACTTTGGCTAAGATTATCCGATTGAGGCGTGCAAGCATGCGTTGGAAAGCTAAGGAACAGGGCTACAAATCTTCTGTTGAACGCGAAACCCAATTCGGAAGTTTCAAAGGCCAAAACGGCAAAATACCGAAGCAGTTTAATGTAAAACGGGTTTCGGGCCAGATATTAGTTTGTTAACGGGCTTTTATCCAAGAACCCATTAAGGGATTAGGTTTTTCGTTTTATTCTTATAGACTTGGCTGGAGCAGCCGTCTTGGACCATCTTACGCATTCCTACTTTGAATTTTACGTTTTGTGTCCTAACCTCCATGGAAGCTTAAGACCCTAGATCAATCTATTGGTGAAGGGGTGTTTTGTAAGGATTTTGAGGTTCAAAGGCTTAATGTTTATTTAGTTTTTATGGTTTTAATTCTTTCTCTATCAATTCCATCTCTGTAATTTTTGTTGCAAATTCGGTTTGTGTTTTGCTTAATTACTCAAACTCGTGATTTGCTTATGTGATTCGTTTTATGATTCGGGCTTTTGCTTAATCACTTAATCATGATTCTGCTTTTGCAACTTTCATTATTCAAACTATTTTATCGCTTGTTTAATCTAGTTTGGATAGGAATTGATAGAGTCTATGACGCTTGTTTATAGGATTGAAAGAATTCAGTTATGATGTTAATTGTGTTAGTGGCGCTTGTTCACTATCACGATTGATTGAACACATCGCTTTGACGCTTGCTTTAAAATCGTGGTGAATTCATATAAACCGATCGACGCTTGTTCACTTAGTTTATGATCAATCAAGAGTTATCAAACCTTGCACAAATCTTTATTTTAGAACCGATGATAAATCCGAGAAACACACCGGAAACAATAGATTGATTGTCTCTCTTTAATTGTTTTTTTCCTTCATTAAACATCAAACTCTTTTCCTAAAAAACCCCTTTTATCAAGTTAACTTTGTTCTTGATTTTGGTAATTTGAATTAGAGATCCTCGTGAGACGACCAAGGTTAACTTACCTTGATACTATATTTTAATACTTTTTAATTATTTTGACCGCGACGCACGATCACGATCAAATTGGCGCGCATGTCTTGGGGACCTCTAATTAGGAATTAATGGCTTAAGAACCTCACTAACCACTAACCTTTGTTTTTTTAGTTTTTTCTTGCACTTACAGTTCTATTAGTTACGGCATCTTTCGGTTCTATCATAGAACAGAGAAGAAGAAATAAACGGTTTTGTGCAAATTCCTCATATTGCTTCGAAAATTGGTCAAAAATCACAAAAATCAAGGAGCAGGACTCCTTTGGGAGCTAAGGCCGAAAAATCCGAATTTCCTTCTTTTGCATTTTCTTTTTATTTATTTTAATTTTTTATATCCTCAAAAAAATCCAAAAAAATTTGTAGTATCTTTGTTTTATTTTATTAGATTTTTAGTACTGTTTTTAATTTTTTTTAGATTTGATTTGTTTCGCTTTTTTATTTTCTTCCTTAATTTTACCATTAGGACATAGTTGGAATTTTTCTGATTTGTTCTATTTATTTTGATATTTTTTCTGATTTTCCTTATGTTTAGTGGTTCTCCTTTCTTTTATTCTGGTATTCATAACATGTCTACTAGATATGAACCTTCACTTGAAGACCTTGTAAAACAGATGGCTATTCAAAATCTTATATTCCAACAAAGAACAGATTCCACTCTTAGGGAATTGGAGACAATATTTGAACAACTAACCACTTCATTGAATCAGATACAATCCCAAAGATCAAACCATCCATCTCCGCCCATCTGAAGAGTTAATCCAAATGCACCAACCCCCAATGTGAGTATTATTACTTTAAGATCTGAAAATGTTGTTGAAACTCTAGAGGTACCTAAATCTGTTGCTGTGAAAAATAACAAGGTTGCTGAGTATGTTGGTGATGAGCAGTACACACCACCACTCCCTCTCCTTCAAAGAGAAGTGATGACTAAAAACCACCCCATGGAAGAGAATTCCTTTTGTAAAATGGAGTTGCTTGATAGTTTGGTTGATTATACATGTTCTAATAATCCTTCTCTTTGTGCTGAGATTGAAAATACTTTGCAGGTTGATACACTTTCTATAAATGATGTTGTGGATGTAGTTGCTGCTACCATTGAGCCATCACATGTTGTGGATCTGAAACCACTCCCTGAAAATTTTAAATATGCATATTTGGAGGGAAGTGAATATTTTTCTCGTGATTATTTCATCTAACCTTGAATCGAGCAGCAGAAAAGTCGCCTCCAATTCTAAGGGAACATAGGAAAGGTATCGGATGGACCTGGCGGACATTCCTAATACGAATGTGTGGCAAACACAACAACAACTCAACCCCTTGATTCGGATGTATGGAAGAAGAAGGTGACCAAACATGTGTGTCAGAACCATAAAAGAACCTTCTTTGGCAAATACCAACTACACACATGCTTCAAGTTCTCCACCTTCAAGAGGGAGTTTTCTTTCCTTATTCTTAAGTTATATTTGTTTCTTACATTGAGGACAATGTGTGATTTAAGTGTGGGGGTGTGTCTTTTTGTTTTTATGTTTTTAATTTTTAACTATAAAAAAGAAAAAATTGTTGCATGTTTTTCCATGAATTCTATGTCCTGCACGAGTTGTGAGTGATTTTGACTATTCTAGGACCATGGGTGATTTGGCATGATTTGATTGATTTCTTGTTGCTCTTGGTATAATAAATTGGGTATGAGCACTAAATACTGCATCATCTGTGATAGTCATTGTCCCTGGTGAGAATTGAGCCGTTTTATGGATGGACTACACTTTACCATTCTCTGCTTTCTTGTGTGTGACTCACTCATGTTTGTTAGTTACTCTAGAACTTGACTCGATTCTTGTTGAAACACTTGTTCACATGCATGTTTGAAATGATCTAGGCAACTCTGTTTTTCTTAGCTACTAGCCAAATAAGCCTACCCTGAATTTATCCTTTTGTGTAAGCCCCTCTGAGCCTTTTTATCCCATTCTTTGTTTTATAGCTCATTACAAGCCTAAAAGAGAAAAACAATGATATTACCCAATCTTGGAGGGTGAAGGAGCTTTGATTTGAAAATTGTCATATCCATAAGTGTGGGGTGTCCAAATTGTGTAATTGTGGTTCTCACTTGGGTTGATTCTTGGGTTTTCAAAGGAAAGTTTGGAAAGTACATTTGAATAGAAAAATACTCCTCAAAAAGAAAAAAATGAAAAAAAGAAAAAAATAGAAAAAGAAAAAAAAGTCAAAAAGAATAGAAAAAATTGGAAAGTGTATATATCTTTTTATTTTTGTATCAAGGAGAGTGAATGTTGTGTGAAGAGAGTTATGGAGAGAAGTCTCAAAATAGAGAAGTTTGTCATATCTTGTTCAAATTGGACCCTCTCATGCTCACCTTACAATTGATTTTCATTGCTTCTTTGCCCTCTTTGATTCTTTTTAGCTTAGTTCCCACTTAGGATTATTCCACCTTGACCTTGGCCCCATTACAACCCTTATAAAGACCTTTTGATCTTATGTGCATGTGTTCTTAAGTGTGGATGTTAGAAGCTTGTCAAGCATATGGTAGTGCTAACTTTCATTGATGTGCTTAATATATATATGAGAGTAAACACAAGCCTAGACACTGAGTGATCGAGAGCATTACTTATATAAATCTCGTGAGGACTCATCACTTATGATTCACTCGTTGGTGCTCTATCCTCTTTTTCTTACCTTGATTGCAATTAAGTGCTATCTCTGAATGTCATTCTCCTTGAATCTTAGGAAAAGTATCTCTTATGACTTTGCATTCATTGGGTTCATTGGAAATTAATGTTTTGCTTTAATGTCTTGTTTTTTTGTGTTTTGCCCGGAGTGCAAAAGCTTAAGTGTGGGGAATTTGATCAAAGTGCATTCTAATGCACTCGTTATAGCTTTTCACTTGGTGATTTAATTGTTCTCTCTGTACCTAATTTTTGAGTCTTAGCACGTTTCTAGACTTTGGGTCTTATTGGAGCAAGATATAGCAATTTATTGTTTAATTCTTTTTTTATTGCATATTGACCCTGGTCTACTCTGCAGACCATAACTTTGGCTAAGATTATCCGATTGAGGCGTGCAAGCATGCGTTGGAAAGCTAAGGAACAGGGCTACAAATCTTCTGTTGAACGCGAAACCCAATTCGGAAGTTTCAAAGGCCAAAACGGCAAAATACCGAAGCAGTTTAATGTAAAACGGGTTTCGGGCCGATATTAGTTTGTTAACGGGCTTTTATCCAAGAACCCATTAAGGGATTAGGTTTTTCGTTTTATTCTTATAGACTTGGCTGGAGCAGCCGTCTTGGACCATCTTACGCATTCCTACTTTGAATTTTACGTTTTGTGTCCTAACCTCCATGGAAGCTTAAGACCCTAGATCAATCTATTGGTGAAGGGTGTTGCTGTAAGGATTTTGAGGTTCAAAGGCTTAATGTTTATTTAGTTTTTATGGTTTTAATTCTTTCTCTATCAATTCCATCTCCGTAATTTTTGTTGCAAATTCGGTTTGTGTTTTGCTTAATTACTCAAACTCTCGTGATTTGCTTATGTGATTCGTTTTATGATTCAGTTTTGCTTAATCACTTAATCATGATTCTGCTTTTGCAACTTTCATTATTCAAACTATTTTATCGCTTGTTTAATCTAGTTTGGATAGGAATTGATAGAGTCTATGACGCTTGTTTATAGGATTGAAAGAATTCGCTTATGATGTTAATTGTGTTAGTGGCGCTTGTTCACTATCACGATTGATTGAACACAATCGCTTTGACGCTTGCTTTAAAATCGTGGTGAATTCATATAAATCGATCGACGCTTGTTCACTTAGTTTATGATCAATCAAGAGTTATCAAACCTTGCACAAATCTTTATTTTAGAACCGATGATAAATCCGAGAAACACACCCGGAAACAATAGATTGATTGTCTCTCTTTAATTGTTTTTTTCCTTCATTAAACATCAAACTCTTTTCCTAAAAAAACCCCCTTTTTACTGTTAACTTTGTTCTTGATTTTGGTAATTTCAGAATTAGAGATCCTCGTGAGACGACCAAGGTTAACTTACCTTGATACTATATTTTAATACTTTTTAATTATTTTGACCCGCGTACGACCGCTGATCAACTATAAAATTTTGCATAATTAAGAAGAACAAATCAGCTTAGAACTTGGATTTTCATGAGATGCATTCTATGAACTTCATTTTTCAGGAATTTTTCTTGTGCCTTTATCTCTCAAAACATCCAAAGTTATTAAAACTCTTTTGTGTGAGTGTGTGTCCTACTGAGCTGAGATTAGTTTCAAAACTAAGTGAAACTTTCTTCCTAGCCTTTGAAAAGATTAGTTTACGTTTGGTCACACAAAAATATTTTTCAAAAGAAAGACTAGACAAACAATTTCCTCAAGTAATGGGAGGTTTTAAGAATAACAAAGGGCTTAATTGAGTTTTTCAAACTGTTGAGGCAATGCACTATGTCCTATTTTTGGTGGTTCTTCTGATGCAGGTGCATCACTTTATTGAAGTGCAGGTGCATTCAGTGTTCCTGCATCAATATTTCTTCAGTGCAATTGCATTGTGCTCCTGCATTGATGTTGCTTTACAATACTTTGTAGCATATGTTGCCCTCCTCACTGACCCCCTTTTGCATTTTTCTTTTTCTTTTCTTTTTCCTTCTTTTTTCTAATGCATTTTGAAATGGGTACAGTTTCATGATTCAGGTCATTATAGCTTTTTACATACTTTGAAACTTTTTGCAATAACTTTGTAACCTATAACATTGACCACACTAAGTTCTTCATACTCAGCTTTAATTTTCATAAAACACCCTCAAACTTAGTTCTTTATGCTATTCTTACTTTTTAATAAAAACTTGGTTTTGACCTATGCTCACTAAAAATTCCCCTTGCAGCAGATTGTTCTTTCAATTAGCAAGGTTCCTTTCAAAACTCTGTTTTGAGGTGTTGAAGTAAAAATAAAATTAGTCATTTTGAGAATTAAGGCTTTTCTTTTTCTTGTTTTCATCATTAAAAGTCCATTCAAAGAATTGCATTTTGTTATTCAAAACATTTCAAGCTGATCATGCTTCTAAATTATCAAAAACTTAACATTCATAGTTTTTTATACATTCTACTATTTTCAAAAGAGAGATTATCTTTTAAAACTAGTTCATGCATTAAAATACTACTTTGTTAAGTACATCTAATACTAGTTAAACACACATGTATAAAGCAAAACACACATACTTATAAAATATGCATACTGATATAAGTCTCCCCCCCAACTTAAAAGTAAGCAGTGTCCTCACTGCTTGTTGGAGGTTTCAAAATCAGATCATTAGTTCAAAATATGGGGAGGGGGTTAGTTAACAACATGGGATCTTAAAAACACAAGTTCAAAACAGAAATTAAGATACAACCATAATGAAAATGATACTCATTTATTGGCTCCACTTTTGAGCCTAGTGCTTGACCTCACTGGTGGTGTGTGCTTAACCTTCAATTTCTTCTTCTTTGGTTGTCCTGTAGAAGTTGGTGTTTCAAGACCTAATGCAGATGCATCACTCTTCTCAGGTGTTGATGCAGTCTCTGGTGCAGCTGCATCACTCTGCACAACATCAGTTTCAATCTTCCTCTTTGGAACTGGGGTGTTGCTTGCAGAAGGGGTAACATCAACTGGCTTCTTGAAGAATTTTTGTGTATTGCCACGCTCCTCTCTCTTTTTGGCTGCCAATACCTCTAGTACCACTTGAATGGTAGCTTCCTTGTTGGATGGAATGATGGTGACTGTTGGAAATTCTTTTGATGCACCAACATTTGATGCAGGTGCATTAACTTGCATCTCAGCTGGTTCTTCTTCAGTTTGTTGATCACCTGAGCTTTCCTTATCAACTTCTTTCTTTGATTCTTCATTAATAGTCTGCAAGGATTCTTTCTCAACAGTAGATAAAACATTTGTAATAATGGTTTTTGGACTTATTGGAATGGTTGTTTCTGATGGTTGAATGTCAGATGGAATGGTCATGGATTCTTGATTGGCAGGTTCATTTTTTGGTTTAACTATGGCAGGTTCTTTTTGGTTGGTATGGGGTGGTGGTGATGGTGGGGTTGGTTGTTGAGTTGGTGATTGTGATTGTTGTTTGTCAAGTGAAGGTGTTGGTGAGGTTTGATGCGGTGGTGTTTGGGTTTTGGGTGGGGATTTGGGAGGCGATTCTCGTTGTTGAGGTACTGGTGATGGTGTTGGGAATGGTTGTTGATTTGTGGTCTCAAGGGGTGGTGTTTTAGCATATCCTTTTCTTACCTCTGCCTCCATATCTATACTATCTTCATCTGAGGTTTCATTCTCCTCTTCACTTTTACTGTCCTCCTCTTCTTCATTCCTCTCCATTTCTTTCACTGCTTTTCTTACTTTCTCATCCTCCTCAGTGTCAGAATCATATAATTTCTCCACCTCAGGTTCCTTCACTGCCTTCTTCTTTCCTTTCTATTGTTTCCTTACCACTCTTTTTCCTATTGGTTTTTCATCTTCAGCCTCTTCTTCCTCATTAACTTCCTCCGCTTTCTCTCTTTCCTCCTCTTCTTTAGACCTAGTGTCCCAGCTAGGGAATACAGGTGTTTCCACACACGCAAGTTTATCTAAAAGCTTTTGCATCACAAGTTGCAACCAATCTTGTTGTTCTTTTTGAAATTTCCAAACCGCAACTTGTTTCTGTATAAAGTGCTCCTCCACTGCAGAAACTACTTTCTCTAGCCATTCTCATTTTTTCTTTCATTTCTGCATTCAACGGACCAGGGGGAAACTTCCTTTGTTCAATTGGCACCTATAGGGACTCCTACTTTCATGCAAAATTCAGTGATAAGACGGGGGAAAAACAGAAATCCCTTTGTCTTATCTTTGCATGCTAGTATTTCCCTAACAATTAACCTTCCAATATCGACATTACCTTTAGATAAGATTGTATCCATGAGGAGCAATCTTTCTTTGGTAAGTGTATATGTGTGTGATGTTGGAAGGATTGAGGCAGCCATAAACAAGTAACCCCTCTGGATAAGTTGCTCAATCTGCTGTTTAAGGGTCCAACAGTCGTCCGTATCATGTCCCTCCATTTTGTGAAATCTACAGTATGTGTTTGCACTACTTCCCATAGTTCCCACAAAATGGGATGGACGGCGGATGGTTCCATCACTGAGTCCCTCATTAAGGAGGGCCGAAGGCTTCACACGGAGAGGAGTGTAAGTAACCTCCGGGTTTGGAGGACAATTCCGGCAGCCTCGATATCTTCCTCCCTGATCCGGTAGTCGCGCCTCTCAGAAGGGACATGTACTGGTTAGTGGGTGATCGCTTGGGTGGGGATGACGTGTGTTTGGCCTACACACGAGTATCCCGCTCGTCCTTTCCAGCAACAAGGTCTTCGACTTCAATGTGTTTATCCACCCGGGCTTGGACCTCATCCATGTTCTGGGGTTTCCATATTGACAGAGCTTCACTAAATGCACCATTTCGGAGTCCTTTCATGAAAGCCTTTACAAAGAATCGCTCAAGTATTACATCTAGACCGGAGTCCTTTCATGAAAGCCTTTGTAGAGCCGAAGCAGGCAATGTTGAGTCCCTCAGTTTGGCCTAGCCTTGTTGGCTGAGTCGCTCAAGTATTACATCTAGATCGGGGGTTCAGAATAGTGATCGGTGTGGTTGTGAACAATACTTGTGTTATAGTAAAGGATTTGAACTGGAAGAATGAGTTAGTTAGTTATGTTAATATTTTTTTTAGTTTTTTAGACAATTTTAAGGTATGGTAAACAAAATCCATAGCTTTGCCTCTATGATGTATGAATGTATATATGTATGCCTATTTTTATTAGTTTTTAGTAGTGTAATGGATCATGTGGGCTGGCTAGTGATCCCTTGGTCCGACCATTGACCCATTGGGGCAGTGCTCTGATCGGGTTGATCACCGGATCTGGTTTTTTGCTTGAGGCATGGGAAAAGTTTTACTCAGGGCCCACGGTGAGCGTCAATGTTACGATCTATTTCCTGGTGAGGAATACAGTCGAACACGATGATAATATCACTAATAACGATTGAGAGGGTGAAACAAGTATAAAGTGGAGAAAATGAGTTATGGATTTGTCTATTGGCCTTAGAGGGTGATATATATATATATATATATATATATATATATATATATATATATATATATATAGTACATGGGGTAATTAATGTTATTTATTTCACATTATGCCTGTTATAACCGTTACAAGACATAGGGAGAGAAATTCGAGATCCTAATGAATGTCTTGACCGCCATTATGATTGATTGACCGATCAGATATTAGAGGTATGATGTTGATCGAACGGTGAGGGAATTATCTCCAATTGGCTGAGCAGAGATGAGGTCGAGCCTTTGTGCATGCCAGACTGATTGGGATTGGGGGTTTCAAAAACGTTTTTAATAAAAAAAAAAGACGGCACAGGTCACACAACCCATACATGCCCAAGTAGCAAAATAAGGTTAAAAAAAAAGACAAGGGTAAGAAAGTATTTTAACTGTAAAATCATGAAAGAGAAGGCTTACTCGCCTTTTTGTGGGAAAAGGTAGAAAAAGAAAGCCGTCAGATAGATGGCGGCATGTAGTACCATTTCTTTTATTTTCGTCGCATTCGGCTATTCGCTTTCATTTTCTCATGCTTTTTCTACTGTTTTTCCGCCGTAACAGTGTATCTGGTCACACGATGCTTGTTGGCATTAAAAAAGGTTTCACGCTAGAAATGTTTATGGGGTCCCTGTTGCGCCCCGAAAAATCCGGTTTGGACTTTTCGTTTGACAACGTGAAAATAGTAGAGCCGCCACCAATATTTATTTAGGAAAACATTGAAAAAACCTTTTTTGGAAAACGGGTGGTCTATTAAAAACACAGAGATGTAGGTTCGGGGGTCGGTTGCGCATGCTCGATTTCCCCATCGACATAGTTTGTTTGCTCTAATGATATTTGATATAGATTGTCTTTGTCTTGCATTAGAAGGAGGATTGAAGGTGGTGTCGAGAAGGGTGAGAATCAAACATGTGAGGTTGTGAATCCTCATTTGCCTCTGAGAGGAATGTCGTATCAATTTGAAGTTCATGTTTGACATGTCATAACACAATACACTGCCTTGCATACCTTGCCACACTAAAGCTTTTATCAGCAACTGGCAAAATTGCGGTTGAAGCTTTTAGTGACCCTACATACAACGACCATCTTTAATTGTTAGTAAAACTCTTAGAGACCATTTTTATTTGCACTAAAAGCCTTTTTTTTTGTTGTAGTGAAATATCATTAAATCAATCTAGCTTGAGCATTATTGTGTACACATTCTACCAACCTCCTATGAAGAATTGCAGAGTCCACAATATCATTTACTACCGATACCCTCACCCCAAGTGGGAGAATTTTGCAAAATTTATACAGAAAAGACAGTAAAGTCGTGCACCAAGCTAACTAGGACAAACCTACATGATCAAGTAGAGCACCATGATATGCTATAAACTTACGACCCCTCTATTGGTGTTTTGATTTAAGCATTTTAAAGGATCGTTTACCACCTGTTGTTAAAAACATCCAACCTAAAAAGTTCAACTTTCTACACCCATAGCAACTACACCGCTCTTTAACTAGTGTAAAAATTCCAACTTAACCATTAGTGTGTCCCTTAACTATACTAGTGAAGATTTAAAACGTTTAATACATGTTCTGGATTGGGCCTGAGGCCAGGCCCACTCTGCAAAGATGGCATTTCGCAGCCCAAACCACTATAGGGTGGCCAACACATTTTAACCCTACAACTAAGGGACCAGATCGATCAGTACAAGATCAGACGGCTCCAGACCATTCACCGTGCAGTATATAAACCCATGAGGTCTGACACTGGCGAGGTAATTGATTCTCACCCATTTATAGTTCCTGCACTTTGCTCACCCCACTGACTTGGGCATCAGAGTGCAATTGCAGGTACACCACCCAGAAGAAAGAAGTGTTAAACGCACGCAGACGTCCATGTCTCCCCTTCAACCGAGCTAAACTGTCTGACCCCACCTTGGCCCTTTGCCTGGTGGGGAATTGATCTACTTGGACTGTTCTCTCCTGCACCAGGTCAGCTCAAATACATGATTTTGGTAGTTGACTATTTCACTAAATGGATCGAGGCCGAACCATTGGCAACCATCACTTCAAGGAACTGCATGAAGTTAGTACAGAAGAATATTCTGACCAGGTTTGGAGTGCAAGAGATGGTTGTGATAGACGACACTCAATTTGCTGATAGAGGGTTCCAAAAGATTTTGGTTGACTTAGGGGTGAAACAACAGTTCACATCAGTAGAGCACCCTCAGAAGAATGGTCAGGGAGAAGCTGGGAACAGATTCGTCCTGCGCGGGCTTAAAAGGCGATTGGATGAAGAAAAAAGAAACTGGGTGGAAGAACTCCCCTTCGTGTTGTGGGCGTATCGAACCACCCCAAACTCTTCAACTGGCGAATCCCCATTTAGAATGGTCTATGGCACGGATGCTCTTATTCCTGTAGAAATGGGCGAGTTGAGTTGGAGAACCGCCAACCCTCGACCACCAGAAGACAACGCAAAGGCGACCGGAGAAGAGCTCGATCTCGTAGAAGAACTACGCACCAAGGCATCCTTGAGGAAAGAACTGATCAAGAAAAAAGTTGCTACGAGGTACAACTCTAAGGTTCAAAAGAGAGAATTTGAAGTAGGCCAACTCGTCCTCAGAAGAGCAGACGTAGGTCAGAAAAACGCTCGACAAGGGAAGCTCGCCCCAAATTGGGAGGGACCCTATAGGATTATCTCCAAGACAGGAAAGGGCGCTTACCAGCTTGAGACAATGAAAGTTTTATGTTTGAAAGAACTATTTTGTAAGACAAAAGACAAAATACAAGTTGTAATCTGCAGCGACCAAAAAATCGGGAGAGGATTCTTCAAAGTTCGAAAGATGAAGCCGCCACCGAAATTTTAGTTTAAGGGCAAATCCGGAAAATCCCTATGGGTTTGGATAAAGGCAAAGTTTAGGTTCGGGAGTCGTTTATGTGTGGGGAAGGTATTAGCACCCCGCGACATCCTTCCTAATGAAGGCTACCTCTTAAATAAATGTGTAAAAATGTTAATTGAAAATACATTGAATTTTAACCTTTTGAACATTAAAATTAAATAAAATACTTGATGAACAATTAGTTGTTTTGGGCATTTTGAGAAGTAGGAAATAAACAATTAAAGAAACTTAAAAAAAGGTTTTATTAGTGCAATTGACAGAGGTCGGCCGCCCTCTGCTCCTACATACCCCTTGGTGGGGGATCAAATCACATGTAGTTCTTGATATAAAAATATGTGTGTTTGGTATTTTTTAATTAATGATAAAATGATTTTGATTGAATAAAATAGACAAAAGTGTAATAAGTCGTAAAACAGTAAAGCTAGGGGTGTAAGTAGCAGTGGGGGATTGCATTATTTGAAATGGGGAGTAACTGGCAGAGGGGGGCCACGGTTTTGGGTTATTGGCTGATAGTCTAGTAGATGGATTTAGGAACAAGGGAATGTATGTTATTAAAATGGGTTTTTTTTTTTGGACCCCCACCCCATCCCCTCCCACCCCCACCCAATACCAAAAACCCCAAAATGCCCTTGAAAACTTAATTTTTTTTTAAAAAAATAAGAAAATCGTATATACCCTTGAGTATGTATATACGACATTATTTTATGTCCAATCGTCGTATATACGCACTCAAAAGGGTATATACGATGGGTTTTTAATTTTTTTAATAATTTGTTTTAATTTTTATTACTAAAAGTCTACTAAAAATTCGTTAACTAGTCAAAACTACTCCAAAAATTATAAAAACACCACTAAAAATCTAACAAAACCAAAATAAGGCTATGCAAATTTTTTTAGATTTTTTGAGACTATGAAAAATTAAAAAAATCGTAAAAATAGTAAACGATGGAATTTGGGATTTTGAGGCCGTAGTCCCGTAAGAAGTCCCTTCTAGAGTCTTGATTCTTGATTTTTTCGCTTCTAATGGTTGTGGTTTCATTACGATCGGAGTATGTTGCCTAAAAACCGATTTTTTAGCCTAAATTATTCGCTCGACGATAACATCGCCACGCTTTAACGAACTACACACAAAACCTATTTTCGGACTTATATAATTTTTATTTGACTTAAAAAAATTTAAAAATACAATGGGGGTCGATATACACCGAGGGGGTATATATACGACCTATTTTTTGCCCATCGATATACACCCCCTGGCGTATATACGATTAGTGGGAGTTTCCAATCAGATATACGCCTTGGGGGTGTATATACGATGGGCAAAAATAGTGGTCGTATATACACCCCTCAAGGCATATATACGATTAAAGTGAGAATAGGCTAATCGATATACGCTGTGGGGTGTATATACGATGGAAAAAGAAAAAAAAAGGGTCAGATATATACCCCCTGTCGGTGTATATACGATTGGTAAAAATTTAAAAAATACGTTTTCAAAAGGGTATTTTGGGGTTTTCAGTGTGGGTGGGGGTGGGAAGGGATGGGGTGGGGGTACAAAAAAAAAAACCTATTAAAATTAGTGGTGTAAATAAGAATGCTTAAATTTTTTAAAAAGAATAAAAAAAAAGATAGAAGAAAGATGATGGTATAAAATGGGAAGGGAACAGATGGGTTAATGAACCCTAATTCTTCTCCTCATTGTGCGCCGCACAAACATAAAGAGAGAGAGAGAGAGATATAGAGTTTGAGAGAGAGAGAGAGGAAGTGATGAGAATGGAAGGTCACATTAAAAAAAGGAGAAGAGGAATGTTATGGAGGAGGGTAGTTCTGATGTGGCAGTCGCAGTGGAGAGAGGATTTATCAGGATGGAGAGAGAAGGTCGTCGGAGGGAGGCTACGTGGTTGCGCAGCGCCGGCGATGCCTTCGACTGCGGGAGCGGAACGCACATGAGACACAGGGAAAGGAACCGGAGCGGACTGAAGGCTAGATCGAAGGGGAGATTCGTGAACCTTGGCTCGGTGGTTGGCTGAAGTTTCGTGGTGGTTTAATGGTTGTGATTCGGTTTTTTGCGGAACTTCGCCGGAGACGGAGAAGATCGCCGGAGAAGATGATGATTCGTCGGGAACGAAGCTGTGTTGGGTGAGACACTCTCGCCGGAGGGAGTGCTTGGTGGCGCCGGCGAGAGTACAGCTGCGGGAACGATGAGTGAGAGAATGGGTCGCTGTGAGGGTAACAGTGACAGTGAAGGTGGGTTTTCCGGTGGTCACTGGTTCTGGTTCGGGGTGGTTTTTCCGGAGTGCTCGCCGGAGAAGATGACCGGAGGGTCACCGGTGCCGGAGAAGACAACCGAGGCGAGCTTTTTCCTATTTTTTGGTTCTGTTTAGTTTTAAAGCTTTCTCTGGTCTGGCTTCTCTCCTACTCATTTTTTATTCTGGTTATTTTCCTTAATTTTATTTACAGTATCAAAATGTAAATACAAACAGCTTTGGAAAATTAATCAGTTCTAGAAAACTCGATGCCTTGTGATCTCGATCCATACAGTTTCTGAAAACCCTTATAATATTTACATATCAGATGCACTAATCTAAAAACGAAAAATACCAGAAAGACTCAACCAACCTAGTTTCCAGTTTCAGACTGGTCTCCTTGTGTGCCTGTTTGAGTAACTGCTACTCTGCAACTGTGTCTGCTACTGTTGTTTCTCTTGAACTGCTGTCGTTACTCGAATTTTTCCCGATCTCAGATTTCGAAAGAACCGTGTTTAGTGGATTAGGGTTTCAACGTGAAACTCTAATCCTATTTTTCACTTCTGATTTTCGCAGCCTTGCTTCCCTTTAGACTCTAGGTTGACTGTTTATTTATAGGTAGAAATTAGGTTTAACATTAATTGTTGTTTGACTGTTTTTTAATTGGGCTTTTGCAGATCTGATAATGTGGGCTTGCTGAGCAGTCTTGGAGAGCAAGAACAGACCCCAAAGATTGTTGATGTCGCTCCTTTTATTTAATCTTCGTTATTTTATATTTTTTGTATTTTTTATTATTGTTTTTTTTTGTATTTTAGAGATTGGGACATTTTGGACACTCATAAATTGTAATAAAAATTAAATTAGCTTTTTTTTGACTATACATTACTCAAAATAAATTAAACGACTAAAACAAGAAAAAGAAGACGGACAAAATTGGGGTATAACATAATCAAACGAGCAAGACACTCTTTTTCCCACTCGGTTTTTATCGAGGCCTGCCCGGCCGTCTATGAATAAGACGCGGCATTTTTGAAGTATGTGTTTTAAATAGTTGAAGTACTCACCTTTAGCCTAAACGATTTGACAACGGAGGTCACAAACTACTCGAGGCGTTCAAACTGGGCCGAGAACTGGTAAACGCTCGGGTAGAACGAAAATTCCCTCAAAAAAGTACGAGAGACCATCGAAGCGATGAAGTACGCATCGCGCTTGCCTTGGGGGAGTTAAATCTGGTCCTTAGACTAGTAAACTCGCCAGGGACGACCTTAAACAGCGTTTAAGCAACTTAGAAAATAAATATGGTGGAAATAAACAACTTTGAAGCTAAACGATAGCAGAACGAGAAAAAAGCATAGTCAAACACGCCAAACACTTGGAAAAAGTAAAATGCGAATATTGCATCAAAGGGCGAGCTAAACGCCCGCCGTAACACCCCATTTTTCTCTACGGTAATTTAATTTAAAATCAGAGTTCAAAAATCGTTTTTCTTTTAAAAATACATCCTAAAGGGAATGCTACGTTCACACCAAACCTCACTTTAATTTAGTCAACAATACTTTTCACTAATAAATATATTCGCGTGATACATAGCACGACTTTAATGGGGCGAACCCTCAAAACACCGGTTTCTTAAGTAAATCATACATCACCAACTTACAGTTCAACAACTTAAATTAAAACAACTAATAGACTACTCGTCCCCCCCAGTACTACGTATGAGAGCAAGACTCCACAACTGTGATCGAGGAAGGAAGACCTTCACTTGAATCACCGCACGCGCACGACACATAAACAACAACATAGAAAGCAGAAGGGTGAGTCTCTAACACACATAATAGGATGTATGATAAACATCATGTTAGAGAAAGGCAACTAGAAACACCACTGCTCAATAAACAACACACATCATCAAGTTATAACACCTCCACTCAAAATCAACAATAAACATCGCCAATCGCATGAATGTATGCATGAATGCAACCCAACACCAAGTGTATAATGCATGTGGTACCACCACCGCTCACTATTTTGCCGTCAAGGCCACCGCTATTTATGATATGAAGACCGAAGTCTACAATATCGAGGCCGAAGCCTATCACCGTCCCTTAATGCATATGAAGCATGTGACTCCATGAACAATGCATCAACCACAAACAATCATACCATGTATGAATTGACACCGTCACTGGATTACCTCCGTCATTTAATCCACCGTTGTTACACCGTCATTACACCGTCATTACACCGTCATTTAATTCACCAAGACCTCATGAATAGCTCTATGGCTAACATCACTACATCGGTCACTGGCTCTATGGCTAACATCAACACATCGACCACTAGCGCTATGGCTAACATCAACCTCACCGGACCCTCGACACCAAAATAAATAGCTCTATGGCTAACGTCAACCTCACCGTCACATAGGGACCAAACGTCACCTAAGGACCAAACGTCACCTAAGGACCAAACGTCACCTAATGACTAAACCGGCTTCACCATTCAGCAACTTAGACGCACTCGACGTCAAACAACACCCAAAATCGCTACCGTAGCAACTCGTGCACATCAAGGTCAAAACAAAGACCTCTAAGACACTCACACTACACCTCGGCACACATACACTACCCTTCGTCACACCACACTGCATTTTGGCACACCACACTACACCTCGGCACACCTACACTACCCTTCGTCACACCACACTTCTTCACGTCCACACTTCGACACCTACACGTCGTCACCTACACTTCGTCACCACAACAACACTACACTTCGGTACTCATACACCTTGACAACACTAGCTTCGACATACATACACCTCACTTCGGCAACTACACTTCCCGGATACATACTTTACACTTCGGCAACTACACGTCGACTCCCATACACTTACACTTCGTCACGTCTACACGACGACACTTACACTCCGATACATCTACACCTCAACACATACGCCTCAACACATCTACACGTTGACTTCCATATACTTCGACCCACTACACGTCGACACTTACACTTCGATACATCTACACCTCAACACATACACCTCGGTATATATACATTATACCTCGACAACTACACTTCGGCTTATATACACTACACCTCGACCACTACACTTCAGCATACATACGCTACACTTCAATACATCTACAGCTTGGAAACACTAGATTCGACAGACCTACCCTTCACTTCATTACATCCATACCTCGACAATACTAGATTCGACATACCTACACTTCACTTCATTACATCCATACCTCGACAATACTAGATTTGACATACCTACACTTCACTTCATTACATCCATACCTCGACAATACTAGATTCGACTTAGATAAATTACACCTCGACAGCTTCACTTCGACTTAGATACACTACACCTCGATTACACTACCGTGCCACGCTTCCTCACTTCACCATCACTCACCTCGGTTGCACTACCTCGGTTATACTCCTTCACTTCACCATCACTCACCTCGGTTACACTACCTCGGTTACACTTCCTCACTTAACCACCACTCACCTCAGTACTACACTTCGGCACATACATACTTTGACTCACTATCCTTCGACGCACACATCCTACAACGCACCTACCCTTCTCGGCACACAGTAATACTTCACTTCGAATGGCGCCCTAAGCACCTAACCCTCATCTTCCCTCTTATCTTTGACTCTCAGACTATGATCAAACTTGGACCACCATTACTACAACACATATTCACTCGAAATTTGTCCAACACACATCAAAGTAATCAACAAAGGTGACAACACCAAAAATAGCGCCCTTGCGCCTAGGGTTCCTCAAACCCATTTTCTTTTCTAGGTCTTTCATATGACCAATCATCAACAACACATACACACATCACAATTTCACCAAATTGACTCAACCACAACATCAATCACACAATCAACAACACAATTAATACAACAATCATCCTAGAGTCTAACCCACACATAACACTCATCATATACTCTATTATAGGTGAAAGAGAGCCCCCTTACCTCAATAGATTGAAGAATAAGCACTCTCTCCACCAAGACTTCAAGATCAACCAACAAGAAACCTCCTCTTCCTTGAACTTGAACTCTCCACGCCATTATCTTCTCTTCTTCTTCCTTAAGCTTTCGCACCTCTCTCTCTACTCTCTTACTTTACTCTTTGACTTTTCTTGGATTTTGGTTGGAATGAACTCTCTCACCATCGACACCTAACTTATATCATGGATATGGGCCTAACTATCATGGGCCTCTATTCACACCTCCTCCATTACTTGCACTACTCCCTCTTTTAATTAAATTACCACTCACTTTTTACTAACCACCACTCCTCATTTACATCAAATACCCTATCATTATTTTAATATAACCAACCAATATACCACTTAATTAAATAAATACTTGAATTATTTTTGGGGCGTTACACCCGCCCCAAAAGAAGCAAAGTATTTGTTACATTAGGAGGGCGCCATGAAGGCCGCCCCATCAAAACAAAGTTACAAAGAAAAAGTGCTGAAAAGAACTACTCCTCACCCCCAAGAAAGACGACCTCTTCAGGAATCTCATTCCTGTCCTGATTCACGTCGGCCGGCATTATAGTGTGATCGCCCTGACTTCGTAGTCATAATGGAGAATCTCACGGTCGAGCTGGAGATGAGGATACACACAGGCGACTTGCTCCAAAGCATTCTCAAACTGCTCTCGGCCCACTTGAACCGCTGTGTCGATAGCAGCTTGACGCTCGTTCTTAACCTGGTCGAGCTCAATTTCGAGATCTAGTTCCTAGTTGACTTTGGTGAGATTTTCTAGATCCAGTTTAGAAGATTTTTTGTGATGTTTGTCTTTTTTCTTCTTAGAAATTTGGTCCTGACCCTCTGACCCGTCCTTGGGCTTTACAAGCCTTCCTCTTTGGAGACTCTCTCATGGGAATCTCATTATTAACCCCATGGGCAGAAGACTCAGCAAAGGCTTCATTGAATCAGCGTAGGGCCTAAAGAACTTATAATCCCTATGGCTTTTTTAGACTCAGGTGCTCCAACGTTTCTTGTCCGCACCATCTTCCCCTCTGTGACTTACCTCAAAGATAGCAAAGAAAAGCCTTGACGAGCATGGCCACCCAAGAGCCCCCGTGATCATTTCAAATGCCCGCACAAATGCCCAAGCATTGGGATGTAATTGTGAAGGGGCGACCGGCAAGTAACAGATAACTTCACCCTGAGAATCGTCCAAATTCGCCTCACGCCCGGCCTCATTCTCTTGGTCTGAAAGCAGCCCATCCAAACCTCTCCTTGACCGCCTGTATGGGCCGGACTGGGAGTATAAGAAGGATGCAAGGGGGAAACCAAACCGGCTATCTATGGCTCCCGAATCAGATACCTCCCATTACTAGAGTCGTCAGAAGAGGAGGAGCAATCTGAATCCGATGAAGACGATTCTTCAAACCGCGTCTCTAAACCATCTCGATCAGGATTACGACGAGTTTCCATTTCAGCAAGACTAAAAGGGCGCTCAGGATCGCGGCTGGAAGAAGATCCACTAGACACAGGTGGAACTGTCAAAATTTGGGACAAAGGAACACGCAGAATCACAGAACGCGATTAAGCGGGCGTGCACATGGTCTGCTTTGTCCGCGCCACTGTTACAAGATCTGCAAGGAGGGGGAGCGAGCGTCAGATCGATCGACTTCTTCCCAGGGGGAGAGGGGGAAACAAGAGTCACCCCCCAGGCCTGAAAACCCCTCCCCGCCGGTGGGGAAACTTAAAAAAGACATACAAAAAAACGCAAATGTTAAAATTATTATCTGGAGAAAGAAGAGAAAGTTTTGTCCGAAAGAAGTTCTCGATTGTCCTATCCACGGAGTGTAGACCGCCCTTCAGAGCTTCGTTGAGAACAACAAGTGGAAAGTGATGGGAGGGGCAACCCTTATATAGTGGGCCTGACAGAGCGTCAAAAGACGAAGAGGTAGCGGCGTCCTATCATTAAGTCGCATCAATACGCCTTGGAGAACACACCACTAATCATGAAGTGTCGCCTCAAAACGCGAGATTTGTCATAATTATACTTCGAAATCCTCAAACGTCACTTCAAACGCATCCAACAGACACAAGACCGACCAGACTGGTCATATTAGGCCTGATCAGAGGACGTCAAGAAAGGAGTCACCCTTCCATGTGAGAGCGGTCCATGTTTGTGATTCAAAAACAACACACAGATAACTACAACAAATCAAGCCTACGCTCGCCCCTCGGTCAAGCTTGGCTTGGGGGGCAACTGTTCTGGACTGGGCCTGTGGCCAGACCCACTCAGCAAAGATGGCATTTCGCAGCCCAAACCACTCCAAGGTGGCCAACACATTTTAACCCTACCACGAAGGGACCAGATCGATCTGTACAAGATCAGACGGCTCCAGACCATTCAGTGTGCTGTATATAAACCCATGAGGTCTGACACTGACGAGGTAATTAATTCTCACCCATTTACAGTTCCTGCTCTTTGCTCACCCCACTTACTTGGGAGTCGGAGTGCTATTGTAGGTATACCACCCAAGCAGGCTGTGAAGATCTACAACAGATCAGTACTTAATAGTTTAATAAGTAGTAATTTGTTATATATATGGAAATTTAGTCCAAATCTCTTTCGTTATTGTTCTATATGTGTGCATATAAAAATCTTAAAATAATGTGTAATCTCTAACCTAAAATGAAGAATCCTAAATAACGCTATTAATATTAATGTACATTGCTTCTATCTTTTCTTTCGCAAAATTTCCTAATTATGATTTACGTAAATCTTTCATTCGTTTCCTTTTTCTTCAATCGAATCAGAAAAAAATATTTAGGTTTTAAATTTAAAAAACAACAATTAAGAATTAATAACTTTTTATATAAATGCAAAAATTTAATTTTAATCTCTTTTGTGAACTTTCTATAAGTGTTTAAACACGTATCTTACATTTAGTGCGTATCCATTAACTTAATAATGGTGAATCCAAACTAATACTATTTGATTAGTTCTTTCCTTCTTGCATAAACTTTCCAAAACATAGTATTGTTTACCTAATATTATTCATTCATCTCGCATTGCCTATTACAAGTTGTCTTGAATCTGTATAAAATGCATGTTCATGAATTTTTAACTTTACTAGTGAAGATTTAAAATGTTTATCAGTTAATAGTTTAATAAGTACTAATAATTTGTTACATATATGCAATTTAGTCCAAATCTCTTGCGTTAAAATTCTATACTTATTCATATACAAACCTTAAACTAATGTGTAACCTCTAACCTTAAATTATGAATTCTAAATACCGCTATTAGTATTAATGTACAATGCTTCTTTCTTTTCTTTCGTAAAGTTTCTTAGTTATGATTTAAAATATTTATTTCGTTACCTTTTGATTCAATCCAATTAGAAAAAGTATTTAAATTTTATATTTAATAAATAATAATTAAGATTTAATAAATTTTATATAAATGCAAAAATTTATTTTTAATATTTAATGTGTAATCCTTAACTTGAAATGGTCAATCCCAAGTAAATCTATTTGATTATTTATTTCCTTCTTTCATAAACTTTCCAAACAAAAATATTATTTACTTAAAATCATGCATTCGATCATCTCCCTTTACCCAAATCTAGGAATATTACAAGTTGTCTTGTATCTATATAAAATACATGTTCATGAAATTTTTTAAACAAGTTGTCAAATCAATACCTTGATATAAAAAAATTGTAGTATTGGATATG
The DNA here is from genome assembly GCA_020916435.1 of Oxytropis ochrocephala. Classification (NCBI taxonomy): domain Eukaryota; kingdom Viridiplantae; phylum Streptophyta; class Magnoliopsida; order Fabales; family Fabaceae; genus Oxytropis; species Oxytropis ochrocephala. Next base: position 120,898,895 of record CM037090.1, on the reverse strand, counting down.
GTTAGTGGCAACAATTACAATGAAGATGAAAATGGAGATACTTACACGAAAGTGATGATAACTCAAATAATCAAATCAACAAAGCACCAGAAGTGTGTATATCCTACATGATTAATATGTTCTTACTGTCCAAGGAGGAAGGTCATGTGGGGTTTCTGAAGGATCATTACACGCAAACCCTAGAGGTAGCTTAGTTACTTTTTCTACTTTTCCTTCGTAAGAGTTCTATCAAATTTTTTACTAGTACTGGTTCTGCTGCTCAGATTGTGATAATATTAAAACTGCTCTTTGGGTCTTCAAATACCGTGAACTAAAGTATACCCTACATGATCCTTCAAACACCCTACATGATTTCTCAGCTTGATCGATGGGGTCTGCAAATATCCTTGACTAAATACTCAATATCAATGGAAACATATAGTCTCATCAGTTAATTAACCAATGGAGCAATTCTATTTTTTTCGTGGGAAGAGATAAATTGTATTAATATTGGAATAGTGGAACAATTCTGTCATACCTTGCTGCAAATGTTTCAGTTGTCTTTAAAAGAATAGTGGGGCAATTTTATTGGCTTTTAGTTAGTATTGGAATTTGAATTAAAAGTGCATGTAGCTAAAAGTCCATTTTTAATCTATTCTTATTGACTTTATTTGCTCCTTAACATAGCCTCCATAGAGTTATCAGTTGTAGGAGCGGCTTGCTTTGATTGAGCAGAAAATCTCGTGGTACAAGCAGGCCGGAGTAGTTCTTTGCAGCAGTGTTCTTCGCATTGTTACTGCTCCACCTGAAATTAGGATGGTTCTTCCACCCAGGATTGTAAGTATTTGAGTATGGATTATTACCCTTGTTGTACCCAACATAGTTGACCGAGATAGGATTCGCAAGACACTCCTCATAAAGATGACCTCCCCCACAGTAAACACAACTTGGAGAGGAACCACATGGAGCTGGCTCAATTGCTGCTACAATTGCTTCAGTTGCTGCAACACTAGGTGCTGTCATATTTCTGATTTGGTTGGAGAGGGAAGCCACTTGAGCAGACAAGGCAGTGACCTCTGTAACGCCCCAAAAATAATTCAAAACGTTTATTTAATTAATTAAGTAGTGTTTGGTGGGTTGTTTTAAAATAATAATAGAGTAATTAACTTAAAGGAAGAGTGGTGAATAGTAAAGAAGTGAGTGGTAATTTAACTAGGAAAAAGGAGTAGCGTTAGTAATCAACCGGGTGGTGAGAAGGGCCCAAGTAAGAGAACCCATGACTTAAGCTAGGGTTAGTTATTAGAAACTTGGAGAGAAAGAAAAGAAAAGAAGAAAGGAAGAGAGGAGCGCGAGAGAGGAGAGAGGAGAGACGGCTAGGAAAAAAGAAAAGAGAGAGAGAGAGAAGGAGGAGAAGGAGTTGGCGCAAAGGGAAGGGAGAGAAAGAGAAGAGGAGATCGTCGTGTTGCTGTAGTTACTCGTCGGTGCTCTCATACGTCTTCTACGGAGCTTACGTATTCGAGGTAAGGGGAGTCTCGCATTATAAGGGTTTATATAATGGTCAAGATATGGGAGGGTAGTCCTATGACACCTAAGCGGTATTAGTTATTACGTTTAATTATTTTGTTGGATTTTTGGTGTTGTTGTGAATTTAAGATGAGTTGTGATGCTTGTTATCGAGGATTTATTGATGTTTGTCGTTGATGATTCGTTAATGTTTGGTGTCTAATGAGTAGTTGAAGAATTGAATGATTTATGGATGAATTTTGATGTTGTAATATAAAATTGATGATTGTTGATGTTGCGTTGAGGAATTATTGAGATGATTGCTGAATTTTGATGTTTGTGATCTGAATTGATGACTTTGATGTTGTTGATAAAATGTTAATTGTTCTTGATGAACCCTTAGTGATGAGGTGATGAGTGATTTGGTGAATAAAATGTGTTTTGGTGTTGAAGATCCGAATTTTCTCGCACAATTTGATGTTTCGCGCCCAATCGCGCCTCACTTGCGCTTAAGTTGCGCTCCAGGCGCAAGTGTGCTGCGCAACAGCCTGATTTCCCTGCCCAATCGCGCCCCAGTCGCGCCCGACTCGCGCTCCGGAGCGCGAGTCACTGTTTTCACTATTTTCTCACTGTTTTCTTTAAAGTGCTGTCACGTTTTTGAAAAATTGATATCTTGCGAACCGGGAACCCGATTGAAGTGTTCTAAGATGCGTTGGAAAGCTTATTCAGAGGCCTAACTGAATATTCTATTTTTAAGGCAAAATAAAATGTTTTGTGGTAGCTGTTATACGAATGAAATGCTGCTGTGTGCCTAAAAGTAAAGTGTTGTAATGTTTTTGAAAAATTGATATCTTGCGAACCGGGAACCCGATTGAAGTGTTCTAAGATGCGTTGGAAAGCTTATTCAGAGGCCTAACTGAATATTCTATTTTTAAGGCAGAGTAAACTGTTTTGTGTTGCCGTTAATACAACTAAAAATTTGTGATGCTATGTTTATATAAATGAGTCTCGGTGAAATGTTATACTAGTGTGCTAATTGACTATGGCTAGATTGTGGTTTACCACTAAGGTCAGAATTTCTTTCGCTGGTGTATTTACAAGGGCATCACTGAGAGTCTTGCAAAGGTGGCCAATGCCTGTTGCAAGTAGTATCAGTTATCTGAGTAATCTCATAGTCAATCAGTTCACTATTTTATAACACACTAAGCTAAAAGACAACTGAAAATATATCTATATATGCTCAATGATGATGAGAAAAAGTATGACTGTGATGATGTTGCTAGATGGTTTTGACAAATATGACGAGTTCACTCTATGAGTGATTATGATGATGTGATATGATATATATATATATATATATATATATATATATATATATATATATATATATATATATATATATATATATATATATATATATATATATATGATTTTGATGACTATGACGAATACCCTCTATGAGTGTTTTATGGTTGCGATAATAATGATGATGTTCATGATAATGATACAATTGCGACGATGATGATGATGTTTATGAGGATGATATAAAAGCGATGATAATGACATTTTGGGGCGGGTATGGCCAAAAGCGACGTTGGGGAAAGTTGTGTGGTGATGTGTAATTGTTGATTTCTGTTGATTGATTTGATGAGTGATGCATAGAGTCTCATACATATCATACTGCATTCGGCGACGATATGGGCTGCGGCCGGAGCTATGCTCAAAGCGACGATTGTATTTTTGCGAGCGACGATATGGGCTGTGGCCGGAGCTATGCTCAAAGCGACGATAAGCGGCGATTGTATTTTTGCGACGATGATACCTCATGCATATGCCCGGCGACGTGGGTTGCATTTTCATATATGTGCATTTAAATGATGTAGTTGTTTGTGATGTGTTTTGATGTTGGTTGCCGATGTTGTTCTGGGATGGTTGTAATGCGACGTTAAGTGTGTTGTGGTAGTTATAGATATTGTCCTTTAATATATTGATTATTATTTATGCTCTTATGCTGTTTGAAGACTCACCCTTTCTGCTTGGAATGTTGCTCTATTGTGGCAACGCTACAGGTGACCGCGAGTGAAGGTTCTGCTGCCTTCTTTATTAGCTGTTGGGAGGTTGTCGAGTCGCTCTCGATTAACAGAGCACCTAGGGGGCGTAGTCGGACTTGTTAATGAATCAATTAACTGTATGAATTATTTATTTTGATGATTATGAGACGTGTTTGAGTGGACTAGTGAGTCATCGTTTATTTCCGCTGTGATAAGATTATTTTGAAATTTAAGTTTTGTGACGATTGTGTTGTTGCACAAACTTTGATGGTGCAGACGATGAGTTTTTACTTATGACGATGTGGCATTTCCTTTTCTATCAAATAAATTTATATTTTTGAAAATGAAATTACTCTGATAATGACGTGTAAATTAAGGGGTAGAAAAGGGGTGTTACAACCTCACTCACTTCTTTTGAACACTTGACCTAGCAGTAGGCCAGTGAGGCCAATCCATTGTAGAATGTCTACATTTGGATAATGATAGGAATACCATGGCGAGGACATTTTCTCAAAAGTTCTTTGTATCTTCCCATGCTTCAAACAAGGTTTCAAATTCAGTTTGCTTAAAAGATGTAATTTCATTTCTCATCTTGGCATTCTTGATTGGTGGAAAATATTTTGTCATAAATTTTTCTGCCATCTCATTCCAAGTAACAATAGAGTTAGGCTCTAGTGAGTTAAGCCATGCCTTAGCTCTATCCTTCAAGGAATAAGGGAACAATTTCAGCTTAAAAGCATCATCTGTAACACCAGGGAGAATGAAATTACTGCAAACCTCAACAAATTGTTTCAAATGCAGATGTGGGTCTTCAAGAGGACCTCCACCAAACTACCCAATTGTTTGAAGCATTTGGAACATCATAGGCTTAAATTCAAAGTGAGTTGTAGCAATCTCTGGCCTCACTATGCCTGTTTGCATAGTTTGAGGGTCAAAAACAACATAGTCCCTCATAGGTCTATCCCTATCATTAGCCATGCCTATAACTCCCATTTCCAGAACTTGTCTTCTATACTCTCCATCATTTTCAATTGTAGGAGATGGTGTAGGTGGTGGAGTAGGATCACCACGCTCAGAATTGTGAGGACTAGCCATAGCAGCAGCTCTGCCTAATTCAATAAGCCCTGGAGTACTGTGAACTCTTCTCAATCTTCTAAAATGTCTTTCTATCTCTGGGTGCAACTAGAATTCTGGTGTATTGCGTCTAGGCCTGTGCATATGCTGCAACAACAGATGTTGCAACAATCTAATGCTGTAGCAACAGAAACAACACAAACAGAATTAGTAACAAAAGACACTAAGTTGCTAACTAATTAAACAATCTATTAAGCAATAAATCCCCGGCAACGGCGTCAAAAACTTGTTGTGGTAAAATAGTAGTGCAAGTATACACTGTCTAAACAAGTAATATAGAGTGTAAGTGAGATCGTTCCCTCGAGGATTTAAGCTTAATCTTGAGAGTTTAATTTGATTAACAATTTAGTGAGGAAAGTAAATGACACACAAATTTTGGGTAACATAAACAGTATTGAAAAGTAATGGGTAATGTGAAATCAGTGATGAGAACAAGCTGAGATGCATTCACTTCAGTAGCTTCATTATCATGCAATTAAGGGTATGTTCAATGCTGCAGCATTAGGTGCTGCAGCAATAAGACGTTGTTCTCTCGAATACTTCCCACTAGGTTTCCTTAAGAGTTTATTAAAACCCTAAAGAAGTACCTTCTAGGCCGCTTGAGCACCGAGGTATTCACTTTATGGGTTATGCTCTCCTATCTCTAGGTTAAGCAAGGAACATCAAGATCTCTCGTTAATGTCCACTACCCATATTACCTTGTGAGATTAATTTACAAACCATATCGAATATATAAATGCTATTTAGAATAGAGGCGGCCAATCCTACTCTAAAATGGAAATATTAGAGAACGTTAAATGAGCTCCAATGGTGACAATGAGATCTGATTTTTGTGTTTTCCACCAAGAAAATTCATCCCGATGGTCTCAACAATGTATCTAACAAATCACGCCATGAATTCTCAAATTGTGCATGCATGCTAATGAAGAATGGGAAACTTGCTTTTATAGTGTCTCCTTAAACAAAACATGAATTGGGAAATGCGCCACAGGTTATAGGCATTGTGAGAAAAATATGCCCAATTCACTCTAACACATGTCCTTTCCTTGTTTTTTGTGTTTTCCTCAATTCACTGAGCTTTCTCTCTCATCTAGCGCAATTTCACTATTGCACATCAATTCTAAACTATGCCCAATTCAAACACATCAATTCTAAACTAAACACTTATTTACAAGCTAATTCACACAACATGCTCATAAATTCACTTAAAAACATGCTTAGAAAGCAAGTAATAACCATCATAAATGAGGGTTACCACCCGTGCTGTCAAGGTTTGCCACTGCACGTTTAGCATCATCACAAACTGGCAAGACCCACATGTAGCCGTACTTCCAAGGCTTCATTGAATCAGAGTAGGGCCTAAAGAACTTATAATCCCTATGGCTTTTCATACTCAGGTGCTCCAATGTTTCTTGTCCGCACCCTCTTCCCATTTGTGAGTGACCTCAAAGATAGCAAAGAAAAGCCTTGACGAGCATGGCCGCCCAAGAGCCCCCATGATCATTTCAAACGCCCGCACAAATGCCCAAGCATTTGGATGTAGTTGTGAAGAGGAGACCGACAAGTAACAGAGAACTTCACGTTGAAAGAGAGTGAAGGGCGGGCAAATTTTCATTTTTCTCATCGCCAATGAAAACATCAAAAATCTGAGATCATTGGGAATGGTGGCGACCAAATATTCCGGAGCGTCCCCCTCCACCTTCCTCTGTTGGCCTTTACCACATAATAAGCGCTCATTTCTGCCAGATTGCTCCTAGGAGCATTGAAAGAAGGGCGTTTGGCACGCAGAGATTCAGTAACCCATGAAATATCCCGAACGACCAGGGGAGCGTCCACGGGTTCTTCAAACTCAGAAGAGACCTCTTCCTTGACTTCATCAATAGAAGGGTCCGGATTCTGATCATCCATCATAGGAGAACCTGAGAACCGTCCAAATTCACCTCACGCCCGACATCATTCTCTCGGTCTGAAGCAACCCATCCAAACCCTCTCCTTGACCGCCTGGATGGGCCGGACTGGGAGTAGAAGGAGGATGCAAGGGGGAACCCAAACCAGCTATCTCTGTCTCCCGAATTAGATAGCTCCCAATACTTGAGTCGTTAGAAGAAGAGGAGCAATTTGAATCCGATGAAGACGATTCTTCAGAATGCTTCTCTAAACTATCTCGATCAGGATTGCGAGGAGTTGCCATTTCAGGTAGACTAAAGGGGCACTCAGGATCGCAGCTGGAAGTAGATCCACTGAACACAGGTGTAACAATCAAAATTTGGAACAAAGGAACGCGTAGAATCACAGGATGCAGTTGAGTGGGCGCGCACACAGTCTACTTTGTCAGCGCCACTGTTACAAGATCTGCAAGGAGGGGGAGCGAGTGTCAAGGCCGATCGACTTCTTCCCAGGGGGAAAGGGGGCATGAAGAGTCACCCCCGGACCTGACAACCCCTCCCCGCCGGCAGGGAAACCTAAAAAAGACATACAAAAAAACGCAAATGTTAAAAGTATTGCCTGGAGAAAGAAGAGAAAGTTCTGTCGGAAAGAAGTTCACGATCGTCCTATCGCCGGAGTGTAGACCGCCCTTCAGAGCTTCGTTGAGAATAACAACTGGAAAGTGAAAGGAGGGGGCAACCCTTATATACTCGGCCTGACAGAGCATCAGAAGGCGAAGAGGAAGCGGCACGTCCCATCATTAAGTCGCATCAATACGCCTCGGAGAACACAACACTCATCATGAAGTGTCGCCTCGAAACACGAGATTTGTCATAATTATACCTCCAAATCCTCAAACGTCACTTCAAACGCATCCAACGGACACAAGACCGACCAGACTGGTCATATTAGGCCCGATCAGAGGACGGTCAAGAAAGGAGTCACCCTTCCATGTGAGAGCGGTTCATGTTTATGATCCAAAAACAACACGCAGATAACTACAACAAATCAAGCCTACGCTCGGTCAAGCTTGGCTTGGGTGGCAACTGTTCTGGACTAGGACTGAGGCCAGGCCCACTCAACAAAGATGGTATTTCGCAGCCCAAACCACTCTAGGGTGGTCAGCGTATTTTAACCCTACCACCAAGGGACCAGATCGATCCGTACAAGATCAGACGGCTCCAGACCATTCACAGTGCTGTATATAAACCATTGAGGTCTGACACTGACGAGGTAATTAATTCTCACCCATTTACAAGTCTTTCTCTTTGCTCACCCCACTTACTTGGGTGTCGGAGTGCAATTGCAGGTACACCACCCAGGCAGGATACTGAAGGTGTTCAACCAACCCAGGCGCTTCATCAGCTCACTCCAACAGAAGTTCTACTACAAATCAATACTTAATAGTTTAATAAGTAGTAATTTGTTATATAAATGCAAATTTAGTCCAAATATCTTTCGTTAACGTTCTATATGTGTGCATATAAAAATCTTACAATAATGTGTAATCCCTAACCTAAAATTAAGAATCCTAAATAACGCTATTAATATTAATGTACACCGCTTCTATCTTTTCTTTCGCAAAGTTTCCTAATTATGATTTACGTAAATCTTTCATTCGTTTCCTTTTTCTTCAATCGAATCAGAAAAAAAGTATTTAGCTTTTAAATTTAAGGCTAAATTACTGTTTTTGTCTTTTATCTTTAGCCTTAATTTCGTTTTGGCCTTTTTCTTTTTTTTTCTTGTTTTGGTCCCTCATGTTTCATTTTTGTGTCAATTTGGTCTTTTTTTTTGTAATTTTCCATCCATCACCTTAACGGACGCCACACTGGCAGTTAATTGCTGACGTAGTGTCCTAATTGTCTAATGTGATGTGTCTTCATTAAATGACATGGCCAATGGGGGACCAAATTGAAACTAATAAAAAACATAAGGGACCAAATTGAACAAAACACAAAACATAATAAATCACTCTCCATCTTCTTCCTCCATCTTCATCTTCTTCTTCTCCGACGAGCCACCACTATCTCCGGCAAGCCACCACCACCACCACCACCACAAATCAATCATTTTTTAACTATTATTTCATGAGACAAAATCATCTCTTTCAAACCCAAAATCCTCAATTTTTCAAATCCCTAAATTTGGTTTCAAACCAAAAAAAACTAGCAATTTCATGTTTCTCCACAGTGGGCCATTACAATGGGGTTCATGGAAAAATGCTCACGCTACCTTGTACGTAGGATCTGATGACCAATTTTTCAAATCCTCCATTTTGTTTTAAAAGAAGAAAATTGCATTTAAAGATAGAGGACATATGTGAATGATTAATTATTCTTTATTCATTTTTCGTTATCGTTGATAAATCTAAGATTTATACATTGTTCTTGATCTCAGGGTTGGTTGGTTTGTTGGTAGTCTTTGATTCTAGAATATACAATCGGTGCTTCAGCTGTGGCTCGTGGCATAAAATGGTTGGTTCTACATTTTGCTATCTTTTCAAGGAGAAAAAACTATTTTCATGGTGTTTATCTCTTGGATGATTTATCTTTTGGATTTGGGATTTGAGATTTGGGATTTAAGATTGGTAGTGAGATTTAGAATTTTATTTTGGTGTTGTGGTGGTGGTGTGGCAGTGGAGGTAGGGTGGCGGTGGGTGGTGGTGGCTCGCTGGAGGAGGTGGTGGCTGCCGGAAAAGAAGAAGATGAAGGAGGAATAAGATGGAGAGCGTGATTGATGTTTTGTGTTTGTTTCAATTTGGTCCCCTATGTTTCTTTTTTGTTTCAATTTGGTCCTCCATTGGCCATGTCATTTAATGATTACACGTCAGATGAACACCACGTCAACAGTTAACTGCCAGCGTGGCGTCCATTAAAGTGATGGATAGAAAATTACAAAAAAAGACCAAATTGACACAAAAATGAAACATGAGGGACCAAAACGAGAAAAAAAAGAGATAAATGACCAAAACGAAATTAAGGCCAAAGATAAAGGACCAAAACAATAATTTAGCCTAAATTTAATAAACAATAATTAAGAATTAATAACTTTTTAGATAAATGCAAAAATTTAATTTTAATCTCTTTTGTGAACCTTCTATAAGTGTTTAAACACGTATCTTACATTTAGTGTGTATCCATTAACTTAATAATGGTGAATCCAAACTAATACTATTTGATTATTTCTTTCCTTCATGCATAAACTTTCCAAAACATAATATTCTTTACCTAATATTATTCATTCATCTCGCATTGCCTATTACAAGTTGTCTTGAATCTATATAAAATGCATGTTCATGAATTTTTTTAACTATACAAGTGAAGATTTAAAATGTTTATCAATTAATAGTTTAATAAAGACTAATAATTTGTTACATATATGCAATTTAGTCCAAATCTCTTGCGTTAAAATTCTATACTTATTCATAAACAAATCTTAAACTAATGTGTAACCTCTAACCTTAAAATATGAATCCTAAATAACGCTATTAGTATTAATGTACAATGCTTCTTTCTTTTCTTTCGTAAAGTTCCTAAGTTATGATTTAAAATATTTCTTTCATTACCTTTTGATTCAATCCAATTAGAAAAAGTATTTAAATTTTATATTTAAAAAATAATAATTAAGATTTAATAAATTTTATATAAATGCAAAAATATAATATTAATACACGTAATTTACATTTAATGTGTAATCCTTAACATAAAATGGTAAATCCCAAGTAAATCTATTTGATTATTTCTTTCCTTCTTTCATAAACTTTCCAAACAAAAATATTATTTACTTAAAATCATTCATTCATTTCCCTTTACCCAAATCTAAGCAAATTACAAGTTGTCTTGTATCTATATAAAATAATTGTTCATGAAATTTTTTAAACAAGTTGTCAAATCAATACCATGATATTAAATAAATTGTAGCGTTGGATATGGTTAGTGGCAACAATTACGATGAAGATGAAAATGAAGATATTTACACGAAAGTGATGATAACTCAAATAATCAAATCAACAAAGCACCAGAAGTGTATATCCTACATGATTAATATGTTCTTACTGTCCAAGGAGGAAGGTCATGTGGGGTTTCTGAAGGATCATTACAACCCTTGAGGTAGCTTAGTTACTTTTTCTACTTTTCCTTTGTAAGAGTTCTATCAAAAATTTTACTAGTACTAGATATCTCCCTAACATATTCAACTGTTGATTGATGTTATTTAACCAGGAATTACTGGAAGGGGATTGGTTCTGCTGCTCAGATTGTGATAGTAATAATACTGCTCTTTGGGTCTTCAAATACCCTGGACTAAAGTATACCCTACATGATCCTTCAAAAACCCTACATGATTTCTCAGTTTGATCGATGGGATCTGCAAATACCCTGGACTAAATACTCAATATCAATGGAAACATATATAGTCTCATTAGTTAATTAACCAATGGAACAATTCTATTTTTTTGGTTATGAGGGGGAAGAGATAAATTGTATTAGTATTGGAATTTGAATTAAAAGTGCATGTAGCTAAAAGTCCATTTTTAATCTATTCTTATTTTACTTTATTTGCTCCTTTTATTATTTCTCAATCATAAATCCCTTTACGCAAATGATTCATACATCGGTCTAATGAATTTAAAGTCTTTTTCTGATTTGATTTCCTCTTGCTCATAGAATAATTTAACACAAAAAAACCATGAATAATAGAGTGGTTAAATATTAAAAAATAGGGCCGGCCATAAGAAGAATGTACAAAGGACCTAATCTCAATGTATTTTCCTACAAGTCCATCAATTAAGAATAGCACAATTACTACTATGAAAAACAACAGGTAAAACACAAGGAGGGAGTTGAATTGTGTTTTATAAATTTTTTTTTGAAATTCTTGAATAAATAGTAGAAACACGAGTGAACAGAAAGATTAAATGGAGCAAGTAAACTTTTTAAATACATTAAGAAAAAAAAAATCAAACACTTAACTTTAAATAAAAACACGTAGACAGAAAATAAATAGAGACAAGAGAGCATAGAGATTTATACTAATTCATCACCGACTTGGTATCTACACCTAACACCTTTCTTTGAAAAGGATTTTCATTTAAATAAAAAAATTACAAATTATGAGTATTGTTTTGCTCATTTTTTTCGATAAGTAGAAATATCAAAGAATCAATATAGCTTAGCATCACTGTGTACACAATCTTCCCACCTTCTATTGTACAAAGTTTATACAGAAAAGGCATGAAACTTGTACACCAAGTAGAACACCATCAACACTTTAGTAGCACTCATGCCCATTCTTTAAAGTATTGCCTTATAAGCTCTGCCAATTTGAATTCCAAAGTACGTCTGTTAAATTATTCTCCTCTATTGATAAATTTTCCCGTGGTTTAAAATCAGTAGGAAATACTTTTTCTTTTCAAATTTTAAATTTCACCAGGATTAATGATTTATGTAAGAAAGATCTCACCAATTTTTTCGACACTCCTTTCTCTCTCGTGCATACATGTAGCTTGGTTTCTCGCATGTGTTGCTTCTCCCGCCTCCGCGTAGGAATCATGTGCACCGATCCGCACCAAGGAGGGGCAGGAGTTATGAACGTCCTCCACCCCTGACTCCCAGTACCCTCCAATCAAGTACTCTTCGATAGGATCTCCTAGGCGCTCTAGGAGTCGATCTTTTGATCTGTATGGTCCGTGGCAGCAGAATGGTGGTAACCTGAGAGGTTATGACCCCCCCAGACCCCGTATGGTGCAGGCCGACTTGGAGGAAGACGTCGAGATTGCGCTCCAAGATACAGGGATTTAGAGGGAGAAGGTCCATTCACTAGAGAGTTTCATGAATACCCCATTTCAAAGTCAATCGAGATGCTTCCCCAACTGAAAATGTATACTGGAGTTGGAGACCCTGATGGACACATTCGATATTTTTACAACATGATGCATTACAGGTCCCCCTATAAGCCAGTAAAATGAAAACTCTTTCCACTATCCCTCGATGAGGGCGCCCTAGATTGGTGGGAGGAGCTAGATCCTAACACCATCTCCTCTTGGAGAGAGGAGAGAGAGCTATGCAGAATATTTTCAGCACAATTTACGGCTCATAAAAGCAAACCGAAATCCGAGCAAGTGTTAGAAGCAGTAAAGCAGGGAGAGAATGAAACCCTGCGGGAGTACTAGACCGGTTCAACAAGGAGGCAGCCAGCGTTCGTGGGTTTAACGACCAGCAAAAATTGAGTTATATGACGCGCGGTCTAAGACCTGGTAGTTTGTTCAAAATTGAGGTTGGAATAAACGATCCAGAAGATTTAGCCACTTTTCTCAGCAGATCACAACGTTACATGAACTATGAAGAAGTGGGAATGGCCAGAGGACAACGAACTGCTAGGGGCGCTCAGGATAAACCCAGAGAAGACCGAGACAACGGACAGAAAAGAGAGCAGGGAGGCTCTGCTCGAGATTTTAAGCCAAAGAAATTCATTGAACGCACTAGACTAACACTTTGTATGCTCTAAAACTGGCTGACTATGCTAAAACAGAGTTCAGAGATATTAAAAAACCTGATCCTCTCGTCCTGAAAGATGGGCAGCGTAAATCCCGAAAGTATTGCAGATACCACAAGAGTAACGAGCATTGTAACGCCCCAAAATAATTTAATTAATTATTTGGTTAAGTTAATTAAGGGATTACGATATTTATTTAAGTGAAATAATAATGTTGGAAGTTATTTTATTTCAGGGGGTATCTAACTAAGTAAATAAGGTGGTGCAATAAGGGCCCAAGTCAATCTAGTGACCCAAGCCCATTCCTAAAACCCCAAAAACCTAAGAGAAGGGTCTCATTCACCCAATCCAGGAAAGAAAGAAAAACGAAACAATGAGGGTGAGAGAAGGGGAGGCGACGGCGTGAGCAAGGAAAGGGAAAGGAAGGAACTTTCTCTCAAGCTTTCTTAGGTAATGCGTTTTTGATCCTTTCTTTTCCATTTTTCTTCCTTTTTCTAGTGTTGTAATTTTCAATCCCTCATTCCTATTTTTGTTGCTTCTCCTTGTGTTCAAAGAGAGGGTGTAGCCACGGTTTTAGAAGGAGGGAGAGGAGAAGCTTGCTCTCGTTGGTTTCCCTTGGTGTTGATTTCGAATTCTTGGCTCTTTCAAGGTTAGGGGGCTCTTCTTTATACCTATAATAGTACTTGAGATATGCGCTATATGTAAGTTAGGTTGTAGGGATTTGAATGGTTGAATGTTGTGGTAATGTATTGTTGTTGTATTGAGTTATTGTGGTGAAATATGTTGAATGAATGTGAACATGAACATGATATGAATTGTACCTATAAGTTGTTTGATTAATTGCTTCAATGAGATGAATATTGTATTGAGTATTGTGTTGAAATATGTTGAATGAATGTGAACATGAACATGATATGAATTGTATCTATAAGTTGTTTGATTAATGGCTTCAATGAGATGAACATAGGTATATGTTGTTTGTGATGTATTGATAAAATATCAATTTGGAGTGGTGTTGAATTAGGTGTGAATTAATTGTGGAAATGTGGTAGAAATTATAATCGTTGAAGTGTGAAGGAATGTGTGTGTTGTGTGTGAAGTGGGCTACGGCCTATGCACCAATTTCCTAGCCACCGTGCGCCTGTGACGGTGTCTAGCACAGGCGCCAAATAAGGCGCCAATGTGCGCATGTGATGTGTGCTGGTGTGTGTGTGCTGCGTGGGTGTCTAAGGCGCGGGGCGCCAATTGGGCAGCCCTGGGCGCCAATTCGGTCCAAAGCGGTGTGCTGCCTTTAAGGCTTATACGTTGATGATGTTGAGCTGAAGAACAAAAGTGGTGAGTCTAAATAATTGTTGTGGTGCATTGTCATAGAGTCACATAACCCATGTGCATAAAGCGGGGTGTAGGCTTCGGCCAAAGCGGTGTGGTGGCTTCGGCCAAAGCGGTGAGGGCCCTCAAGGCTAATAGCGGCGATGAAGGATCCACATGTTGCATTACATGCATTAGTCAAATACTTGGTGGCTTATGGATGAATTATGAATTACGAATACGATGATGTATGTTGATAATGTGGTGAGTTGCCGTGTGTTAGTGTTTCTTACTGCCCTTCCTTATTGTAATGCTTATCTTACTTATTATTATTTGTGTAAAGAGACTCACCCTACTGCTTTATGTTGCTTCTTATGTCGGCAACATGGAGGTAATCGCGAGTGAGGGCACTCTTATGCCTCTTGTGAGTAGTCGTGTCAGCTCTGATATGTAGCACCAGGGGAGGGGCGTAGTAATGCTATTATTGTTATTTAATGTATTTTAAACTTGATGACTTTCCGCTGTGTTCGCAATATTCTATTATGTGCTGTAAACTAAAGCAGGTGCTTGTGGGCCCGTCCCTAGACTATCGTGCTATATATCGTGCTATTGACTGTTGACTTCATGTCACTTAATTATAAACTGGTTGTTTTTATAAGCGTTGAAACGTAACACTTTCTTTCAATGATTCCTTTTTAAAACTCTGATTTATATATTAATTAATAGTTAATTTAGAAGGGGGTGTTACAAGCATGACACCAATGGGTGCATGGCCCTCAAAGATGACATTGAAGAATTGATCCGGAGAGGAAAACTATCACAACACGTAAGGAAGAACAAAGACGAGGAAAGGGAGGACAAGCGGGATGACAAGAAAACAGCCCGTTCACCCAAAAGGGGAAAGGCAGCAGTTAATGAAATAACCAACGAAGACAAAGATGCTGACAGCGAATCCGAGGATGAGCCAGATTTACGAAAGGATAAAAAAATGGCGGCCAGTAGCGATGACCATTTAGCGAGGGAGCCCCATCGATGGAATTACCAATATCAAACGACGTTGGAAGGAGAGTATGCGTGTTGCGTCCACGTCCATTAGGATACCCTCAAACAGACCGCCCATAGCATTCAGTGATGACGAGTTGCTCAATGGCAAACCAAACAAGTATGTGCCCTTTCTAGTTACAACGATCATGGCCAACACAAGTGCGAAGGATTCTGATCGACCAGGGCAGCTCGGCTGACATTATTTTTGAAGATCTTCTGGAAGTACTGAAGATTCCTCGGGATGAACTATCCCCTTATGTGGGAACAGATTTGACTGGATTCAATGGAGCGTCCACCACACCATTATTTCACATCGACTTAGTGGTGACATTTGGGGATGACACTGATGGTAGTGGACTTTATCGAACTGTTAAGACCACCTTTTTGGTCCTACCATGTAAGTTTATGTACTAGTGCATTATAGGCCGACCAACCATGGAAAGTTGGGAGTGGTAGCCTCTATCGTGCACTTAAAAATGAAGTTCTACTAGGCGGAAGATAAAATTGTGACCATTTTGGGTGACCTGAAATCTGCAAAAAGATGTTACTACCTTAGTCTAAAGGAGTAAGAAGAGTTTGTGGTCGAACAAGTGGCGACCATAGATAAGATGGCATGGTCTGAAGTCAATCTGGCCGACTTGGACTCACTGTACGACCCTGATAGTGAAGAAGAAGAAGAAGGGACGACGCTCTAGCAAGAAGAAGAAGGGACGACGCTCTAGCAAGAGAAATTAAAAAGAAGATCAAACGGCCTGAAACAGACAGTGAACTCATGGACATAGTTCTAGGGGACGATCCTCTCAGAACTGTCAAGATTGGGACTAATCTTCCTGAAAAAGTGAAAGAGGAGTTGGTCCAATGCTTAAGAGATCACGTTGATCTATTCCCTTGGAGTGCAGCGGACATGTCGGGAATCCCACCCGAGGTAGCATGCCATCGACTAGCAGTCGATCCAAAGGCTAAACCAGTCGCACAGAGGAGGCGCGCTCAGAAAGTAGATAAGGCATTAGAAGCAATCAAAATAGTGGACGACTTGATACAAGCAGATTTTGTGAAGGAGAAAAAGTATACCATTTGACTGTCCAGTGTTGTCTTGGTCAAGAAAGCAAATGGCAAGTGGAGGATGTGTGTTGATTATACAGGCCTGAACAAGGCGTGCTCAAAAGATGCCTTCCCTGTACCCAGCGTGGACAGGTTAGTTGACAATGCTTCCAAATTCAAGTTGCTCTCCTTCTTGGACGCCTATTCAGGATACAACCAGATCACCATGTATCCTCCCAACCAAGAGAAGACTGCCTTTATGACTGACAAGGGTAATTAATGCTACAAGTTCATGCCTTTCGGTCTAAGTCAGCCACATGTATCAAAAAATGATGAACAAAGTGTTCCGTGGTCAGATTGGGCGGGTAGCAGAGGTATACCTAGATGACATGATAGTAAAAAGCAAAATAGATTCTGACCACATGGTCATCCTAAAAGATGTTTTTGCTGAAGCCCGAAAAAATTTCCAAAAGCTCAATCTTGAGAAGTGTACCTTTGGGTAAAGGCAAGCAAATTCCTAGGGTTTTATTTGACTGAAAGAGGGATCGAGGCCAATCCAGTAAAATGCAGGGCAGTCACTGAGATGAGACCACTCTTCAAGTTGATCAAAAAGGGGGCAGAGTTTGAATGGACGCCCAAGTGTGAACAAACTTTGACAGATCTAAAGAGCGCCTATTTGAACCCCCCAACTTTGAGCAAACCAGAGCCGGGAGAAACATTGTACTTATACTTGGCCATCACAGATGAGGCGCTCAGTGCAGTCTTGGTAAGGGATGACTCAATACAAAGCCCAATCTACTTCGTCAACAAAGCGCTTCAAAGATCAGAACTTAGATACCAGAGGGTGGAGAAGCTAGCACTGGCACTAGTAGTGGCGGTTAGAAGGCTGAGACCCTACTTTGTTGCACATCAAGTTGTTCTGAGAGTAGACCAACCTATCAGACAAATCATGCAAAGGCCAGACTTGGCGAGCAGGATGATAAAATGGGCAATAGAACTCTCAGAGTTTGGGATAAAGTATGAAGCAAGATTTACTAGAAAAGCACAAGTACTGGCCGACTTCATTGCAGAAATGACGCTCGCTCTTGAGGATAAACCGCCCATGACATGGACGCTTCATGTAGATGGATCATCCAACCAAATGGGAAGAGGGCTAACCTAATCTTAGAAAACCCTAAGGGGTTGACGGTTGAGGTGTCCCTCATTTTTTCGTTCAGTACATCAAACAACCAGGCAAAATACGAGGCTTTTATAGCCGGATTGCTGGTCATCTCTCAGATAAAAGAATCACTTGATGCCAAAGATGAGATATTACAGAAGTACTTGGCCAGGGTAAGAGAGCTGTTCGCACTCTTTGAGCAAGCGGAGGTCAAGTATTTCCCAAGAACAGAGAATGTAAGGGCAGACATACTTTCCAAACTTGGTAGTACGAAAAACCCGGGCAATCACTGTAGTGTTATTCAAGAAACTTTGCCTCGGCCTAGTGTGACATTGAAGACTACCTCTTTGGCGAGTGTTTGTGTGATAGACGAAAGGGAAGATTTGATCGACCTAATTCTCAAATACATTCAGAAAGGCAAAGATCTAGAAGACTCTAAACATGCCATGTTGATCAGGAGAAGAGCCTCTAACTACTCGATGATTGAAGGAAAACTTTTTAGAAGAGGATTCACAACCCCACTCCTGAGGTGCATAAAGTCAGACGAACCCAACTATGTACTTAGAGAAATACACAAAGGCATCTATGGAAATCACCTGGGCGGGCGAGCAATAGCCAAAAAGGCGCTCAGGGCATGATACTACTGGCCGACAATGGAAGAAGATGCCAAGAAGCTGGTTCAGAAGTGCCTGAAGTGTCAAACGCACGCAGACGTCCTTGTGAGCTAAACTGTCTCACCCCACCTTGGCCCTTTGCCTGGTAGGGAATTGATCTGCTTGGATCGTTCCCTTCTGCACCATGTCAGCTCAAATACATGATTGTGGCAGTTGACTATTTCACTAAATGGATCGAGGGCAAACCTTTGGCAACCATCACTTCAAGGAACTGCATGAAGTTTGTCAAGAATAATATTCTGACCGGGTTTGGCGTGCCAGAGATGGTTGTGACAGACAACGACACTCAATTTTCTGATAGAGGGTTCCAAAAGATTTTGGCTGACTTAGGGGTGAAATAGTGTTTCACATCAGTAGAGCACCCTCAGACGAATGGCCAGGCAGAAGTTGGGAACAGAGTTGTCCTGCACGGGCTAAAAAGGTGATTAGATGAAGAAAAAGGCAACTGGGTGGAAGAACTCCCCTTCGTGTTGTGGGCGTATCGAACCACCCCACACTCTTCTATTTGCGAATCCCCATTTAGAATGGTCTATGGCACAGATGTTGTTATTCCTATAGAAATGGGCGAGCTGAGTTGGAGAACCGCCAACCCTCGACCACCAGACGACAACGCAAAGGCGACCGGAGAAGAGCTCGATCTCGTAGAAGAACTACGCACCAAGGAACCCTTGAGGAAAGAACTGATCAAGCAAAAAGTTGCTACGAGGTACAATTCTAAGGTTCAAAAGAGAGAATTTGAAGTAGGCCAACTCGTCCTCAGAAGAGCAGACTTAGGTCAGAAAAATGCTCGACAAGTGAAGCTCGCCCCAAATTGGGAGGGACCCTACAGGATTATCTTCAAGACAGGAAAGGGAGCTTACCAGCTTGAGACAATGAAAGTTGTATGTTTGAAAGAACTATTTTGTAAGACAACAGACAAAAAACAAGTTGTAATCGAACAGGCAAGACACTCTTTTTCCCACTTGGTTTTTATTGAGGCTTGTCCGGCCGTCTATGAATAAGACGAGGCATTTTTGAAGTATGTGTTTTAAATAGTTGAAGTACTCACCTTAAGACTAAACTATTTGACAACGGAGGTCACAAACTAATCGAGGCGTTCAAACTGGGCCTAGACTTGGTAAACGCTTGGGTAGAACGAAAAGTCACTCGAAAAAGTACGAGAGACCATCGAACCGATGATGTACGCATCGCGCCCGCCCTGACCGAGTTAAATATGGTCCATAGACTAGTAAACCGCCTAAAGACGACCTTAAATAGCGTTTAAACAACTTAGAAAATAAATATAGTGGAAACAGACAACTTAGAAGCTAAACGATAACCGAACGAGAAAAACGCATAGTCAAACACGCCAAACACTTGGAAAAAGTAAAATGCAAATATTACATCAAAGGGTGTGCTAAACGCCCGCCCCAAAAGAAGCAAAGTATTTGTTACATTAGGAGGGTTCCAAGAAGGTCGCCCAATCAAAACAAAGTTACAAAGAAAAAGTGTTGAAAAGAACTACTCCTCGCCCCCAGGAAAGACGACCTCTTCAGGAATCTCATTCACGTCCTGATCCACATCGCCCGGCATTATAGTCTGATCGCCCTAACTTTGTAGTCATAATGGAGAATCTCACGGTCGAGCTGGAGACGAGGATACACACAGGCGACTTGCTCCAAATCATTGACTTTGTTGAGATTTTCCAGATCCAGTTTAGAAGATTTTTTGTGATGTTTGTCTTTGTGCTTCTTAGAAGATCGGTTCTGACCCTCCGACCCGTCCTTGGCCGACCATCCCCAACTATTTCAATCGAGCTTTCACGAGCCTTCCTCTTTGAAGACTCTCTCACGGGAATCTCATTATTACCCCCACGGGCAGAACACTCAGCAAAGGCTTGGGTCGAATCATTTCCCGCCCCAGCCGGAGTGGAGGGTTGCTTGCTTAATGTACTCATCTTACTGAGCTGCATGGAACTTTTGCTTAAACCTTTGCCCGCCAAGAAATCTGTCAAGAATAAACATAAAACATTTAGAAGATTATTTCAACAAACAAATTTAAAACATCAGGAGAGGTCAAAGACATGACCGCCGTATGACCATACCAAGGGCGGCCTAATATTCAGCCTTGTTAGATGCCTGAACCAATTTGTTTATCTGAAGAAGAGGGACTTTGCCTCCACACGGAGAGACCATGTTCTGCAGCAACCTCAAAGTCCCTAGATCGTCCTGGTCTAAGCTATCCACACTATGGCGATATGATAGTGACCCTTTGACCAAGCAATGGCAAATTTGAAACCCATAACTCTGCCCGTGCTGTCAAGGTTTGCCACTGCACGTTTAGCATCATCACAAACTGGAAAGACCCACATGTAGCCATACTTCCAAGCCTTCATTGAATCAGCATAGGGCCTAAAGAACTTATACTCCCTATGGCTTTTCAGACTCAGGTGCTCCAATGTTTCTTGTCCGCACCATCTTCCCCTTTGTGACTGGCCCTCAAAGATAGCAAAGAAAAGCCTTGACGAGCATGGCGGCCCAAGAGCCCCCGTGATCATTTCAAACGCCCACACAAATGCCCAAGAATTGGGATGAAATTGTGAAGGGGCGACCTTCAAGTAACGGAGAATTTCACGTTGAAAGGGAGTGAAGGGCGGGCGAATTCTCATTTTTCCCATCACCACTGAAAACATCAAAAATCTGAGATCATTGGGAATGGTGGCGACCGAATATTCCAGAGCGACCCCCTCCACCTTCCACCGTTGGTCTTTACCGCCCACATAATAAGCGCTCATTTCTGCCAGATCGCTCTCAGGGGCATAGAAAGAAGGGCAATTGGCACGCAAAGATTCAGAAACCCATGAAATATCCCGAACGATCAGGGGAGCGTCCGCAGGTTCGTCAAACTCAGAAGAGACCTCTTCCTCGACTTCATTAATAGAAGGGTCCGGATTCTGATCATCCATCATAGGAGAACCCTTAGAACCGTCCAAATTCGCCTCACGCCCAGCCTCATTCTCTCGGTCTTAAACAACCCATCCACACCCTCTCCTTGACCGCCTGTATGGGCCGGACTGGGAGTAGAAGGAGGATGCAAGGGGGAACCCAAACCGACTATCTCTGGCTCCTGAATCAGATCGCTCCTTATACTTGAGTCGTCAGAAGAGGAGGAGCGATCTGAATCCGATTAAGACGATTCTTCAAACTGCGTCTCTAAACCATCTCAATCAGGATTGCGACGAATTGCCATTTCAGCTAGACTAAAAGGGCGCTCAGGATCACGGCTAGAAGAAGATCCACTGGAAACAGGTGGAACAGTCAAAATTTGGAACAAAGGAACACGCAGAATCATAGGGCGCAGTTAAGCGGGCGCGCGCACGGTCCGCTTTGTCTGCGACACTGTTACAAGATCTGCAGGGAGAGGGAGAGAGCGTCAGGGCCGATCGACTTCTTCCCAGGGGGAGAGGGGGCAACAAGAGTCACCCCCAGGTCTGACAACCCATCCCCGTCGGCGGGGAAACTTAAAAAAGACATACAAAAAAATGCAAATGTTAAAAGTATTACCTGGAGAAAGAAGAGAAAGTTCTGTCGAAAAGAAGTTCACAATCGTCCTATCTCTGGAGTGTAGACCGCCCTTCAGAGCTTCGTTGAGAAAAACAAGTGGAAAGTGAAAGGAGGGGGCAACCCTTATATACTGGGCCTGACAGAGCGTCTGAAGGCGAAGAGGAAGCGGCACGTCCCATCATTAAGTGGCATCTCTTCAAACACACAACTCATTATGAAGTGTCGTCTCTTCAAACACAACCAACAGACACAAGACCGACCAGACTGGTCATATTAGGCCCGATCAGAGGACGGTCAAGAAAGGAGTCGCCCTTCCATGTGAGAGCGGTCCATGTTTGTGATCCAAAAACAAGACGTAGATAACTACAGCAAATCAAGCCTACGCTCGTCCCTCGGTCAAGCTTGGCTTCAGGGGGAACTGTTCTGGACTGGGCCTGAGGCCAGGCCCACTCAACAAAGATGGCATTTCGCAGCCCAAACCACTCCAGGGTGGCCAACGCATTTTAACCCTACCACCAAGGGACCAGATAGATCCGTACAAGATCAGACGGCTCCAGACCATTCACTGTGTTGTATATAAACCCATGAGGTCTGATACTGACGAGGTAATTAATTCTCACCCATTTACAGTTCCTGCTCTTTGCTCACCCCGTGTCAGAGTGCAATTGCAGGTACACCACCCAGGCAGGCTGCTGAAGGTGTTCAACCAACCTAGGCGCTTCATCAGCTCACTCCAACAGAAGTTCTACTATAGATCAATACTTAATAGTTTAATAAGTAGTAATTTGTTATATAAATGCAAATTTTATCCAATTCTCTTTCATTAACGCTCTATATGTGTGCATATAAAAAATCTTACAATAATGTGTAATTCCTAACCTAAAATTAATATAAGAATCCTAAATAACGCTATTAATATTAATGTACACTGCTTCTATCTTTTCTTTTGCAAAGTTTCCTAATTATGATTTACGTAAATCTTTCATTCGTTTCCTTTTTCTTCAATCGAATCAGAAAAAAAGTATTTAGCTTTTATTTAAATTTAAAAAACAATAATTAAGAATTAATAACATTTTATATAAATGCAAAAATTAAATTTTAATCTCTTTTGTGAACCTTTTATAAGTGTTTAAACACGTATCTTACATCTAGTGTGTATCCATTAACTTAAAAATGGAGATTCCAAACTAATACTATTTGATTATTTCTTTCCTTCTGGCATAAATTTTCCAAAACATAATATTCTTTACCTAATATTATTCATTCATCTCGCATCACCTATTACAAGTTGTCTTGAATCTATATAAAATGCATGTTCATAATTTTTTTTAACTATACTAGTGAAGCTTTAAAATGTTTATCAGGTAATAGTTTAATAAGTACTAATAATTTGTATCATATATGCAATTTAGTCCAAATCTCTTGCGTTAAAATTCTATATATACTTATTCATATACAAATCTTAAACTAATGTGTAACCTCTAACCTTAAATTATGAATCCTAAAAAACGCTATTAGTATTAATGTATACAATCCTTCTTTCTTTTCTTTCGTAAAGTTCCTTAGTTATGATTTAAAATATTTCTTTCGTTACTTTTTGATTCAATCCAATTAGAAAAAGTATTTAAATTTTATATTTAAAAAATAATAATTAAGATTTAATAAATTTTATATAAATGCAAAAATTTAATATTAATACTCGTAATTTACATTTAATGTGTAATCCTTAACTTAAAATGGTAAATCCCAAGTAAATCTATTTGATTATTTCTTTCCTTCTTTCATAAACTTTCCAAACAAAAATATTATTTACTAAAAATCATTCATTCATCTCCCTTTACCCAAATCTAAGCATATTACAAGTTGTCTTGTATCTATATAAAATACATGTTCATGAAATTTTTAAACAAGTTGTCAAATCAATACCATGATATAAAATAAATTGTAGCATTGGATATGGTTAGTGGCAACAATTACGATGAAGATGAAAATGGAGATATTTACACGAAAGTGATGATAACTCAAATAATCAAATCAACAAAGCACCAGAAGTGTATATCCTACATGAGTAATATGTTCTTACTGTCCAAGGAGGAAGGTCATGTGGGGTTTCTGAAGGATCATTACATGCAAACCCTAGAGGTATCATATTTACTTTTTATACTTTTCCTTCGTAAGAGTTCTATCAAAAATTTTACTAGTAATAGATATCTCCCTAACATATTCAATTGTTGATTGATTTTATTTAACCAGGAATTACTGGATGGGGATTGGTTCTGCAGCCCAAATTGTGATAGTATTAATACTGCTCTTTGGGTCTTCAAATACCCTGGACTAAAGTATACCCTACATGATCCTTCAAACACCCTACTTGATTTCTCAGCTTGATCGATGGGGTCTGCAAATACCCTGGACTAAATACTCAATATCAATGGAAACATATAGTCTCATCAGTTAATTAACCAATGGAACAATTCTATTTTTTTGGTTATGACGGGGAAGAGATAAATTGTATTACTATTGGAATAGTGGAACAATTCTTTCATACCTAGTTGCACATGTTTCAGTTGTCTTTAAAAGAATAGTGGAGCAATTTTATTGGCTTTTAGTTAGTATTGTAATTTGAATTAAAAGTGCATGCAGCTAAAAGTCCATTTTTAATCTATTCTTATTGACTTTATTTGCTCCTTTTATTATTTCTCAATCGTAAATCCCTCTACGCAAATGATTCATACATCGGTCCAATGAATTAAAAGTATTTTTCTGATTTGATTTCCTGTTGCTCATAGAATAAATTAACACAAAAAAACCATGAATAATAGAGTGGTTAAATATTAAAAATAGTTTCTAGCCTGAGTTTCTTCTAGCAAGATTGGTTATTTAGAGATTTTGTCTAGCCTGTAGGTGCTGTGTGTTAGGGACTCCTTTAAGGGCTCTCTATTATCTTATTTTTCTTTTTGGCAAAGGTTTTGTTCTAATCCCCCTTTCGCTTTTCTTTGTCTTTTTTCTTTTTCTTTTTTTAATAATAATTTTGGACATTATGCCTGTTTGATAAAAAAATATATATTAAAAAATAGGGCCGGCCATAAGAAGAATGTACAAAGTACCTATAATCTCAATGTATTTTCCTACAAGTCCAATAATCAAGAATAGCACAATTACTACTATGAAAAACAACAGGTAAAACACAAGGAGAAGTTGAATTGTGTTTTATTAAATATTTTTTGAAATTCTTGAATAAATAGTAGAAACACGAGTGAACAGGAAGATAAAATGGAGCAAGTAAACTTTTTAAATACATTAAGAAAGAAAGAAAAATCAAACACTTAATTTTAAATAAAAACACATAGACAGAAAATAAATGGAGACAAGAGAGCATAAAGATTTATACAAATTCATCACCGACTTGGTATCTAACCGACTAACCCTAACACCTTTCTTTGAAAAGGATTTTCATTTTGATAAAAAAATTACAAATTATGAGTATTGTTTTGCTCATTTTAATGGCATGAAACTCGTACACCAACCTTAACTAGGACCTACCTACATCATCAAGTAGAACACCATCAGCACTTTAGTAGCACTCATGCCCATTATTTTTTCCTTCACTGGTGCCTATAAGCTCTGGCAATTTGAATTCCAAAGTACGTTTGTTAAAATATTCTCTTCTATTGATAAATTTTCCCGTGGTTTAAAATCAGTAGGAAAAAATACTTTTTCTTTTCAAATTTTAAATTGCACCAGGATTAATGATTTGAGTAAGAAAGATCTCACCAATTTTATCCACACTCCTTTCTCTCTCGAGCATACATGCAGTGTTGCTTCTCTCGCGAGTCGATCTTTCTTTCTCGCGAGCGCTGCTCTAGCTCCTTCTATGTCCCTTGTGGCTCTCATCTCATCCATCATTGAGTCCTAATCTTTAGCTTTCATTTGAGATTCATTTCTGCCTCATTTTTTCCTCCTCGATCTCACCTTTTTAGCTTTGTTTTCATTTTCCTCACTTCTTCGAGATTTCATTGTTTTTTGTTTTCCAAGCTTTTCAAATTTGAGTCATTTGAATTCTTTCTTTTTTTAGCAGTTATTTTAATAACATGATGTGTTCCACATTTTTGGTTTATTGTTAGGGCTAAAAAGGAAAAAAGAATTCAAATGACTAAAATTTGAAAAACTTGGAAAACAAAAAACAATGAAATCTCTAAGAAGTAAAGAAAACAAAAACAAACCTAAAAACGTGAGATCGAGGAAGGAAAAAGGAGGGAGAATGAAATCTAAAGATTAGGACTCAGTGATGGGTGAAATGACAGCCACAAGCGACGTAGAAAGAGGTATTTTTTTGAAAGGCAAACATATGATATATAAAAAAGATAGTTGAGTACAAGGGTTAATTAATCGCCCATTTACAATGAGAAAAAACCCACTTTCCAAAAATGGAGAGAAATACAAAAATAATAGCTACTTCTATAAATACAATTGATAGGATCAACAAACCACTTGTAGAATAAACAGGAAGGAGAGCTACCCCAAGCCAAGAACCAGCGCCTAGGGAGAGATACTCCAGATCAACTACAACATCAGAGAAAATAAAGTTGTTCCTCAATTCCCAAAGGACCCAAAAAACATTATGGACGAGTTGAGGATGATTTTGAATGGTTAACTTTATTTAAAATATTTGCACTCCCAAAGGACCCAAAAACCATTATGGACGAGTTGAAAATAAGGTTGTTCCTCAACACCATCATCAAACCACATCTGCCTCTAGCTTAGCCACCCAAATTTATGAACTCGAGGAATATGGATGGAATATCCTACTGCATCACAAAATCAAAACTCCACCAGCTGACAGTGGCATACCATGTCGCTGAAGCAAAACTACACCTGCAGAAGAGATGTAGGGAGGAATCATAGGCGTTCTGGCACATAACACAACCAGTATCTACCACGTCTATGATCACTCATATGGTAAACAAGTTTTTCTGAGTGGGGACTCTATCTAAGATAATCTGACAAGAGAAGACGACCACCTTAGAAGGAGCAAAACTCTTCCAAACCCTATGGAGAATCCCAATCAACTAATCCAAGAGTCTAAAATGTGAAATGACGACTGCGAGAGAAGGTGATAAGCAATATAAGTCGAGAACAATCCAAAAGCACGAGGTGACCATACCCAAAGTCTGGCACCGCTGATAGAGAAATAGAAGCAAGGGACTCGATGAGCTCCCTACAACTCTCCTCCTCCCAAGGGAACAACGCTTACGAGAGAGAAAGAAAGTTGTATGCGCGAGAGAGAAAGGAATGTGGAAAAATTGGTGAGATCTTTCTTACATAAATTACTAATTCCAGTGCAATTTAAAATTTGAAAACATAAAGTATTTCCTATTGATTTTAAACAACGGGAAGATTGATCAATAGAGGAGAATATTTTAACAAACTTACTTTGGAATTCAAATTGGCAGAAATCAAGGGGCCCATTCAAGCATGAGGAGTACATTCAGTTTGAAGCTTTAGGCTCTATTTGGCAAAAAATAACGAATAAGCTAGCGGATTGAGTTTAAAGTGTTTGGTAAAATTAGCGGTTGAACATATTATTGCTTGAAAAGATGAGAGAATGTTGAATTAATAAAAGATAAATAAGGAATTTAATTAAAGTAGCAAGGATAAAAATGAGAGAAAAAGTGAAACGCTATAAGCTATAAGTGTTGGTTTCTAACAATCAAGGATTTGTGTCTAACACACATATTTCTACCCATATAGAAAACAACAAGAGCACAACCCTAAATTAATCTTTTATGAACCCATACCTAATTTCAAGATGAAAATAGAGAGCGCAAGCTTGCCTTTAAGATACATGTAATCTTAATGAGAAGATAATGATCTTGATAGAGAAATCACCTTCCAATTCTAGATTCCTAAATTCCTTAGTTCCTCTTCCATTGGGATAAAGAGAATCAATATTTTTTTACATTGTGTTTTCTACGATTGGGGACCACAAACCCTTATTTATAAGAATCTCATGCCCTTTCATGAAGGGTCATGATTATTCAAGTTTTCTTATTTCTATTTCTACCAATCACAAAATAGAAATAAGACTTTTGGTATATGTATAGTATTTTTCATGGAAATTATATCCTTAGCCATAAATCGTATATTAAATAGATATCACTTTAATTTGGCTAATTAAAATGATAGTCCTAACACATTTAATTATTAAATGTATGACCCAAAAGTTCTAACAATAAGCTCAAACACTACTTCATGTACTGTTTTAAAAAACACTATAAGCTAGAGAAAAACATTGTAAGCATGAATCCTATGAACAAGCTTACAACGTTTTTCTCTAGCTCATAGTGTTTTTTTAAAACTCTACTTGAAGTAGCGTTTGAGCTTATTGTTAGAACTAGACCATTACCCGGGCGATGCACGGGGAGGCATTGCATTCAATGTGCATGACTAATATGATTTAAAATTGTGCACGACTAATATGGTATAAAATTTGATATTATATAGTTTCCCTTGAAGCTTGATGTAGTACATGATTATATCTACGCAGATGAGATGAATTCCATAATCTTGGTGGAGCTCCTAATTGAACTGTAATGTGTTCAAAGTAATGATATTTTTTCGATGAACAATGGCATGGGAACTCATTTTGAAAAATAGACACGGTGCATATATGACAAAAAAATTACGCCACACATTTTGAGGGATGCATAAAATTGAAGTAAAGACATAGGCAATTTGAAACACATGTTTGAAATTAAAAGGTAAACACCCAATTTGATTACACTTACAATGTAAAGATGGCACGCTCTCTGTTCCATCACTCCAAACTTTTCTCTATTTCTGTCCTTGCCCCTGATCTCTTTTTTTTGATAAGCAATGATTCCATTAATAAGCACTAGGAGTGCAAAAAAAACCCACAATTACAAATTGTTTATATAGAGTAATTTACTCTCCACACCTGTCGCCATGGGGGTGTGGTCTTTATCCCTTTTCCAAAAACTTTTCCTTGTCCCCGCTCACGATTCCCAGTGAGGGAAATTTTCCTCCCTCGTCTCTATCCCCAGAGGGGAAAAGGTAGGTCGTGTCCCAGTCCCCCAAACTTTTCTCTACCCAGGATACCCGACATGAGAAATTTTTCTACATTGCTCCTGTTTGCACGAGGACATGTTTCTGTTCCCTGTATTTGAAATGACCGCAAATGATTTTCTCCTTCGTCCAGTCCCTATGGGGAAAATTTTCCCACCCATGTTCCTTCCCGAGGGACACAAATTGTTAGCAAGTGTACCAATATTACATGATACGATGACTTTTCAATATCCAATGCATAGCATGATGGACAATTATATTCTCCGACCAATCCACTTTACAACGACCCTTCAATGGGCATAATATGGTCATACCACTTCCTTCCTAGTAAGCAAGCATAACTTATTGTATATACAATCATATCCTTAAGAGTGCATGTAGTTCATAACAACTATATGCAACAACCTCTAGATGATATCAAATGGAGTCTATTGAGGAACAAAACTATTTCAAGATTGTGTAGATAAGCAATATGCTCCGAGTCTTCTTTTAAATGAAACAACTATAAAATGAATGCTCTTGCTTATATGCCTTTGTCAACAATCAAAACAATCATGAAAAACTATTGATGATCACTTACTAACAACTTCAGACTTTAATAAATCCCTACAACATTCTAAAATAGATTGAGGTTGACAAATAATTATGTATGGGACAATCACCTAAACACCTCACGACCACAATAATGGGTGGGCTAGGGGACTTGATGCCAATAACTCACATAGAGGTATAGGAGAATATGCCTTTAGAAAGAAGTAGTTCGGGATCAAAATCCAACCTTCACATAGATAAAAATATGATATGCTATCATACATTCTTTTTCCAATAAAAACATAAAAGTTAGGCCATCCAGGATTAATAGTTGCAGTGCCTGTTGTTGTTAAAGACTGCTCCTAAAATAAAAAGTAAAATTTATTTGTTATTGCTTCTAAAATACTTAATCTTAAATACCAACAAAAGTATAAGAAACCAGGAAGGCCTATCTCTGCGTAGTTGAAGGTGTCGTAGGCTCTATCTCTTTTAAAGTTTTACCAGCATCACTGCTACCCATGTTTTCATATCGATCCTTCAAAATATTTACATTATACCATTCTGCACCAAGAACATAACTTACATCACAAATCAGCAAAAAAGACAACATTCTCCTGTGAAATTGACAATTAAATTCTAGCCTAGAATGGTTAAGTTTTTTACACAAAACACTTCAACAATCTGCTTCTATGTTGACCTATTCCACTAAGTTCTAGCATTTATACTACATGAATTGGTTGCGTTAACAGAAAATCAATCTATTTGTTGCTCCCTTCCTACTCAAAAATCTTGTTCTGGAGTGGGCTCGAAGTCCAATACAGCTTAGAAGGCCTAATACAACCCAATACCTGGCATGCTCTGCAAGATGCGACTATGCCCACAAAAGGCGCAACGGCCAGAGCGCCTAAATCACCATCACTATAAAAGCATCACGAATCCCGAGAATTAGGTACGTAACCTTATTACCCTGCGACCCTGCCTGTGGTACACCACTGACTAGAGCGTCAGAGTGTCTTTGCAGGTACCACCCGCGTGCGGACAAGACTTCTATACAACCAGTCCAACCGTGATCGAGCTAAGGATAACACCAGGACTTCACTTCTATTGGTCAGGTACGATCAAATCCATATAAAATTAATTCAAAATCCAAACTTTCATTTGACTTTTCTCCTAAATTCTCCCTTCAAATCAGCATAGTAATGAAAGACTGTATTCATGAACAACTAATTCTAAACAAATTGGTTGAGCAACAGTGTGGGGGAAGAGCTACTGAAATTGAAAATCAAAATTCTCTTTTGACATGAATAACATAAAAATAAACAAACAAAATGCCTCTTCCACTGACCCTTGTGGTGAACTTCCCTTCTACCCCCTTTCCACCGCCTCAACCTACCCAACAACTCAACAAATTTTCGCATACCAGGCTTTGAAACATGCTATAACAAATAAAAAGAAAAATCGATCATAAAAAACATAAATCAATAAGATAGGAGGAAAGAAAGGAACATGACGGAGAAAAGAAAGTAAGGAGCCTGAAAACTAGAAGATGAAATAATTACAAATGTGGGGAAAAGATGAGTTTATGTGAAATATGAAAGGAAATGAGGTTGTAGGTTTTTTATGGAAGAAATGAGTAAATGAATTGAAAAATTAATAGAAAGGCCTAGGTATACAAATGGACACATTGATCAAAAAAACTAATAATTACCTATGTGCCTAGTTTCGAGGCATAGAATATAAACCATCGACTATGTAGCTTTTGTTTCAATTTTTGGCCATCAAAATCCCTTAAGGTGTGACTTCTCATTTATAGTGTTTAGTTATTGTGTGGTGGGTGACTTTTCGTTTACGATGCATAGTTATTGCTGTCAAATTTAATAATGCAGAAATTTCGATAATGATGGATAGTTATTTGATAATGATGCATAGTTATTCCTCATGCGCATATAAATACAACTATAGTTTATATTCCCCATGCACATATATTAATTGAACCATTCAAATTACCCATCTATTAATGATGAACTTCGATAATAATGCAATATAAATAGTCATCTTTTTTCAATGTGTTTATTTTGTTGGATAAATGTTTAATTAATGTGCATTGAAAATTTGTACGTAAATAATGAATGTGTGCGTTTGAAATGAGATAGATGCTATAATTGTTAGTAGGATAGACAATTATTATAAACATTTTAATTTACCATAATACCCTTCATTTTGACGGACTTTTTCCGCCTAAATATCCTCTATTTTGTCTTATTTGTTTCTTACTTTTATATATAAAAGATTTTTGGGTCAAGTAGCGTTTTAAACAAACACTATATTCAATTGTCTTTAATATAATGTACTAACTAAAATCAATAAAATTGTTCCACTATTCATTTAAAAACAACAGAAACATGGGGGCGGTTAGCATAGGTGAGAGACTATAATCTTCCCATGGTGGAAGATTTTGTTTTCCGTCAATCCCCGCCAATGATATACTATATTTACATTATGTGGATAGGATTTAATAGCTGGAAATTGTTGAGCCTATTTGACAGTGATTGTAATGTAGTTATTGTATAGGTCCCTTGATGCATTGGAAATTACTTTGTGGTATTTACATTTAGTCGCAAAAAACATTTTAATATTAAAAATATATGATTAATATTTATTTAATTGTAGGTCCCTCTGATATTTAAATTATTTCCCCTTAAATTTTAAATTATTTTTCGTTTTTCAATAAGTTCATTATTTAAGTTAATTACTTATTTTGTATTCAATATTTTTTCACAGTTTTAGTTTGACGCCATTACAAAAATGTCAAAGTGGCTGCTACAATGTTTACGTGGCCATAACAGTGCTGACATGTTATGTCCACTTAGACTTTAAGTATTTTTATTTGATATATTTTTAAAAATGAAAAACCTAAATCGAAATTAATTTTCAAATAGGGTTCATCTTTCCCAAGACTTTTTTTTGGAGCAATGAATATCCATAAATTGCCTTATTGATCCTCCATAAATTGGTGAAGATAGTCAGATGTAATGAAAAATTCAAACCAACAGGAATGTTTAAGATTGGTCCATATGTTTTAGAAGGGTATCCAGGCATTCATTTTCGAAGAGGTTCTGGAAAAATTCCATTGTCCCTCTTCATTCTACATTTCAAGCCATTCACTGGGCAAAGGAATAGTGATATTTTGTAACGCAAAACTCACACCCTTCAACTCAGCGAACCTACAGAGATCTAAAAGGATTTTAGGTTTCTATCTTCTTCCATCTATATATTCTTTTAAATTAAAATAGTAACTAGGTTTGTAGTTTAATAATATCTCATAAAATATTCAGCAGAAGCATATGAAATTGATAAAATAGCATTCATGACAATGATAGAAAGGAGAATATGATCAAAATGATTCTAACATTATTTGATGATTAGAATGAGGAGGCGCAGCAGTCCTTATATAGTCACTAAGGAGGTCTACCATACACTAGGAGAAAACCTAGATTACAATAGAAAAGCTATAAAGAAAAGGACAAAATAAATAAAGCAAAATGAATGCTATCCAAGAATAGATAGTATAGACAGCTCATTAGCAATTTCTCTCTCCCATGTTCACAATATGAAAAGGATCCGATGATGCTCCACCCATTCCATCTACTTCTCTGTTTGTGACCACCTTGCCCTTGTACCATGACTCTGCCATATGAATTTTATCATTTGTACTATTGTTGCTAGGATTGGAATAAGTTGCTGCAATGCAAAGGAGTGTTGCTGCGTGAGTGTCCACTTTGTTGCTAGCCTTGGCGCCTAAGGTTGCCTCTGTGCTGCTGATTCTGGCGCCTTGTGCAGTGCCTGTGTTGCATTCTGTGTCACCAGTCCTGGCGCTAGTGTTACTGCATTTGGCGCCTGATGTCATGTTGCTCTTGAATAGTTGATCAGTTCCTTTCTCTTCCAATTTTAATAGCCCTCCACAAGCTGGACCATGATATTTATTGATCATGCCAAGCTTGGAAATAAAAGTAGAGAAAGGTGTAGGTGCAAGAGCCTTTGTAAAGAAATCTGCCAATTGGGCCTTGGATGATACAGGCAACAATTTCATCATTCCATTCTGCAATTTTTCTCTTACAAAGTGACAGTCTATCTCCAAGTGCTTTGTTCTTTCATGAAAAACAGGATTTGCTACTATATGGATAGCACTTTGGTTATCACAGTACAAAACAGGCAATCTAGTAGTTTTGATCTTTAGTTCCTCAATCAGAAATAATAGCCATTGTAATTCACATGTGGCTGTAGATAGCGCTCGGTACTCTGCTTCAGATGAAGACCTCGACACCGTTTGTTGCTTTTTTGTTCTCCAAGAAATAAGAGATGAACCCAAAAGAAGAAGCAATATCCAGTAACAGACTTTCTAGTGTCAACACAATTGGCCCAGTCTGCATCAGAAAATCCAAAAAGTTGCATAATAGAGTCCCTAGGAAAAAATAATCCACGACCTGGTGTGGATTCTACAGACAGCATTAAAATGGGTGACAGTAGGTGAATTCACATGCTGGCTAAGTTGTTGTACTGCAAATGTAATATCAGGCCTAGTGTTTGCCAAATACAACAATTTGACAATCAATTTTCTGTAAAGGTTAGTATCACTGTATAACTCAGCAGAATCTTGATGCACTTTCACATTAGGATCCAAAGGAGTGGAGACAGGTTTGGAGGTAAGATGACATGTTTCTTTTAGCAAGTCCAAACAATACTTCCTCTGACATATTGAAATTCCAGACTTGGATTGAGCAACTTCCAATCCTAGGAAGTACTTTAATGGCCCTAGATCTTTAATCTTGAATGCTTGGTCTAAAATAGCTTTGATCCTTTTGAATTCTGTCAATGAGTTTCCTGCAAGTATCACATCATCAACATATACCAAAAGGGCAGTGAACTCATTGTTTTTCTCATGAAAGAATAAGGAGTGATCAGAATTGGACTGATTATAGCCTTGTAGCAACAACAGGCTAGTCAATTTTTCATACCATTTCCTACTTGCTTGCTTCAAACCGTAAAGAGATTTCTTTAGTTTACAAACTTGATTTTGTCCACTGTAAGTGATCCATTTAGGTATCTCCATATAAACATCCTCATTCAAATCACCATGTAGGAAGACATTGTCAACATCTAATTGGTGTAGAAACCAATTATTCATAGATGCAATGTGACAAGTAATAGTCTCACAATTGGTAAGTTTAGCTACTGAGGACTGAAAGTGTCAAAAAAATCCAAGCCTTCAACTTGATTGTATCCTTTTGCAACCAATCTTGCTTTATACCTCTCAATTGAACCATCGGCCTTGTGTTTGATTTTGTACACCCATTTGTTCCCAATAGGCTTGACATTAGGAGGTAGATCAACAATATCCCAAGTGTCATTTTTCTTTAATGCTTCTAATTCCTTATCCATGGCCTCATTCCAACAAGAATGTTTGTTGGCCTCTTCAAAAGATTGTGGCTCAACAACAGAACATATATTAACAGAGAAAAAGCTTGTTGTGAACTAGATAAATTGGAGAAAGAATGGAAATCAGAGATAGGATAATCAATACCTGAGAGTGATTGTCTGATATGAGCCTTTGGGACATTGCCACAGAGATATTCAGATAAATGTGCAGGTGTTTTCTTTGGTCTAGTTGATTTTATTGGCTCGGGTGTCATAGTAGTTTCTGTGTTGGTTGTTTCACGTGTTTCAGATGTTATGGCAGTTTCTGTGATGGTAGGTTCATGTGTTTCAGATGTCATGACAGGTTCAGGAGGTTTTGTTTGATTGGGAGTGGCTTGAGCAGTATCTGTATGAGTAGTTTCTTGCGTGATTTGGGAAGGAGAGATGGTTGGGTTATCTGTTTCTGGTTCATTTTGCTGGTGTGGTGGTGAAATATAATTCCATTTTGACAAAGGTTGAGAGTTAGCATAAGGTAAAATGTTTTCATGAAAAGAGACATTTCTAGATAGGAACAATTCTTTATTGTGCAAGTCAAGTAAAATGGCGCCCTTGACACCATGTTTGTATCCCAAGAACACACATTTCCTAGCGCTAGGCTCAAGCTTTGTCCTATGACTAGTAAAGTGGATGCATAACAAAGACACCCAAAATTTTAAAAGATTCTAAGTCAGGTGTAATGCCTCTTTGTAAGAAGTAAGGTGATTTATTGTTTAAGATAGGAGTAGGGACTCTATTAATTATGAAAACAACATGGAGAATGGCATAAGACCAATATTGTTTAGGCAATTTTGATTGAAAAAGAAGTGCTCTTCCTAAATTGAGGATGTTTTGGTGTTTTCTCTCCACCCTCCCATTTTGCTCAGGTGTTTCAACACAAATTGTTTGATGAACAATACCTTTTGAAGTGTAAAAATTTGGAATTAAGAACTCTGGCCCATTGTCAGTTCTAACAGTTTTGATTTTGGCTTCCTTTTGTGTTTCAAGCATTGTGATAAAGTCCACAACATGTTTACTCTCTTCTCCTTTTGACTTAAGTAAAATAACCCAAGTGTATCTACTATGGAAGGAAAATCACTATGCATAAGTTTCATTCTAACATTGGAAAGGTGTCCTAGTCTAAAATGCCAAAGGGCTTTGTTTGGTAAGGTCTCGGGTTGAGTTTGAACAGTGCTGACAGAGGAGGCAGATATGCACATCTTCTCTTGGTATCTCTAGGTAGACAAGTCCTTCAAACATCATACCCGAACCAATCATCTCCTTGGTCTTGACATCCTGTATTTGACACTTGGAACATCAAAAATAACTTTGACTCTAAGATCAACCATGATTTTTGGAACTGAGATTAAATTCAAATGAAATTCTGGGACATACAAAACATCAGTTATGTATAGTTTTGATGAAAACCTTATAGTTCCTTTGATCTTAGCATAAACTTTGTGACCATTTGGTAATCTCACACCAACAGGTTTTATAGGAACATAACTTTTGAAATATTTCAGAGAACAACAAACATGAATACTTTCTCCTGAGTCTATAATCCAAAGACCAAGATTATTTGAAGAAAGAGAGCATATAAGGGAAATGATACCTGGATCAAAATTTGAAGAAGAGGGGAAATCATACTTGACCATGTTTACTGGTTTAGAAGTAGATGATGAGCTTTGAGTAACAGATGTTGCTTGGATCAGATTTATTAGCCTCTCATATTGATCTTGAGTGATTCCTAGAGTTTTGCTCTCTTCACCTTCAGCATTCCTTTCTTCAGAATCGTCATTGACCACGTTGGAGGCAACCTTTTGCCAATGAGGTGGAACACCATGCTTTTTATAACATGTTTCCACTGCATGACCAGTTTTGTTGCAGAAAGTGCACACCTTGGTTCCATATTTACTATTTCCAGAATTATAGCTTCCTTTCGGTTTGAAATTACCTATTCTGCTATCAATCTTTGTTAGCTTGTAAGTTTGGAATCATCATTGTTGGGATATTGCCTCTCATGTTGTATGACTAGAGAAAAAATCTTGTTGAGAGTTGGTAGAGGCTGCATAATGAGAATTTGAGATTTAATCATTGCAAAGTTATCATTTAAACCAGTGAGAAATCTGATAACCTTGCTTAAATTGTGATTCTTGCGAGCTGATTCAATTCTAGTTTCACACACACATTTTCTAAGACAAGCACATGTAGGTTCAGGCATATAGGTCTCAAGTTCTTCCCGCAGAACTTTGGGCTCAGAAAAATACTCTGTCACTGACAGAGAACCTTGTTTCAAGCTGTAAATTTCGCACTGAAGGTCTGAGATGCGAACAAGATCTCCTTGAGAAAATCTTTCTTTGAGTTCTTCCCATACATCAATAGCATTTTCAAGAAACACAATGTTATGACCAATAGATTCACTAATAGAATTCATGATCCAAGAGTGGGATAACATATTGCATCTAGACCATGCTCTATAGCTAGGATCCCAAGTGTCTGGAACTTCAATGGTTCCATCAACAAAATCAAGTTTATTTTTGCCTCCAAGTGCCCTCCTCATGGAACGAGCCCAACTATGATAGTTAGAACCATTTACATTCAGAACTGGAGTAACAGTGACAGAAGATGGTCCATCACTAGGATGAACATAGTATGGACTAGTAGAATATGCACTAGGGTCTCTAGGTGGATTATTTATCACACCAGAACCACCAGCATTCGCAGGTTTTGGAGCCATAGGTGATATAGAAAGGAAAACTGAAATAATAAATAAAAGAACCAAGGTAATCAGAGCAAGAAAAGCTCTGATACCATCATAAAATATTCAGCAGAAGCATATGAAACTGATAAAATAGCAGCCATGACAATGATAGAAAGGAAAATATGATCAAAATGATTCTAACATTATTTGATGATTAGAATGAGGAGGCGCAGCAGTCCTTATATAGTCACTAACGAGGCCTACCATACACTAGGAGAAAACCTAGATTACAATAGAAAAGCTATAAAGAAAAGGACAAAATAAATAGAGCAAAATGAATTCTATCCAAGAATAGATAGTATAGACAGCTCATTAGCAATTTCTCTCTCCCATGTTCACAATATGAAAAGGATCCGATGATGCTCCACCCATTCCATCTACTTCTCTGTTTGTGACCACCTTGCCCTTGTACCATGACTCTGCCATATGAATTTTATCATTTGTACTATTGTTGCTAGGATTGGAATAAGTTGCTGCAATGCAAAGGAGTGTTGCTGCGTGAGTGTCCACTTTGTTGCTAGCCTTGGCCTAAGGTTGCCTCTCGTGTCTTGATTCGCGCCATGCGAAGGCTCGTGTTGCATTCTGTGTCACGCCTGGCGCCAAGATGTTCTTGCATTTGGCGCCTGATGTCATGTTGCTCTTGAATAGTTGATCAATTCCTTTCTCTTCCAATTTTAATAATATCGATCAAAGAAACACATTGCAAAAAAATCTACAAATTCATCCTCTTTGATTCAATCTTCATCCCTTAAGAAAATACTAGAATCAATCCCATCACAAAAAGCAACAAATCTGGAAAAAAAAAAAAATAAGATCTGAAACAACATATAAAGGGAGATGAAACAAGAATGAAGATGAAAAAAAAACCTGAAAATAAAATAAAAATAGATTTGAAAGAAGAGTGAAGATGAAGATGAAGGGAAGAGGACAGATGAAGAAGATCTGACCAAGATTAATAAACAAATTGTGGGGAATATTTTTGTAATTGCATCAAAGCTACATGGTCAAAGTATAAAACAAGTAAAGTATGTGGTTATTTTTAGAATTAAGATAAAAACAGGCTAAATGGGTTATTGAAGGTCAAAAGGGAATCTTCCCACCATGCTAACCAGCACCCTGAAACATATGCAACAAGGTATGGTAGAATGACTTTTTTTTATCACTAATAGAATTTAGCTCTTTCCCTTTTTGTTCATAAAGAAAAAATAGAATTGTTAAATTGCTATTTTAGTAAACGATGTAGTAAATAAAAGACAAGATAAGTTGTTCCATTGGTTAATTAACTGGTTATGTAGATGATGCTGAACGCTATGTGAGTGGCATTTGGATATTGCATTACTTAGAAATAATTGAGTATTTAGTACTATAGTTTAGCCCAGCTTGGAGAGCACAACTGATTTAAATCACTACTAGAACAGCCAAGCAAACAAGGTGTTTTAAGGACCATCAATAAAGGTAAATAAGATACTTCTATCTTTTGCATGTTGTTTCGGTCTAGGCTCAAGCCCAACCCAGATTTAGGGCCCGACTTGGTGGTCCAAACACATCGGGGAACTCGCATCCGTGTGCCATACCTCAAGAACGGTGGAGATCGCGCGACCCAGTTGAACGGCCTAGATCTCTCCTCTTCCTTGTGCACCAAAGCACCCATTGCTCCATCCTAGCGCCTATAAACAGGCCTCCACCCCATGCAAAAGGTACACAATTCATTTCTCCGAACATTCCCTCATTATGGTTTCCCTCTCTAACTTGAGTGTTGGAGTCTCTTTGCAGGTACCACCACCATCGTCCTCTGTTGGACAGTATTACTTAACTGATATAGTTACTAGTTTGTTAGCTATTAAGGCATCATGTTGTAATTAATGTTAGTCTGATAATATGCAGTTAAGCAGTTAGCTTCTCATAGTTTATTTCTGTTACAATAGATTAGTTTGATTAACTGTTTTTCATATTGTACCAGTTAATGGGTCACTGCATATATACACTACCCTTGTACCATTTCAAGCATAATCAGAATAATATTTTCTCTCTCAATATGAATTACATAGAAATTCCACATGGTATCTAGAGCGTTTTAAAACCACCACCGTGGTTCTTTCCTTCTCTCTTCCGCACGCTTCCTCTTTCTCCGCCTCTCATGGCGTCTCTCCGTCCACTTATGGCTACTCCGGTGACTCAAAATGCACCGTTATCCACATTCAACTATAAGATCTCAGTAAAACTCGATGAACAAAATTACCTCGTTTGGTTGCAGCAAATCGAGCCCGTCCTCCGTGCCCATCGTCTTCATCAATACTGTGTCGCTCCTCAAATACCACCACAGTATCTTTCCGATGAAGATCGCATGAACAACATTGAAAACCCGACATACATCGATTGGGAACTGCAAGACCAGCTCTTGCTGGCGTGGTTGTAGGCGTCTTTTCACCGGCTATTCTCACCTCTGCTATCGAATGCAAGCACACATTTCAACTATGGGAGACCATTCACCAATCATTCCAATCGAAGACGAAGGCTCAGGCGAGACAACTGAGAACGCAATTACGAACAACAAAGAAGGGTAACTC
This sequence comes from Oxytropis ochrocephala, assembly GCA_020916435.1. NCBI lineage: Eukaryota > Viridiplantae > Streptophyta > Magnoliopsida > Fabales > Fabaceae > Oxytropis > Oxytropis ochrocephala. The sequence goes on along the minus strand of CM037090.1, from coordinate 120,858,646 downwards.
CTCCATCTCTGAATTCTTAGCAAAGATTAAGCATTTGGCTGATTCCTTAATTTCCATTGGCGAAAATGTTTCAATCCAAGATCAACTCGATGTGATCTTGAAAGGCCTCACCACCGATTATGACTCTCTGGTAACTATAACCCTAATCAATTCCAAAATTGATTGGTTTGATTTAGAGGAGATCAAGTCGCTTCTTCTTACACAGGAGAAAATGCCTTGAAAAGTTGAAAACTGTTGGTGAAATTGTAACTCTGAATCTCACCCAATCGAACCCTAATTCGAGTTCTGATCCCAAATCGACACCTCAGGCGAACTATACAGCGAATGCTTTGAATAACAGTGACAATTCCAATACCGAGTCGGGTTACCATCGCATCAACAACAATAGCAATAATCGTGGCCGATGGGGTCGCGGTGGTCGCCGTGGTGGCCGTGGATCTGGCCGGAACAATGTAACATGTCAATTGTGCAACCGCTTTGGGCACGATGCGTCGTACTGCTATCACCGGTTCAACGCCGCCTATGGCCCTTCTCAGAATGCATAATTTCCCTCAGGTAATCCCTTTCAGTATCTTCGTCCCAATGTTTCTGCCACTCCTTCCTGGCCGCAGCAACCACCAGCACCTCAGCCTCAAGCTAACTTCACCAGCTACTATGGTGGGAACGCTCTACAAAATAATTTCATGGACACAGCTGCAACCAACAATGTGACTAGTCTTCCTGCACCTCCTGAGAGCAGCTCCTCCACCATCTCATTTGGAGAATATTTTCTTAGGCAACAGTCAAGGTTTCCCGGTTCAATCTCTAAGTTCTTATTCTTTTCCCTCACCAATTAATACTAAGCACACTTTACACCTAAAAGATGTTCTTCATGTCCCTTCTTTAAACAAGAATCTCACTAGTGTGCACAAATTTGCTTTTGATAATAATTGTTATGTGCAATTTCATTAAACAAGAATCTCATTTCGACGCAAGTTCTGAAGCCTTGTCCTAGCACTAAAACCTCTTCTTCTCACGGCCAAAGAAGCCATGTCGGCCAATCCCAAATGCATTGTAGTACTTCGGGCCAAGTAATATTCTCCAAGTTACCAAACCCGTCTTAAAATTGGGGGCCTGCATTTCACTCAAAGAAACGGTGCCTCACCTTAATGAAAGTTGATCAAATACTCAAATCAATAATTTATTGCCAATGGGTCTGTTTGTGATGAGTCTTGGGACCAAGGCACCAATACCAAAGACCAGACAATTCACCACGCCGAAGACATCGTGGGGGTCATGATTTCAGAAGTTATGTGTTAACCAAAGCATTGACCAACATCAATTGGTAGTCCGAGCTCCACACGACACCCTGCATCCTACATTTGACCTTGATCATCTCCGAGCTCCAGATCAACCCCGGCCTCAGCCTCTTCTCTTCAGTCGGGCTTCAAACAAATCCCGACCTTAGCTTCTTCTCTTCAGCTAGGCTTCAGATCAGCCCCGGAATCAGCCTCATCGCTTCAGTCGGGATCAAGATCAACCTCACCTTCAGCCTCTTTAGAAGAACCTTGCAACCGATCCTGCATTCTACCTCTCTTTTTCCGAGTTTGACTCAAGCTGGCCCCTTGGTGAACGAGGATCAAGGTGTGGGGATCGCTTGCAGAATCAGCTATTTACGAGCATCGGCCTCCTCTTTGACTTAGAGTTCAACAACTCAATCAAATACCGGAGGAAGAAGTCCATAGCGGCTTCGACATCAGCTCTTTACGAGTGTTGGCCTCCTCTTTGACTCTCGAGTTCAACAACTCAGTCAAAGACCGAAGGAAGAAGTCCATAGCGGCGTCGACATCAGCTCTGTATGAGCTCCTGCCTCCTCTTTGACTCTGAGTTCAACAACTCAGTCAAAGACCTGAGGAAGCAGTCCACAGTGACGTCGACTATCCAGAAGCAGCGGGACTAGGAGTCCACGACGACGCCAAATCAGAGGAATGCAACCATTCACATTGACTTGGGGGGCAACTATTCGAACTGAGCCGATACCCACCCCGTCGATATATACCATGACCATGTAACGATTGGATCCAGCATTACACAGCCTCGGTTTGGGCCTGGCCCGATCCCAGTAAGAGCAGGGCGGCCCAACTCAGCGTTGAGATCGACCCAAAGATCCGCCTCCAATACGGGAACAAGATCAATAGCCTAGATCATCACGACCTCATCTAACGGTCCTGCATCAGACCAGGTGTCTATAAATACACCTTCACCACCACAAAATCAGGTACATTCTCATTCATTCCTCACCTCTCACTTCTGTGTGCTGACTTAAGAATCAGAATGCTTGCAGGTACCACCACCGTGGCGACCTCAACCACGGAGGACCAATCTCGACTCAAACCACCATCGATCTAGGAGAGCCACTACCATCACATGCCCCGGGAACCACGGAGGACCAATCTTGGCTCAAACCACCGTCGATCTAGGAGAGCCGCTACCATCACATACCCCGGGCAGATCTTCAAGCCGACCCAGGTACGAACAATATCTATAAGAAACTAAACCACTACGTAATTTACACAAATACCCCTAACTGAAACAATTATTTCAACACACCCAAAGGGATAAATTGGTAACTAAGAAAAAAAATTAACAAAGGAAATTCCAAAGCTATTGTCGGCTGCAAAATGCTGACGCCTCCTACAATAAAGCTGACTTGGGCTGCAAGAAAGCTAACGCGGGCTGACACCAAGAAAAAAGAGAAAAAAATCTTAATATTTACTATAATCTACTAAAACTACTAAAACCAATCAATTTAATCATTAACAAAAATTGTAAATAAAATTTTTTGTCTCTTAGAAAATAAAGTAGAAATAAACACGTGACAATTACTCGTGACACTTATTTGTCACTGATACCTAAAAAAGGCAAATAACTGTCACGATATATAAAAAATACGGGAAAACTATTTGTCGTTAAAAAAATTATTTTTTAAAACTAATATAAAGTTATTATCTATCTTCTACTATCAACATTAATCTACTTATCTCATCAAAAAAACATTAATCTACTTAATGAGAAAACTTAATGACTATTCAAACTGCTGATAAATAAAAAAACAAATACGTCACAAATATTTCTCACTAATACCTAAAAAAAGGACAAATAACTGAGATTGATATATAAAAAACATGAGACAAATAGTTGTCATTAAAAATTATTATTTTTAAAAACTACTATAAATTTACTCTCTATCTTTTACTATCTACTATAATATATTAACGTACTAAAACTAATCAATTGAACCACTAAAAAAATTTAGAAAACAAAAATTACTCTCTTAGAAAAATGAGAAGACTTCGTGACTATTTAAAGTACTAATAAATATTAAAAACATGTGACAAATATTTTTCACTAATTTCTAAAAATATAAAGAACACAACGGTACCCCGTGCGTATACACAGGTAATTTACTAGTACTAGCTATTTAATTTTAAAAATAACAAAGTTTAATTCGTAAAAATAGAGCGAGGTAAATTTTATAGATAAGTAAACAAAAATTAAATAAAAATAGAACAAGGTGACTCTTATAAATGGAGGAATGTAAATATCTTTTGATTTGATAAATGATAGTAGTGATTCATCTTTAATTAGGAGAGGTGTAGCGTGTAAGATATCAATTTGGTGTAAGTATATTGGTCCTGTGAGAGGTGAGGATGGTGTTCAGTGTAATATTTTGTTTGTGTCATGCTTAGCCTGTGAGAGGAGACCTTGTCTTTGAGTCAGAGTTAGCTACCCTGTGAGAGCTGATCCGATGTCTTTCAGTTTGAGTTACCTAGCACGTGAGAGGTGAGAATGGTACTCAAGCGATCTTATCTAACCTGTGAGAGGCGGCCCAATTTTTGAGTCTGAGTTCCCTGGCCTGTGAGAGGTGACCCAATGTATTTCAGTTTGAGTCAGCTAGTCTATTAGAGGGGAGAATAGTACTTGAGCGATCTTATCTAGCCTGTGAGTGGCGATCCGATATCTTTTCTTTTGAGTTACCTAGCTTGTGAGAGGCAAGAATGGTACTCAAGTAATCTTACATAGTCTGTCAGAGGCGATCTAGTGTCTTTCGGATTGAGTTACCTAGCTTGTGAGTGGCGAGAATGGTACTCATGTCATTGAGTATGAGTTAGTGATATGGTATCATGTTTCTATGGTGTAGAGTTGGGGATGTATTACATTGACATATGATGTAGCATGGTAAAATAATATGATTATTTTGATTGTTTTTGTGTTGTTTCTATCCACCGTTGTTGTTATGATTTTAAAATGAGGTAAGATGTCACGAGATTTTATCACACTATTTCGGGCCTTAATATTGAATACTAGCAATTGCCGTTAAAAACACTAGCGAGCAAATTCTACGCCCACGAGATTTGCCGCATTTTGGTGGTTTCGCTAGAGTGTATAAATGGCGCATTTGAGGAGTGGTCATCAACGCACTACCCTAACAACGCCTAGTTCTTGATATCAAAGTGAACAATGGTGGTGATTCTGCCAATGTCAACGCTTATCATGCGGACTGATGTTCCCGCCCACATCGCAGAAGTTCGCTCCCACGATGTCAATGACTAATGTTGGTTCGACATCATCTATGGCCTTGGCTACACAAAGCGTGGGACTTCCTTCTAGCCCCATGTGGCGGCAAGGTGGAATAGCTTGGAAACACGCTTTCAAAATACGAAGTCTACCACCATACCCTTTTCAGTATATGGCATGCCTTCCCGACCTTTTCTCCTGGCACACGCCTCTTCCGGAGGGCGCATTTGGAATAAATCCCACCGCATTAACCAACGCGGTCCCCTTCAAGTTAAGACAAATGCTCGATGTAAAGCAATCGACGATATGGTTAATACGCCGACCAACAAATTGGTACCGTGTTCAACTTCTTGGATTCGAAAGTTACAAATACCGCTTAGGATGTTACTGGTAAGTAGGATTCATACGGAACAATACAGCGCCTCTAACACCCTCACGTGAGATCGCTGGATCAAAGCCGGCTCAAATTTGGAGATAACTAAACGGAAATCACATCACCGAGGTAAATAAATCAAACCAAAACGTTGATGAAGTCATGTCACGTTACAAACGGTAAATAACGCGCTTGTGCTCACATAACATAGCCACTTTGGGTAGAAACCATAATGGCGCAAAATGGCCTTAACATAGGCTCAGATGTGCCTCACCGCGAACCAACAAAAGAATATCGTATGCGCATGTGCATGGCAAGCAGGCTGTTAAATCCTAAATTCACTAAGTTCGGGGGTGATACCGCTGAGTCCAGCATTGCCGAAGATACATTGCCCAAGTTACATGACGAGGGGCAGTGGATAGAGCTCCGAAATATTCTCTCCAAATTCTCTAACTAAGAAAACACACTACCGGTTCCATGTACACATTAAGGCAATTAGAAAAAGGCTTTTACGAGTGGGCAAAGATTATTGTGTTTAGCACCGCAGAGGCATTGATGATTATTTGAATTCGAAAGCTAACAAGGCAAGGGCTTGGTCATGCCTAAATTGGTTTAAAATGCCCCATTTGAGAGACACGCAACTAGAGTATCGTAAAGGTTTAAAGAGAAAAGGCAGAGTGGCAATACAAGAAAGAATTCTATGTTTCACGATGCTCTAACTGAGAAATTATTGATGATTTTATGGGCAAGTATGATTCATAGATGATGTGACCGATGGTTAATGGTATCCTCGAAGAGAAAAGTGTAAGTTTCTATAATTTAGACATACATCTCCCACGCTCGTAAATTTGGAGATTTCAACGAAGTGCGATGTAGGAAATATGGATTGCAATTAAAAAATTCTCCAAAGAATCAGCTGTCAACGTCAGGTAAACAACTCAAAAGAAGTTATGTACGCAGGAGTATGTGCATACCTGTGGTACCCTGCTGCGCTGAGGAAGATTTGATAGACTTCCCGAACCGGCAACTGAGCTCATACTATGTTATGTCCACAGGTGCAAAGATTGCGTTTCGAGCAAAGAATGGCTAAAAGTAGTCTAATGTCAGTGGAAGTTCCGACAACCCCAAAGAGGAAATGGCCGAGCAAGAGTGCCAAAATTTCACTTCAAAAGAGGACACTTCGCTACAAGGTAAAGAATTCGAGTAAGGCTCGGCAAATAGCAAGCCAGCCATTGCAAGTAAAGAGGCAGGAAAGAAAGAGTTTCAGGCTATCTCCTCCCTCACTAAAACCATTTTTTCCAAGAAAGGCATCCATCCAATGAGTGTTGGATACAGCGCCGATGCGTGCACACTATAGCAGTTGTCGCCTGGCCGAAATCCGCTAAGCCAATCACTGTGTGAGGCCTCAAAGTATAATTATCAAAACAACTATAAAGTGCGGAAGAATCATGACGAAGACCCGCATGCGCCGCACAACAATGTTAAGTGCAACATCGTCGCTAACGAGCAACGCTAAAACTAAGTGGCGGTGTGACTCCTAAAACCGTAAACACAAAGATAAGTATAGGTGCTACAATCATGTGAGGTTGGAAATAAGGCTAAAGCGGAAATCTATTGCGGATAGAGGAACCAAGAAGGCCGCGCATGGAGAGGATTTTCCTCCATTAACATCTATAAAAAGAAAAGTTGTTCATTCGACATGGATGTAAGATGTTACTCTCAGATTCGACGCACTGGTGCTAGCTTCGACGCTCATCCAAGCAACGTGGTGTCCATTTCCGCCGAGTTGAGTACTGGCACGTCATATAGCCCCAAACGACGCCGAAGAAGACTTATCATGGGGATACGGCTAACCGCCAAGCCGCATGCTACTATGTCATGAACAATGGTCATGCTGAACGGAACACCATGGCCACTTTCGAGAATTTGAAGAGGTCGACGAGGGCATGCAACACATTACTTAGGAAAAGGCTTTTCCTCACGCCCAAGTGCCTTAAAGAAGTTAATGCGAGGTAGGCATTAATAAGATAATCGGGTCTTATGGAGGTCGGCCGTGGCCTTGAGTTAACTTAATGCCTCGACATGTTACTAGTCGATAGACATAATAAAGAGGAAAAGGTAGAGTGAATATACAATAAAAAGCGTGGGGTTTTTTGACATAGCACTTCCTTAGCTAACTCATAATATTATAAGCCCTGGGTCCTCCTTATGCTTGTAAAATTAGTTACAACCAATTATCACCGTGAGAGCCTGGAAATCGCTTCTGGCCGTGACGCAGATCTTGATTTGTGACTGATGGCTAAACAATAAAGGCGTAATGGAAGCAGAGGGTGGTAGGAACCTGGCTTATAAGAACCACCACGCTCTTTACGAAGGCTCAAAAGATCAAAAGCAAGCTACAATCTCCACTCCATCAAGTGGAGGCGAGAGAGCGGATACATGGCGTAGAGTCTCCGCTCCTCAAGCCTACACCGTAGTTAAATTGGTAATGCATGGGAGATTTTGACGATGGTCCGTGGAGTATGTCAAGGTGCAAAGCACTAAAGAGCTTTCGCCGACAGTGGAAATAACGCCACCGGAGAATTTTTCGAGAAACAAATCGGGCTAAGCGCCGCATTGCGCCATGTTCATCTTCTAGCCAAGCATATATCTCTTCAGATAACGTGCTTTCCTCCATTCACCTATACCCAACACATGGTTTTGCACTCCAGCTGTGGGAAAGAGAGCTAAAAACGTAAGGCGGTGTGCAAATGTTCATCCAATCGCGATGGTGCTACAAAGGGACCGACCAATGTGACAGGATCTATAAAAAGACACCGACTTTACTCGTGTTTAGATGTCACCAACTTGATAAAATTGGCGCCATAGCCCCAAATGGCAAGAAGACTTAAAAATAAATAAAACAATGGCTGCGGGAAGCCGATTTTCGAGGTCGCAATCAACAAACAATGGTGGCGTAGCATTAATAAGATAGCCATAATTCTATCCAAGAAATGGTGAAGTCATAATGACAAATTGCCAAATGGGCTGGCGATTGCATTTATGATGACGAACTACTCGCTTTGAAAGACCTGTACGTGGCGGAGATTCCGTGGGAGCGATGCAAGCTCAAGATCCAACAAGAGTTCATCTTCTAGGATCTCTTGGGAGACGGCTTGATCAAAAGGCCAACTTATATTAGTGCACATCTTGATGTCAGCCTTCGTAACTCCAAGTCATTTCACTTCGCAGTAGAGTTCAAGGATTGTTTTGCTTGGGAGTACAAAATAAATGCCCGCTTGAGTTTCGGTGTTGGTGGAATTACAAATACCCATTCGACTGCCAGTGGAAGAAACCAAGTGAAGCAAACGCCAAGAAGATTTGCTCCTCGATATTGGCTAAGATCTGGGAAGAAATAGAAAGGCCGTCAAAAGCAAATTCATCGTAACTCGCCAGTACGCTGATCGTTAGCTAATATAGTTCCAAAGAATGAAGAAAATGGAAACTTAGAGTTTGCGAGACTTTTAGGGATTTAAATAATGCAACACCTAAAGATGAATACGCTATGCCCGTAGCGTAAATGTTAATAGATTCGGCAGCAGGATTTGATTATCTCGGGCCATAGATGGCTACTCAGTATAATCAAATCTTTATCATTAAGAGATGTGTCAAAACACTTTTTGATGTCCGTGGGGCATTGTGTGTTTATGAATGGGTGGTCATGCCTTTGGTTTAAAAATGCCGTGCCACTTATCAAAGTGGTGGCAATGAATTCTATGTTTCACGATTTTATTGATGATTTTATGCAAGCATACATAGATGATGTGGTGGTTAAGTCATCCTCGTAAAGCGGTCATTTGTGACCATCTCCGACGCTCTTTTCAACGAACGAGGAAATATGGATTGAAAATGAATCCAACCAAATGTGCTTTCGTGGTAATACGCAGTGAATTCCTGGGTTTGTAGTACACAAGAAAGGCATAGAGATCAACGGAAATAAGACTAAAGCAATTATGGAAACGTAAGGCTCCTTCGACCAAGAAAGAACTTCAAACTACTACTACTAGGAAAATTAATTTCTTCAAGATTCATCTCAAATCTAAGGCAAATGCAAGTTTTTTCGCCATTACCGAGATTGAAGAAAGAAGATGAATTCAAGTGGGAGTGTGTTCACCAAGACGCTTGACGCAATCAAGTCTTATTTGGTCAAGCCACCAATTTTATTGCTCGTTATTGAAACAAGTGCTAAAATTGTATATAGCAAATTTTCGATAACACAATAGGTAGTATGTTAGCGCAAGAGGATGATATATGGTGTGCTAAAAACCCATTTATTACCTTAGTAGGCTTTGATCGATGTCAAACTAGGTATAGTCCAACTGAGAAACCGTGCCTTTGCTTGTATTTTTCTTGTACAAAAATTGAAGCAATATATAAAATCACAGATGTTTATGTTTATTCGTGATTTTGATGTTATTAAACATATGTTGTCAAAACCAATGTTGCATAGTCGAATTGGTAAATGGGCTCTAGCTTGCTAGAGTACAACTTAACTTACCAACCCCTCAAATCACCAATTAAAGGACAAGGTCACGATTTTATAAGAGACCATTCTCGTTGTCGTAATGTGAAATACATTCTGCTAGACATACGCCCTGAGATTATACTGATGGCTCGCCATAAAAATGGGAGCAGTATTGGAATTTTGATTATCTCGCCGTAAAATACTCTAACGAAGTATAAATTTAAAATTCGAGACTCTTGCTCAAATAATGAAGTCAATACGAGGCTTTAATAGTGTGCCTTAAAATTTTACTCCGATCAAAGTGTTATGTTGAAATAAAAGGTGACTCTCAATTAGTGGTCAAACAATCGACAAAAAAGAATACAAATGTATTAATGAACACCTTATTAAATATTTCGTTATTGCCAATACTTTGCTAAAAAGGTTTACATTCGCTTCATTTCAGAACATTTACCACTTAACTGAAAACCACGTGGCAAATGAATCGCACAAATTGCTTCCTACATAAAGCATCAAGCTACAAATTTCGTTGTAAGAGTTAATCGAGATAAAAGATAAACTAATCTCGTAAGACTCTCTCTATAATACTCCTTCGACGGCATTGTCAACACCAAAATCGGGGGCAATAAATACAAATGAAGTACGCTACGACCGCGCGTAAAATGTTTGCTATTGACAATATGGTCGATGATGATCGCGAAAACCCATTGCAGAGTATTTACAAAATCCTACAGGAACACTAATAAAAAGTAAAATACAGAGCCCTAAGCTATGTGTTAATTGGAAACGAATTGTACAAACAAACTCCTCGGCGGGTACTACTAAAGTGTCTTAGTGAAAACGAGGCATATTTGGCGCTTCGATACACATATGGAGCATGTGGTCTACATCAAGTAAGGCCACAAAATGAAATGGTTGTTATTTCGACAAGGAATGTATCAGCCAACTATGCCGAAAGATTGTATAGAATTTGCCAAAGGCTGCCAAGAATGCCAAAAACATGCCGAATACAACATGGCCTCGCAAACGAGTTGCAGATTCATAGTGAAACCTTGGCCATTCTGTGGCCGGGCTCTGTGATGTGATTGGAGAAATAAAACCAACTCTCGTAAAGGCCATGATACATTCTAAGTAGTGGGATTGATTACTTTACTAAACGTGGTAGAGGCAATACCTTTTAGCCAATGTAGATCGTGTTGATGATAAGTGTTTATTCAAAATCATATCATTTATAGATATGGAAATCCGTAAACCATTACTACGCAATCATGCATCGCTTTCATCGGTCGAAAAGATGGTAGATTTCGGTCACGTAAATTGGTTTCAAGTTATCGGGACTTCGACACCATACTACGCACAAGCCAATGGTCAAGCAGAGGTCGCTAATAAAATCATTATTAACTTGATTAAAAAGCACGCTGGACGAAGTCTAGAAGTTCGCACTTCTCTCGACTAAGTGTTATGGGCTTGCTCTAACTTCACCTAAAGAGTCTATAAACACCACTCTCTACAAAAGTTAACATTTGGGCATGATGCGTTGTTACCGTCGAGATTTGTTTACAATCAACAATGATTCGTAACAACAATGTGAAATTCCTTTGATCATTATTGGAATACGATGATCGATGAATTAGTTGATTTGGACGTAAGAGAGGTCGTTAGCTTTGTAGATGCTTATTGCGAGAATAGCTCGATGCTTGATCAATCAATTCCCAGTGCTCTATAGCCGCCAATGCTTTGGTGGTTTTGGTGGACGGAAGAAGCAAAGACTCATGCGCTCGACGATCGTGCCCTTCCGATGCTCTGCGCTTGATGGTTTGAGTTGGAGTGTCTTTATCTCCTCGTTAACACGCGCGCTCTCGCATCCCATTCAGCGATTGCTTTTCATCTTTAGTCGCTGGGTTTCGGAGAGCCTCGATGTCGCCTTGATCACCCTTAAGAGAGGCGTAGTTCTACCTCGCAGAGTTGAGTCTCTTGAACCTTGCGCTTGAGGTGGTCGACCGTTGGTTGATTAGAAGGAAAGTTGCTCAAAAATAGGGCCAAATTCCATGAAGAACGAAAGGACGTTTTGAGGAGGGTCCAATTTGGTGATCTTGTGAATGAGGGTTTTACCTCAAGATACACTGGATGAGTCATTTTCAATGGTCGCCACCAAGTCCCCTTCTAACACATTCGCCTTCAATCGCAAAGCAAAGCTTTCGACCGCCTCTCCGATTGATAGAACTTAGAGAGTTGTTCGAGGAACCGCAAATCAAGCGGCTCGACGAGCTCTTAAGGCTCAACATGATCTTCAAGGGCGCCAAAGGATTCGCTCTTCTTTAGCTCACCCAATTCTTGATCGCTAACATGTATTTGTTGGATGACTCTTCGCGTACACTTTGATCTCTGCAGGTCCCCACTCTAGGTGCCTCTTGTTCTTGATCGGTCATATTCTCTTCAGTATTTTCGACAGAGATACCCACTACTACTCGGGTCCTTCATTGTTGGAATGTTAAGTTCTCGAACTCGAGCGTTTCTCCAACAACGATCTCCTGCTCGACTCTACCAAAGGTTGGGATAGCCTCCTCCATAGCGGGGCATTCTCTTCGACGACCGCCTCTTGTTCGACATTTCCAAAGATTTGGAGCAAACTCCTCGAAAACAGGATTTCGGTGGTTATCCAACGCTTGGAAAATTTCTTCGCCAGATTACACCTCGAGGAGATGAAGGAAAAGGGAGCAAGGGACTGATGAATCTAGATCGTGGCCTCAACCATGATCGAACTTGTGTTTGTCCACGAGCGGTCCACCCACCTACACACAACAAGGTATATCATTTAAGTTAAGAATTAGAAAGGTGAGACCAATAAGTCTAAACCAATGTCTAAAGGAATTTACCTCTTGTACCTTAAGCCTCTTGATTGGAGGAGAAGAGGTGATTCAGAGCCTCATCAATAATGATGCCTTGAGTGCCCTTTGAATCTCAGAAGGTTTCTCTTCTTCGACCTCCTGAGTGAGGGGATGTTATCATCACCGCTGTCCCCGCAAAAAAAAAAAAAAAAAAAAAAAAAGAATTTGGGTTATGACAAGAAAGTTGAATGACAAAAAGGAAGAGAAATTTCGACGGATTAACAAGGCAAGAGTATAGTACCTCATCTTCGGGAAGGACCATTCTCTTTTTAGCTTTGGTCTGCTGAGAGGATTTTGCACAGGTTGTTTTCTAGAAAGAAGGTTTTCGACATAAGTGAAAGTCGAATCAAAAATAACTTGAAGCTTAATAAATGGCGACATACCTTCTTTAGAACAATGTCCGGAGTAGATCTCGCGACCATCGCTTTTCTTGGTCTTTGGAGGAGATTTTCTTTGTGGTAGCCTTGCTTACTTTGGTTTTCAACAGTGCAAAGTTGGTCCGACGTCGAAAAACATTGATAAGCAAACAGAATAAAACTAAGTTCTGAGATGTTTAAGACTCGTAAAGATTTGGGTATCGAAGTAAACACCGGGTTGTTTCAAGCGGAAGGCTACCACCAATTTCTTCATAATATTTTCTCGCAAAAAGTGTCACTAGCCTCTCCAAAGAAGAAGTGGTGTAGTAATCAGACCCACCATTCATGAAATTTCTTGGTGCATGAGAATCTGGGGTTGAATTTGAGAGGTTCAAATTCAAGGCCCTATAGTGGAATTTCTTGAAGGCTTGTTTGTAGTCGCCATCAAGCTCGATTCGAAAATTCTCGCCTATGAAAACACACCGCGCAGTCGACCGACAAAGGCCAAACCGCTCGCGTAATAACTGGGAAGTATTTCTTAATTCGAAGCTATTTTTAGTTTTGCCAGGGGTAAGTCGGTAGAAAGAATAGCAGAGAGAGGTAGGTTTGCCAGATTTGGGTAATCTCCTCACTTGTTCGATGAAGAAGAAGGAAATGGTCACAAACCAAGTTGGACCGAAAGGCCTTTGCACAAAGTGGAGCCATGGAGTCTACTGAAACTTGTGCACTTCAGAACATGTCGAAGTGAATTTCAAAGACTCTTCTCGGAGGAATATTTATCCGCTGGTTTCAACTGGGCTAGTCGAATCCCTTCACCCTCCTAGACTTTAAGGTTGGTTGAGCAGACTTGGGATATCTGCACCTAGTCGAGACTCAAAAGTGGCTAGCAGCCCACAATTGCAATAGCCACATGATGGGCGAGAGGCCAAGAACTTGTTGGTGGGTTCATCTTCTTTCGCTTCTAGAAAAAGATTATCAAGCTCCTCGACAGAGAGAACCCAACAACAGTTTGGCAAGACTAATGTTTTCTTTCTCGTGGAGTTGAAATCGCCGATGGAATATAGGTTTTAGAAACCCGAGCGAAAGCGGGTACAGAAAACAAAAAGGGATAACCAAAGCGGTTAAGAAGGCTACGTGTTCTTTAGCGTATTAATCGCGGTCGCTGTCACGATTATGGTGTTCTCGTGATGTAAGGAGCGAAACCGCATTGTTGAAAGTGAACGGGTATTCATAATCGTGGATTAGCAGTGGTCAAAAGTCTCACCTGGGGTTTCGCACTGTGATGGCAAAGAACATCTAGTAAAGTGGGAGTCAAGATGCCACATCTCAAGTGGAGGCTATGAGTGGCATGGGCCCCAAATCGCATAGCACCCAATATCAAGGTGTTTGTCATATTTAGGCCCATACCTAGACAACCTGGATAAGGTCAAAAATGCCTTGTTTTTTCCAGATGTCGGCTTTTTAGCCTCTACCTTGTCGAGTCGGGTCTATAAATCTGTTGGTCAAGCCTAGGAGCAGCACCTAAAAACCCCTGGAAGGACTATTCAGAAATTCTAAATGAAAAGGGTCTTAGTGAAAATTGGGTTGAAGACAGGCATGATCGGGGAAAATTTCGTAAACTTTTTTGTTTTCTAACGGGATATCGTGAAGAGGACCTAGATATGCATGAGTATAAACCCTAGCAGAGAGGAATCAATACTGGTTTGCCATTGAAGCGCTTTCGACCGCCGTGAATGTCGTGCTCATCAACGAAAGCCATCGGGCGGTTTTAGGTCCGTTGGATTCGTCGTTCTTCGTTGAACATTCAGCAGCAGATGAGGAAGCCATGAGAGATAAAAAGCAAATGCGAGACGAAATTCAAGCGTAGATTGAAGGAAAGGAATGAAAGTTTGAAACTTTAGTGATTTTGGGGATTTTTGCAAGACGCAGAGAATGAAGAATGCAGAAAGACTTCACAAAAGTTCAAACTGAGTAAAGAGGAATACGAAGGGTTGTAGCCGTTTATATATGTTGGGAAGCTACAGTTATTGGCACGTTCGCCATAACTCGCACGTTCGCGACGTTTGAGAGACGTGATGGCCCACCAACTATGCAACGTGTGCCAATAAGACGGTTCGTTTTACCTGTGCAAGTAATGATGGTTGTCTTTTCGACCACTGTTGAAATGCAAAAGGCGGTAGAAATGATCATTGTGACAAGATTCAAAAATGCCTTTTCTTCCTCCATTCCTTATTCCGTCGAAAAAGCATTTTTGGGGGCAACTGCTACCTCAAAATTCGACAAGGGCATTAAATTAAGCTTTAAATGGTATTGATCGCACATTTAATAGTATCCCGTGGGCCGCAGTCAATGTTCAAGTCAATGTACCATAAATTCGACAAGTAAAAAGTTGTGCAAAGGCCGACAATGCAAGCAAACTTCGGCTGCACTTGGTTCTTCAAGCTACTTAAACAATGTCGAAACCTTCGATGAGAGAGGGCCCAAATGTTCGACAAAATCGAGTCCAATATTCGCCAAATTCTTCGACAACAAGCTGGTCAAGCGCGCAAGGAGCAAAGCAGCTTAGGGGCGGTTATTTCCCGGTTTTTAGGAAGTAGTTATCGTGCTTGCCCACGATTGTATCCGAGAGTATAAATACTCCCCTTGTAATAGGAAAACGGGGTCACCACATTTTTACAAAAACTCGTGAAACTCAACTTCCAAGTCAAAGCGAAACAAGAGTGAATCAGATCATATTGTAAGCGTGTCGGTGGACCCCCTCCTCTTTCTATCATTTTAATGCAATTTTTATTTGTTTTTACGTTTGTTGCTTCTCTTGCTTTTATTCTGCTTTCAAACTATCTCTTCCTACTATTTTCTTGTTCTTACGCACGCTAAAAGACACAAAACTTAAAGGCAATTGTCAAAGAGATTTTCTAGTTTGATCTCACAGTCTTAATATTGAAAACTAGTGATTGTTTGCTAAAAACACCAGCGAACAATATGGTATCAGGTGTCTAATATAGTTAGTGAGAATGGTACTCACCCATATGATTTGTATGTAGGCTATCCTTAGGACGAGACTGAGAATTAGTGTTGGGATGTTTGTCCATGAGGACAGAGTGAAGATATATTCTCTCACTTCTAATATAGTTTTGTCGGACTATTGTTAAGTTCAAGTGAGATGTAAGGCTTTGATTTTTTTTTTTAAAATTGGGAAATGGGAAAATTTTATTAAGCAGAGTGGCACTATGACCATTTTACAATTGTCCCCGAAGGACTTTGAACTCAACACCTTGAGGATATATGGCTAAGCTCTTACCATTAAGTTGACACCTTGAGGATATAAGGCAAAGGATTTGAACTCAGCATCTTGAGGATATAAGGCTAAGGCTCTGATATCGTAGCAACAGGGTCAAGATCAACATTTTGGTCTTGAACTTATTTTGTTATAATTTTTTAATTACCATGTATACTATTTTGTTTGAGTATGGCTGTAAGTCTTTAAGAAGCAGATATATTTTATTTATGTTAAATTATGATTTAGAGTTATGGCATGTTGTAATGAAGTGATACCCTTTTGTGGAGAATAGTTATTACTATTATTTTTTATTACATTTAATTTAGTTACCATTATTTCTTACTAATTGTACTTAATAGTACTTATTCTTTGTATATTTCATATAAAAATTATTCCAGGGTTTAGGGTGTCAGAAGCTACTTCTTCAGGGAATACCTATGGGCAATTTCTCACAATAGGCAAAGTATCCATCGGAAGGGACTCCTTTGCATAAATAGAACACAACATCAGATATTTCTCACTTAAACCATTCCTTATTGATGTACCCTCAGTGGCAAGCAAAAAACTAGTTGGTTCAAAAACGGATAAGGTCTTTTTCACACAGTCTAGGGTAACATGATTAGCCGAAAGCTAACCCGTGCGTAAGATAACATATACTCCCTCTGGACTCATATATAAGTAACAAACACTTTTTTAGGTTCATTGAAAAAGTAATGTATCTGGACTATATATTGTCTAGATACATTACTTTTTTAATGAACTTAAAAAGGTATTTATTACTTATATTTGAGTCCAGAGGGAGTATATCTTGAAGAGGAAGAATGACTATATCTACTATAAATTTTTTATTTTCTAAGGTTATAGGATACTCCAAACAAACATAATGTGTGGTGAGTCGTCTACTGGTGGGAGTATAAACTACTAATTGACATGGTAGTTCTGACACAAACAAATCCAAGTGGTATACACGTGTATCAGAAGTAAATGAAAGGGTAGCCCCTGAACCAAACAACATAGATAAGAGAAAACATGAAATCAAACACATACGTTGTACCATATCTATTGATTGTGAGGCTTCAGCACCCTCGGAGTAAAAGCTCGGCTTGTATCTTGGGGTCTAGTAACTGGTGTTCCTTAGAACTCCATGTCCACCACTGGCGCCTCTGCATGCGCTCATACCTCTACTGACAACTGGTCCAACTCCACGGTCTGCTTCATTTGGCCTCTTTCCCTGCCTTTTAAAAAACAACTCTAATAAATTGAGTTCACTAATATAACCTTAGTGAACTCACTTCACGAGGTATTTTAAAAAATGACACTCGTGAATTGAGTTCATTAGTATTATAGTGAACTAATTCACTTTACGACTGGTATTTTGTTAAAAACAACCATCTTAGACTGAGTTCACAATAGTTATAGTTAACTAAGTTTACTTTGATACAAATAAACTCAATTTACGAGAGTTTATTTATTTATTTTTTTGGAAATAACCATCGTGAATGAGTTCACCATGGTTATAGTGGAAAAAAAAAACTCTCATAAATTGAGTTCACAAGCCTTATATAGTAAACTCAGATCAGTATTATCCTTGTGTGAGTTTAGTTCACGGTCATCTTCAAATTTGAAACTAACTAGCAGTTGCAAGCGTTGAAAAGGTGGAAGGATTAAAAACACAAGAATGAAAAACATAGGAATCTAAAAACGCAAATAAAAGCATTTGAGGTTGAAATTGGTTGTCACCGTTGGCTACTAGTGAAGACGAAGGATGCTCATGAAGACGAAGACATGGGTTACTCATGCGTGGTGTTGCGTTAGTGAATACATGTGTGTTGTGTGGTTATTTGCTCTGCGTGCGTGAATTGGAGAAGTTTTTTAGAGAGGTTAGGGGCTAGGTTGGGGAAATTATATAAATTAATGAGGGCAGTTTGGTAAATAGTCAACGGAAAGAGGGTGTGAATAACAAAATAGAGGGTGGGGATAGAACTACCCTAATTATTAAGATAAGAAATTCAAGGGCAACGTTAACCAGGTAAAAATTATGGAATCTCTGCATTGAGTAAAAGCCTGAAAACAAAATTATAGATCAAACCCAAATGGTGTGAATCCTTTGCATCCAATTTTAACACCAAAAAAACACTTTAGATTGTTGGGGTCAGGCTTACAAAATTAATAGTAACCTATGCAAGTATATTTCCATCAATCTTGAATTTAATTTCTATCTGCATCACCAGTCTGGTTACTTTTCTGTACTGTGGAGTATCATGT
Organism: Oxytropis ochrocephala; assembly: GCA_020916435.1. Taxonomy (NCBI): domain Eukaryota; kingdom Viridiplantae; phylum Streptophyta; class Magnoliopsida; order Fabales; family Fabaceae; genus Oxytropis; species Oxytropis ochrocephala. The sequence goes on along the minus strand of CM037090.1, from coordinate 120,840,423 downwards.
CATCCTTAATCTGTTTACCATCCTCAACTACCATATCTGCTCTACCAGGTTTTGAAGCATTCTCTCCCAAACCAGAAGCATGTTTTTCAGGTGAACTGGGCAACTTGTCTTCCTTGGACTTTCCATCATTATCCAATGTTTCAGTAGCATTTGTTGTTACTGTCTGAAAGAGGTCTAAAGGAGTAGCTGCTGGATCCAGTTCTCGACATCCCTTTAGCGCATTATGACCTTCTTGACCAGTAAGCAAGTTGTTCGGAACCTGATGCGAAAAGCGAAACAACTCCACTTTAGGAATCTTTCGAACCTGATCAAGGTTGTGTCTTTGAAATACTGTCCTATAACCATCAACCTTAACGAGCAGTATAACTGGCACGCCTTCTTCCTCTAGGAAATCTTCAAGCACTTCCACCATGTCATACTTGTGAATCACTTCATCTGGTGTGTTTTCATTCCAATCAGGAGACCAGTTTTTATAGAGCGCCCAGACTTCACCCTTTCCGGGAAAGATGCGAACAACTCCTCTGTTGCCTTTGGTCCACCTTACTTTATGTGAAAATGAATTTAACGATTTGGTTGTTTCATACTTGCCAGTCCTGAAATCCCCGCAAGTTTTATAAAAACCAGAACCTACCCAATCAATGGGGCCCAATTCGCTGTTGGTTCGAGAGTTAAGCCAGCTGAACTGTATTCTAAATGGCTTTGTGGAGATTACCTTGTGAATTCGAGCATAATATCGAGGCATTCCATCATCGTCATCATAAGCAGCCCACACCTGGTCCTCCTCAAAAGAACTTTCAGCCCTATCCAAGTCAAAATTGTGAAAATCAGAATCTGGAACATTGATAGTAACAAAGGTTTGGTTCTTCTTCACGGTGTCATTAGACATGACTGGGATGGAATCACTGTTAACATGCCTGTTACCATTAATAGTAGGACCTTTGTCACTGATGTTGCTTTTCTGTCTCTTATTTCCTTTGTCCTTGTCTGTAACTATAGCTTGAGCCATTGATCTCCATTCTTGAAGTTTTTTGCGGATCTCACTCTGTGCCTTATGGATCAACATTTTTCGCAGTTCAGGAAGTACCAACTCTCTTGTGCTGTTGTGCTTGCTAGTAATACCTGAAAATCCATGAGTCCTTTCTGTTCCCAAGTTAGTCTTTCCTGATTCAGAAATGCGGCCCAAACTGTTTGCTCCATCTCCCTTGGTCATAAGATTTACCATGTGCATGCGAATATCATCTTTCCTTATTTTCTTCATAGGATTTTCAGTTGGTGGGGTTCCCTTGAATTCTCTTTTCTCACCTGCATGCTGCTTAACACTTGCAGATGATGATCCATTTAAACCAACAAATGCAGCCGTTCTTGAGTGAGGACCAGACTGCAAGTTTGTATTTTTAAAAGAAGACATGCCTGTAAAACCACTAGATTTCATGTTTTGAGAAACTGAAGAAGTTCTTCCAGGGTTCACAGGGTGATTCCTTACGGTCTGATGTTGATTTTTCTGATGATGTTGTCGAGAAGACAAATTAGATGCCGGAACAGCATTAGGAGGTGGACCCTTCTCTGTAGCCACAAAAGCTTCCTTACAATTAGGACATAAAAGGGCATGATTCAAATAAACCCTGAGATATTCATAATGTGTCCAGCACCGACTACAGGTAGTCCAAAAGGTGCCAGCCATGTTCTGCTGAGGAGGAACAGAAGTTGAAGATGCCTTAGCATTATTATTTCCAGTTCTAACGTGATTGGGAGCATTATGCTGAGATCTTTCTGAACTCCTAGTTTGGTTATAAGCTAGTTTCCTGACATTATCTGATAGTACACTCCAGGCCTCTGAAACAAGCTTAAATGCACCCTCCGAACCTAAACACTTGTTTTTGTCAGGGTGAAGAGTGAGAGCTAACTTCCTGTACTGCTTTCTAACTATATCATCATCGGCAAAAGTACTCACTCCGAGTATACCATACCAATCCATTTGTCCATTTATTTTTTTCTCAGCAGAGATATAAACATCAAGAGTTGTCAAAAACTGGGAAAGACCCTCAAGTGCAGGATACAAATTTAGAGCCTTTAAAGCAATCTTTTTTGCAGCAGCATATTCCCTTTCAGAAAATTTCCTCTCTGCTATTTCTTTGGCCCTAGCTGCCTCATCTTTATTGCACTCCATAGCTTCCCAGTTATCTTAATTCGCAAAATGTTGCTTCCTCCCGTAGCTAAAAGGCATAAAAAAATTTAACTATAAGATCTGGATCTATAAACATGACACCTTTGCTTTGATTAGGCCTTGATCCACAGCAGACCTAAAGAAGAAAAATGAGGCAAGCCACTAAATTCTCCAGATTTAGGTAATAGATCAACAATAATAATTAATAATAGGTAAAATTTCATTTCAACATTCTATGTAACGGATATTCTAAACTAATAATAGGAAAAGCAATGGTATAAGCATAAACTTCAAACATTTTCTTGCCATCTAGGAGAAGGCTTATGGTCAAGTTTTCTATCCTCAGCAACTCTGTGCCAATGCTATAGGCCTTCTAAAACTGGCATATTTCACAACGGATTGCGGTGACGGATCGCGGTGGTGGATATGTGAAGGATGGCGTTTTATGGCGGACTTTTGGCTCGCCACCGTAAACCGACATCCACCATTGACAAACTGTTCACAACAAGGTTCTTAATCAAACTCTCAGCATAGTTTTTCCTTCAGCAAATGAATTTCTTATGCAAGCAATCTAACTTTAAACACCATAGAACCCTAATGAACTTTCTTCAAAGGATATCCATTGCTTACAAAGACAAACAAGCTCAAACATCTTGGAAATTTAATGGATAAGAAGGATTCCATTTTCTTTACTCTAAACATCTTGGCCAACAAATTCACATCCAATAGCCACAAAGAAAACAAAAGAGAAATGGAAATTTATCAAATATTTAATGAACTTTGACAATCAAAGATGTTAAGACTCAAGTAAAAATTTAACTTTCCAAAATTTTGTAAGCATCAATATACCATACAATATATATCATACATATCAATTCTGATATTTTGACAAAACATGAAACAAATAAATGTAAAATCTCAGAATGAGTAAAAAATGAAAATTGCAGTTATATATTTCCTGGTTGTTATTAAAAATATACCATTTATTAAGCTTCGCCGTCTTTGCTCACTACAATGAAAAGAGAATGAATACTTCAACAGTTAGCAGCATTTCGAAGGTACAGCATGTAGTTGATAGCAGCGAGATGGCATGCTATAGCGGAGATGCGACGCCAAATGCCGGTGCTGAGTGGTTTTCAGATGCGGCGATGTCGGCCGCAAATCGCGCCGGAATTGCGCTTGAATCGTCCTGTTGCAGCGTCGGTGTTCCGGCCAATCTTCGTTTTCTAGGCGAGAAATCAGAAAGACGGAACAGATAGATGAGAGAGGTGAAATAGAAAGGAGAGAAGATGATGAAGAAGAAGATGAAAGAACAAACCTTGAGAACTAGGGTTCGTCCGATTCCACTTTTTTTTTTTGTTTTTTTATCAAAAACCCATTACCATTTGGATTTAATTTAGGCTTAATTATATTTTGATCGATAGCCAATTTAGTCCCTCAAATTTAAGAAAAGTTCACTTTAGTCCATAACATTTAACAATAGGCTCAGTCTACTACCACCCTATAGGCTGTTCGCACCACCTTCACGTATCAATTTACCAAATTACCCTTCCTAATTAATCTAGTTCCCCAGCCCTATCCTTTTTCTTCTCTCTCTATCTCTTTTATTGAATTCACGATCTAGAGCCACCATTCACATAGGGAAGAGGCGCAACATCACCACCATGAGGATAGAGAGGCTCTCGGAAGTCACGACGTCGCCAACATGTGAACCTTGGAGCCACACGATGTCGCATATGGTCTCTACTTCTCGACATTCGTACTGTAGGTATTTAGAGTTTCTGTTCATTTCGTTTTCTTTTAGTTTGGATTTCGTTTTGGTTCCTGAGTTTCTGTGTTTCAATTTTGATTTGGTACTTAGGGTTTCTACTTCACGAAATGATTTCGTTTTGTTTTCTTTAGATAGGGTTTATGAGTTTCAATTTTGTTTTCGTTTTTCTATGATTTATTTTTAAATCTGAGATTCATTTTTGTTTTTGTTGGTTTCTATGTTTTCGTTTTGTGATTTTTGTATTTTTTCCAAAAGGTTGAAGATACATGTGAACTAAGTTCACGAGTGTCACAGTGAATTCAGCTCACTAGAACACTTGTGAATTGAGTTTACGATAGAAAACTTGTTTTAGGCGCCCCTCGTAAACTGAGTTTATTTTGGTTATAGTAAACTCAATTTACAATGGTACTTATGTTGAAAACAATCTTAATGAACTTAGTTCACCGTAACTGTAGCAAACTGAGTTCGTGATGGTTATAGTTAATCCAGTTCACGATGGTGGTTCTACTAAATACAACCTTAGTGAACTCATTTCACTATAAATAAGGTAAACTCAGTTTACAATTGTACTTATGTTTAAAACAATTATAGTGATCTCAATTCACTACAGTAAACTGAGTTCACTATAGTTATAGTAAACTTAGTTAATGATGTTGCTTCTACTGAAGACAATCTTAGTGAACTCAGTTCACTATAACTATCATATACGTAGTTTAAGATGGTATTTATGTTGAAAACAAACTGTAGTGAACTCCGTTCACTATAACTTAAGTAAACTTAGTTCACGACGGTGATTATGCTGAAGACTACCTTAGTGAACTCAATTAATTATAATTATAGTAAACCTAGTCCATTATAGTTGTAGTAAACTCAATGTTATACCCCAATTTTGTTTGCTCTCTATATCACTACGATCATTTTTATTTTTATTTCTTACTAGTTTTGTGTGTTGTAAGTCTCAGGCCCAACTACTACAAGGTTCATGCCAAGTTTTATTATTGACTCAAAGAACATACCCATCCATTTGATGGTTTCTAAATCATAATAAAACTCACTGAAACTAATGTTACTCAATTCCTATTGTATTGACTAAAGAGGTTGGGGCAAATAAGCTGGACCACCTCATGAAATTGATCACAATTTCCCAACATGAGAATACGTTTATAGTAGCAGTCCATACCTGGATATAGAGCCAAATTTACAAGCACTAACGAATTATGAAGAGGAACTGATTTTTGTGGGTTCGAATACGATCTTCTCGTTTTGCTATTTGCAAGCAACTACAAAGCACTTCATTTACAAAGTTATCAAGACCTTATCATGACCAAAACGAATGACATTTTGTTGTTTCTCATTTAGAGTTGCCTTATCCACGACCCATCCTGAATGCAAGTGACGCAAAGCACAAAAGCTTACAAATTGAGAACAGGAAGATGAAAATACCCAAAGCTGCAGCTACTATATATGCGAAGGCAATTTCTGTTCCTCAGACCTCATTTCGACGAATCAAACGGTGAAAGTGAAGATATATGTCTCACGAATCTGTTTTCAAAAAACAAAGACGATCCAACGGTTAACGAATCCTGAATCGTACTTTTACGGTGATAGGTTTGAGAAAAATGGGAATTGCTTGGGAGAAACAAGAACTATCTAACAATTTGCTATAAAAGAGGTTGAAATGCGAAGACTATGGAAGGGCCATTGGCTAGTTAAGTGATCTTTTGGGCTAGCCTTAGCGGTCCATTACACTAAAAGTCTGTCTTTGATTATTTTGTATGTTTTTGAATCAGTTTTTCGGTTCTCAAAGCGTTTTTTGCAGAAGGCGGTTTTGGGGGGTCAAAATGGACCAGATAAAAGTCTAATTCGTGATTGACCTAGTTAGACTGCTCGGTCGGATTCGACATTCATTGTGTTTATCAACTTAAGGTTAGTTTTATATTTGTTTATTTATTTATTGTTCAATTATTTATGTATATATTAATTTATTTATGTGTATAATTGCTTATTTGTTTATTTATTTATTTTTACTTTACTCCTTATTAATCGTTAGTTTTGTCATTAATTTTAAATACACAAATTATTTTTTCTTCAAAAACCAAAATAGGGGATTAAGTCGGCCGTACGGTTGGGTTAGTCATCATTTTAAGATGAATGAGTCGTACGACTCAAAAGTTCTAAAACCCCTATAAAAATAAATAAACCTTTTTAAAACTCCCCTAAAAAACCCTTTCTTTTTAAAAATAAAAAACCTAAATAGGGGATTAAGCCGACTGTACGGTCGGGTTTGTCATCGTTTTAGGATGAATGAACCGTACGGCTCAGGAGTCCTAAAATTCCTATTAAAATATATTCAAACAACCCAATGCACAAATCATTTCTCCAGTACAAACACCAAAACCCTACTTTCATAAAATTAAATATAAAAACAGTGGGTTAAATCCATCGTACGGCCGGGTTACCTATCGTTTTTGGACAAATGAACCGTACGGCTCAAGAATCATAAACTCCCTATTTCAATAAAATCAAACCAGCTCATACACAAACCATTTTTTCTCAAAAACTCAAAATCTTATTTTCAAAAAAATATGGGACTAGCACACAAACATTTTCTATCCAAGAACTACGTAGCTTTGATTTCTCCATCACACCTAGAGATACGTAGGAGTAGGGGACCCTCCTGTCAAGCACAAAAAACTAAAAAAAAATTAAGTCATTTTCTTTTTAAAGGGTAAAATAATCATTAAATACAACTAATTAGAAGGTAACCTTCCTTAAGAAGGATGTCGTGGGGTCCTAATACATTCTCCATGCATAACCGACACCGGTCTTAAGGACCCTTATCCAAAGACAAGGTATTTTCCAATATTTTCCTTTAAACTAAACTTTGTTGGCGGCTTCATTTTTAAACCTTTGAAGAATCCCTTCCCGAATTTTTCGGTTGCTACACTCAGTTCACTATAGAGTAATAGAATGTGATTTTTTTTTGTTTCTTTTATTTGTTTGAGATGACACCCTACTTTTCAGCAATGGCTAGCACTAAGACCACTGACCATGTTGGTCGTTGAGTGGATTGTGTTCCGCAGACGGTATCCAAACGTGTTGTGCGGACTGCATATGAACGCAAACGCAAATCAGATAAGTGGTGTGGAAAATGGTATGCAAGTATACATAGTCACACAAGTAATATAATGATAAGAAAATGTCGAACCCACAGGGATTATGTAAAACTTTGTAAAGTTTAGAGTGTACACTTAGTGTGTCTACACTACTCACAGTTGGTTGGAGTATGAAAATTGTATTATAGTGTAAATGTGTACTCATTCGTGATTCATTTACTTGCAGACAACATTGGGTACTCTTTGCAATAAACCATAAGCTAAATACTGTCTACTATCTGGATTCACTTCAAGGCCATTACAAAGTCTCACGTAGACTTCGCATGCAGAGATAGTTGACAGTGTGTATGTGTAACCCTCTCATTTTGTATAATTTAATATATGTATTTTGTTCAACTTAACGTTATATATATGTATGACGTTACAGTGCTTTGCAAAAATACTGGGGATTATCTACGAGTAAAACAATATGGTTACCCATAGCTGTAAGTTTTTTAAAATCATTCTTATAATTTTAATTGAATTTTTGGTCATAAAATGTGACAATTAATTAACTAATCTTTTGCTTTGTAGTGTCCTAAACAACCAAATAATAATGATTGTGGGTACTACACTATGAGGTATATGAGAGAGATTATCACTCACTTAATGAGTAGAAATCCCAATCAAGGTAACTACTTAGATTTCTTTTTATATTGATATTATAATACTTACTCACATTTAATAAACATTTTAATTCTAATTTTATTTCATTTTATTTTTCAGTATTTTCCCCACTGTAAAGACATCCAGCATTACTCTGATGAACAACTTACAACAGTAAGGGGGGAGTGGTGCCGTTTTGTTTCTATCTTTTTCTAGCAAGTTTTGAGTTTCATAATAGTTAGTTATTATATATGTTGTATATATTGGATATATATTATGTTGTAAGTACTTCTTAGAATGATATTGGATTGGAATATTTGATGAATTTTGTTGACTGAATTTTGTTTGAATGATATTGGATTGGAATGATATTTGATGAATTTTGTTGGAAGTGAATGAATTTATAGGTTGTAATTAAAATGGAGAACAAACTAAAATAAAAAAATATTTAAAAAAAATTCAGTCAATAGATAGCGTTTTAAGGAGAAAACGCTAGAAATGAAATTAAAAAATTCGTTCAATACCTAGCGTTTTATAGAAAAAACGCTAGCTATGGACAAAATGCACTAGAGGATCCCTAGCGTTTTGTAGAAAACGCTAGGAATTGTAAAAAGGCGCTAGAGGATAGCGTTTTACAGAAAACACTAGGAATTGTAAAAAGGCGCTGGGTCAATGGCTAGCGTTTTTTAAAAAACGCTACGTATGTCCAAAACACGTTGGGTCAATGGCTAGCGTTTTTTAAAACGCTACTAATGGGGTGTACGCATTAGTAGCGCCAGCTTCTCTAGCGTTTTAAAACGCTACCAATGCCCAAAAAAAAACGCTGCAAATCCTTAAATCTGGCGTAGTGGAACATTATTGGAGCAATTATTATCAATTAAATAAATAAATAAATAAATGACTTACTTTGCTCTTTATTTTGTAGGGAAGAAGATAAATAAAAATAATGTTGCAATGAGTTGTTTAAAGAAAAATGGAGGTGTCATTAGCACAGGGCCGTCCAGAACAATTTGGAGGCCCTGTTTAAATATTTATTATTGTCAATATTGAACGTGACTTATCAAAGGATGACCACATGTGTATAAAGCCTAATAATTTCACCCCATTCCAAATGAAGATGTGCAAGTCCTAGGCTGCAGTATGATCACATTTAGGGGTGGACAAAATTTCTAAACCGACCGATACCCGACATATCCGTACCCATATTTGCTGCAGTGGTCGGATTGGTACACTACTCGGTTCTGTATTTGATAAAATCGAGTTTGGATGGGTATATCTGGTCGGATTTGGATTTTAACCTTTCAACCTGTATGTACCCGAAACCGACCGTGAGTGTCAATGTCTTTGTTGTATCTCAAGTCAGTCCACGTTATCTTTAGTGCAAGTATCAAGGATAGGCTGTCAAATTTTTATCAATCAGTAAAGTGACTCTTAGATTTGACTAGTCATCATAGACTTTGCAGCACGTATCCCATAGTATCTATCGTTACTTACCATTACATATTTTATGGAGTATTTTTATAACACCACTTCCTTATTTTTACTTTTCCCATTTTCTTCTTTCAAGTAGTCGCCCCCCTCTGTCTCTCTTTCAAGCTATTTCTTCTTCAAAACCTATATTCTGCTTTTCTATTATTTCTCCATTTCAATACACTTCTATCATCTCTAGTTCACATGCCACCACCTTCTTCTAAAGCTACACAAGAAAAAGAGTTTTGCTATAGAGGAGGATCTCATTAGAATCAAGGTCTCAAAGAGACGTACCAACAGTAGCTACAAGCTTATTGCTCGAGCAACACCACGAGACCATCGTTAATATGGAGGAAGAAAAACGACTTGGAGTGAAAAAAGGAGAAAATTTGTGACACTATGAAAAACCCTGCAAACTGTATCAACCCACCAGCTGGAACCGATGGACCGCCAAAACCGCACCCGTCTTACCTGTTACCCTTTTGGTCGGAAGTGGTTGAAGTTATTATAGTCTCGGTTTATTATGGATTGAGGATGTCGAAACCGAAACCGGACTACCCGACCGTTTGTCCAGCCCTAATCACATTGGATTATAATTTAGAAAGTGCTTGGCACAAAAGAGTTGGGTTGGAACAAGACTGTAATGCCCCTGAATTTTAATCAAAACGAAATTATGTTTTAAAAAGATAATTCCGGTCTTGAAAAACTTAACAACGGAATTATCTTTTAAAAGGTAATTTCGTAGTTATAATTGTCGTAGGAATTATCTTTTAAAAAGATAATTATGTTGTTAAATTTTTTAACATCAAAATTATCTTTTTAAAACATAATTCCGTTTTGTTAAAAATTAAGCAATGGATTTAAGATAAATTCGATGGTTAGAAAATTTTGACAAAGGATTTATGTGTGTAAACGATAAATCTGTAGATAAAAAATTAAAAGTAACTGTGGGTATGAAATAATTACATTAAACAAATTAAAAAACTTAAACATATAATTAGGACTTAAGCACAATATATATATATATATATATATATATATATATATATATATATCAAAAATTATATCATCGTATTACCCACAATATCGTTTTATACAAAAAAAATAATCGTGGAATAATACATCAGATGTGATCTGAATCAGCTGCCAAGTCAACTACTAAAGGTTGCTGAGTTGGTGGTTTTGGTTGTGGAGCGAAAGACACACATAGTAGGAGACGCCCCATATGAGGATCAAACCATGAAGTAGTCTCAGGAGATGCATAAGGCTCCCACTAAGGAGCAAGCGTAGGCAGTGGACAGTCTGGCGTCAGTGCAACATGAATCTAGTGAAACTTGTTGACATTAAGAATACAAATAAATTTCCGGATCTTTGTCTTACAAAAAGAACCTCTCAGTGGAAAATATGTGTATGACGCCAACAAAGATAATGAGACTATGTCCACATTATATTGGTAGCTATAATGTACCCTATCTCCGGCATAGAGAGCCACTTGTCCATAGTAGGAGACGCCCCATAGTAGGAGACGCCCCATATGAGGATCCAACCATGAAGTAGTCTCAGGAGATGCATAAGGCTCCCACTAAGGAGCAAGCGTAGGCAGTGGACAGTCTGGCGTCAGTGCAACATGAATCTAGTGAAAATTGTTGACATTAAGAATACAAATAAATTTCCGGATCTTTGTCTTACAAAATGAACCTCTCAGTGTAAAATATGTGTATGACGCCAACAAAGATAATGAGACTATGGCCACATTATATTTGGTAGCTATAATGTACCCCATCTCCGGCATAGAGAGCCACTTGTCCACATCCTGGGGCCCTTTTTGCTCAACAAGCAATGACTCCTTAATACCGGCAAGCTGGTTAGACCCAAATAGTTGAGTGTATTGATCAAAATGTGATGCTATCTCCGAAAGTAAATCTTGTCGGATCAATGGCCAACTGCTCTCACCCATATCAAGTCCGGTAGCCACTGCTCGGTAGCCACAATTTACATCTCCATCTACATCAATCATGTCTGACACATAGGGTTGGAAATGAAGAGGAACCCATGGTAAATATTGCATATGATGTTGTGAGAGTACCTTAGAAGTACCCTGGGACATAGGCTGTGAGATTTTCTGTGAAGTCCTCTGTGAGATTTTCTGTGAAGTCCTCGGCTGTGAGACTTCCTGAGAAGCCCTTTGTGTTGGTTTAGGCTTGGAGTCTTGAGTGTCCATGACCTCATCCACATTCTCCCAATAAGAAGGTTCCCGTTTGACATCATACATTTTCCGCTTCTTCTTTGGTGTACCATTGGTCTTAAGTTTGTTTGGTGGGGGAACCATAGAGGATGTGGTAGGAAATGCTAGATCATCAATTTGTTTCTTGAACAGAATCCTCTCCTCAGGTGACATACCATTAAACCACTTCCATATCATCTCCATTAAATATGTGATGTCACAATCCACATGACTAGTTTGGTGCTCATGCTCATCCATAACCTCGAAGCTCTTCCTAGACCAATGAGTATCAACCATCTCCAATGGGAATGGAGCACCTGAGGCATGATAAACTCCAAGTTGACATGCATACGGTAACCCCTATGTAGCCCTAATGACACACCCACAACGATACTTGTCATAACCCACACCTGAAGTTGTCTTCTGAAACTCCTTAGCAATATGTCTTAAGACCTTAAAAGAGACAACTCCTTCTGTATTTGTTGGTCTTGTATGTTCTGTCCAGAATAAGAACCCTATGAAATAATCTGAATAACTTGACAGAGGGGGGATGCATCCACATGATGTCACCGACAACATCTTTTCCCTCAAATTTTCTGCTCCAACATATATACTTTTCACTTTCTATCAATCTCATAAGCTCTTGAATCTCAATCCTAGGACCTTTCAAAGAGGTCATACTGTCTCTTGGTGCAACCTGCAATGCAGTGTGGTCATGCACCATAGCCTTTTCCTCCTTCGTTAACCGGCCAAAGAATGAGGTACCAGGTTAACGTTGTAAGCATCTCATGAGAGTGGCATCCACATATAAGCATCACATACAACCACCATCACGAATAGTATAAGTAGTCCCCAAAATGGATAGTTCACCCGCTTTGAGTGTATTTTCCTTTTCGAGTTGGTGAATTCTCCATGCTTCGAACAACAGAAAACAATTTTATGTTGTGTTCCCCTTTTTCCTCTAGTTTTCACGACCTGAGCATGATAATCACAAATCTGGTGGCCCTCGCCACTTGTCAAACCCAACTGATAACTTCCTCGCGTGTTTGAAATATCTACAAATAAAACTAACCGTTAGATGCAAAATTATCTCAAATATCTAAAAAATATAAACAGTTAAAGTTACTTGATCCGTAGTGAAGGCCGCCGACACATCAACTGATAATTGCTCGTCTGTAACCATAAATAAAGCCTAATTAAAAGACAAAAAACACAATCAATAACTGTTTCTATTAAAAAAAATACACTACGGATTTAAGTTTCAAAACATACTTTCGTAGTTAAAAAACTTTTACTACAGAATTACCCATAATTTAGTCACATTTTTTTCCACACCGGATTTACCAATTGAAGCATACTTACGACGCGTAGAATTAATATATATATATATATATATATAATTCCATTTTGAAAAAATTAAACAACGGAAGTATGGTAAATCCGACGACAAATTTTTTTTGACTACGGATTTATGCTAAGTTCGTCAAAATGGGAAAAATCCAAAAAAAAACATCAACACAGAAGTACCTTTTTTGCAGATACTTCCGACGAGTGGATTTATGGCCGTTGACTTGGTTGGTAGATGGAGTAAATGTGTATAGTGGGTATAAGTAAATGTGGGATTTAAAGTGGAGAGGGGCATTTTGGTATTTTTAGTAATATGTGGAGGTATTTGGTATAAGTGTGGGGGTCCAAAAAATAACACCCTTAAAATAAAGAAGAAAAGCCATGTGCTTGGAAAAAAGGATAAAGTACCGTGATTTGAAGAGAGTGGGAGATCACGCTACCTGATAACTCTATGATATATAGAGTTATTTAGCTCTTAAAAATTGAATTATTGAATGTAACTCAATAGTTTTGTGTTATCAATTAAGAGAATGAAGAGCAAATTCACATATCTCTGGCTTTGAATTCCATAAACATTCATTTCTATGACTTGTGGTATTTTTGATGTGTTTGTTCAAACTGCTGCCAGCAACCATTGCACCTACAATAGAGTCAGCAACCATTGCACTTGCAATGCGTCCAGCAATCATAGTACCAGCAATGAAGATTCAAGCAGAGACAGAATCATGCACCAGAAACACAACTCTCACTCATTGCTCCAAGCATTTTTATGATGACGTCAGCATGTCAAGTTGCAAGTGCAAGTTGCACAAGTGGCAAAGATGCGGCTTCAAGTTCATGCATTTCACAAACAAGTTGGATCTTCAAAAGTACACTTGGCACAAGGTTATTGGACCTCCCTTCTTAGGTGGTGAAACTTCCCATCAGTCACTTTTGAGCAAGTGGATGAGCTGCTTGAGCTACTTGGCGCCAAAGGCAACACATTCTTGGAGCCTATAAATACTCCTCATTCTCTTCAAGAAGATCATCACTCAAGTTTCACTTCACTTAGATCATAGTTTGTTTTAATTGTAAGGATAGAGAGAAAGTGACAACTTCTCTCTACTTTAGATTAGTTTTCTTGTTGCGGTTCTGCTGCTGAGAGGCTTATTGCACCAGCATTGTTAGGCAAAAGGTGCAAAGGAGTAGCAATTGTGTAATGTATCACTTATCTTTCCTCCTTTGTATTTCCTTCCTTATAAGCATGATCTCTCTTGTTTGTAAGTGTTCAACTATGTCAAGCATGAGCTAAATTACCCTTGGTTGGGATGCTTTAACTATATAATGAATCTTTGAGTATTTCTATGTTACTTATGATGTCTTGCAATTTAGTTCTTGTATGATAATTCTTTCACAAGCTTATTTTGAGGTAGATCGCTTAGAATAAGTAGAATCATAAATACAGAAATGGTTTATGGTATGAACTTAAGAACTAATATGGGTAAGTGATTTAATAAAAGGAATGATACTGTTGGAGCTTCAAAGACAAGGGTGAACTTATTCAATTGCTTAGACATAAGCTAGGTAATGAAACCCTGAAGAAAAGTAGCTGAAAAGTACAAGTAGTCATTTTAGCAGCATTCATTGCAGGTGCAATGATTGCAGGTGCATCATAAGTAGCAATGGAATTTCAAAGTGAATTTATATAGAAATGCATCTCAACCAACTCTCTCAACTGAATTACAACCTATTTTAGCTTTACATACATATCTAATCATTCCTCATATTTTACTCTCGAACTCTTTCATCACTTCACTCAACTACTATCATAAAAGGCTAGCAAATTAATCCATCCACGTGGGTTCGACCTTTCTTATCACTTTATTACTTGTTTAAAGATCGTGTGTACACTTGCACAACCTTTTTTGCACAACAAGTTTTTGGCGCCGTTGCCGGGGATTGTCATTAATTTTTATTATTTAACTTAGTAATAATTTAGTGAGCAATTTTACTCTGGTTGTTTGTTCCTTGTGGTATAGCAGTTATTGCACCTGCGGTCATTGCACCAACAATGAGATGCAGGAGCATCATATATAACATAATGCTATCAAAAGTGATTTACTTAGTAAAGAGCATTCCAACTATCTTTCTAACTTGATTACACTCTATCTTTACATAGCTTATTTTAAATTCTGTTTTCTCACACCATTTATTATATTTTATTTTATTACTTTGTTTCTCACTAGTTTAACTACCATTTTAAACTTTAGAAATTAATCCAATCCCTGTGGGTTCGACAATCTACTTTCTACTATATTACTTGTTAAAGGCTGTGTATACTTGCACACGTTTTTCTGCACAACACTACCTCGCGCAAGGATTGAAAACGAGCGCCCCACAAGAATTGGAAAAAAAAGGGAGGCACCTGACGCGTACGAGGGAGACCGTGGTGACTGTTCTTGACACCGAGAGAGAGATTTGGTGCAGAAACAGAGACAGAATACTCAAGATCAAAATTTTCTCTATATTATAGGTTATTTTTATCTCTGTAATTCATTACTCCAAGTTTTATTTCATTGTTCTTGAACACTATGGATAGTTAAATCAACTTCTAGGGTCAGAGGTGGATCTTGCAAGTTTAGAGACCTTTTTATGTTTTAATTTATGCTTTGAATTCTGGTTTTTATTTCAATTAATATTACCGTATTGTTTTTACCACATAATATGGATAATATGGATTGACAACCTTTTGCATGTTTATAGTCAATTAGTTGATTAGCGATCCTACTGTAATTAGTTGGTACTGTTCTTGACACCGAAAGAGAGCTTTGGAGCAGAAACAGAGACATAATACTCAAGATCAGAATTTTCTCTTTATTCTGGGTTATTTTTATCTTTGTAATTCATGACTCTAAGCTTTATTTCTTTGTTCTTGAACACTATGGATAGCTAAATCCTCTTCTAGGGTCTTAGGTGGATCTTGCAAGTTTAGAGGCCTTTTCATTTTTTAACTTATGCTTTGAATTCTGATTTTTATTTCAATTAACATTATCCTATTGTTTTCATCACAAAATTAGGATTGACAACCCTTTGCATGTTTATAATCAATTAGTTGATCAGCGACCGTACTGCAATTAGTTTGTGGACCTATAGGATAATTGAGGCTATAGTTAGGGCATGACCAAACCGTAATTTAGTCTTTCAATCATTCAACCTTTTTGTGCTTTATGCTTTTCTTGAGTTTAAATTCTTGCATGACCAAACAAAGGTTAATTTTGGAAAAATAATATTAATCACGAATGACCAAACGGATTAGTAGCTTTAGTAAAGAGATTGGTAATTGAATTAAAATAAAGGAATTAAGGTAGAATTAAACATAGGGGAATCGAAGCTTGCAAGTGAAACCGTGACCCTAGGCTTCTCTCCACTGAATTAAATCTTGCATTTTATTATTGTTCTTTATTTCTTTTTATTTGTTTCTGTTACAACTCAAATATTCGTTCGTCTTAATAATAATAAATCATGACTAGTTTGGTACTTGTTAGTTAATCTCTGTGGAGACGATAATCTTATATACTACTTCTGCGATAGAGTACACTTGCTCTAAGCGTGTGTTATACCCCAATTTTGTCCGTCTTCCTTTTTGTTTTAGCCATTTTATTTTTAATAAGGGCGTGTTTCAGAGTCGCATGATTTCGAGAATTATATTCTTGTAGAGTCTCGGTTACCAACCCAAGCCAATTCCAGTCACTCCGTTCAAACTAACTCAAAATACCGTTCTTAAATTAGGCACGCATGTATAATGATCGATCTTTTAAATGCGTTCTTCGATTTAATGTCCGTATTTGGGTTTAGTCAGACGCGAACAAAGAGTCTACCAAAATTCATTTTGTCGAAGTTGGCTTAAACTCGGACTTAAGAGTGCGATCTAAAGTTAATTTCTTTAACGCGCCCATTTCTTCTATTTTCAGTCGATCGTGAGCGCTTGATTGTCAAGTCCAGTCCGTTCTCGTATATTTGGCTTTTTTCCTATTATTATTTTTATTCTTATTTTGTTTACTTAATTTATTTAAGCACTTAATAGTTCAAAATGTCAAAATTCTATTTATTTTAATTTACAATTTAAAAATGTTTAAGAGTCAAATAAGTCCAAAAATGTCAAAAAAAATGCTATTTAGTTAATTTTTACAATTTTAAAGCCCTTAAGAGTCCAAAAAGTCCAAAAATACAAAAATAGTAATACAAAATATATAAAAAATACACAAATCCGAAAATAACAAATTAAGCGACAAAATAGGGTTCTAAGCGTGATTCAAGTCATTGCAGTCTTTATTAGGCTTGGATCAAGACACAGAAAGTTATACAAAACCCAGTCAAAAATAATAAATGCCCTAACCTAATTTTTAACTATAAATAAGCAGCCAATCAGCAGTCTAATACACACAGAAATCAAGGCAGAAAATTTACTGCGAAAATCACCCAAAAAACAGGATTAGAGTTTCACATTGAAACCCTAATCCATAAAACACGGTTCTGAAGTTTTTTTGAGATCTAAAGAACGGAGAAGTAGAGGCGAGCAAAGCATACAAAGCAGTGAAGATTATGGGGGTTTCTGATCATTCAAACATACACACAAAGAGCCAAAACAGAGGCTGGAGTAAAGGTAGGTTTTACAATGCACTCTTAATTCTGAAATCAATATAATGATGTTCAAATTTCGTGTTTTCGATAAATCTGTTTATGTCAAAAAATATATGTGCATGTGTATGAAATCCAGATTTGTCAAAACATGTTAATATGTGTTCGTGTGCTGTTTGTCGTCAAAAAAATCTAGCTACTCGTTTATGATGACCATGGAATCAAAAAAAAACATACACAGTTTCTGAACTAACTAGTATTTTACCCGTGCATATGCACGGGTGATACTGTAGTATTTGTTATAATTTTCTATGAAATTATTAATACGTTAAAAGTTGCAAAATGTAATAAAAGAAAAAGGAAAAACTTCATAAAAGGCGATATTTCAAATTTATTAAAATAGTTGTGTTGCAAAAAGAATTTAAAAAAAAAGTCGGTATCATCTTATAATATAAATAATAGAGTAAAAATAAGAGAAAAAAGAAAATGAGGTGTAATAATGTCGGTATCTTCTTATAATAATGGCGCTCCCGTTGGCACTCTCGTTGGCACCCCCGTTGGCACTTTTGTTGGCTCTTCCATTGGCGCTCCCGTAAAAAGTGGATGGATTTAACTATTGATTTTTTTAGGAAAAATAATTTTATTTTTGCTAGCGGTATCGCTTATTTTGACTATCAGTAGTGGTAAAATTAATTGAATTTAGTAGTTTTGAGTAAATTAAAGTAAATAATAAATTCTACATGATTTAATATTAATTTTATTAAGTTTATTTAATTACTGATTTTGTAGAAGAAATAAATTTAAAAGTAAAGTGTTTTTTTAAAAAAAAAAAATTGTCGCGTGCGTTAGTGTGGCAGGTAGTAGGCAGCTTTAGGCGCTCCCGTTGCGCTTTTGTTGGCGCTCCCGTTGGATTTTTTAGGAAAAATAGTTTTGAAATATTTGCTATCGGTATCACTTTTTTAAACAAATAGTAGTGGTTAAATTAATTGAGTTTAGTAGTTCGAGTAGATTATAGTAAATAGTAAATTCTACATAATTTAATATTAATTTAATCAATTTTATGTAATTATTGATTTCTTACAAAATTATTAATTTTGTAAAAAAGATTTTTGGTAGTGGGTTGTTTGATTATGTTGATAGTAGAGAGAAGTGGAAAGAGTGAGAAAGAGGAAAGAGAAAAGAAAAATAGGTTTAAAGTGAAATAAAAAAATAAAAAGATGATGTGAAAGTGGGACCCACGTACTAATAATAAAAGTGAGTGAGAGTAAAAAAGTGAAAGAAAAAAATTTGAAATGACATTTTTATCCCTAGGATTGAGATAAAAGTAAAGGATAATTTAGTATTTTTGGTAGTGGGTTGATTGTTAATATTTATAGTAGATTGGGACCAGATCCCCATTTAAAAAAAAAAGTAAAACCAGCAAATAACCAGAGACAACAGGGGTAGAAGAGAACCAGACCAGAGAAGCTCCAAAAATTAAACAGAACCAAAAATAAAAAAAACTCACCTCCGGTGACCCTCCGGTCATCTTCTCCGGTGAAGCTCCGACGGGACCCCATCAAACCGAAACTTCTCAAATCAGCTCCCAACCACCACCTGAAACCGTCACCATGGCTCACCTAAAAAATAAAACACCAAATCCCAGAAAAACACCAACCTTTTTTCAGTGACCAAGAAAAAAAACAAAATAGGAGAAGAGGAGAACGAAGGCTGAAGGACCGAGTGAAAAAAGGGAGGAAAACAAACCTGTTAGGAGTTATCGCCCTCCACCTCTCCCTCGCCGGCGAGATCCGCGTCACCGACGCCACATCCACCATCACCTAACGCCGAAACCACCCACTCTTCCCTCTCTCATTACGTCGCTCTCTCTCCCTCCCACGGAAACCGGTAAAACGGCGCCGGAAAACGCACCCCATGGGAGCCGGCGAATATCTCGCCGGATTTCTCTCTCTCTCTCTTAAGGAAGAAGCTGCGCCGCAGCAGTGGGGAAGGGTGTGGAAAATTAGGGTTTTCGGTTTAGTTTAGGTATATATTGTGTCTTTATTTTATTTTTTATTTTTTTATTTTAATTACTCAGAATACTAGTCACACCCCCTCAATTCACGCGCACTCTCCTCGGCTTAAGCCCGGGCCGCATGCAGGCTCTCTATGCGAACCGGGCTTTCCTTTGTGCACTCCCTTTTAATTATACAACCCCCCTACGACTAACAAAACCCCAATTTACAACTTTCACCCCCTGTTTCTCTTTTAATTCTTTTTTAACTCAAATATAAATACTTTTTTTTTTCTCGAAATTAAATAAGCGGCTAAATCGGTTGTACAATCGGGTTAGTCACTATTTTAGGCCAATGAGTACATCTGATTCAAGTAACCCCGCAAACTTAATAAAATATAAATAAACTATTTTTCCTAAAAATAGGGGACTAAATCGGTTGTACAACCAAGGTTAGTCGATGTTCTAGAACTAATGGGTCATGCTGATTCGGGAGTTCTAGAATACCTATTCTAAAAACAGACCCACCTCACACCAAACCAATTTCTTTCAAAACTCTAAAATTACTTTCAAAAGTAGGGGACTAAGTCGGTTGTACAATCGGGTTAGTCGGCGTCTAGAATCGATGAAAGTCATGCAGTTCAAGGAATCCTAGGTCCCTTACACTAAAAAACACCAACCAATAAACATTTTCAGGAAGAACTACATAGCTTTGATT
Organism: Oxytropis ochrocephala; assembly: GCA_020916435.1. Lineage (NCBI taxonomy): Eukaryota > Viridiplantae > Streptophyta > Magnoliopsida > Fabales > Fabaceae > Oxytropis > Oxytropis ochrocephala. The sequence continues at coordinate 120,820,358 of CM037090.1, read as the reverse complement.
CCTCCATGCATCCGGAGGTACGTAGGAGCAGGACTCAACTCTTGTCAAGCACTAAAAAACAAAAATCTAAATAAGTCATTTTCTTTACAAATAAAAGGGTAACAATTAAATAAATCTTAAATTAATTAGACAATAGGATGTCGTGGGGTGCTAATACCTTCCCCACACATAACGACTCCCGAACCCTAACAACGCTTTATCCTAAACCTAAAGAGATTTTCCGAATTTGCCCTTAAACTAAAATTTGGTGGCGGCTTCCTAAAGAACCTTCGAAGAATCCTTTCGCGGATTTTTCGGTCGCTACAGCTGGCGACTCCACTGGGGACTTATTTATTTTTAGAGAGTCAAAACCTAGTTTAATTAATTTAGGATTAAATTCAATTTTTACCCTTTTATTTATTTATTTGCTTTTTGCATAAATATGTTATTTATTTGTGTAAACCTTAGGGTAGAAGACGATACCTGTATGTATGTTTGTTTTTGACTTTGGGTTTGTTTTAAATTGCTCCTACACACACTGCACTTCTACACTTCACACACTTGTGAGCAAAGTCCTCTACCCGGACTCGAGCATAAACTTAAGTTAGAACGAGATTGTGTAGTGATGGCCTGCGGGACGTACGTCTCGTTGGGTGGTCACGAAAATCTCACCTAGAGTTTGATTCCTTTTGAGGATGCTATCCCTTCTAATAGCTTGCCTATTGTCGGGGTCGATGTTGTTCTTATTTGGGGTCCTTGGCTCACAGGAACCATGTGTAGGATTCTTTAGAACCACCATTGTGAGGTTCACTATAAAGAAAACTTTAGACCCACTCCATAAGATACCTTCCTAGGTTCACAAAGGAGCTTAACACCCTTGCATTCAAAACAAACATTAGTGCATACCGTCTTTTACAAACACAAAAATCAAATCAAAAACAAGCAAAATCAAAATTGTTATTTCCGCAAGGCTTTTTTACATGCATTTTTCCTTTTGCTTGCATTACGAAAATATTGAAATAAACGTTTTATATTACATGCATTTTTCCTTTTTGCATTTCCAAAATATTGAAATAAGCGTCAGGGAGTTAAAAGTTTTATTTTGGAGAGAAGCCATGCATGCTAAAGTCAAAATCAAATTTTGTTCTTTACTCTCCAAATGAAAGTTTATAACCCCCCAACGTGATAAAATCAAATCATCTCATACACATACATCTCATGCGCATACATTACCATTTCATTTACATTTCATACTAATTTCATACTAACATCATGCATTAAAAAAAAAACAGAAAAAAGGCAAGCTGGTTCATCAACATCGTTATTGGACTCGTTCTCAAGCAAGGAACATGGCCGAAAACCAAGACAATCAGGTGCTGAAGGATGACATTGAAAAGCTGAAGGAGCAAATGAATGACATGCTGGGTTTGAAAGATCAGATGACCGAGATTTTGAAGCTTCTCACCGAGAAGAATGCGGGAGATAACATTTCACTGGGACACCAATGACTGTGCCACAAACGTATCCCGTCCTCATAACCCCGGGCCCCAACACTCGTGGTGCGCAATGGCCTCGATGGGGTCTACCACGGATTACACGCTCCGACTATGGATGTTATCAATGAAGAAGATATTCACGGGGTTGCGCACGAGAACCAAGATGGAATAGCGAGGAAACAATGTTAGTGATGAGACGAGAACAAATTCAACGCAAAACTTACGCACCACCGCAGGTCTTTCTCAAGTTCTCGAATCGACTTCAAGAATCATACTCGCCCTGTTCCTCACAATGTGGGTGGTCTTTCTCATGGCTACCAAGCTGAAGATCCTCAAGCAAGAGATAAGCTGCAAATGCTAGAAGAGCGTCTAAGAGCGGTGGAAGGATCCAATGTGGAAATAAGTGACGCATATGACCTATGTCTCGTCCCCAATGTGGTCATTCCTTATAAGTTCAAAGTGCGGACTTTGATATGTATCGAGGGCAACATGTCCTCTTAAAGTGCACACATTACATACATGCATCAAACTTACTTAAAAGCTCATTAAATGGTTAGAACATTCCAACTAAGAAAGATTTAGCTCAACATAGACATTGCAAGGCAAATATAAACTGAATAGAACATGTTTATATAATCGAAATCACAAAAGAGAGACAACAAGATAGAGATTACACGAGTTGTAGCTCTTTGCAAGAATTCTCCTAGCAATGCAGTTGCATCACTCCTTAGCACTATGTAACAACTACTAAATTGAAGTAAGGAGCATTTGTCAATTCTTTCCTTTCCCTATTACAAAATAGAAACTAACTATGTCTATTGAAATTTGTATCTAACTTATGGATTGTGATATATCTTCAAGTGAAGAAGTGAGGTCCTTTTATAGTCTTCAAGAGAGGTGCTTCCTTTCTTCATGTTGAAGTAAACTTAAAGGTTGAACCATGGTTACTTTTCAGAAGTTGCTTCCCAAGTTGAGATCTTTAATCAAACGTGTAGGGAGGTCCAATGAGGTATGAACATGTGTCCCTATGTAGACGACTCTTCAAAGCTATGTGGGAATTGTAGGCGCCAAAATATAAAGTGCCCTTGCTTTAGGAGACCAAGCATGAGGTCAGCAATGTAAGTGGATGGCTTCACTCTCCAAGCAATGCAGATGTAGTGCAGAAGCATTGTGTTGATCCAGTGCAGTAGCATTTGTTGTGCAGAATTAATGCAGTTGCATTGATGCAGAAGCATTGATGCAGGAGCATCTGTAGACTACACTGAACAAACTTATCAAACATACCACAATATATCCAAAATGGCCTATTAACAACTATAACCATGTTGAACACTTAAGTTATCATATATCACACAAAATACTATATAAACTCCTTATCTTTACTTGAAAGAGAGCAATTTACTAAGTTTAAACATATGAATAACTCTATATAAAATAGAGTTATCACACCCCCAAAATTAAACCATTGCTTGTCCTCAAGTAATGATAAAGACAAACTATTACTACTAGAAGATAAATCAGCTTGATATTTGGATTTTCACGAGGAGCTCCCTATGAACTTCATTTTTCAGCAATTTTTCTTGTGCCTTTATTTCTCAAAAACTACCAAAGTTATTCAAACTCTTTTATGTGTGTGTGAGCCCACTGAGTTGAAATTAGTTCCAAGACTAAGTGAAAACTTCCTTCTAGCCTTTGAAAGGATTGGTTTACCTTTGGTCACACCAACATATTTTTCAAAAGAAAGACTAGACTAACAAAATCCTCAAGTATTGGGGAGTTTTAAAACAACAAAGGACTTGATTGAATTTTTCAAAGCTTTTGAGACAATGCACCTTTTTTCTATTTTTGTGGTTCTTTTTATGCATATGCATCACTTCTTTGAAGTGCTTTTTGCATTGATTTATTCCTGCATGGCACAGATACCGTTTTCAACTATCCTCCAAATGCATTTATTCCTGCATGGCACAGGTACAACTTTTCACTGTCCTCCAGATGCATTCATGCACTTAGGCACAGGTATAGTTCAATTGATTTAGGTCAATATGACTTTGATCTCTGATCTTTTCACCACATTTTTGTAATCTTTTTGTGCATTGTTTACTCTAAACTTTTTTCAAATTCAGCCTTAGTTTTCAAGTAACACCCCCAAACTTAATTCTTTAAGCTATTCCAACTTTTTAATAAAAATTTGTTTTGACCTAAGCTCACCAAAAATTTCCCTTGCATCAGATTGATCTTTAAATAGCAAGGTTCTTTTCACAAACTCAATTTTGAGGTGTTGAAGTAAAAATAATTTTGGTTATTTTCTAAGAAATAATGCTTCTTTTTCTCTTTTTCATCATTAAAATTCCATTCATAGGATTTACACCATATTTTCTTAAAAAACTTTTCAAACTGATCATCTACTAACAATACTCTTAAGAATGATAGTATCTTTCATAGATAGCCACTATTTCCACAAGATATTTCTTTGAAAAATAGTTCCATGTTTTCAGATATTACTTTGTTAAGTACATCTAATATTTAAACAAAATATAATACTCAAACATTTTAAAACACACATACTTAATAAAACACACAATCATACTTAATAGATAAATCCCCCCAAACTTAAGGGGTAGCAGTTAAACAAGTTTCACAAAATACCAAGAGTATTTGTTCAAAATAAGGGAAGAGGGATTAAAACAAAACATAACCAGGGAGTTAAGTAGTAGCAGCAAAAACTATAATATTATAGGTAAACACAGGAAAGCTTGTAAATGATACTCATTTCTTTGCTCCACTCCTAGTCCTTGGGCTCTGCCTGATAGGAGGAGTGTGTTTCACCTTGTAGCGACCGAAAAATCCGGGAAAGGATTCTTCCAAAGGTTCATAGGAAGCCGCCACCAAATTTTAGTTTAAGGGCAAATTCGGAAAATCCCTTTTAGTTTTAAGATAAGGCTGAGTTTAGGGTTCGGGAGTCGTTATGCGTGGGGAAGGTATTAGCACCCCACGACATCCTTGGTCTAATTAATTACGGTTTATTAATATTTACCCTTTTATTTATAAAGAAATAGACTTAATTAAATTTTTAATTTTTAGTGCTTGACAAGAGTTGACTCTTGCTCCTACGCACTCTCGGATGCAATGGAGGAATCAAAGCTACGTAGTTCTTCCCGAAAAAGGTTTGTTGGTTGGTGTTTTTTAGTGTAGGGTCTTAGGATTCCTTGATCTGATACCATCGATTCTGGACGCCGACTAACCCGGATTGTACAACCGACTTAATCCCCTACTTTTTGAAAATGATTTTTGAGTTTTTGAAAGAAATTGGTTTGGTGTGAGGTGAGTCGGTTTTAGAATAGGTATTCCGTAACTTCCGAATGCACAACTCATTAGTTCTAGAACATTGACTAACCTTGGTTGTACAACCGACTTAATCCCCTATTTATGAAAAAAAAATAATTTATTTATATTTTATTAAGTTTTTTGTAGGATTACTGAACTGTACAGCTCATTGGTCCTAAAATGATGACTCACCCGGTTGTACAACCGACTTAGCCGTTATTTTAGAGAAAAATAGTTTACTCGTATTTATTAAGTTTGCGTGGTTCTTGAACTCATGCAACTCATTGGCCTAAAATAATGACTAACCCGGTTGTACAACCGACTTAGCCGTTTATTTGATTTCGAGAGAAAAATTATGTGTGTTTGAGTTGGAAAAGAATTAAGAGAAAAACAGGGGGTGAAAATTGTAAATTGGGGTTTTATTAGTCGCAGGGGATTGTATAATTAATAGGGGGTGTAAAAGGAAGCCGGTTCGCATGGGAGAGCCAGTAGATGCTAACCGGGCTTAAGTGGGGGGAGGTGTGCGCGTGAATTGGAGGGTGCAAATAACATTCTGAATATTAAAAAATGAAAAATAACAAAAGCCCACCATATACCCTAAACCTAATAACCGAAACCCCAAATTCAAACCCTTTCCTCCTCCATTCCATTTCTTTGCATGTTGCAATGCGTGAGAGAGAGAGAGTTCTGGCGAAATTTTCGCCCTATTCACTGAGTGAGGAAGAGATTAAGGCGAGAAACTCGCCGCTTTTCTGAGGAGTGAGAGGAAGCGAAGCTTCCATGGGTGATTTCGAGCAGCACGCTTTGCGATTCGGTTCCTCTTTTGTTTCGGTTCTTCTTCTTCTTATTTCTTCTCTTGTTTTTTTTTGGGTTTGTGGTTGATGATAGTGATGGTTCGGTTTGGGGAGAGACAGGAAAGGTGAAGGGTATCGCTGCGATGGTGGGTTTGGTGGGGTTGATTCCGTTTTGGTGGTGGTTGGTTTTCGGTTGTGGTGGCTGGAGGCGCGTTTTGGGGGAGGTGAAGGGGAGGATGACAGCGGGAAGAGGTGGAACGGTATCGTCGCTTGGTGGCGACGTGGAGGTTCATGGTCGGAGGGGATGACCGGCGTTACGCCGGCGAGCTGCATCGTTGATTCCGGCGACCTGGACTTCTTTTATTTCCTTTTTTTTTATTAGTTTTTTTCAGGGATTCAGATTGTTTTTCTTCCTGTTTTAGATTCATTCTTCCATTCCTAATTTCTGGTCTCGTTTTGTAATTAGCTTCATAGTTTCTAATAAGATAAAAAAAAAGAGAAGGACCAAAGTCCGTTCCAGCACCCAAATGTTGTGATTCTTGCCTGGTTTCGGATCTATGTTTTTCTACTGTATTGGTCATTGATATATGGCATATTTTACTAAACAAAATTTGATGGCTGATGATGATGATTTAAAACAAACATCGAAATGATGATGATGATTTAAAACAAACATCGAAAAGAGGACAGCATATTTGTAGCTATAATAATTATGATATATTTTAACAAAAACAAGAATACGTTGTTTAGCACATGAAGGGTTTGAACATACCTAAAGCGTGATGGGTTGGATACATAAGAAGCGTCTCGTTTAGGCTCTGCTTGTCACTTCCTCTACTTCAATATTGTCGCTTTGATGCCACCGCCACTGCTACTTTCTTTAGATCATAGAAACCTCAGAACCGTGTTTAGTGGATTAGGATTTCGATGTGAAACCCTAATCCTATTTTTGGGTGATTTTAGCAGTAGTTTTCTGCCTTGGTTTTTTTGTGTTTTAGACTCTAGGCTAGCCGCTTATTTATAGGTAGAAATTAGGTTTTAGCATTAATGGCTGTTTTTGGGCTTTTGCAGATCTGATAATGTGGGCCTGCTGAGTAGTCTTGGAGAGCAAGAACAGACCCCAGAGATTACTGATGCTGCTCATTTATTTAAATTTTGTTTTTTATATTCTTTGTATTTTTTATATTATCATTTTTTGTATTTTTGGACTTTTTGGACTATTAAGTGATCTTAAATTGTAAATTAAACTAAATAGAATTTTTTTGACATTTTTGGGCTGTATATATGCTTAAATAAGTTAAATAAACAAAATACGAATAAAACAATAAGAAAAAGGAGTCAGGCCAAATACAAAGACGAGAACGGGCCGGACTCGACAAATACGCTAAAACTAAACCAAAAATGGGCGTGTTAACTACAAACTCCACAGTTAACTCGGAATCGCATTAGTCTGAATTTAAACCAAATTTTGAGAAAAATGACTTTAGGTGGACCTGCTCACATACGACTAAACTCAAATACAGATAATTAATTTGAAGAACGCACGAGAAGATCGATCATTCGCGCGCATGCCTAATTTAAACAATGGTATTTCGAGTTTCATTTGAACGAGTGGAGTGGAATTGGTTTGGATTGGTAACCGAGACTCTACTAATCGATAATTCTTGTAATCATGCGACTCAAACACGCCCTTACTAAAAATAAACGACTAAAGCGAGAAAAAGAAGACGGACAAAATTGGGGTATAACAGCTGCCCCTCTTTATTAATATTTTACTAGAAAGTGCTGAGCTCTAGAACTTTCGTAGTAGAAATAGGAATAAAGATAAGATAGACGCTAATTTTGTCCGTTTAAGGGGTAAGTGGAAGGTTTGAGAGATAAGAGGGAGTGGTTAATACTTGGCGCATTAACCGAGAGTTGAATGAAGGGTCAACAAGGACCTGAAGGAGCACTAAGGCTCTGAAGGACCACTCGTGTCCGAAGGAGCGATAAGGCTCGAAGGACCACTTAAGGTCCGGAAGGTCGCCTAAGCCTTAATTGAAGGACCATCGTGGTGCAAGGAGCGCAACTAGCTACGGTACTAATTAAACGGCCTCGAGGGGGCCTTTATACTCGAAAGGCCATGATGGGTCAAGATCGTGTCTAGAATCGATATGTTGACCATGAAGGACGCCCACCGTGTCTTAGGCCGCCACAACTAGTCGAAGGACCACGGGGTGCGGAAGGTCCGCCGGGCTCGACTCCGACGTTTGCGACTGGGCCACTTAGGGCATGAAGGAGCGTAGTGCTCGAAGGACCACTCGGGGTCCGAGGATCAACACGGTGATCTCGTGATATGATATGAGATCGCGCTAAAGCTACCGATATTAGAGGAGCAAAATAGGGACTAACACTGATCGTGTTTATCCGAGCACACCTAACAAATGCATCTACCGAGAAAGGGAAAACCAATCTACGTTTGATGAAGCAATTAATGGTGCAAGCAATGATTGGTATCTGGTAGGATGTGGAATGACTTTTTCCTTTTCTCTTTTTGCTTATTGCTTTTCGCTTTTTTTTTTTTTTTTTTTTTTTTTGAAAAATGATGAATGCCAAATGTCAAAATGATGCAAATGAAATGCTCGGGTGCAAATGCTATGGTGCATGAGGTGATGATATGATATGATATGATATGATATGATGTGATGTGATGTGATATGATATGATATGATATGAGTGATTGGGGTATAGAAACATTTTTGGTAATGATGAGATGTGAGACTTTAGATGCGAGAAGCAGAGGTGAATATTGATCATTCTTTGAAAAGAATACTTCAGCAATCTCAATGTTGTTATTTACAGACACTGATGTGAAAAAGTATTTGCAAGCTCGCTCATTTTTCTCTTCCATTTTGATGCCCCATGATGACCGAAGTTTTGGCCCACACAGCTAAGTAAGTGGATTTCCAACATCATATGATCAACTTGTGTTTTCTCTCTCTAAAGCATTGTTTTGTGAAGATGTATAGTAGTGTGAATATAGATGAATGAGTCAGTTAACTTGGGGTTCTAAAGACCTAGGGTGTGGACATTTGTGGCACATGAAGGGGTGAATGACTGACCGGTCTTTGTCAAGATCATGAAAGGTAGGTTTTCCCAAACCAAGGAATGCAAGATTGCCCCAATTTAGATTTGATGATTGTGAGTGAATAACTTGCCCCTGTCTAGTGCTAACAAGCTAGAGGTGTAGAAAATGATGGTGGGAATGCATTGGCTTTGGAATGAAAGGCGGAAAGCAAGAGACTTTGTCTCAACCCAAAGAGTTTGGTGTTGCCCCATTTATGGTAAGGACAAGATTGCCCTGGCTAGAGTAGTAGCAATTTCGGTAATGAGTTGAGAAATTGCCCCGGTATGGTTTTAGGGCTGTGAATATAATGAAGGGATGAGATGGGTGTCGGGTGAATTTCCCCATTTGTAGGTGGAGTGGAGAATGACAGGATTGCCCCACTTGGAATGGTGTTTCGAATGGTTGCCTTTAGTGAGATTGGGAAAGGTGTTAGAGTTAGGGTTATGGGTTTTTGGAGATGGTTAAATACGGCTGTATAGACTGGGAGTGGTATGGGAAGCACACTGGACAAATTCCCCAAGTTCAAATAGATGGTGAAAGGGATGCCCCACTTTAGGATCTAGGTGACGATCCTAGTATAAACTTTTGGTTACCTTTAGAACGACTCTCAGACTACAATAGTCTTGAGTTTGCTATGATGAAAACTACACTTGGTGATCACTAGACCTTGTCTTAGTATAACTGTAACTTGAATGAATCTTGTGGTGCAAGCCTTTTGATTTTTCTTTTCCTTTGAGTTTTTTTTTTTTTTTGAGATATATTTTTTTGAGCAAACATATTGTAAATAAATAAACTTATTTGTCCTAAGATTAAAACTTTGAGAAAACAAAAGCAATCGGTCATTGATCGGAATGTGGCCGATGGTTTAGTGATTTATGAGGAAATGATAATTGGGCTCAAGGTAGTGTTTGGGGATTGATGGGGACGGATGATTTTTTTTTAAGCGGTATGATAAGGTGTTATTAGGCTCAATGAAGTGTTTAATGATTGATGGGACAAATGATTTGGTGAAGTAACTTGGCTAATGGGTGATGATTTATGAAGGAAATGGTTGTCAGGCTCAAAGGAGTGTTTGAGGGTCTAGTAATTGATGGGTCTCATGGTAGGATGGACTTGTTTAGGGATGTGACTTGGCCAAGGGTTTATGAAGGATAGGATATTGAGGACAAAGGAAGTGTTTGGGGTTGTTTGGATAAGGATTTCTATGCATTTAATGGCGAGAAGTATCACTCATAATTGTACCACTTTTGCTTTTTCGTGGTTTTTCGATCCTCTTCTTTTTATTTCACTTTCTTTTTGATTTTGATTTTTCTTTTCTTTCTTTCGAGCTTTTGATGTGGAATTGATCCTTGTCTAGGGTGATTGAAAGGTTTTTAGATTTTGGCTTAAGGTGGGTAGCATGGGGTTTTTTTTCGAGGGTATGGGAAGATGGTCAAACTTCATTTCAAATCATGATTGCTCGTTTTCTCAAAAATTAACTTAAGGACAATAATTTATTTACTTTTATATATTTGCTCTTTTTCTTTATTTCCCCTTTTTTTTTATATGCCCTAATTTTTGCTTAGGCCGCTCTTACGAGTTTTCGACCTAACGGGCCTTTTTGAATTTATTATTTTTTTTTGTAAAGGACTTGCACCAAGGGAATACAACGTTGACAAGGTTTTTTAGAGATCACACATTTGCCCCAGTATGGAGGTCCTAAATTGTTATTTCACCAGGGGAACCAACCAGAAACGTCAACTATGTACTGATGTGGGGAGTATGTACCTTATGGGTGGTCGGGGTGGGATTAGACTTTGACAGGGGATGATGGTAAGGTAGGGACGCTAACTGACTCAGACAAAAATGAACACACATGTTACCCAAGTCACTACACAAATGCTTCGCAGAGAGATAACATTTAAAACATGATAGAAAATTTTTTATGGGCATTTCGGTCATTTATCATGGGATGGAAGAGATGCAACGTTTGGTTAAAAAATGTGAGCAAGCTAAAAATTTGAAAAACGGAGTGACTTGAAACACCTTGAGCTCGCAACGAAGTATGGCTAAACTTTTTCAAAAAGAATTATTTATCTCACAAGAATGCCTCACCTCTCATCACAATCTTTCTCTCAAAATTATGTTTTTTCGTTTTTATAATGCATGATGTAAGTATGCAAATGAATGAATGCGCGTGAAATGAGAATGCAAATGAACGAATGAATGTATGTGAAATGCGAATGTGATGTATGTGTATGAAATGATAATATATGATTTTATTCGTCATGTCGGGGAATTATAAACTTTTCATTGGAGAGTAAAGTACAAAATTTAATTTTGACTTCAAGTGTGCACGCTTCTCCAAGGTAAAGATTTAAATTTCTGACGGTCATAAAAGTGCATGCAACGAAGAGATGTTTTATTTGTCTTTGTATGCATGTGGTATATTTTCTAAAAAGGTAGTAAAAAATGATTTTTGTTTTTTGATGATTTTTTTGGATAGAATACGGTATGCATAAATATTTGTTTGAATGCGAGGGTATAAAGCTCCTTTGTGACCTAGAAATGTATCTTACAGAGTGGGTCTAAGGTTTCTTTTATAGTGAACCTCACAGGATAGTTCTAAAGAATCCTACACATGGTCCCTAGAGCCAAGGACTCAGACCAAGAACACGACCCGGCCGATAGGCAAGCTATTAGAAGGGATAGCATCCTCAAAAGGAATCAAACTCTAGGTGAGATTTTCGTGACCACCCAACGACGTCACGCCCTGGCCATCACTCACGCAATCTCGTTTCTAACTTAGGTTTATGCTCGAGTCGGGTAGAGGACCTTTCACGTGTGTGAAGTGTAGAAGTGAAGTGTGTGTAGGAGCAAAATAAAACCCAAAGCTGCAAACAAAGCAAATATTCATACAAAATAAAGTCTTTTATCCTAGGGTTTACACATCAAATAAATAATATAATGTGCAAAGATAAATAAATAAGAGAAGGGTAAAAATTAAATAAATCCTATAATTAATTAGACTAGGTTTTGACTCTCTAAAAGTTAAGTCCCAAATGAAGTCGCTAAATTTGTAGCTGTAAGAAAAATCAGGAAAGGATTCTTGAAAGGTTCATAGGAAGCCGCCACCAAATTTTAGTTTAAGGGCAAATTCGGAAAAATCCTTTTAGTTTTAAGATAAGGTGAGTTTAGGGTTCGGGAGTCGTTATGCGTGGGAAGGTATTAGCACCCCACGACATCCTTGGTCTAATTAATTACGGTTTATTAATATTTACCCTTTTATTTATAAAGAAATAGACTTAATTAAATTTTTAATTTTAGTGCTTGACAAGAGTTGACTCTTGCTCCTACGCACCTCAGGATGCAATGGAGGAATCAAAGCTACGTAGTTCTTCCCGAAAAAGGTTTGTTGGTTGGTGTTTTTTAGTGTAGGGGTCTTAGGATTCCTTGAACTGTACAGCTCACTGATTCCTGGGACGCTGACTAACCCGATTGTACAACCGACTTAATCCCCTACTTTTTGAAAATGATTTTTGAGTTTTTGAAAGAAATTGGTTTGGTGTGAGGTGAGTCAGTTTTAGAATAGGTATTCCAGAACTTCCGAACTGTACAGCTCATTAGTTCTAGAACGCTGACTAACCCGGTTGTACAACCGACTTAATCCCCTATTTATGAAAAAAAAAAAATTTATTTATATTTTATTAAGTTTTTTGTAGGATTACTGAACTGTTCATCTGTACAACTCATTGGTCCTAAAATGATGACTCACCCGGTTGTACAACCGACTTAGCCGTTTATTTTTAGAGAAAAATAGTTTACTCGTATTTATTAAGTTTGCAGGGTTACTGAACTGTACAGCTCATTGGCCCTAAAATAATGACTAACCCGGTTGTACAACCGACTTAGCCGTTTATTTGATTTCGAGAGAAAAATTATGTGTGTTTGAGTTGGAAAAGAATTAAGAGAAAAACAGGGGGTGAAAATTGTAAATTGGGGTTTTATTAGTCGCAGGGGATTGTATAATTAATAGGGGTGTAAAAGGAATCCCGGTTCAGATGGGAGAGCCCAAGATGCTAAACCGGGCTTAAGTGGGAGAGGTGCGTGAATTGGAGGGTGCAAATAACATTCAATATTAAAAATGAAAATAACAAAAGCCCACCATATACCCTAAACCTAATAACCGAAACCCCAAATTCAAACCCTTTCCTCCTCCATTCCAGCTGCTGCGGCGCAGCTCGTGAGAGAGAGAGTTCCTGGCGAAATTTTCGCCCTATTCCACGGTGAGGAAGAGATTAAGGGCGAGAAGGGTATCGCTGCGATGGTGGGTTTGGTGGGGTTGATTCCGTTTTGGTGGTGGCTGGTTTTCGGTTGTGGTGGCTGGAGGCGCGTTTTGGGGGAGGTGAAGGGGAGGATGACAGCGGGAAGAGGTGGAATCCAGTATCGCCGCCGCTTGGTGGCGACGTGGAGGTTCATGGTCGAGAGGATGACCAGGGGCGTTACGCGGCGAAAGTGCATCGTTGATTCCCGCGACTGGACTTCTTTTATTTCCTTTTTTTATTAGTTTTTTCGTGGATTCAGATTGTTTTTCTTCTGTTTTAGATTCATTCTTCCATTCCTAATTTCTCGTCTCGCTTTTGTAATTAGCTTCATAGTTTCTAATAAGATAAAAAAAGAGAAGGACCAAAGTCCGCTCAAAGACCCAAATGTTGTGATTCTTGCCCGGTTTTGGATCTATGTTTTTCACTTTGTATTGGTCATTGATATATGGCATATTTTACTAAACAAAATTTGATGGTCGATGATGATGATTTAAAACAAACATCGAAATGATGATGATGATTTAAAACAAACATCGAAAAAGAGGACATCATATTTGTAGCTATAATAATTATGATATATTTTAACAAAAACAAGAATACGTTGTTTAGCACATGAAGGGTTTGAACATACCTAAAGCGTGATGGGTTGGATACATAAGAAGCGCCTCGCTTAGGCTCGCTTGTCACTTCCTCTACTTCAATATTGTCGCTTTGATGCCACCGCCATCGCTACTTTCTTTAGATCATAGAAACCTCGTAACAGTGTTTAGTGGATTAGGATTTCGATGTGAAACCCTAATCCTATTTTTGGGTGATTTTA